>CM070693.1:27257355-27857355 GCA_036346265.1 Melocanna baccifera
CCCTCCCTAGTATTTCACAATGACCTGGCCGCAGGGACGGAGGGGCCAAAGGACTCTGGCGACATGGCCCGGCACAGGAAGCCCTTCACCATGAGAGGCTCCTGTTGTAGGGTGGCCCCCACCTAAACCTAGCTAGCCTGTTGAAAGGTTGTAAGTCATGTAAATGACACACTTGTCCCCGGTGAGGGACTCCGGGTAAGGCTACGACGGTAAAGTCGCCCCTTCGAGGGGGAGTACTTATGTATCGCTCCTTGTCCTCATACGGGGCAGAAGAGGTCATTTGTTTACCTAACTCTCCACTACCACTCTCTCCCTGTTTGGTCTGTAGCCACAACAGGAATCATGTAGGTTGTTCATCACATACGTTGCAGACTTACATGGCTCGACAGACAACACCCTGCGACATGTTCGAAATTTTTCAGTATTCGCAAGTGCACATTAATCCTATATAACACTTGGTAGTAATGCCTCTTCAATTAACATATTCTATTTTTTGCAGTGCCACCAGTAGCCGCCGGGCAACACCTATGGATCTACGTTTGCCACCATATGAAACTACTACTCGAAGATCACCAATCCTAAGGTTTGTCAATCTTGCCATAATTATTTTATACTTACCAAGTTATATATGTACGCACATTGATATCCCTACAACTGCATTACAACAGACCAACCTTGCACAAATTCAAGGAGAGTGCACATTCTTTTTGGTGTATAAAGTCATAAAATCAGATGGAGAGTTCCACAATGTAGAATGATTTTGTTGTTTAGGATAAGATTGACATTAATTGTACATGTGTATTTGTTAATGGATATTTTATGTTATTTCAATTAATTGATTTGCAAAATAGATGTTTTTTGTTTCTGAAATGAATTGAGATGTGAATTGGATGTATATATATACATATTGATCTGCTTGTTTCAGAGGGCATGGCTAGCATTTCCTCAGGCTAGCCAAAAAACAAAAATAGATTTAGGTCAAGAAAAGATTATCATAGACGGTTTTAATAAAAATCGTCTGTGATAATCAACTATCACGAATTGTTCAAAGCTGTTTGTGTCGGACCTCGTATCATTACTAATCCATCAATTCAGGCGGCTCACGAAACCATGCGTGATGACATTTTCCATCCGTCTCGTGATAACGATTTACGTAGTAGTGATTTCCGCCGATGCATGCCATGCCACCTTCAATGTTCACGTAAAAGTAATAATAAATTAAGGGTGAGTCCATGACTCAATAAGTACAAAGTAAAATAGTAAGAACAATATCATAATCACAACACAAAAATATTTTCACTATTCTCTTTTCTCATCTTTCTTTCTGTTAATGCAACGCGCATGCACATGTCTCTTTCTCCTTCTATAGCTCATACCGGTATAGCGGAGAAAACACCCGTTAATGTTCATTCTCTACCTCTATCATATGGAGGTGCTTACTGAAATAGGTCTTTCCTCCATCCCGTGGAAGTGCCTACTGAAGTAGGTCTTTCCTCAATCCTCTGTAGGTCTTACTCAAGAATACATCGAAATAGTCAAATAAATTTATTCATGGCTATTTGACTTATCGCCTTGGGTCGTATGCATATATCAAGTCATGAGTGCAATCTTCCATCATTGTACCACATGTCACATTGATCTCACATTTATCATCGAATTATATTATACTGAACAAAAAGGGGTAATCAAATATTGCATGACATGAATAAACAAATAACTATGAATAATTATCAACCATCATCTATCATTTTACTATGCACTTGCCTTTTCCAGTTGCAATGACTAGGTTGATTAGACGATGAATCCAACCCCCAAGCTACTCCTCCTAAGTAAAAACCCAAACTCAAAACAAGCCATACCAATACAAGACAACAATTAATCGACAACGATCCTACATGCTTCCCAAATCCACAAATCCCTTTACTAGACAGTCACCCTTATTGTCCCAGTACTAAAAGCAACATAACTAGCGAACTATACCAGTTCTAGAATCTACAAAAAATTCCCTACGAGTTCTTATTTGGCCACAAGTCTAGATTAAATCATTTAACTCCCACTCCCCCCGTTTTTAATCCAGAAGACAGATCGGTTATCTTTTGTACAATAGGTTTAACATTTTCATATCTATTATTAATCTACACATTCAAATATAGTAAACCACAATATTTTTAGAATTTACCAAAATTGTCTAACTCTTTCTAGTTATGCCCTAAATTCAATTCTACAATCTACTAGGACAACTTAATAATGTCCCATGACTATGTCGGCGACAACCTGTTACGGACAATAGTATTTCAAAATTCATAACTTCTCTTGTACATATCCTGACGAGGATAAAATAATCCTTTAGTTTATTACATCATCATATTCCTTGAATATACCCCTTAGTGATAAGGGAGAAAATTCATAAGGTAGTCGTAGGACTCACTGTGACTATTGCTTCGTAAGCCTTGCTACGACTTTCTAGTCATAAGCTCTTCTACGACTATCTAGTCGTAGCTCTTATAGCCACTTAGTCGTAAACTTTTTCTATGATTGCTTGGTTAAGTCAATCGCGATTATGCGAGTTAACAAGCCGACCAACTTTCTCGGTAGGTCGGTCTAGCGTGAAGATGGCCCGATCTTCCGGAGGTACCGATAAGTCGATTGTGGAGAACTTGGCGTTGATGATCCAAAGGCTCGACCAAAACAGATCGATCCGTCGCAATCACAACACCTTCGCCGATGGTTATCAACCGCGTTTAACGCGTTGACCTTGCCAAGTAGGCTTTCTCCTGTAAGTGAATCGAGAACACAAGCAAGAGAGTAAAAGATGCAATCTGAAATTATATTATGAATAAAGATTAAGTTCATAAGTTGGGGTTTCCCAAGGCCCACTTTGACTTAGACTGGAAAAGTGATGCCATTTGTTTTGCAGTTTCTGATCAGCTCGGATGGAATTTCGAGGTGAGACTAGATTCATCTAAAAGTAGACTCCAAGACCTTTCCAACAAGTACTCACGGGTCGAGAAACCTTCTAGATCAAAAGTTATGGTCATTTGAAGTAGGCCTGTTCAGCAGTCCGAATCTGAGTCGAACTCGCGAATATGAGTTGGATTGCACTTGAGCGGTTCCACTTCTACACTTGAGCTCGCGTGGTTCTTCTCCATGGTTCCTAAGGACAAGAAAATCACAAGTCTTAGGAAGTATCGAATGCTCAGCGGAAATATTATTGACTCCTAAAAACGAGTTTACGATAGTTGAGTTGACGAGCACGTGCGAGTGAGTGGACCTTGCCCATCATTCATGGAGCGATAAGATGAGTGTTCATATCAGTAGAAGTGATGTCCTCATCATCCTCCCCTTGTTGAATTAGAGTCATCCTCGACTAAGGCTCATCTTCCGCACCGAAGAATGGCTGTAGATCTGCAATGTTAAAGGTGGGGCTAACCCAAAAATCTGCAGGCAAGTCTAACTTATATGCATTATTATTAATATGTTCAAGCACTTTAAATGGACCATCTGCACGAGGCATGAGTTTAGACTTCCTCAATTCAGGAAATCGCTCTTTACGCAAGTGTAACTACACAAGATCACCCGGTTCAAAAGTAATATGCTTGCGTCCCTAACTACCAGCAACTTTATATTTAGCATTCATGAGCTCAATATTCTCTTTAGTTGTCTCATGCATCTTAAGTATCAAATCAGCACATTGTTGAGCATCAAGATTTACCTTCTCCGGCGGAAGGGCAACAAATCAATAGGTGCATGAGGATGAAACCATAAACAATCTTGTTGTAGGGGTGGCCCCACCTAAACCCAGCTAGCCTGTTGAGAAGGTTATAAACCATGTATTAAGGACGTAGCTACCCTCGGTCGGAGGCTCGGTGTAAGGTTACGATGTTAAAGACGCTCCTTACGAGGGAATGCATATATATCATGGTCAGCCCTTGGGAAAGACCCAAGAGGACATTTGCTCACCTAACTCTCCACTACCATACCTCTCTCTCTGTTTGGTCTGTAGCCACAACAGTTGGCGCCGTCCGTGGGGACGACGGAAGCAAGCCTCAAGATCGCAGGAAGGATGGCACCAAAGAAAGCTTCATCATCGGTGGCGAAGAAGAAGGAGGCGGTCATGGCGAGGCCCCGCGTCAATACCGGGGCTTGGCATCGGTGGTCGAAGTGCGAATGGCGACACTCATCGCGCGGCTATCGGCCCGCCACCACCGACGCCATCAACCCCGCCACCACCGGCGCCGCCGACCTCGCCATCACCGACACCATCGACCGCGCGCCACCGATATGATAGCCAACCCCAACGATACCGGTCGGGTGCTGGGAGGCGGTAGCCCGATGCCGCCGAGGCGCAACCACCATCCTTATACCGGTGCGGGGCACTCAGCGACCCGCCGGCGACATGAGCCCTGCCGTCGGCTGGAGTCCACCATGCGAATGTGATGAGCAACCCAAGGCCACAGGGGGTGGTTGCGACTACCTCGACCATGCGTCTGGACGTGCCCATTGCCCCATCCACGCCTGCAGTGGAGAACGCCCTGCTCGCAGCCCTCAAGACGCGCCAGCAGCCGTGGCGGATCTCGGGGCGTGCGGAGAATTCAAGAGGTTGAGTCGGCCGACCCGCCGGTGGTCATGCACCGGAGCTCACGCCGGCGTGCGGACAGCCGGGACAGGCCCACATCCAGTCGCGCTTCGCTGCGACGCGTGGATCCGGAGTCCCCGCTATCGGCGGGCCCACAGTAGGCAGTGTGGCAGGAGGATTTTAAATTCCCCAGCTCCATCACATCGTACAAGGGCGAGACGGATCCCCGATAGTTCATACACGTGTACGAGACCGCCATCGAGGCGGCGGACGGAGATGATACCACCAAGGCGAAGGGGCTCCCGCTCGCGTTGCACGGAGTGGCACTCTCACGGTTCTTCACCATAGAGCCGAACTCTATATACGCATGGGAGCAGATTCGCGACCGCCTCTACAACAACTTCCTTTGGCCAAATATGTTTGCAGGTCTCCTTTGGCCAGGATGACAACGTGGCGAGCAGGGACGCCACCTTTGATGTCATTGATATCCAGTACCCCTACAACGCCATTTTGAGGAGACTGACCCTCAATTCCTTTGGGGCGGTACCACACCATGGCTTCCTATGTATGAAGCTACCGGGCCCGCGAGGTATCATCACCGTCCTTGGCGACCAGCACATGGCCTGGCACCTGGAGCATGGAACCCGAGGCCCATCCCTGGGAGTCCAGTGAGGCCCTTAAGTCAAGCACGCCCGTACACGCCCTACGGCAGCCCAAGCACCAGAGGCTCCGCATCTCACTGCCACGACAACGATGGTTAGTCCATGACCTTTTGTACTCGCTCACCCGTGCAAATGGGACTTTAATAAAGTTCGCCGTTTGCGAAGCTATTCATGCCCCCACCAAAAATTGTGCGGCGGCTTACCTCCGCACGCACTCCTCGGAGTATAAAAAAAGACGCGGATATTTTTCCTGCGCACTCTACTGAGTATAAACAAGATGCGAAATTCCGCGCACGCGTCGGTGTCACTACCACGCGTACTCTCCAGAGTATAAAGATGTGGTCGATGTTCCCACGCACCGCACGGAGACTCACCACCGCACGCGCACCGCACGGAGACTCACCTCCGCACGCGCACCGCACGAAGACTCACCTCCGCATGCGCACCGCACGGAGACTCGCCTCCGCACATGCACCCCACGGAGGTTCGCCTCCGCACGCACTCTACGGAGTATAAATAAGATGTAGCGTCGAGGTTCGCCTCCGCACGCACTCTACGGAGTATAAATAAGGCGTAACGCATCGAGTCGCCTCTGCACGCACTTCTCGGAGTATAAATAAGGCGTAGCATTGAGGTCCGCCTCCGCACGCACTCTACGAAGTATAAATAAGACGTAGCGGAGGGATGCCTCCGCGCGCACTCTGCGGAGTATAAATAAGACGCGGATGTTTTCCTGCGCACTCTCACGAGTATAAACAAAGACGCGGATGTCCGCGCGGCGTGTTAGCGTACCCTCCAAAACTTAAGTAAGTCATGGTTGATAGTCCACGCATTCTCCGAGTACAAACAAAAGCGCGGATGTTTTCCTGCGCCTCTATCGAGTCTAAACAAGGCGTGGGCGTTACTGCGTGCGCGTTGGCGTATCCTCGGAGCTTAAGTAATTCATTGTTGATAGTCCCACGCATTCTTGAGTACAAACAAAAGCGCAAATGTTTTCTCTGCGCACTCTCGAGTCTAAACAAGGCGGATGTCCGCGCGCATGCGCTGGTGTTATCACTGCGCGTACTCTTTGGAGTATAAATAAGGCGTGGGCGATATTCCCACGCACTCGCGAAGTCTACACCGAGCGGCGCCACGGACTCGAGGCTTCTCGCGTTTCCGGCAAACGCGTGCTTTGCATGGGCGAGCGGCCACGAGTGCGGAGCGAGGCACCACGGGCTCAATGGCCTGCGCCTCTGTAGAAAAGCGAGAGACCAAGCGTGCTCGCGAAGGCTCCCACACGGGTGCGGTCTCCTGGCGCGGGGACGTACTCAGTGAACGACCATTAACGTTCGAGCTCGGGGCGCAGCATCGCCCCAATAAGGCGGGACAAGGCGGAGAGCGCACAAGGCCTCGAGTGCCGCACGAGCTTGAGGAGTCGGAGCCGCCCTTGGGCAGCACGGCTCCTGTAGCACCGCAAGCGCAAGACCCTCCTCATCTCAGCGTCCAAGCAGCGCCTGCGGACAGCCGCGGCGGATGCGGCCTCGGCCCGACACGACATAGAAGTCTACTCCCAAAGCTAGGAGCAGCCTTGATAAAGTACAAGTGAATTGCCCACCACCCGCACCGGCGTGAGGAAAACACATCGCGACATCGCATCCCCGCATGGGCGGTATGTCCGACCGCAATCACCCAGCGGCATCGGCCGCGCTCGTGACCTCGGCGCTACTCGTCGGGCCGGCACACCGGGATAACGATTCGGTAGAAGTTGCGGGTGTGCGATGTCCGGGAAAGCGAGTGCCGCTTCACTTGGTCACTCGCCCCTTTTAAGAGCCCGGGAACACGACCCGCGGACATTCGCCTCAAGAGTCTCATCGTCTACCCGAGGCACGTGGTGCAATAGTGTTGCCCCATTCCGGATACAAGGCTCCGCCAACTACACTCCACGCGTCCCCATATCACGGGGGCTCGAAGCAACGGATGGGAGGCAAGAGACACCTCCTCCCAAGCCGTGCGGCGCCATGTGCGAGCGCCGTTGATCCGCCTCGGTTGTCCCGTCGGCGTGCAGGTGCGGCGGCAGTGGCACCCGTGAGGTCCCCATCATTGCCGGGGCGGGACCTCACGAGCTAGGCCTGTCACTCCCAAACCTATCTTATCCTTATCACGCCCGATGGTAGGGGCGGGCGCTCGCGCGTCTCGCCCGACTAGGCGCGGCGCCAGCTGCCACCACCGGAGGGTAGGGGCGGGCGCTCGCACGTCTGCGCCGACTGGCGCCCGGCCCGCCGCCACCACATTGGAGGTAGGGGATGGAGCACTCGCACTCTACCGACTAGGCGCCAGCCCGCTGCCACCACGCCGGAGGGTAGGGATGGAGCACTCGCACTTCGCCGACTGAGGCGCCGGCTCGGCTACTACCGCCGGGTAGGGGCGGGCGCTCACGCGTCTACGCACGACTAAGCGCCCGCTGCTGCGCCACCACTTGGAGGTAGGGGCGGGCGCTCGCGTGTCGCCGACTGAGGCCAGCTCCGCTGCCACCGCCGGGGTAGAGGACGGAGGCGCTCGTGGCGTCTACTAGGGGCCAGCATCGCTGCCACCACTTTGGAGGTAGGGGCGGAGCACTCGCGCGTCTGCTGCTGACTAGGCGCCAGCCCCGCCGCCACCACCGGAGGGTAGGGGCGGAGCACTCGCCGTCTGCGCCGACTGGCGCCGGCTCGCTGCCACCACTTCGAGAGTAGGGGCGGCGCTCGTGCGTCTACTTCAACTAGGCGTCGGCTCGCTGCCACCACTTTGGAGGTAGGGGCGGGCGCTCGTGCATCTACTTCAACTAGCGCCAGCACCGCTGCCACCACCGGAGGGTAGGGGATGTAGCGCTCGCGCGTCTCGCCGACTAAGTGCGGCCCACGCCTACCTCAGCGTCTACCCCAACTAGCCAACATATTTCACAAGAAACGCACAAGCGGACGGCCCTAAACACGGCGGCGGGGCGAACTACCATACTATTGTAAAGTGCTTACGAAACCCGCGGACCAACACTACTCGCCCGGCCGCCGGACGACCTCTGCGGCAAGCCTCACCGCGAGAGGCGATTTGCCCGAAGTTCGGTGAGTCTTGACCCGCCACGGCGCCGTAAGCGGCAACGGGTCATGGCATCAAAATTAGCAACACATCCCCTTTGGGTAGCTGCTCGAATAAAGTGGCATGGTGGATCAAAGAAGGAAGCAATTTTCACTTCATTCGCAGCATGAGTACATACAACACCGGCGCACAAGAACACGGGTTCACACCGCCGAGCCGTCAACCCGTCATCGCTGCGGGCAACTCCATCTAGCCATTCGCCAAGGTTCCTTCGCCGTACATGTTCGCGCAGCTCCACCTTCGCGCGGCCTCCCGATGTACTCCGTGTCCGTTCGTGGAAAAACCGAATGGCGGGCGAGCAGCGCGCATAGCACCGAACATCACCCGGCCCGGCAAGCATCTCCGGTATGGATCGCCCAATTCATCGACATGACAAACAACCCGGTGTTGGAGAAGGGCGCACGCCATGCATGCATTCACGTAGTAGCAATGATTGCCAAAGGACGTCGCGGTCGCCTGAGCAAGATCGGCCACTTCCGCAATCCGTCGAAGTGTTCGTGAAAGCTCTTCGGGTTCGAACGAGCGGGGCGGCACCTCCGCAACGAGATTTTCAAGGTACCCTCCGGGGCGCGCATAGCCTCCCACGCCGTCGCCGAGGTGGCACCCAGCGCCTCATCCCACTCCCGCAGAGACGCAGCAAGGTGGTCGTTCTCTTCCTCCAGTATAGCAACCTGCTACAGCATCCCGTCACACTCCACCACCGCTGCCTGTCGAGTCGATGCCATAAGCTCCGTGGCATATGAGACGGCCCCCACGCGTTCCGCTTCCAGGAGCCGCATGCAGTCATCCTTAGCGGAATGCGCCTCCTCCGACGCGCGAAGAGTTCCTTCGATGGTGCGTAGTCAGTCTTCCAAGGCCTCCTGTTCTCGGACATGGGCCTCCTGCAACGCCCGGCTGAGGGCGAAGGTCTGCGCAATAAAGCAATCAGTACACCCCCAACGGCCGCGTGCTGCTCAGGGTTAGGCACTTACCCTAGTTCGGAGACCTCTAGCACCCCCTCAAGCAGTCCAGGCCTGCAAATCTGCAGCGCATCACGGTCTAGGCTCGCGGTCGCACTATCTGCAGCCCCCTGCCAAGCTGCCAGCACCTCCACGTGAGGGATGAAGTCCGATAGACGTCGGGTGACATCCGCGGCGATACCCTCCCCGGCGCCAGATGCCCCTTCCAAGCGACGGTCCTCGGGCTCCGAGGGCTGCCCACGTTCCAGGAACCATGTTGCTGCAAGGGGATATGGCGGTCAGCCCCGCGAAGGAGCAGCGGGTCACACCAAGTAATGTATGTTTACCTTCAACCCTCCCGAATCCGCAGGATCTCGGCATCCCCAGCCCGTGCGAGGGGGCCTCTGTGTCGGAGCTTAGCTCCACCAAACCCTCGCCCCCGGCAGCTCCAGACCTGATCGGGGCCACGGGAACACCGAGGCACTCGGTGTCGGGGTCGGAGTCCCATAAGGCCCCGACCATGCTCGCTACAACGAACCGCCCTCCCCCCCTGCCGAGCGAAGGGGCGATTGTATGCGGGGCCGCTTCACCTTCGGTGAACAAGAGGGCGGCCCCGCCTCGTGTAACATCCCAAAAATTTTATTCCTTTATTAAAATATTTATTGGATTTTCCTGGATTTTATTCCAAGCCCTGATTTGAGAAAAACAAAAAGTATCTTATTTTATAAAGGCCAAAAGGAATTTATTGCACTCATGAAAGTCAAAGCAAATGTAACTCTTTTCCTAAAGTCAAATCTGTAATTACTTTAATTTGCAGAAAATTATAAAGATTTAAAAACCCTCCCTCTAAAGTCAAATTGTGTTGTGTAAAGATCAATAATCAAAATGGGTTGAAAATATTTTTATTAAGTATAAAATAGTCCCAGAAGGTTCTCTGAATTTTTCTGGATCTTTCAAAATTTATTTGGTATTTTTCTGAGTTTTCTAAAGCGTAATATCATTTCTGAAAATCAAAAAGGAAATTAAAAATCCAAAAGTGTCACCCATCGGGCCGATCTGCGCCGCCGGATCTAACCTCAGCCGTCCGATCTCATTAAAACCCTCTCCCTCGCCTTCCCTCTCTCCGCGCGCGACGCGTGCCGCATATCGGACCGTCCCATCCCCTGCCAAAATCGATGCCAGCCGCACCCGTTCACTTACCGCTTCGCCGCTCCTCTCTTCCCTTCGATCGGCGTGTGGCTCAATCCCAGCCATCGCCTGTTGCCATACTAGATCGCAGCCGCCCCCTCCCACTTAATGCACCACTCGGCTCAGATCGGACCCCCGTTGCCGGATTGCATCTCAACCGACCGTCGTCACTTACCCCTTCGCCAGTGGTCAGCGGCCCCGATCTCCTCCCCTTGCCACCTGTCAAAGATCCGATCGTCGCCTTGCCTCCTTCCTTTTCTTCTCTCTCGCTGACTAGTGGGCCCCACCTGCTGGATCCATCTTCCCTGCCCCCTTTCCTTTCTTCCCCGCGCGATCGCCGCCCGCTGCCGCCATTGAAGCCGAAACCGAAGCTTTAATTGCTTCGGTTTCCTTCCCGTTTACTCCCCCCGCGCCAACGGCAAATTCAACCTCTGCCTTCACCGCGTTCGTTTCGGGCATGATTACCCCTAATCGCGCCCTTTTACTCCGTCGCATTCACCCTCTCCGGCCGTTTCCACTCCGGCGTGCTACGCGCGCCCGTTACTGCCTCCCCCGGCCTATATAAGCCTTCCCCGAGGATCTCCTCTCCACACCGCCCCTCCCCCTCTACTCAATTCGAGCAATCAAGCCCCCGAGAACCCCCTGCGCTCGTTCTTCTCCGCCGGCCTCCAGCGACTCCGGCGAGCAATCGCTGCCGCCTCAAGCCTCCCCGCTCCTCGTCGATGACACCGACGCGTTGCTAGTGCCCCCGCGATCCCGGCGACCATCTGTCCGAGCACGTGCGCCACCGGAACCCCTCCGCCGCCGTGAAGCCCTCTCCGGCCGCCGCCTCTCGCCGATCTTCCTCTTGGCCACCCTTGACCGTGTGAGGTACCAAGACACTCCCCTCACCCTCCCCGTCAATTCCTGCGCATTGGTCGGCGCCACCACCCGCTGGAGCTCCGGCAACCATCGGGCCCCGAGCGCCACCGCCAGCCGCCTTGCCCCGTCGTGTCGGGTGAGTGGTGGCGAGACGTGGCCGCCAGTTGGGCGCCACGCCAGCGCCACCCGGGCACCTCCCTGCCACCCCGCGCGTGCGCAGCCACATCGGTATATTGCCGTGACGTGGCAGCCACGAGGCGGCCACGTGGTGCCAAGTGGCAGCCACGTGGTGGCCACGTCAGCACCCCTGCCACGTCAGCCCTACCGATTTTATTTTAAATCCGAAATTTCTGCGGCGTCATGCCGTATAATAAAACTGATTTTCAATATAAAAATAATTCAGCAGATCTTTCGACATCATATTTTGGATTTTCCTTTAGGAAAATAATTCTTGCTGACGTCATAAAAGCTTTTCAGTTTAAAAATATTTCCTGAAATTGAGTATTTTCTTTTTAATTATATTAAGACTTTGAAGGCTATAACTTCTTCATTTTAACTCCAAATTGATCCATTCAAATTTGTAAATTTTTCTAAAATCATGATCTATCCATTTCTGGCATCATTTTGAAATTTTGAATTTATTTGAATTTTGTTTTTGAATTTCTTTTGAATTGGCTCTTCACGTTAGATTTTGGCGATTAGGAGAATTCGAGTTCGACGATTCTCGTGAGGACTTCGATAAAGGCATGTTACACCTTTGACCATATTGAACCCAATACTTCAAATTTATTTATGTTGTTTTACTGTATATGCATGCGTACTTCTATTTAAATTTAATTTAAATTCAGTTTAAATGTTAGATATGCCCATAATCCTTTGAATATGGCCAATTTGAATCTCGAACTCATATATTTTGTCACCCTAGCTTAAAACTAGTTAGTACCATAGTATTGACTAGAAATTTTATCGAAATGCTTAGCCTAGCTTAGTATAATTTTAGGTGGGATAAATTCTTTCACATGAAATGATAGTCCTTTTGAATTCTTGACTTCGGTGAGTCAAGGGTAGTTTATAAAATGGTTTAAAAATGAAAATAGAAACTTATAATTTGCAATTAGGCTAATGGTTAGGTGGTGGGTGCCGGCATGCCTCGTCTTTGGTGACACTGGTGATTATCGTGCATGTGGGTATGTGGTTGAGCCTAAATCAACTTAAGGACCGTTTTCGTGAATTATTTTACGAAGTCACTTCATACTATCACAAGTCGGTATGGAACGGACCTAGCTAAATAAATTATGAAATGCCAAATATAGTTTCGCTATAGGTGATTGTGAGCATGGCGTATGCGCGAGAAGTCTCATATGACACCAGAGGGGGCTCCAACTCGTGGATGCAAGTTGTGGTGAAACCATAATGGCGGCGTGATTATTTTGGCTATGGATCATTGGAACAGCCTTGTCATGAACTCTCCACCGCACACCTAAGGCGGTGTGTTTATCGCGTGGCTCAAGTGAGAGGAATGTCTTGTGGGTAAAGTGTACACCTCTGCGAGTTGAAACCTATCTGGATAGCCGTGTCCACGGTCATGGGCGTGCTAAGTAGAGTCTTCACAGATTAGATTTGAATTTTACAAAACATGGTTTCCGGCAAACTCAGTGGTTTTGGTAATGGTCCGGGTGGATTCCTGTGGTTAGGTTAGTGTAGGTCAGAGCCTACACTAACGATACTACTTCGCAAAAATGATGTTAGTATTGATGTATTGAAAATTCAGCTTTTCATACTTATGCTATTGTATTTAAATTCAGTACTGCTTTTCGCACAAATAAACTTAATAAGCCTCCCTTTGTTATTCCTATGCATGCATGAACTCTGTTATATTTCCCGGTGTAACTTGTGTAAGCACTTAGTGTGCTTACCTTAGGAGTACTCTTTGTGCTCACCTTGCTAAATCTGTTGCCAAACTTTGACGGCGACTACAATGGTGAGGACTACTTCAGCGAATAGGATGCGTCTTACAGTCATTCGCCTGTGGGAGGCTGGATGGGCTGTTCTACTACCTTTTACCGTTTTCCCACTGCTTTAATTTCTTTTGTTGGCCTTGCGCCCCTGTAATATCCTAAACGTCGTTTCGGTGTCAGTTTTTAAATTAATCGCGGAGTCGCCCGGATTTTTAGTAAATCACGGGAGGTGAAAATAAATTCTTTGGAACAGTCAAAAATAATAAAAAGAGAATTAAAATAATTAATTAAGAGGTTTTGGGTTGTCCGGAGGGGTGGGCCAGCCACTTTGGGCCCGCTAGCCAAAACGGGGGCCCGTACCCCCTCCCAAACCCTAGCATCCCCTTTATAAACCCCTTGGGGAGCCCTTCCTCCCCTTTTTCCCACCCCAAGCCGCCACCCCCCTGCCTCCTTGCACCTCCCCTCTGCCCAAGTGCTGCTGCAAGGAGATGAAGGAGAAGAAGGAAGAAGGGACGAGGAAGGAGAGGAAGAGAGGGAAGGAGAAGAAGGGAAGGAGAAGGAGAGGAAGAAGACGGTGATCCCAATCCCCTAGGTAATTCTTCCTCATCTCAATCTCTCTGTTTTATGCTGAATTTAGGGTTCTTAGCCTAGTTTTGAAGGATTAGCAATTTAGAGAATCTCGATTAGAGAATCTCGATTGATTGTCTGTAGATCAAATCACGCGATGTTACTGTTCATGCGGTTTCGACCCTAAAACGATTTTTTCGAGGTCTCCCAAAAGGAAAAACGTAGAGGACGACGATACGCATCTACTATATTTTGTTCAGATTTTTTGGCAGCGTAATTTAGGCGTACTAGGGTCTGGAATCGCGCTCTTTGTCAGGGGTGCAGTCAGGGACAGACTGCTGTTCAGATGGGAATTAGGGGTAGAAGATGAATTTTAAATTTTTGGCCACCATTGAGAAAGTTGTAGGGAATTCAGCAATGTATCTGCTGTAAAAGAACCAGAATTTTTAGAGCCTTGATCTGTTCTGGGGACGCATTACTCTGTTTTGTGCATTAGATATCACCTTGTTAATGACAAGATAAAAATATGTGATTTACATGAAAAGTGTAGGTATTTAAGTGAGGAATATAGATATATATCTTTTTCTGTGATTAGTTTTATATTTTTAAAGATAAGAAAATGTTAAGCAGCATCGCTGTAGTGGGAATATTGTAGAACCGCATGCGGGAAGGATGTTGTGGGGTTTAGGGTTTGGCGACACTTTTCTTTGAGAGTCGTGATTGTATTGCTGTGTATTGTGCTGAGAGGTACCTTTTTGGACAGGCGGATTTGCTTCGGATCGAGCGTGATCTCGTCGCCTCGTCGGTAGAGGCAAGTAAACGTAGTGGATGTGCTACCGTTTAACTCGTTATTCTTACTACTTGCAATATGCATGATTTACGTAATGTTAAATGATATGCCATGATTAC
The DNA here is from genome assembly GCA_036346265.1 of Melocanna baccifera. NCBI lineage: Eukaryota > Viridiplantae > Streptophyta > Magnoliopsida > Poales > Poaceae > Melocanna > Melocanna baccifera. Next base: position 27,272,129 of record CM070693.1, read on the forward strand.
ATATTTTCTAAGGAAGAATGTGGTAGCAAGATATTAATCAATTGCCATGTTTGGATGAGTTTTGGTAGTATTGTGGTAATTTGCTTAATAAGCTAATTGTGGTATATGAAAGTAAATTCATAGTAGTTATGATGATATTTCCTTATTGTTAAATTCATGATAATCATATTGATGCCCTTGAAGTGGGTATTATTGTGGCTTTAATGGTAGTATTCTTAATGAATACTTGTGGTCGTATTGTGGTCTTTGTGGTGGAATACACTATAGATCGATTGATTTTGATCTTGGTGAACCGATGGTGGAATATGTGGTTGACCTTCGTGGTTAAATTTCTGTGGTTTATGATTATCATATCATTCATAACATGTCATGACATTGCATTGTGGATGTCGCGCTTATAGCCGCGACCGTGCGAGTCTGACATCATGCATTGCCGTAGCACGATGCACACTTTTACCTTGTTGGGTAAAGGTGCAGTGGAGCATAGCATGCATATGCATTGCATTGTGGAAAGATCATTTGTATCCTTATGCAATATATTGTGGTAAAGTTATTTTACAAACAACTGCAACTTCATAGTTGTAATGTGAAATTGGCTCATGAGAGCCACTTGTGTATGAGGAAAGTGTGCGTAGTTGTAGATTGTGGTTCATCCCTTGTGGTACGATAGGGGTTGTGATTGTGGCATGAGATTCTTTTCTCTTGTGGTAAGTGGTGATAGCAGTTGTGGATATGAGGAATAATAAGGTTAGTGAGGTAAATAGTGTTAATGCTTTATTGTCATTGGTAGTGGTGGTGGTGGATGATATGAAGTAGTTAATCAAGATTCATTTGCTAATATTTTACTAATGCTGGTAGTAAATATGGTTGATGCAATAATTGTGGTCGTTTGGGAAATGGATACTGATGCTTAATATCATTGTAGTTTAATTAGTTTGTTAATGAATATGGACGCACATTGTAGATGTGGACATGTGAATACTTTAATGATGTTGTATATTTGTTTGTAGTCTGAATAGCCTGTTGAACAGTTTACTTGCTGAGATTTTTATCTCACCCTTGTTTTTCCCCCCTATAGATGATTCCTAAGCATTCATGGGATGGGTAGAGCAGCATCACAATAATGCACTTGTTTCATCAATTCATGCTGTAATAAAGTCGATGGATATCTAGCCAAATGCCTATCTATCCATAGATGGTTGTTTTATTTAATAATGATGATCTTGTAAACTATTCTTGATTTAATCCGCTGGAGGTTGTTATTGAACTTGTTACCATTATCTTATTTCCCTTAGTTATTTATGCTTCCGCTTAATGCTTCATATCTAGAAATTGTTGCCGAAATAAATTATCTTGAAATTTTTTTGGCTAGCTGTAGAGTGGTTTAGTGGTATCCCAGGGTGATGTGGATCTTGGGGTGTTACAGCCCCTATACTGTAAGACTTGGCCATAAGGCCGTATTTTCGTTTAATAATATTCTGTGGTGGTTTTTGCAAGATATACATTACTGTTGACCCTGTGTGCACTAGCTTTTCCTAGGATAGTGCGATTTACACAGAGAGACTTGGAGTCATTATTTGGGTCCCGACACCTTGGAAACCGCCGTAGGGGGAAGTTCCACCATCGCAGGGATGGACTCCGCCTAAGCATCTTCCGCGAGCGACAGCTCCGCCTCAGCATTGATCGCCGGCAAAGCAATACCAGCGCTTGCCTCCAACTCGACATGCTCCGCTAAGTTGGACCCCGCGCCCGCCGGTACTCCCTCCTCTGCGGAACCGCGAAGAGGTGGGCTCGAGGCCGGAACAGCGGGCTCTGGCACCCTAATGCCCAAAGCTTCACACACATGGTTCAGCCACCCCAGGCTTGCCTCCGCGGTCGCAGCCGTGCGGAGCGTGTGTTCCTTGGCCGTGTACGGTCTGAGGAACGCACCCACCGCACGCTGCACGTCTTCCAGGGAAGCACCAGCGAGAGGCACAAGGGCACGTTGTAAAAGCAATAGCCCCGGGGAATAGCATACGAAAGCAAGCACCAGCACAACTTACGCGGACCGGAGGGTCTCGGCAGCGAAGACACGGACGGGCGGACGTTGTCGCGCCGAAGCTTCCCAGGAGTAACACGCCACTCCGCGGCAAGCGGCGCCACACCATACATGAAGAACTCCTCAGCGAGGTCGCGCATATTGAAGCGGGCGGTGATCCCCACAAGCCTCCATGCTATCCACTCATCATCATCGTCTACTCGCGCGCCGGACGTAATGTTAACCGCCACCAGCCGCCCCCGAACAATCAAGGCCACTACCGCTCGCCACGCGGTGGTAGAACCACCGCCTCGTCCAGTCTGGCTCCCACTCCGCCCGACTCGACTCCGCGGGAAAAATCTTCTCGCATTGCGGCCGCAAGACAAGGTCGATGCTACCAAAGCCGGGCAATGCCCCGTCACCCTGATCCTCCGCCGCACACTGGATATCGTGGAGAAACACGAACAACGACATGGTCGGCCAGCATGCCTCCGTGCGTACCGCCCAGCTGTACACGACAAGACGGGCTATCACGTTCGGTGTTATCTGCGCCAGCTCAAGCCCAAAGGCCCGCAGGACGTCCCCGATAAGCCCAGCGGCCGGAATGCGCAACCCAGCCTCGAAGTAGGCGATGAACACGATCGCCTCCGACGTTTCGGGGTGCGGTTCAATCTCATCGCTCGCAGGCAGTCGCACCTCCTAGCGGTCCGATAGCTTCCCCTCGCGCAGAAGGCCTCGAATCGTCTCTTCCGTCACCAGCGTCGAGCCTAGGACGCGGGAGCACAGACCCCCTGCTCCCCTCGAGTGTGTACCCCACCATTTGTCCACAGGCGCGGAGCCACGCTCCTCGAGTGTGTACCCCACCTCGAGCAGCGACGGCCACCGGAAGACGGCGCTGTCATCGGCCAGCTGGGCGCGCGCCCCATCGTATGCCATCGTCCTCCTAGAGCTCTGCGACGTAGGAGGAAGCAAGGAAGACAAGAAATTGGGACGTGTGACCGGGAGCTAGAAGGCAAGGCGATTAAAGTGCAAGTGGCGTAACACAAGGGGTATTTAAAACCCCTTTGTCTCCCACGCCATCGATGAGCATAACTGCTGGGAGACGAACAGCCCACGTCCCCACAATTGCCACTATAATGGCACACCTACCCATGCACGCCATGCCCGATCAAGCAGCGGTCGCACCAAGGGGCCTGACAGCGCACGGCGTGCCAATACCACCCCACCACGTGTCCGCTCGGGAATCTATGCACAACAACCTGGCTCCGCCTTCGGCAGCATCTTCGTCTTCGCACGGCAGTCCCCGGTCTGCCCCCGACATCGCCACGCACCCGCGCGTTGGAGAGGCACGCCAGAAGACACCCCCGCCTCTGGGAGCAGTCCATTCATCAGAGTCTGCACCGACCAACGCAGAGCCAGCCAGCGCTGCGCGCCCAAGACGCGCCGGTCAGCCGGATCATCGTGCGGCCGGTGCGCTCGTATTCGGTGCAAGGCAGAGCTCAACCGCTCGCAGCGCGACGGCCTCCTTCCCTATGGGCGCGCAGTGGCAGGCGATCATCGGAATATTGTGTTCGAAAATAGGCCTCCCTCAGTTCATCAACACGGTAATATTCCTTTGCATGTTCATGAGCTGAAGAAGGCATATTCTCGAAATCAAAGACCATCTCAACTTCGCCCGGACGACGCTACGGTCCTCCTGGCATGAATATATACAGCTGTCCCCCGCGTGGAGAAGCGCAATCGGCGGAAGTCTAAGTGTCGCCCACGCGTGGAGAAGCGCAATCGACGGAGGTCCAAGCGACGCGATCGCCAACGCGTGGAGAGGAGCAACTGGCCGAAGCCAAAGCGGCATGGCCGCTCATACGCATGCGACGCCACAGCCTGATTGCACTTGTGCACATGGCCGCGTCGACGAAGTCTCCGCCCCCGCAAGCTAGGTACGACTCCGCCAAGGGACCCCAGCTCTGCCTTCCGCGAAGCCTTCGCCTCAGCGGAACGACTCTGCCTCCGCCCTCGATGACACCTTCGCCCCCACAGGGCAACCCCCGCGTCCGCCCTCGGCTTTGGCACTTCAACACAGAGCCGTGCGTCCGCACGTCGCGCCAGAAGGCGCAGAAGGCGCCCCTTCCACTCCGGTGCCGTACCTCTCCACTCTTAGCACGACCATTTTCACGCCCTAATGTGTCCCATGCCTTTCCATGGATGCTAGGTTGCAGCGAGCACTGACGCAGCGGGTCAGTCGAAGCCGGGCGTCCGCACCGACCGGTGTGAGGCCAGCCGCCAGACAGGCGCGCGCCCAGGCTCGGAGGATATCTCACAAACACGGCCCGATACTTCTTCATCAGCGAGGGGCACGAACCATTCCGTCAACTCAGGAATGTACCTTCTTCCGTCCACAAGCATGCACAAGAGCACCTTCACTAACGTTTACCCTATCGCATGCTCATGAGTGGAAGAGGTATATTCTTGAGACAAGCCATCCCAGCAGTACTTCATCACGCCGCTACAGTCGCCTATATAGCCGATCTCGGGAAGCGCAACCGGCGGAGGCTCAACCGTCACGGCCGACCACACGCATCCGATCGGCGGGCCTCGAACCGACGTGGTCGCTCACGCGCATGAGACGTCCCAACCTCCGACGCCTGCCTACTCCCCAGGGCAATCGACGAGGTCTCTGTCTCCGCAGCGCAAATGCGACCCCGCCTGCGATCATCCAGTGCAAGACTTCGATAACAGCTCCGGTGCGGACCCCCAGCCTCGACTCCGCTTCGCCCACAATCACACAATGTCACAGGCCGCAGGGACGGAGGGGCCCAAAGGGCTCGGCAACATGGCTTCGGCCTGTGAAGCCCTTCACCACGAGAGGCTCCTATTGTAGGGGTGGCCCCCACCTAAACCCAGCTAGCCTGTTGTAACATCCTAAATTTTGCTTATATTCGGAAAGAATAATTTTAAGTTAATTATTTCAAATTATTTGGATTTTTTAGAAATTAAAGTTTCTGTTTAAAACTAAAAATTAATACCAATATAGGTTGAAAATATTTTTCCTAGGTCTAAAACATTACCAGGGATTTCTATGAATTTTTCTGGAATTTTTAGACTAAATTAGCTATTTTCTAAGTATTTTTAAAGCTTTCTGGTTCTTTGGTAATTTAAAAAGAAAATAACTTAATTTCCAATTTTCCCTCCGGGCGACGCGTGTCGTCCATCCGCACCATCTGCCCACATCCACTCCAATCCGAGCCATCCGCAGTCACTTGTTGCACCGGATGGCTCAGATTGAATCTTCCCTGCCCGATCAAATATCGGCCATTAACCGCCACTTACCCCTTCTTTTTTTATCCGACAACTCTGATCAAATCCTTTTCGTCGATTTCATCCCGATCGTTGATTACCACTTACCGTTTCATTTTCATCCGACGGCCCGATTCCTTTCCCTCCGCCACCCGTCGCCCATCCGGCCACTCGCCTCTACTCCTTCCCTCTCATTCTCGCCGACAGGTGGGTCCCGCCTGTCAGCTTCGTCCCCGCCGACCGTTTCTTCCTCCTGGCGATGCCGCCATTAACACGCCGCCCGCCGAGCTTCGTTCTTTTGCCTCCCGTCCGTTTCGTTCCGCCATTAATGGCCCCGGAGCACCGTCGAGTCGTGCGCATTCACTAGTGGCCATTTCCCCTCGAATTAAAGTCCCGTTCTGCCATTTGGAGCGTCGGAAACCGCCCTCTTAACTCCGGTGAGTTCGTGTGCCAGTTACCTTGTCCGCGGTGTATAAAATCGTTTCCCCGGCCACCCTTTCGCCCTTCGCGTCTCCCTTCTTTCTCCATCTCCTCATGTGCGTCGTCGCTGCCATGTTTTTGCGTCGTCACCGAGCGTTTTCGCCGCCGCCGGTGAGTTCCTCCGCCGCGCCAGTCGGTCGCTCCGCCCCCCGGTCCCCGCACCAACACGCGCGTCGCGCCGCTCCTCGGTTGCGCGCCGCGTCGCGCCGTCGTCGCGCGCGAAGCGTCCGCGCGCGGCGCCAGCGATGATGGCGAGAGCCACGCGGCGGCCATCCGTCATCTCCCGCCTCCAAGCCACGCAATCGCAGCCGCTCATCTAGATCTGTGGTAACGGCCCGGATTTTGCCACGCAACACAACCTCGGCCGTCCGATCTTCCGTTGCCGCCGCCGACAGAGCCGACACGTCAGCCCTAGCCAACGTGGCATGACACGTCAGCCTATCTCCACGTGTCATGCCACGTGTCGCCACGTGAGCTGCCACGTCAGCAAAACCCTTGCTCGGGTGCCACGTCAGCACTGTCACGTGTGATGCCATGTGTCAATCTTCTGGTCTGCCACATCAGCACTTTTATTTTTTCGGTGGACTCGGTCCACCGTGGACTGGTCCCACCTGTCAGTGAGACTTTTTCGATTTTCCCGAAGAAAAATAATTCGGCCGACAATCATTTCTGTTGATGACGTCATAATTAGGATTTCCTTCAGAAAAATAATTCCCAGATAATCTTTATGACATCATAAATTCTTTTTCAGTAGAAATATAATTCCAGAAATATCCTTTTTTCCTTTTTCTTGATTTCAAATCTTCCAAAAGCCATATCTTCCTCGTTCTAACTCCAAATGGACCCATCCAAATTTCTAAATTCATATAAAATTCGAACCTTTCATATAGCATATTTATTTTCACTTTTTGAGTTTTTATTTTATTTTATTTACTTGGTTTTCTCGTTTTTCGTGTAGAGACCGATTCGTCCGAGAACTTTCAAGATCAATTTCCGGAAGGCCCCAATCTGATTCAAGAAGGCAAGTCTCCTTGACCATTTTGCTCCTAAATTTTTATAAATGTTTTTGTAATTATTTTAAAATAATTGCATGGCTATGTTGTATAAAGTGATAATTTAATTTTATAAAATTTAGATAAATGCCAAGCTTGTTATATCCCCCTTTGGAAATTGCTTACCATGTACCCTTGTCAACATAGGATATTCTTTGACTCATAAATGAGTTAGTATTATCTGTTGTTGAATTTAGATTATTATAGCATGCTTAGTTTAGCTGATCAATATAAAAATGCTCATATGGGAAAAGTTGTTGATGAATGTTTTGTATTTAAAAATTTGTTTAAACCAGTAGTAATGGATGTTATCACTGTAATTTTAATTTAAAAGGGAAATTTAAAATGAAAACTAGACCAGGGTGGATGGAATGATTGGCTGGTGCGGTTTTAGCACGAGAATTGGGATTGTGAATGATCCACCCTAGTCGTCTAAGGACCGACTCTTGTGTTTGTCCAAACTGAGCAAAACAGTACAACCACAAGTTAAAATGGGTACAACCTAGCTAATTAACCTATAATAGTTTAGTTTTTGTGTCACCATTGGAAAATGGGTACCAGGGATTTACTGGTTACTTAAAGTGAGGGGCAGGGATTTACTGCACTCACATGGCGCAAGAGGGGGCTTCTGAAGGTGGTGGATTTAACCCTTCAGCAGTGAAACCTCAGCGGGTGATATAAAACTATACTAGAGTAGGTGAAAAGCTTTGTGATATTTTATCTGGGTCTCATGCCAAAGGAAGCATGTTGACAGTTAAGATAATTTATCTCTTGTGGGTAAAGTTGTACGAACTTTGCAGAGTAACAAACTATTCGAATAGCCGTGCCGATGGTCAGAGGCGGGCAAGGAATGCATTCACATGGTAGAGTTTTGGGTTTTGAATTTAAAAATAAAATGTTTTGGAAAACTCGGGAGTGGATGGAACTCTCGTGATTTTGGTGCAGTGGATGTAACGATTCTGTGGATTTAACCTTCATTTTGAATCTTGACAGATATAGCCTATGTTATTAGTGTTGATGGATGAAACCTTCACTAAATTAATTATCTAGTTTCAATTATAGAAAACAAATTGTTTAACAACTTGCTTTTGAAATAAGTATGTAAATTTGAAGTAAAATGCTGATTTATGCAAAAGAACCATAAAACCTTCCTTTGTGAAGCCCTGCATCTATTGCATTTTTCCCAAGACTTGCGGAGTACAATTTTGTACTCACCTGTTGCTCTACAAATCAAATAGCAGAAGACTATGAAGCTCAAGAGGAGGATTTTCGCTACTTCGAGGAAGCCGGTGACGAAGGTTTTCCCAAGGACTAGGCTACGTTTCCCCAGTCAAATGCCTGTGGCATCTTGATGGGCAGTTCTTTTGAATGCTTCGTTTCCGCTGTAATTTATTTTCTGTTTGAAGCGAGGTGGTGAAACCTCATTTGTAATAAAGACGTTTAAGTCTGAACCTTTTATTATTGTAATACTCATGGTTGGAAATGTATTCACCTTCTGGTTAACTGTGTGTACTAGCGTTGATCTGGGAATAGTACTGAAATACACAGGGGGGCCAGGAGTTTCCACTCCAGGGTCTCACAGAAGTGGTATCAGAGCCAACTTGACTGTAGGACGAGCCCTAGGTTTTGGCAAACCTTAAGGATTTGTGTTTAATACAAATTTATGTACGAAAACTTAAGTTTCTTTGCTTCTACTCTTCTCTTACTTAGTATCTTGTTCTTTTCTTCCTTTTCACTCTATAAAAGTTTTACTGATCTCTCCTATTTTCAAATTTGTAGATGGTAGGTTCGTCGTCGTCAGCTCCATGGGATCACCTTTCTCACGGTGAGAGCGAGGGAGCATTTGTGAGTCTTCTGCGGCAGTTGATGCAGTTCTTAAAGTATACTCAGCAGCCCATTTTCAGAGGGCGGAATACCAGAGTTATGAATATGGATTCATGGACCATGGAGGTGTTCATTTACGCTCAGGAGGGGAAATATGACTCCATTGAATGCAAAATTGAGCATCCTCGGACCCATTGCTCAGATGCTATTCAAGATGCAGCCCAGTTGGCCATCGCGGATTTGTGCAAGAAGCATAAGGATATACTACGGCAGTCACCCTTCAGTTTCTTCCCGACTACGAGAGCAGGACAGATTCATCCGGAGCCTTTCCAGATCATAGTGGATGACCCTCGCCTGTCCCATCAGGTGCAGCTCACACAGGCGACGTCAGCGACCTACACCAGAGCACTCCAGGAGGTAGGACTTCTTCGGATGCTTCTCACTTCAAGCTACGAGCACTCCGATACTCTTCGTGTGCAGCTTCTACAGAGTGAGTCTGCTCACGCTGACGCAGACCAAACGAGGATTGCTGCCAAGGCTGAGGTGGAGCGTCTTCGAGCCTCATCGACTGCACCGATCCTGCCAGCCCCTGTTTCTACACCAGTCAGACTTTCAGGACCTCGCACCAGACTTATTGCGAGGAAGAGTGTGCGACGCCCCAGTCCGTTACCTGACATCGGCGTTGGAGGTTCTAGCAGAGGACGCCGTCGCTCTCGTTCCAGTTCGCCTGATTTTAGTCAGAGCCGGTCGCGGTCCCGTTCGCCGAACAACTGCACTGCTTGCGGACAGAGCCATCCAGATGACTTAAAGGAGGACCCAGAGGAGGATCCAGAGGAGCGTATCATCGTGGAGGATGAGTAGATGCTAGACAGTAGTACCCCTTTTAAGTTGTTTTCGACATTAGAACGCTTTATAATATTGTGATGTAATAAAATGGACTGTACCGAGCCTTGTGCACTTGTGGTACAGCCATTCTTAAAACTAATTTGAATTTCAAAAGTTGTGTTCTCTAGCTGTTGTTTTGTTCTTGTGTGTCGGTTTGGGATGTTGTTAGTTGCCCCTGTTCCTTATCTATGCTTTTCCCTCTTACCTTGTGTTTTCTTGGTGGAGCTTCAGATGGTGAATACAAGGAGCAATAACAATAATAATCAAGGACCAAATGACAACAATGCCCCAATTCCGCCTCCGCCAGCTCAAGCACCAAATATGGAGGAGATGATGGCTATGCAATTGCAGCTTCTTCAGGCTTTAGCCCAGAATCAAGTTCATCAGGCTCAGCAAGCACCTGTTCACCCCCCTCAGTCCAAGCTTGGTGAATTCGTGAGAACTCGACCTCCAATTTTCATAGGATCTGCTGATCCGTTGGAAGCAGATGATTGGATTAAGGAAGTGGAAAGGAAGTTGAATTTAGCTCAATGTAATGAGAATGAAAAAGTCTTATATGCTACCCATCAACTCAAGGGAGTTGCAGCAATCTGGTGGGAAAATTTTTGCACTGCACACCAAAATGCTCAGAATATTGTTTGGGCAGACTTTGTGCGAGCTTTTCGAGCCACTCACATACCTATGAGCATCATGGAAATGAAAAGGAAGGAATTTCACCATCTGCAACAGGGAAACCTTAGTGTTTCCACATATTTGAGTAAGTTCATTCAACTATCAAGATATGCATCAGAGGATGTTGCAAATGATGCTGCAAAGATTTGGAGGTTTATGGGAGGTTTGGATCCTGATCTCAAAGTGCAGTTAGTGTCCAATGACTATCCTACTTTTCAGCACTTGGTGAATAAAGCAATTGTTCAAGAAGATGCCCAGCGTCAACTTTATGAATCTAAGAAGAGGAAGTTTCAAGCTCAACAGAATGCAAGTTGTTCTCGTCATCGCCCCACTTCACAACAATTCAACTGGTCTCCATTGCCCAGTCAACCGAGGACACCGATTTCTGCACCTCGCCCTATTTCTCAAGCTTCTCGAGCTGGGAATGCAGCTCAGCCTCAGCATAATAAGACTACAGCTGTGGGAGTACAGTGCTTCAACTATAAGAACATGGGGCATTATGCCAATAACTGTCCCCAGAAGCGTCAGGCGGTAACTCCAGTCCGCTTCAATCTTGATCCTACGCCAGCAAGAGCTCCAACCACTGGTCAAGTACGTGGAAGTCCTCAAACTCCCAAGACTCCACAGATGTTCAACAAAGGGCGTGTCAATCATGTTACTGCAGAGGCAGCACAGGACATACCAGACGTGGTTTTGGGTAAGTTTCTTGTTAATTCAGTTCCTATAATTACCTTATTTGATTCTGGAGCTTCACATTCTTTCGTAACAAAGACTTTTGTTGAAAGAAATAATTGGAGTGTTTGTTTGCTAAAGAACCTTATGTTAGTCCAATCACCTGGAAAAGAATTGAGGACTAATTTGGTTTGCCCTAGAGCAGCCATAAATATAAACGGAGTAAAGTTCCTAGCGAACCTTATTATAATAGACTCCGAAGGCATAGATATAATACTTGGTATGGATTGGTTGACCAAGTATAAAGGGCAGATAGATTGTGCCAATCGTGCCATTATCCTTACCAATTCTGATGGAATTCAGATAAGGTATGAATCCATTATGCCCTCAAAGAAGGAAAGTGTGTTAACCAGTTTAAAAGGGAAAAGTTTGGAGGATGTGTCTGTAGTAAGGGAATACCCTGAAGTTTTCCCTGAGGATTTGCCAGGATTGCCACCAGACCGAGAAATTGAATTTGTTATAAATCTGGTACCTAGTACAGCTCCAATATCTAAGAGACCCTATCGGATGTCAGCCAATGATCTAGGAGAAGTTAAGAGGCAAATTCAGGAATTGCAAGAAAAATGTTTTATTAGACCAAGTTCTTCACCTTGGGGAGCCCCAGTGCTTCTAGTGAACAAGAAAGATGCTAGCCATCGTATGTGCATGAATTATAGAGCTCTGAATGAAGTAACAATCAAGAATAAGTATCCTTTACCACGGATCGATGATCTGTTTGATCAGCTGAAAGGATCAAGTGTCTTCTCAAAAATTGATCTCCGATCAGGATACCACCAATTGAAGATTAGACCTAAAGATATACCAAAAACAGCCTTCTCTACTCGATATGGATTATATGAGTATACGGTGATGTCTTTCGGTCTGACAATGCACCGGCATACTTTATGAATTTGATGAATAAAGTATTCATGGACTATTTAGATAAGTTTGTTGTTGTCTTCATAGATGACATTCTTATCTATTCCAAGAATGAGAAAGAACATGAAGAACATCTGAGGATAGTTTTGCAAAGACTAAGTGAACATCAGTTGTATGCCAAATTTAGCAAGTGTGCATTTTGGTTAAAGGAAGTTGAGTTCTTGGGACATGTGATTTATGCAGGAGGAGTATCCGTGGATCCAGGAAAAGTTAAGGATGTGCTTAATTGGACTCAACCAAAGACAGTAACAGAAATCCGTAGTTTTCTGGGATTAGCAGGTTACTATCGTCGTTTTATTGAAGGATTTTCCAAGATTGCCAGGCCTCTCACCCAGTTATTAAAGAAGGAGAAGAAATTTGAATGGAAGAAATCTTGTGAGGACAGTTTTCAAGAGTTAAAGAAGAGGTTAACTTCGGCACCAGTTCTGCGGTTACTTGATATCAGGAAGGATTTTGAAGTTTATTGTGATGCGTCAAGACAAGGTCTTGGTTGTGTATTAATGCAGGAAGGAAAGGTGGTAGCTTATGCATCAAGACAGTTAAGACCGCATGAGGAAAATTATCCCACTCATGATTTAGAGCTAGCTGTTGTTGTGCATGTTCTAAAGTTGTGAAGGCATTATTTAATCAGTAATCGGTGTGAAATATATACAGATCATAAAAGTTTAAAGTATATATTCACTCAACCTGACCTTAATCTGAGACAAAGAAGATGGCTTGAATTGATAAAGGATTATGATGTGGGAATACACTATCATCCAGGAAAGGCCAATGTAGTGGCCGATGCTTTGAGTCGGAAAGGTCATGTTAATAATATGTTGATTCAAGATAGTCAGTCAATTCTTCATGAAGAATTTTAGCGACTGAATTTGGAAATAGTTAAGGAAGGTATTCTATCTACATTGAAGGTTCGCCCTACCTTGGAAGATCAGATCAAGGCAGCCCAATGAGAGGATGAATATGTTAAAGAAATTAAAGAAAATATGAAGAAAGGTAAAGCACCTGGATTTTCAGAAGATGAAGAGGGAATTCTTTGGTTTGGAAAGAGAATTCTAGTACCCGAGAAAAAGGAAATAAAAGATTTAATCTTAAAGGAAGCTCATGAAGCAGGATATTCAATCCATCCCGGAAGTACAAAAATGTATCAGGATCTAAAGGAAAGTTACTGGTGGACCAGTATGAAAAGGGAAATTGCAGAATATGTAGCCTTGTGTGATATATGCCAGAGAGTTAAAGCAGAGCATCAAAGACCTGCTGGTCTTTTGCAACCCCTTGCAGATACCTGAATGGAAATGAGAGGAAATCGGAATGGACTTTATAACTGGATTACCAAAGACCAAGTCAGGTTATGATTCAATTTGGGTTATAGTGGATCGCTTAACAAAAGTTGCCCATTTCATACTAGTTAAGACCACTTATTCGGGAGATAAATTGGCAGAGCTTTATATGTCAAGAATTGTGTGTTTGCATGGAATTCCAAAGAAGACTGTATCAGATAGAGGATCTCAATTTACCTCAAGATTTTGGCAGAAGCTTCATGAAGTTTTGGGAACCAATTTAAATTTCAGTACTGCCTATCATCCTCAAATAGATGGTCAGACAGAAAGGGTAAATCAAATATTGGAAGATATGTTAAGAGCGTGTGCATTGGCCAATAAAGCCAGTTGGGATCAAAGTTTGCCTTATGCAGAATTCTCCTACAATAATAGTTATCAGTCTAGTCTGCAGATATCTCCATTCGAAGCTCTGTATGGTAGAAAGTGCAGGACACCTTTGTATTGGTCAGAGACCAGAGAAAGTCAAGTATTCGGACCCGATGTTTTGAAGTTAGCAGAAGAGCAAGTTCGTTTAATACAAGACAGGTTGAAAACAGCACAGACCAGGCAAAAGAGTTATGCGGATAATCGTCGCAGAATGTTAGAGTTTGCACCAGGAGATCATGTGTATTTGAAAGTGTCACCTCTAAAAGGGATGCGTCATTTCAGAGTCAGTGGTAAGCTTGCTCCGAGATATATTGGACCCTTTCCAGTTTTAGCCAGAAGAGGAGAAGTTGCCTATCAGATAAAGCTTCCTCCCCAATTGTCAGATGTACATGATGTATTTCATGTGTCGCAATTGAAAAAGTGCTTAAGAGTGCCAAAGGAGCTAATACCTTTAGAGGAAGTGGAATTGAAAGAGGATCTCTCATATCCGGAATTTCCAGTCAAGATTTTGGAAGAAGCAGAGCGCTGCACAAGAAACAAGACCATCAAATTTTGCAAAGTGCAGTGGAGCAATTGTCTGGAGTCGGAAGCAACTTGGGAGCGTGAAGAATATCTCAGAGCAGAGTTCCCTAGTCTTTTTCCCAGTCCTTCCGAATCTTGGGGTCGAGATTCTTTCTAAGGGGGTAGGTTTGTAACATCCCAAATTTTGCTTATATTTGGAAAGAATAATTTTAAGTTAATTATTTCAAATTATTTGGATTTTTTAGAAATTAAAATTTCTGTTTAAAACTAAAAATTAATACCAATATAGGTTGGAAATATTTTTCCTAGGTCTAAAACATTACCAGGGATTTCTGTGAATTTTTCTGGAATTTTTAGACTAAATTAGCTATTTTCTAAGTATTTTTAAAGCTTTCTGGTTCTCTGGTAATTTAAAAAGAAAAAAACTTAATTTCCGATTTTCCCTCCGGGCGACGCGTGTCGTCCATCCGCGCCATCTGCCCGCATCCGCTCCAATCCGAGCCATCTGCAGTCACTTGTTGCACCGGACGGCTCAGATTGAATCTTCCCCGCCCGATCAAATCTCGGCCGTTAACCGCCACTTACCCCTTCGTTTTTTTATCCGACGACTCTGATCAAATCCTTTTCATCGATTTCATCCCGACCGTTGATTTCCACTTGTCGTTTCATTTTCATCCGACGGCCCGATTCCTTTCCCTCCGCCACGCGTCGCCCATCCGGCCGCTCGCCTCTACTCTTTCCCTCTCTTTCTCGCCGACAGGTGGGTCCCGCCTGTCAGCTTCGTCCCCGCCGACCGTTTCTTCCTCCTGGCGACGCCGCCATTAACGCACCGCCCGCTGAGCTTCATTCTTTTGCCGCCCGTCCGTTTCGTTCCGCCATTAATGGCCCCGGAGCACCGTCGAGTCGTGCGCATTCACTAGCGGTCGTTTCCCCTCGAATTAAAGTCCCGTTCCGCCGTTTGGAGCGTCGGAAACCGCCGTCTTAACTCCGGTGAGTTCGTGCGCCGGTTACCTCGTCCGTGGTGTATAAAATCGTTTCCCCGGCCACCCTTTCGCCCTTCGCATCTCCCCTCTTTCTCCATCTCCTCGCGTGCGTCGTCGCTGCCGTGTTTTTGCGTCGTCACCGAGCGTTTTCGCCACCGCCGGTGAGTTCCTCCGCCGTGCCAGTCGGTCGCTCCGCCCCTCGGTCCCCGCGCTAGCACCGCGCGTCCGCGCCCACTCCCTCGGTTGCGCCGCCCGTGTCCGCGCCTGTTCGCACGCGCTCGCGTCCGCGCGACGCTTCACGCAGTGAGCCGAGCCACGCGGCGGCCATCCGTCGTCTCCCGCCTCCGAGCCACGCAATTGCAGCCGCTCATCACGATCTGTGGTAATGGCCCGGATTTTGCCACGCGGCACAACCTCGGCCGTCCGATCTTCCGTTGCCGCCACCGACCGAGCCGACACGTCAGCCCTATCTCCACGTGTCATGCCACGTGTCGCCACATCAGCTGCCACGTCAGCAAAACCCTAGCCCGGGTGCCACGTCAGCACTGCCACGTGTCATGCCACGTGTCAATCTTCTGGTCTACCACGTCAGCACTTTTATTTTTTCCGTGGACTCGGTCCACCGTGGACCGGTCCCACCTGTTAGTTAGACTTTTCCGATTTTCCCGAAGAAAAATAATTCGGCCGAAAATCATTTCTGTTGATGACATCATAATTAGGATTTCCTTCAGAAAAATAATTCCCAGATAATCTTTATGACGTCATAAATTCTTTTTCAGTAGAAATATAATTCCAAAAATATCCTTTTTCCTTTTTCTTGATTTCAAATCTTCCAAAAGCCATATCTTCCTCGTTCTAACTCCAAATTGACCCATCCAAATTTTTAAATTCATCTAAAATTCCAAACTTTCATATAGTATATTTATTTTCAGTTTTTGAGTTTTTATTTTATTTTATTTACTTGGTTTTCTCATTTTTGTGTAGAGACCGATTCGTCCGAGAACTTTCAAGATCAATTTCCGGAAGGCCCTAATCTGATTCAAGAAGGCAAGCCTCCTTGACCATTTTGCTCCTAAATTTTTATAAATGTTTTTGTAATTATTTTAAAATAATTGCATGGCTATGTTGTATAAAGTGATAATTTAATTTTAGAAAATTTAGATAAATGCCAAGCTTGTTATATCCCCCTTTGGAAATTGCTTACCATGTACCCTTGTCAACATAGGATATTCTTTGACTCATAAATGAGTTAGTATTATCTGTTGTTGAATTTAGATTATTATAGCATGCTTAGTTTAGCTGATCAATATAAAAATGCTCATATGGGAAAAGTTGTTGATGAATGTTTTGTATTTAAAAATTTGTTTAAACCAGTGGTAATGGATGTTATCACTGTAATTTTAATTTAAAAGGGAAATTTAAAATGAAAAATAGACCAGAGTGGATGGAATGATTGGCTGGTGCGGTTTTAGCACGAGAATTGGGATTGTGAATGATCGACCCTAGTCGTCTAAGGACCGACTCTTGTGTTTGTCCAAACTGAGCAAAACAGTACAACCACAAGTTAAAATAGGTACAACCTAGCTAATTAACCTATAATAGTTTAGCTTTTGTGTCACCATTGGAAAATGGGTACCAGGGATTTACTGGTTACTTAAAGTGAGGGGCAGGGATTTACTGCACTCACATGGCGCAAGAGGGGCCTTCTGAAGGTGGTGGATTTAACCCTTCAGCAGTGAAACCTCAGCGGGTGATATAAAACTATACTAGAGTAGGTGAAAAGCTTTGTGATATTTTATCTGGGTCTCATGCCAAAGGAAGCATGTTGACAGTTAAGATAATTTATCTCTTGTGGGTAAAGTTGTACGAACTCTGCAGAGTAACAAACTATTCGAATAGCCGTGCCCACGGTCAGAGGCGGGCAAGGAATGCATTCACATGGTAGAGTTTTGGGTTTTGAATTTAAAAATAAAATATTTTGGAAAACTCAGGAGTGGATGGAACTCTCGTGATTTTGGTCTGGTGGATGTAACCAGTTCAGGTGGATTTAACCTTCATTTTGAATCTTGACAGATATAGCCTATGTTATTAGTGTTGGTGGATGAAACCTTCACTAAATTAATTATCTAGTTTCAATTATAGAAAACAAATTGTTTAACAACTTGCTTTTGAAATAAGTATGTAAATTTGAAGTAAAATGCTGATTTATGCAAAAGAACCATAAAACCTTCCTTTGTGAAGCCCTGCACCTGTTGCTCTACAAATCAAATAGCAGAAGACTATGAAGCTCAAGAGGAGGATTTCCGCTACTTCGAGGAAGCCGGTGACGAAGGTTTTCCCGTGGACTAGGCTACGTTCCCCAGTCAAATGCCTGTGGCATCTTGATGGGCAGTTCTTTTGAATGCTTCGTTTCCGCTGTAATTTATTTTCTGTTTGAAGAGAGGTGGTGAAACCTCATTTGTAATAAAGACGTTTAAGTCTGAACCTTTTATTATTGTAATACTCATGGTTGGAAATGTATTCACCTTCTGGTTAACTGTGTGTACTAGCGTTGATCTGGGACTAGTACTGAAATACACAGGGGGTCTAGGAGTTTCCACTCCAGGGTCTCACACCTGTTGAGAAGGTTATAAACCATGTATTAAGGACATAGCTGCCCTCGATCGGAGGCTCAGTGTAAATTTACGATGGTAAAGACGCTCCTTACGAGGGAACGCATATATATCATGGCCAACCCTTGGGAAAGACCCAAGAGGACATTTGCTCACCTAACTCTCCACTACCATATCTCTCTCTCTGTTTGGTCTGTAGCCACAACAAATCTCAAAAGAGCATTTCTTTGTGGTAGAAAAATTCCACATGAGGCAAACATTCCTCCCACAGTTTTAAGTTCTTTTTAAGCACAGCCCTAAGCATAGTAGATAAAGTTCTATTGTCTACCAAAGTTTGTCCATCGGTTTAGGGATGACAAGTAGTAGAAAATAACAGCTTAGTCCCCAATTTAGCCCACAAGGTTCTCCAAAAATGACTAAGAAATTTAGCATCACGATCTGAAACTATCGTATTCAGAATACCATACAAGCGAACAATTTCCTTAAAGAATAAATCAGCAACATTTGTAGCATCATCACTTTTATGACATGGTATAAAATGAGCCTGTTGTAGGGGTGGCCCCCACCTAAACCTAGCTAGCCTGTTGGAAGGTTGTAAGTCATGTAAATGACATACTTGTCCTCGGTGAGGGACTCCGTGTAAGGCTACGACGGTAAAGTCGCCCCTTCGAGGGGGAGTACTTATGTATCGTTGCTGGTCCTTGAACGGGGCCAAGAGAGGTCATTTGTTTACCTAACTCTCCACCACCACTCTCTCTCTGTTTGGTCTGTAGCCACAACAGTTGGCGCCGTCCGTGGGGACGACGGAAGCAAGAAGACCTCCAGAAGGATGACACCAACATCGTCGGTGGCAAGGAGGAAAGGGGTCGCGGAGGCCACACCTCGTGTAAGCATCGGCATCGCGGCGTCGGCAGGGGCGACCGTAGGAGTGAGCGATAACGCTCCCGACGCAGCCGTCGACTCCAACCCCGCCTCCGCCCACGCAGCCGTCGACACCCAAGGCCAGGAACGCTGGAATCCACCACACAGATGGGGCGGACAATCCGGCGGCGCCGACGCTAGTCGCGGCTACCAAACCAGCGCGACCAGGTGTGCCGTCCGTTTCGACTACGCCCATAGCACACAGATCCCTGCTGGCCGCCCTCCATGCGCTCCAACGGGAGCTGGCAGATCTCCACGACACCGTAAGCTCCATGCACGAGGCTTCGAGCCAGCAGATCCCGATGGCCGCCACACTAGGAACCTGTCCACAGCACTCGCTGTAGGCGCCCGCGCAGATTCAGGCCGTCAACGTCATCTCCGGGGTTCGTCGTTGGGAGCCTCGCAGCAGCCGCAGCTGGGGATATCTCAGGGCGATATTACCTTCGCGTCCGCCGATGCCCGAGGCATCGAGTTTCCTCATCACGACCCATTGCTCGTCCGGATCGACATTGCAGGGTGCGACGTCTGGCGTGTCCTCATCGACGGAGGCAGCTCGGCGAATGTGCTTTCCGCGGAGGCCCTTGGCCGCATGGCAATCCCTCACTGTCGATTGCAACCATCCCGGACCCCGTTATGTAGCCTCGACGGCCAACCCCTAAGTGCATTAGGCCAAATACACCTCCAAGTCTCCTTCTATCAAGGTAACAATGTCAGGACCGGGGGCGTCGTCTTTGATGTCACAGACACCCCAAGCCCGTATAATGCCATTTTGGGCCGCCCCGCCCTCATATCCTTCAGGGTGGTCCCACACCATGGCTTCCTGTGCCTAAAGCTCCCGGGCCCGCGAGGCGTCATCACAGTCTTCGGCGACCAAGACCTTGCCCGGCGCACGGCGTTCACAAGCCCCCACTGTCAGGTGCACGCCCGGAGCGACGCCGCTTGTTATACTCGGCGCGCCTCACATTTCCTGCAACCAACAATACCGCGGAGTACGAGGCACTACTCTTCGGCCTAGCAAAGCTCAAAGCTCTGGGGGCGCGGCGAGTCCTCGTCCCGCCTGCACTCCGGCCGTGGCGGGGCAGATCGACAAGTCCTACCAGGCCAAGGACCCCGACCTGGCCAAGTACTTGGCAGCCGTGCGAGCCAAGGAGCGGCACTTCCTAGGTGTCACGGTCAAGGCCATCCCCCGCGCGGACAACGAGCAAGCGGACATTCTTGCAAAGGCCGCCAGCCAACAGCTCCCTGCCCCCGAAGGAGCATTCTACGAGGTCCTGCATGCGCCGACCATCGCACAGGACAATCGCAACCCGGCCCTAGTCCACCAGATCACCCATCAGGGCGACTGGCGAGAGCCAATTCACGCCTTCTTACAGGGCATCGCCGAGCCAGACGACCCCGCCGACCTTCGCCGCCTACAGCACCGCGCCCGATCCTTCCAGCTCCTCGATGGAGTGCTCTACAAAAAAGGAGTCTGTGCACCGCTCCTACGGTGCCTCTCGCGCGAAGAAGGACAGCACCTCCTGGCGGAAATCCACGCGGGCCTTTGCGGCTCGCATGTGGCGCCAAGATCGCTCGTCGGCAAGGCATTCAGCAGGCTTTATTGGCCAACCGCCGTCACCGATGCCCAAGAACTGGTGCGACGGTGCCAAGGCTGCCAATGGATGGGGCGAGTAATTCATAGACCCCCCACCGGCCTCAACCCCACCCCCCCTGTATGGCCGTTGGCTCGATGGGGCATCGACGTGGTCGGGCCTCTGCCCCGAGCGCCAGGAGATTTACGCTTCATCGTGGTGGCTTTGGAATATTTTTCCAGGTGGCCAGAGGCTCTAGCGCTAGCCAAGATCACCTCGATGGCCATACAGCGCTTCCTTTGGCAGAACATCATATGCCGCTTCGGAGTGCCCAAGGAGATCACTGCCGACAATGGTTTGGAGTTCGACTCGGCTTCGTTCAGGGAGTTCTGCGACGACATGGGCATTATGCTTCGGTTCGCCTCGGTCGGACACCCACAGTCCAACGAAGCGGTCGAGCGGGCGAACGGCGCCATCTCCGCCAGAATCAAAAAATGCCTTGTCGGGCTACCGAAAGGCAAGTGGCCCGGCGAGCTCCACAATGTCCTATGGTCGCTCCGCACAACAGCGACGCGTCCGACGGGCTTCGTGCAGTTCAAACTACTCTTCGGTGATGAGGCAATGACGCCCGAAGAGATCAAGACCGATTCACGAAGGGTCCTCGCCCAGGCACCAGATGAAGAGCGCCAGTTGTCCCTGGACCTCCTCGATGGAGAGCGCGTCAAGGCCACCCAACACGTCGCCAAGTACACCCGTCAAATGGCCCACAGCCAAGACCGCTCTGTGTATCTGCGAGCGTTCCAGCCAGGGGACCTTGTCCTCAGAAGGGCGCTTCACGCGGACATGGTCGGCAAGCAGGATTCCAAGTGGGAAGGCCCGTACATTCTCGCAACGGCACTGCAGCGAGGAGCTTATCACCTCGCCACACCGAAGGCCAGCGCCCGCCACATGGAATGCGGACAGGTTGCGGAAGTATTATGTCTAAGTCGCAAAGGGCCGCCTCGCGCAACGATTCAACGGTTAGTCCCGGTTGCTTGTACTCGCCACCCAAGTAAACGGGAATTTAATGATAAAGTTCGCGTTTGCAGGCTATTCATGCCCCACCCCACCACCAAGCTGCGTGCGGAGGTCCGCCCGCACGCACTCACGGAGTATAAATAAGACGAGCGATGAGGTCCGCCTGCAGACGCACTTCACGGAGTATAACTAAGACGTAGCGATGAGGTCCGCCTCCGCACGCACTTCACGGAGTATAAATAAGACGTAACGATGAGGTCCACCTCCGCACGCACTCACGGAGTATAAATACGACGAGCGATGAGGTCCGCCTCCGCACGCACTCTCACGGAGTATAAATAAGACGTAGCGATGAGGTCCGCCTCCGACGCACTTCCACGGAGTATAAATAAGACGAGCGATGAGGTCCGCCTCCGCACGCACTCTCGGAGTATAAATAAGACGTAGCGATGAGGTCCGCCTCCGCACGCACTCCACGGAGTATAAATAAGACGAGCGATGAGGTCCTTTGCGCCCGCACGCACTCTACGGAGTATAAATAAGACGAGCGATGAGGTCCGCCTCCGCACGCACTCTCACGGAGTATAAATAAGACGAGCGATGAGGTCCGCCTCCGCACGCACTCTACGGAGTATAAATAAGACGTAGCGATGAGGTCCGCCTCCGCACGCACTCTACGGAGTATAAATAAGACGAGCGATGAGGTCCGCCGCCTCCGCACGCACTCTACGGAGTATAAATAAGACGTAGCGATGAGGTCCGCCCCGCACGCACTCCACGGAGTATAAATAAGACGAGCGATGAGGTCCGCCCCGCACGCATTCTAAGGAGTATAAATAAGACGTAGCGATGAGGTCCGCCTGCTCTCGCACGCACTCTACGGAGTATAAATAAGACGAGCGATGAGGTCCGCCTCGCACGCACTCCACGGAGTATAAATAAGACGAGTGATGAGGTCCTTTGCCTCCGCACGCACTCTACGGAGTATAAATAAGACGAGCGATGAGGTCCGCCCCGCACGCACTCTACGGAGTATAAATAAGACGCAGTGGGGGGACGCCTCCGCGCGCACTCTGCGGAGTATAAATAAGGCGCGGATGTTTTCCCGCGCACTCTCATCGAGTCTAAACAAGATGCGGATGTCCCGCGCGCGTTAGCGCACTCTCCGAGCCTAACTAAGCTGTGGTTGATAGTCCCACGCACGCTCCGAGTATAAACTAGACGTGGATGTTTTCCCGCGCACTCATCGAAGTCTAAACAAGACGCGATGTCCCCGCGCTGGCGTACCCTCCGAGCCCAACTAAGCCGTGGTTGATAGTCCCACGACGCCCGAGTATAAACTAGACGCGAACGCCTCGCAAGACCCGCCAGCTCCGCTACCACCACCCCAAAGGGTAGGGACGGAGCGCGATCGCAGATATTTCAACTCAGGCGCCACTCACGCCACCACCCGAAGGGTAGGGGATAGAGCGCGATCGCGTTCATCGCAACTAGGCGCCAGCTCACGCCACCACCCGAAGGGTAGGGGACAGAGTGCGATCGCGTCTACGCCGCCAGGCGCCCGCACTATAGCCCCTACAAAGAAGCTTAACGCAGTGGGAGGTGCCAACCTCCGCAGGTGTTAACCATCAATCGTATAAGCAAAGATGCAAATTGCGCAGACTCGACATAACGGTCCTCTTTTCCGTTAATAAGCAAAAGAAAAACAGCAACAAAAGCAAAAGCCACACCACGCCACCAGCTCCCGAGGACATTACGAAGTCGGGCGCCTTCTTGCGCTACCGACGAGCCTCCTCCACCACTCGAGGAAGTTTCCTCCGGTGTAGCGCCCGTCGCAATAACGCCTTGGCCGCCTCCTTCCAAAGTGGTGCCGATCCTCAGAAGCTCGTGACGGCGGGCATGGTGGTACGGATCGCGCCGACCATACCGCCCCAACCGAGCGCTGCCGGGGACACCAGCCCTCACGTGCTCACACCGGGCGTGGAGCATAGCAAAGGCAAGGCACGAGCTGGCGTAGCCGCAGTGACCGTCGAAGGCTTTCGCACCGTCCAGCGCCAAGCTCGAGCCCTCCTCGATCCGTGCCAACGACTGACTCACGTCCGCAGCGTCGTGGGTAAGGTCCGGCACGACGACGAAAGGCCCCGCAGGCCCCCTTCCAAAGACCCCATGGCCTCTGGGCGCACGCGACACGCCGCCGAGTCGGCTCTTCTCCTCCGTGGCCACGGTGAGCCGGGCCTCTCCTCCAACGCGCTGATCCGCCCAAGTAGGCCGGCACGTTCCTCTTCCGCGACACGCTGCGCCTCTTCGCAAAGACGCTGCGATACCTCGCTGCGCGAACCGCCTCCAAAGACACGATGCGTCGCCCGCGGCGTGCGCGCTCGTCGGCAAAGACGGCCGCTCCTCCAGCGCCTCCGCTCGCGAGGCGCGCTCATCCAGAGCCCGACCGATGGCGCATCGCTAACAACAGACATGGTTGCTTAGCATGCACGCCGCGGAACATCAATGCGGGCTCAGAGCTTACTTCATCCCCGCGCACCCAAGGCAAGCGCAAGTAGGTCCGCTTCGCATGATGACGGCGCCACGATCCACTGCCGTCACCACATTCCGCAGCTCCGCTGAGGGCACGGAGCGCCCGGTTGTGGCACGGTCGACACGGTTTGCCATGCGGGCCTTGCCGCAAAGATCGTGTGCTCGCGCATTTCGCCTGGCACCATCGACTTCCGGATGCCACCGCTGCCGATCCTTGCTCGCGCCGGCGATTTCTCTCCCGACGACGACGAGCGGCATAAGCGAGCAAATCGAGAAAGCTTCGCAAGTCGACGAGAAAAGGAGCTACGCCTACCTCCGCCACCCCACTATGGCGTGGGAGGTGTCGGCTCACCGCCGGAAGTAGTAACCCTCCTCGCCGGGTGGCCTCGCGGTCGAATCCTAGACCACCGCCGACAGTGCCCGCCACATGGAATTGCTTCGCCCGCGAAGGCGATCGCACCTGACGGCGTTTCACCACCGGAGACCCAGAGGAGGCACCCCCAACCCCCCCGGTGCCTACGCCTTCCGGTGTGGGCAGCATGATCACGGCGGCTGCAGCAGGAGACGACGAGGAGTGCTCCGCTGCTCCAGTCGTCGCAGCGCCTGGTGCCAAGGAAGGGCTTGTGGCTGCCATCACGGGCAACGGCGGCGCGGGAGGCAGGTCCTCGCCGACTAGCATTGGCGACAAGGCGTCGTCTCCAGCGGCGTCACTGCCAAGGCCCACCTCGCCACCCAGGTCCTCGCTGGCTGCAGCGTGACCCTCCGCGCTGCCATGCTCGGACCCACCCCCGGACACGTCATCCGGATCAGCGGCCTCTGCCGCCAAGCTGATGGACGGGTCAGAAATAGCAGCTTGGGACCGGGACCTTTGCCGCCGGGAAGACGCCCTGCTCACGGCACCGGCCACGACGACGGTGAACTCCGCGACCGCATCGGGCGCCGGGCACAGTGAGGCCTAGGACCTCGCATACCCGGTTTATCCGCCCCAACCCCGCTGGCGTAGTCGCGGCTTCGCGCGAGGTGTGCTCCTTCCACGTGTACGACCCCAGGAAGGCATCGACCGCGTGCTCAGCGTCCCGCAACGAAAGCACTGCACGCCCGGTGGGCTCCTGCAGCGACGACACCGAGGGGCGGACGCCATCCCTCCGCGTCTCATGCCGTTCGTATTTCCACAGGCCGGAGAGCAGAGACACCCCATACATGGTAAATTCTTCGGCAAGATCGCGCATGTTGAACCGAAGGGTCACGCCGCCGAGCCTCCGCGCCTGCCGCTGATCCTCGCCCTTCGGCTTCAGCCCGGGACAGCAGTCGAAGGCTATCGGTTGACCCCGGCACCGCAGATTGCTGGTCGACGTCACGCGGCAGTAGAACCACTGCCGCATCCACCCCTCCCACTTCTCCTTCGTCGCCAGAGCAGGGACCAGATGCGTGTAGCCCGACCGCACCACAAAGTGAACGCTGCCAAAATTGGATAGCACCTCTTCTCCGACTCTCTTTGGCTAGCAGCGCGCATCATGAAGAAGGGCGAATAAGCTCGCGCGCGGATGACCGCCTTCCACGCGGAGGGCCCAGGCAAACACCGCCAAACGGATTATGGAATTCGGGGTCAACTATGTCAACTCCAACCCATAAGCCTTTAGGACCTCACCGACAAAGAGCGTCGACGGCATCCGGAGTCCCGCCTCGAAGAACGCGGTGAAGACAATCGCCTCTGACTCCTCGGGATGAGGCTCCACTTCGTCGCGAGCGGGCAGGCGGGCTACGTGACGGTCGTCTATCTTCTTCTCCCGCACCAAAGCTTCGATCGTCTCTTCGGTGGCATGACTTCGCCCCAGCACCGCAGAGCACCGCCCCTGCGAGCTCTGCCAGGCATTGTACACCTTTCGGGTCTGCATTGGCACACGAGCCACCACCGAATATTCCGCCTGAGGCGGCGTTGAGCCGCGCTGGCCCGACGAAGCGCTGCCACTCAGCCGGCGGCCGGAATCTCCGTGGCCTGCCATCTTTCATTCCGCGAGACGGAAGGGCCAGAGCGGCGGCGAGTGGATTTCGCGCAGCAACGAGGAACAAGCTGGGCGCACGCGAACGGGATGCACGCCCGTGTGCCAATAGCGCACCTCTTATACAGCCCCTTCGCGTCCCTTCATCGGGAGGGCAATCGGCGGGAGCCGTCGGTTCGTCCCGCCCACGGTCGGGAACTGTAACTGACCGCGGACGGCTCGCCGCGTGTCTCGCTTCCCTTGGGAACAGACGGGAGCAAGGCTCCTGACATCCCATGGCGCACCGGCCGAGCGGCGCGGCGTGTACGCTGCTCGGGACCATGCGTACGACGATCGCAAACCGCCCTGGCCTTCCCAACGCATGGCACAAAGAACTCCCGCGCCAAACAAAGTTTTTCGCCCCGCAATAGCTGTACCTCAGCGGAGCAAACACTACGCGACTTCCCGAAGCCTCTACACCCGGGACCGCCCGGTCACAAAGCGCTGGTAATGGGTCACCGGCGGGCAGCTACAGCCCGCCTCGATGCGCCGCTCGCCTAAGACCTTTGGGGCAGCCTAGCCGCCCACCGCATCCCACACTCCCTTACCTTTCACATAGGGTACTATTCCCGCCCCTTGACCCTCACGCTTCCACCGCTTTTCTTTGGTCGCGGGTCCCACATATGACCAATTGCTTACCGATGATGCGTCCACGGCAAAATGAGCACGCTGGCGCACTCACCAGATGCGGACGATCACAGTCGACTCCTCGGCTTGCGCAATCGGCGGAAGCCGAACCGCGAGTTGTCAGCACAGACGTCGCGCCGCCCCGCTTGCCGCCCCTACATATCCGACCCGCATAGGCGAAATTCTCGCCTTCGCGGAGCAGCTCAGCTTTGCCTTCGGCGAAGTCCCCGCGCCCCCGGAGCAGACCAGCTCCGCTTTCGGCGAGGTCTTCGCCCCCCCGCGCAACAGCTCGGCTCCAGCATCACCCTCGCCCAATATTACACAATGTCATAGGCCGCAAGGACGGAGGGGGCCAAAGGACTCGGCAACATGGCTTCGGCCTGTGAAGCCCTTCACCATGAGAGGCTCCTGTTGTAGGGGTGGCCCCCACCTAAATCTAGCTAGCCTGTTGGAAGGTTGTAAGTCATGTAAATGACATACTTATCCTCGGTGAGGGACTCCGTGTAAGGCTACAACGGTAAAGTCGCCCCTTCGAGGGGGAGTACTTATGTATCGTTGCTAGTCCTTGAACGGGGCCAAGGGAGGTCATTTGTTTACCTAACTCTCCACCACCACTCTCTCTCTCTGTTTGGTCTGTAGCCACAACAGAGCTATCTTAGAAAATCTATCCACGACAACAAAAATACTATCCCTCCCCTTCTTTGTCCTAGGCAGACCTAAAACAAAGTCCATAGAAATATCTTCCCAAGGTGTGCTTGGCACAGGGAGAGGCATGTATAAACCATGAGGATTAAGTCGTGACTTAGCTATCTGGCACGTGGTGCAGCAGGCAATGAAACGTTCGACGTCGCGCCTCATCTTTGGCCAATAAAAGTGGTGGGTCAGAATGTCCTCAGTCTTCTTCACGCCGAAGTGACCCATTAATCCTCCTCCATGCGCCTCCTGTAACAACAAAAGACGAACGGAGCTAGCTGGAATGCATAGCTTGTTAGTACGGTACAAGAACCCATCATGCACCACAAATTTATTCCAACCCTTTTCGTCCTTACAATTGAGCAACACATCTTTAAAATCAGCATCATGCACATATTGCTCCTTTATTGTCTCTAATCCAAAGATTTTGAAGTCAAGTTGTGAAAGCATGGTATATCTCCTAGACAATGCATCAGCTATTATATTTTCTTTGCCCTTTTTATGTTTAATGACATAAGGGAAGGACTCAACAAACTCAACCCACTTAGCATGTCTACGGTTCAGATTGGTTTGACTTCGAATATGCTTCAAAGATTCATGATCAGAATGTATTACAAACTCTTTGGGGCATAAATAATGTTGCCATGTTTCCAAAGTTCGAACTAAAGCATATAATTCTTTATCATAGGTAGAATAGTTCAAACTAGGCCCACTCAATTTTTTACTAATGTAAGCAACAGGTTTTCCTTTTTGAATTAACATGCCACCAGGACCTATGCCACTAGCATCACATTCTAATTCAAAAGTCTTGCAAAAATCAGGGAGTTGAAGCAAAGGGGCGTGTGTCAACTTATCTTTGAGAATGTCGAAAGCATGTGCAGCGATGGTGCTAAAATCCCGAACAAAACACCGGTAGAAACCAGCAAGCCCGAGAAAACTCCGCACCTGTGTGACCGTTTTAGGAGGCGGCCAACTCTGGATAGCGACGATCTTGGCTTGATCAACTTCAATGCCCTGTGGGGTAACAACATAGCCAAGAAATGATACTTGATCGGTGCAAAAGGTGCACTTCTCAAGGTTACCAAACAAATATGCATCTCACAAAGTATTAAAAATAGCATTTAAATGATTCAGGTGTTCTTCATATGACTTACTATATATCAGAATATCATCAAAATAAACCACCACAAATTTTCCAATGAAAGCATGTAAAACTTCGTTCATCAAACATATAAAAGTGCTAGGTGCATTAGTTAAACCAAAAGGTATCACCAACCACTCATATAGCCCGAATTTAGTTTTAAATGTCATTTTCCATTCATCTCCTAATTTCATTCTAATCTGGTGGTACCCGCTACGCAAGTCAATCTTTGTGAAAATAATAGAACCACTCAACTCATCTGGCATGTCGTCCAACCTAGGAATAGGATGACGATACTGTATTGTGATATTATTAATGGCCCTACAATCAACACACATACGCCAACTACCATCTTTCTTAGGAACCAAAAGAACAGGAATAACACAAGGACTCAGTCTTTCTCGTACATACCCTCGGTCCAAAAGGTCTTGGACTTGTCATTGAATTTCCTTAGTCTCCTCCGGATTGGTTCTATACGCCGCACGATTTAGCAAAGTCGCTCCCGGAATTAAGTCAATTTGGTGTTTAATCCCTCTAATAGGTGGCAGTCCCGGGGGTAGTTCAGCTGGAAACACATCCTTATATTCTTACAAAAGATTAGTGACAGGAGACGGCAAAGAGCTAGATATATCATCAAGTGAAAATAAAGTGTCCTTGCATATCAAAGCATAGCATGGCATATTATTGTCAACAATTTCAGCACGATCAGATTTGGTTGCAAGCATGACACAACCCTTTAATTTAATTTCCTCAGTTCTAGAACTAGATGCCAATTTCTCTTTCTTAGGTGGGACAATGTTCTTCACTACTTACTGATTTTCATATTCATGTTCATGTTCTTTCCTCTCATTTGCAGCTATCACTTTTTCACATTGCACAATTTCAGTAGGTGTCAAAGGTAGCAAAATTATTTTCTTTCCTTTGTACATAAGAGAGTACTTATTACTTCTACCATGATGAGTTGCATCGGTATCAAATTCCCATGGATGACCTAATAAAAGTGAGCAAGCTTGCATAGGTACTACGTCAAAATCAGCTACATCATGATAGGGACCAATGAAAAAATGCACTCTCGCAGATTGTGTTACCTTCACCTTACCGCTGTTGTTGAACCACTGAATGTGGTATGGATGAGGATGTGCACGTGTGGTCAAGCCAAGCTCCTTGACCAAATCTAAACTCACCAAGTTATTACAACTCCCGCCATCAATTATGACACGAACACAGCAATCCTTGACGATGAGGAATATCTGAAATAAATTATGGCACGGTAGCTTCTCCACTTGCTCCTTTTGAGTGCTCAACACTCCCTACACAATTATGGTCCTATAATTCTCCGTAGCAGCGGTACCTAAAATTTCCTCCTCTTCGCTGTGTTCCTCTGGATCATCATCATTACCTGCAAGGTTAGCTGCAAGACCATATTCATCCTCAACATCACTAGCACTTACATATCCACCGTCTTCTGTCGCAATGTACGTTCTCTGACTTGGGCAATTTTTCATGACGTGTCCCATCCCTTTACAACGGTGGCATATAATCCCCGTCGTACGACCCATGGAAGCAACTGATGAAGAGCTCTGCGCTGGTGTCTGCACGCTAGTGGATTTGCTCGCCTCAGGTGCGCATGACGGTGGTGGCGGTGCTGCTGAACGCTCCCTACTCACGGAGGGGGCAGCAGACCAAAAAGTAGGAGGTGGGGCTGACTTGGTTTGCCTCGGTGTCGACCTCGATGCAGAAGTACTTCCATAGTTACTCCTATTCTATTGTTGTCTTCCCTGCAATTCTTTTTCTGCCAAACAAGCAAGCTAGAACATTCTATTGATATCATTATACTCCTTGTAATCAATTATGTCCTGAATCTCACGCCTTAAGCCCCCATAAAAACGAGCCATCTTATCCTCCTTATCCTCTACAATATTACAACGCAGCATGCCTATTTGTAGTTCTTGATAATATTCCTCAACAGATTTTTTACCTTGGTCTAAGCGCTGTAATTTCTTACACATATCATGTTTAAAAGCAGGAGGAATAAATCTAGCATACATAGCTACCTTCAATCTATCCCATGTATCAGGTGCTAAACTGGAATTAACTACTTGACTCCACCAAAGGATAGCAAAATATTTAAATTCACTAGTAGCTTGTCTGACTCTATGCACTTCAGGAACTAGATGGGCATTAAATTTTTGTTCAACTATCATCTCCCAATCTAGATAAATTTCTGCATCATAAACACCTGCAAAAGATGGTATGGTAAATTTAACTTTAGCAAATGGGTCGTCATTAGCACGAGCATTGTCGAAACCCGGAACAACAACTCCGAGTCCCTCTGTGTAAATCGCACTAGTCCAGGATCAAGCTAGTGCACACAGTGGATAACAAAGATTCATATCATGCACAATGACATTTATTCATTAACTAAATATGGGCCTGATGGCCAAATTTTACATCAATGGTTCATAAACCAAAAATAAATATAAACAATGGAAGAAAACCAATGAAGCAAAGAGCCCATCCCGCCGCCCACAGGCGAATAGAAGACGCGGCCTAGTCGTCACCATCCTCACCGGGTTGTTGACGTCATCCTCGGCAATAGATTTTAGCAAGGTGAGCACATAAAGTACTCCCAAGGTAAGCACATAAAGTACTTACGCAAGTTACACGGGAGTTTTAACAGAGTGAATGCATGCATAGGGATAACAAAGGAAGGCTTATTAAGTTTATTTGTGCGTAAAAGCAAGATGAATTTAAATACAATAACATAAGTGCAAAAGCTGAATTTTATACAAGATAGATAGAAATAATAATTTACAAAATAATATCGTTAGTGCAAAGCTACGACCAAACACTAACCTAGTCACGTGTATCCCACCGGTCCATCTTTTCAAAGGTTTCACATGGATTCCATCTATCCATATGCTTTTCAAAATCTCTTATGGATTCATTTTGTTAGTGCGAGCTCAGACCAAACACCAACTTATTCACGGGTATCCCACCGGTCATGAATTCTATCCATCCATCCATAAGCCTTTTTGAAACCATTTTTAAAACCAAAGTCTAATCCATGAAAAACTTTACTCTCACTTGCCCATAACCGTAGGCACGGCTATCAAGATAGGTTATACACTCTGCAGAGGTTGTACAGCTTTACCCACAAGATATGATTATCTCATATTGTCGGCCATTACACGCTCCGTAGGCGTGCGAGAAAACCATAACAAGGCCTTTACAATGCGAAGCCTTCAACTTGGTCACGCCGCCGCTAAGGTTTCACCACAACTTGAATCCACAAGTTGGAGCCCCCTCTTGTGCCGTGTGAGACTTCCCATGGCCTACGCCACGCTCACATTCAACCTATAGCGAGACCAAAGTTGGGACCTCACAAATTAGTCACCAGATCTGTCCCATACCGACCTTGTGGAAATGCGATGTGGCTTTGCAACAAGAGCTCCTGAGACCGGTCCTTAATTTGACTTAGGCTCAATCCACATACCCACATGCACGACAATCAACCAGGTGTCACCAAACACGAGGCATGCCGGCACCCTACCACCTAACCAATAGCCTAAGTCCAAATCATAAGTTTCCATTTTTATTTTTAAACTATTTTCATAAACCATCCTTGAGTCACCGAAGTCAAGAATTCATTTCCAAAGTCTGACATTTCATATGAAAGATTGATCCCACCTAAAATTATACTAAGCCAGGCTAAGCATCTCTATAAAATTTTCTAGTCAATACTATGGTACTAACTAGTTTTCAGCTAGGGTGACAAGGTATATGAATTCGAGATTCAAATGGGCTATAATCAAAGGATCATGGGCATAACTAAAATTTAAACTGAATTTAAATTAAATTTGAATAGAAGTACGCATGCATATCTGATAAAACAATATAATTAAATTTGAAATATTAGGTTCAACATGGTCAAAGGTGTAACTTGCCTTGCTTCGGAGTTTGCTGCGGTTCGTTGAAGTTATACTCTCCGAAATAGTCGTAGTCTACACGCGGAAAGCAAGAACAAACTAAACTCAAATAAAATCCAAATAAAATCCAAATTTTACAAAATAAATGCCAGGAGATAGAATATGAATTTAGACATTTGAATTGGTCCAATCGGAGTTAGGATGAAGGAGAACGACTTCTGGAAGTTTGAATTCCAAAGAAATGAATAAAAGGAATTCTTTTCTTTGTGAAGGAAAAGTAGTCCGGAGCTACAATGTTTGTGTAGGGTCGAAGTCATGATCGAAGGTGTAGTCGAAGACATGGTCAAGATCATAGTCGAATTAACGGTTGAAGATGCGGAGGTCTAAGTCGAAGACAAAGACTCCAAGTACGGGTGTAGTCGAATTCGAAGATTAAGATTCGGTCGAAGACTTACTCGAAATTGTATAGTGGTCGAAGAACACTATAACAGTCGAGAACAAATGGTAATCGGAGTCGAGTGGTCGGGATGACAATGAACGCCGGTGGTGGAAAGCGAAGGTACTCAGAGTCGGCTACGACTTCGACTACCGAGTATTCTTCCAACTACTCCTTGCTGAAAAAGCGAAGATACTCGGAGACTTAGAGCGAAGAG
Source organism: Melocanna baccifera (assembly GCA_036346265.1). NCBI lineage: Eukaryota > Viridiplantae > Streptophyta > Magnoliopsida > Poales > Poaceae > Melocanna > Melocanna baccifera. The sequence goes on from CM070693.1 coordinate 27,304,943, forward strand.
TGACAGTGGTCGGAAGTGACTATGGTCGGAGGTAGACGGAGATGACAGTGGTTGGGAGTGACTGTAGTCGGAAAAACAATTGTGGTCAAAAGGATTGGAGTTTATGTAGAGTGATCGAAAGAATCGGACGGGTTGGATAGGTCGAACGACTTCGAGTGGGCGGAGAGATCGAAGGGTTCAGAGAGGTCGGAGGGTGCGGACGTTAAAACGGTCAAACAACCATGGTCGGTTCAAGGACGGAGGTTGAAGTCGAAGGCTCCAAGATTGAAGACTGAAGTCGAAGTCTTCGAGGTCGAAGGTCGAAGGCTAGAGTCGAAGTCTCCAAAGGTCAAGGTCAAAGTCGGAGTCTAAGAAGCCTCCAAACAGTGGAGTCTAAAGAGCCTCCGGATAGCGGGGTCTTAGAATCGGATGGTTGGGAGAAGTCGGACGACTTCACGTGACAAGATCCGAGCGATCCAACGGCGACGAAGACCGAGGAGGTGTACAAAAGAGGGAGAAGAGTATGAGTCCGGGATTTCCTTTGTGCAAGGTTCGGGCGGAGGTGGGTACGATTATCGGTGGCATCGGCGGGGCGCAAGAAGGTTCGAGGCAATTACTCGCCGGAGCTCCTCAGACGAAGAAGGTAGAAGTTGCTCGGTGTGACAGGTTTACGAGCGAACCAGGACAATTGGGTGAGGGGAATAGTGGAACCGAGCCCATGGACGGTGGTGCGGCGCACAAAGCCCGTGGGCTCGCTAGCGGCGCGGGGCACGGCGGGGGTTGGCGAGGGGCACAAAAAGAGAGTGGGGACCACGAGGAGTGCTCTGGTGCTCTTGTGTAACACCACAAGTGGCTGGAAGGTGGTTGGCGGCAAGGTAAAGTGGTGGCGTCGGTGTCGGCGAAAGAGACACTCCGGCGGGGGAAATTGCTTGGCGGAGGAGTGGCGAGGTGAAGAAAAGAGAGAGGGGATTGCAAGGAGTGCATTGGTGCTCTCGTACAATACCAGAAGTGGTTGGAGGGTGGTTGGTGGCGAGTTGGAGCGATGGCGTAACTCGGGCGGCGGTGGCGGCAGTATTCCGGCGGTGAGGAGACTCAACCAAGGGCGGTTGAGAAAATCCAAAAATTATGAAATATATACTGAAAAATAGATTATAAATTTAGATGAATTTAGAAACTTGAATCACCTGATTCGGAGTTCGGACGAAGGAGAACGAGCGACTAGAAGATTGCCGGATCAGAAAATTCTGGAAAAAGAAAAATCAGGAATATTCCGAAGGAATATTCCCGCATGAACAATAACATGCAGCAGCCCTGTTCACTGTTTTTGACCGTGTCGTTGGTGAGGAAAGGCACGGAAGGTGAAGCTAATGGGTTGCTAAGGACCCGAGGCACATGTAGGAAGTGACGGCACGTCAAACGGAGCACGGTGTCGACGTGTACAGCGACAACGACATAGGGCGTGGAGAGAAAAATAATTTTTAGGAATGGGATAAGGAGAAGGAAGGTGAGCACGGCCTAGAACGCGGTGAGGAGAGTCTAGGAAAAATATCGGCAAAGCCGAACACTCACCGGTGGCGACGCAATCGTCGTTTGAACGACGTCGGTACAGAAACACTAAAAAATCAATATCTTCGCGCTCAGTCAGGCGAATCCAAAACCGTCTGAAACGTAGCCACCTGGGATGGTTTGGCACGTTTTGACGCGGACAGATCGTTGAAATTATTCCCGGACAGGCAGGGACGCGCGGTGCCATTAGCGGCAATGGCGAGGTGTCGAGCGCAAATAGTTGTGGATAGTTTTTGGACAAACGGAGGGGAGCACGGCGTAGAATGTGTCGAGACAAACCCAACGCCGCAGACGGCTCGGTCAACGGACTAGCAAAATACGGTAGACAAGACGTTAAACAGCCTACAGGCTGACATCGGCGTTCCGGGCAAACGGAGTGGAATTAACATGCGAGACATGCGGCGAATCGAAGAGGGGAGTGTGGGGAACGTGATGCTCACCTTGGTTTTGGTCGGGCATGCACGGTCGGCTGGTGGCGACGCGAAGAACACGGACCCGATTTGGCCCATGGTGCCGATGATGCTCCGGCGAAGTTCCGGCGAAGGGGAGGTGAGCACCTCGTAGAACGCGACGAGGCGAAGCCAACGGTGTGGTCAAACGCGACGGGGCTTCACCGGACGAGGCATAAAAGGTCGAAGAACGCCGCTTGAACTACAAAAGTAAAACTCCGATTGCGGCTAAACGAGTGGGAGAGGGGACTTGAGATTTTCGGGGGTGAGAATGAGAAGGGGCTCACGGTGCTCCCTTTTATAGGGGTTGAGGAGGCCCGAGGAGAGAGATCGATGGGGCATATCTTTGAATGGCATGGTTTAAATCCCGCAAAAATGGGCATCAATGAGAGGGGAAACGGTAGGGAATTGAAGTAGTTTGATGAGGGGAATTGATTGCTACTTATTTCACGGGAAACAGTTGAGAAAATTAAAAGATATGAGAGATTGAAAAAGCTCCAAAATGTGGCCATGGAGGCTCTGTCTTGGCTGCACGCACGTAACCCTTGTTGGAGAAGAAGAAGATTAGGGAGGAGAGAGAAAAGAGAGAAAAGGAAAAAAAGAAAAAGAAAAAGAAAATTCAGGAAAATTCCAAAAAAAATATTTTTAGAATCCTTGGAACCTAAAAAGATTTAGAAAAATTATTTCGGAATTTATTGAAGTATATTTTAATTTTTAAAAATGTTTTTCTTTTTATAGCTTAAAATAATAAAACAATAACAAATAAAGCTTAAAAATCTTAGAAAAATTCATAGAGGTTTCTAAAGCTATTTTGAACTTATAAAAATATTTTCAAATAAAATTTAGATATATACAATATTTTTTGTTTAACAAAAAGGCTCTTTTCTTCTTTTCTTTAAAGCAGAAAATTAAGTTAGCTAAAAATTTTAAAATTTCAAGAAACCAAATAACTTTTATTTTTATTTTAAACTAAGTTGATTATTATTTTATTTTGTTTTATTTATTTTTATTCTTTTTATTTTATTTTTTTTAAAAAAAATTTGGGCTGTTACAAGCATTGTGGTGCTGAAAATCATTACCTCCCATACCTTGACGGTTGTGTTGTAGGCGATGTCGTAGATGTGCATCATCACGATTTCGCCTCTCATTATCATCTCCCACCTCAAGGTTTTGGGGTGTATCATGTTCATTCTCGCGTCCGTTGTTTGGTGGCCGATTCACCATTCTTTCAAGGCGTGTGGTGAGTGCTGCAATACTTTCGTTGATGGATCGCTGCAATATATCCGTAGTCGCTTGGAGCTTCCTATCGATGTCCTCATTAATGGTAGTGCGTTGTTCACCCAAGAGCGTCATGAGCTCTCCCTTTGCAACACACTCTTGCGCGTCAGACAACTCACCTGCCATAGTTAGTAGAAAACATAAGAGAACACAAAGAAATTATCCCTATCAATGACTAGGTGATGGAAAGGTGGAATCACACACTCTCAAGTGTCTTACCACACTCTTATAAGTGTTCTTACCAATGCAAATAGTAGGTGGTATAGACGGTGGCTGGTTCATGATACCGTGTCGAGCGTGGGTATGATCGTAAGAGGGGACCTATTCTGATCAAGAGTAGGTGGAGCTCGGAAGGCACAATATGGTAGCAAAAGGATCAGCAATAATCAGTTTAGTAAATGCAAGTTGAAAGATTGTTCAAAATACTCGTCAACGTTGCCGATCCTAGCCTAATCAAAGCTAGCCAATCAAGCCATATGCAAGGAAGTGTATGTACACACACGCAATGATCTATGTAACTTGATGTAAGCAAAGGAGAACCTCACAACAAGTACTAGGAGAGACGCTAGCCCACTACTCAAACTTCTTTCTAAGGGCACAAGACTATTCGCACGAACGAGAGCACAAAACAGCGGTATCGGCAAAAACGCGAACAGCCCTCTAGTTTGAACAGATACAACAGCTAGTCTCAAATGATAAAAATGCAAATTTTTATGTGGCTTATATATACTCGTTTGAAAGGTTTCGACGAGATCTACAACTTGTTCAACTGGATGAACCCCAAATTCCGAAGGGAAGGCCGAATAAAACACCAAAAAATAGAAAGCTGAAATCTTGCGACACAATTTCAGGGCTAAAGATGCCCGATTTTTGGGATCTTGGAGGGTGACTGGTGCAAGTCAGTCATTTGTATTGGATGCGCGCCGTCGATAGCTTTCCAACGAGTACAAGAACGTCGAATTCCGACTCCGTATACAAAAGTTATGCCCGTTTTACTGAAGGGGGGGTCGGAAACGAATTCAAATTCGATTCGGCCTCAAATTAAACTGCTATAACTTTTTATCCCGTGGCCGAACTTGCACAAACATTTTTTTGGAGGCTTTTGGAGGTGTCAGGAAGGAGTCCACCAAATTTCACTGGATTTGGAAAAGGTTTGATAAACTTTCGAATTTCGGACAAAAGGAGCACTCTTTGCTCTGTTTTTTTTCAAACCGAAATCAATCTCTCTCTTTTCTTTTCTTCTCTTTTCTTTTCTTTTCTTTTCTCTTTTTTTCCTTCTTTTTTTTCTCTCTGGGTCCGAAACCCTAATTCTTCTTTTGTCACAGAGGATGGCGGCGCATGGGGTGTCGGTGGATGGGGTGTCAGCGGGTGGGGTGGCGACGGATGGGTTTAGGGTTAGCGGCGAATGGGGTGGCAGCAGATGGGAGCCCGCGGCAAGGATGGAGGTGCGGTAAGGAAGATGGTGGCAGCAATGAACAAGAACACACAACGATGAAGCTACGCAAAAGAACACGAGATGCAACTAGACAATGAAAAACTGGACTCTGACTAAACTAGCAATCAGCAACTTGAACATGATAATGTAACCAAAATTTCAACGAGCAATACTGAAAAGAAAGATTGCAATGGCTCAAGGGGTGTTGGGACAGTGGAAGAACAATACGGAATTTTGGGGGGGCTATTTTTCTAGAGTTTTTAGGACAATATGATGAATATAAACTAATCTAAAAGGGACAAATTACCTCACGGGCAACCGTTGCTCTGATACCACCTAATGTGACGATGGCTCGATCTTCCAGGAGGTACTGATAAGTCGATTGTGGAGAACTCGACGTTGATGATCCAAAGGCTCCGACAAAACAGATCGATCCCCTCGCAATCACTACACCACTGCTCTGATGGTTATCAACCGTGCCAAATGCGGTTGACCTCGCCAAGAAGGCTTTCTCCTGTAAATGAATCGAGAACACAAGCAAGAGAGTAAAAGATGCAATCTGAAATTATATTACGAATAAAGATTAAGTTCATAAGTTGGGGTTCCTCAACCGGACGTGCGGTGAGACTGCTAAGCAGAATAAACTCTTAAAAAAACCCAGGGAAAACTAAAGGGGTACGACATCCTTAAATAGGAGTGGGGGAGGCCGCACTTATCTAACAAAAGGGGGTGTAGTACTATTCATAGGTACTATTCATGTGAACTGCGTGCCCATGATTAGTGCTGGCGTAAATAGTCTAAGTGTGATTACAAGGCCCAAGGCCCACTTTGACTCGAACTGGAAAAGTGATGCCATTTATTTTGCAGTTTCTAATCAGCTCGGATGGAATTTTGAGGTGAGACCAGATTCATCTGAAAGTAGACTCCAAGATCGTTCCAACGAGTACTCACGGGCCCCGAGAAACCTTGTAGATCAAAAGTTATGGTCGTTTGAAGTAGGCGCTATCCAGCAGTCTAAATCTAAGTCAAACTCGCGAATATGAGATGGATTGCGCTTGACGGTTCCACTTCTACACTTGAGCTCGTGTGGTTCTTCTCCATGGTTCCCATGGTGTGGTACTGCCCCAAAGGAATTGAGGGTCGATCTCCCCAAAATGGCATTGTAGGGGTACTGGATATTGACAACATCAAAGGTGGCATCCCCGCTTGCCACGTTGTCGTCCTGGCCGAAGGAGACCTGCAAACATATTTGGCCCAGCGCTAGCAACGGCTGACCTCCGAAGCCCTGCAACGAAATTTTTTAGGGGCCTAGGCGGTTTCGAGGGATCGCCATCTGGTCGAAGGCCTGTGCGAACAAAACGTTAGCGGAACTTCCCCCATCGACCAAGATACGCCGGACGTCGTACTCGACAATCACGACTTGGATGACCAGGGGATCTTGAAGGGGGAACTCCACGCCTTCGGCATCGGCGGGTGTGAAGGTGATCGCATGTTGCGCCCAGTCTGGCAGTGCATGTGCCGGGTATGCCGCCACGTGGTGTAGCCTCCTCACGTAGGCCTTGCGCTGTCGCTCCGAGGCAAACTCCAGGGAGGAGCCTCCAGAGATTACGTTGATGACCCTACACGGGGTGCCCTCAAGGGCATGGATTCGCAGGGGGCTCTCGTGGGGCTGTTGCATCTGGGCTTGCATCCGCCAGAGACCCTCCTGAGGCTGCGGCTTCTGATCCCGAATCCCTAGGGGGCCGTCCAGGGGCTGCTGGACGTTTGTTGTGGTTACCTTAAGCTAGGCTAATCACATCGTGTGGGTATAGTTGTGCAACCTCTGCAGAGTGTAAAACTATTCGAATAGCCGTGTCCTCGATCTTAGACAATGCTTGGTGATTTCACACGAGGGGTAGTTATTTCTAAAAACTTGTGGATTGTTGTTAGACAGTGGATGGTTAATCTACTGTTGGTTTAGCTTATGGATGGGAGGTCCATAGGTGGTTGGTTTAGCTTATGGATGGGAGGTCCATAAGTGGTTTATCTCGACCCCTTTGATTATTTATTTACTATTATTTTACTTAAAGTTCGCTTTCAGTCTATTTACAGTATTTACCTTTAAATGTCATTTTATGCAAATTAACCTTTCAGCCTTCCTTTGTTAAGCCTTGCATATTATATTGCATTCATTTGTTACAAACGACTTGCTGAGTACCAATGTACTCACGGCTTTATGCCCAATGTTGCTCAGTTGAGAAAGAGGAGTATCACCAGCAGAAGGTTCTAGAATGAGAGTACTTCGACGACTTCGCGGATTAGGCTTCGTTCTCCACTCGATAGCCTGTGGGCTTGTCGATTGGCCACTACGCTTTATTTTGGATTTCCGCTGCTACTTTTGTTAAGCCTTCGGGCCAGTTTATTGTAAGCTTGACCATAAGATCATACCTTTTGAGATTTATCGATATTTGAGCTTTTCCTTTATTCTATCGTGTATATGGTTGTGATGACATGTATGTTTAACTGTGTGCACTAGCATGATCCTGGGACTAGTGCAGAATACACAGGGAGTCCGGATTTGGGAGTCCGAATTTGCATATTCGGGTCTCGACAGAGATGGTATCAGAGCTATATCGACTGTAGGACGAAGCCCTAATTAGAATGGTCGTCTTAGCCAATTTCAAAATCTATTTTCTAAATCCAATCAACAAAATGAATATATAATGATTCTCTATTCTTACCTTATTCTTAGAATTCTTAATCCTTGTCTTCTCTGCAAATTTATTTTTTTTAAAAAAAAAATCTAATTTGACTTCTCATCCCCATAAAATCTATAGATGTCCCAAGTGTCCCAAAATCAAAGGAGAGGTCAACTCGGAATTCCTCGAGCTCTACGGTGAAGATGGGACCAAGCAAGCAGCCAATTCGTTCCATGACAAGTTTGAAGACTATCGTGAAGATTAGGAGCCGTCAGATCAAAGCTCCGTTATAGTTTTTAGCATCGTGTAGACCGTTTTGCTTTTTCTTGCCATTGTGTGTGATGTGAGCTGCAAATATTGCCCTTAAAAGCATTATATTGCAATCATGTCAATTTTTATTGGAGTTCTTTTCCCCGGTTTTGTTGTTAGCCTTTTCGGCTAAGTGTTTGTTTAGTTTAGGTTACCATTAGAAAATCCCCCTTAGACGAATTTACCTCTCCTCTATGCTTTTCCCTCTCATCTTTAAACCCGGCAAGGGCGATCGTGATTGTTTTTCTTTTGAGCATCGGCAAGATGGTTGATACGGGACTACTGACCGTAACGAGCAAACCAGATCGAGAGCGATCTTTGCGCAACCAGTTCCATCGAGCTTGGACCCCGCCCTCAGTCAATTTTTGATGGCCCAGACTCAGATGATGCAAACGATGATGCAGAATATGCAGGCTATGATGCGGCAAGCACGAGAGCGATACCACCACGGCGCCTGCGTCGTCGTGATGCGGCTATGCATAGTTCATGAGGATGAGACCGCCCACCTACTCCAGTTCTTCAGAGCCTATGGAGGCCAACGATTGAGTCCGGTCGATTGAAAAGAAGCTGAATTTAGCCTAGTGTTTAGACAGGGAGAAAGTGCTATACGCCACACACCAGCTTGAGGGACCAGCAGCAGAGTGGTGGGAGAACTACTGTGCCGCTCATAAGGACCAGAACAGCATCACTTGGAAGGAGTTCGCCAAAGCCTTCCATAACGCCCACGTCATGGATGGAGTGGTCGAGATGAAGAAGGATGAGTTTCGGGAATTGCAGCAGAAGAACCTGTCAGTGAGTGAATACCTCAATAGATTCACTCAGCTAGCTCGCTACGCACTAGAGGACGTAACCACGGATTCAGCTTGCCAAAAGAGGTTCAAGAAAGGTCTGAACCCAGGATTGAAAGTACAGGTTGTGGGCAACGACTATGCGAGTTTCCAGCTGTTAGTGGATAAGGCCATACTGATTGAGGATTCCCGTCGTCAGTTCAGAGAATTTCACAAAAGGAAGATGAGCCAGCAAGGAGTTCATTCACAGCAGTCACAGAGGACACGATTCAACACCTATCAGCCTGCACGAGTGCCTCAGCAGCAAAAGCAGCAGCCAGTTTTCAAGACCCCCGCTCTAGTGACCCATTATGACAATTCGGGACAACGCCCTATCAAGTCAGCAATCAACCACAGAAGAGTGCCAACCCTGCAGGTTTAGCGAATTGTTACAATTGCAAAGAACCAGATCATTTTGCTCGCAGTTGCCCGCAGAAGCGTCGAGACATCACAGCAGTTCCATTCAACCTGGAGAGCACGCCTGCCAAGACCCTTCCCTGTAACATCCTGTTTTTCTGAGATTTTTAAAGCCTGGATTTTTAAAAATGAATTTCCTGGAATTTTCTGAAATTAATTGAAGCTTCGAATGAATTTTTAAAGTTTTAAATGATTTAATATGATTAAAATAAACATTAACATAAGTGGAAAATATTTTATTTGTGTTCCTCAGGTCTCAAGGAATTTTCTGGTATTTTTGGTGAATTTTTGGGATTTATTTGCTATTTTCTAGAGCTTTTAGAAGTTTATTTGAATTTCTGGAAAAAGAAAAGAAAAGGATTTAATCCCCGCCGCCCGATCACCCTCTCTCCTCCACGCGTCGCCCGATCCCGCGCCCGCGCCGCCGCCGTACCCCTTTCCCGCGCACCCGCTCGCCCGCGCCGATCCGCCGCGCCACGCGTCGCGCATCGCGCAAGCGCGCGGCGGCACCAGCGCCCGCACCCCGCCAGCGCCTCGGCGTTCTATCGCGCGCCCGCGCGATCACGGCCGTCCGCTCCGCGCCCGCGCGAACCTAACCTAACCTAATCAATCCCGCCGTCCGATCTCGCGCGTGGCGCATCCTAGCCGTCTAACCCGTCGCGTCCGCGCGCCGCCGTAACGGATCGAACTCCTCGGTTCGCGTGTTAAAACCGGTCGGCCGTCCTCGGTTCGTGTGCACGCCTCGCCGAAACCCTTGCCCGCCGCCTCCGCTCGCCCTCGCGCCGCGCGCCGTCGCCGGCCGCTCCGCCGCCGCCCATGCTGCGCCTCGCCGTCGCCGGTCGCGAGCAGCGGCCGCCGCCCGCGTCGCCGCCGGTGAGCTCCGCGCCGTTCGCCGCGTCGCCTCCGTCGCCTCGCCGTGCCGCCGCCCTCGCCGCGCCTCGCCTCGGCGTCTGCGCCGCGCGCCCGCGACCCGTCGCCTCGCGCGCGCACCGCCGCGCGTCGCCAATCCGCCCCTGCGCCCGACCACGCGTCACCCGCGCTGCGATCCGCGCTTCGCCGCCGCCGCGCCGCGCGCGCCGCGGCGCGCGCGCGGCGAGCCGCCTGCGTCGCCGATCAAGCGTCGCCGCGCCCGCGCGCGCAATCCGCCGCCGCTCGAATCGGCGAGGCCCGAATCGCCACGTGCCGCGTCCCGCCATCGGATCCGCCGCGCGCGCGCGCGCCGAGCGCCGGCTCGGCCTAGCCACGTGGCAGCACGGCGCGTGCCACGTCAGCCCTAGGCCACGTGGCATGACACGTGGCATGCCACGTCAGCGCCACGTCAGCCCTAGCCGCCCCCCGAGCCACGTGGCAGCCACGTCAGCTGCCACGTCAGCACGTGCCACGTGGCAGCATATCTTCTGCCGCCGCGTCGGCCACGCCTCGCCCGCGTCGGCCGCCGCCCTCCCGTGCCTTTATTCGTGGACGCGTCCACGGTGGACTCGGAATCTCGTGGACCGGGTTCACAAAGACGATAACTTTTTCGATTTTCCCGAATTAATTTTGAATTAATTTTCCGGGAGCCCGTTCTCCTCCGTCCTAGCTCCGATTGACCCCGTTCTTTTTTCTAAATTCATCTAAAATTGAGCTCTAGCTGTTGGTTCTGGTTTTGTGAATTTTTGAGTTCTTTTGCTTGTCATTTTATGTGTTTCTTTGTTTCCGGTCGTTTTCTCTCTCGTTAGATTCGGATTCCGGAGGAGCAGGTTTCGCGCCAGAAGACCAGGAGTACCCCGCTGAGCATAACGAAGGCAAGTCGTGTCCCTTGATCATGTTGAACCCAATTTTGCAAACTATTATTTAATTATTTTGCTTTAATTTATATTGCATTGCTATTTTTATTCAAACCTTTGCATAGGTAGCTATTGTCCCAATTGCAATTATACCTCCTTGACACTTTGAAATACCATGATGCCATTGTCACCATAGGTTGAGAAATATATTAGTGATGCTAGTTTATTTATCACATGGGTTAGTACGATTAGATTGCTTAGCCGGTTTATATTTACGTTTGATCTCATCACACCTGTTAAATTATTAATTTGACTTAATGATATATGGAACTGTGGTTGGTGCCACGTGCATTAAAATTTGTGCCACGTCATTGGTGTGACGTTGGCTTGGTTATACAAATTGGTTTTGCACTCGGGCGAGTGATCGTGCGATAAAGGGAAATCTGATTGTACTTTGGGGATGTAGTAGTCTCGCCGGGTAATGCTAAGGACTTAACTTTGTGCGCCATTGATCGAGCTTAATCGTGCAAACCACATGTCTATTATGGGATGGACTGGTGATTAATTTGTAATATTTCAATCCAATTCGCCATTGTGATGGACATGGTTCTTGATTTCCATGTGGCGCAAGGGGTGTGATCACGAAACCCTAGCGGGCGGGATTGTGTTGAGGTAGAGCATTGTAAAGGCCTTGTTGTGATTTCCTTAGGCCTAGGCTAATCACATCGTGTGGGTACAGTTGTGCAACCTCTGCAGAGTGTAAAACTATTCGAATAGCCGCGTCCTCGGTCATGGGCGGTGCTCGGGATTTCACACGAGGGTTAGTGTTTCCTTTATAACTTGGTGGTTTATGTTGGGAGTGGGCGGGTAGTTCCTTTGTTAGTTTAACTTGTGAATTGGTGTTCACAAGTGGTTCATGTTTATTCCTTTGATTATCTATTATTCTTGTTTTGATTAACTTTAGCTTTCAAGTTATTTAATATATTTCATCAATAAATGCCTTTATGCAAATTAACCTTTCAGCCTTCCTTTGGTAAGCCTTGCATATTATATTGCATTTATTGTTACAAGCGACTTCTTGAGTACCAATGTACTCACGGCTTTACGCCTATGTTGCTCGATTGAGGAGAGGAGTACTATCGGTGGGAGGTTCGAAGGAGAGTTCTCGGCGACTTCACGGATTAGGCCGTTCTCCACTCGATAGCTTTGTGGCTTGTCGATTGGTCGCTACGCTTTATTTTGGATTTCATTTGCTATTTTGTTAAGCCCTTAGGCTAGAGTTATTGTAAGCTTGGCCATAAGGTCGTACCTTTGATATTTTATCAGTATTCGAGTTTCCCTTTATTATTATCGTGTGTATGACTATGATGACATCTATGTTTGACTGTGTGCACTAGCGTGATCCTGGACTAGTGCAGTTTACACAGAGAGACCAAATTTGCATATTCGGGTCTCGATAGAGATGGTATCAGAGCCATATCGACTGTAGGACGAAGCCCTAGTTAAACTGGTCGATAGCCCAAAAATCTATTTTCTAAATCAAACCAACTAACCTTGATATTTAGTAATATCTCTATCTTCTTACCTCATTCTTAAGGATTCTTGTCTCTCGCCCCAACTCTTGCAAAATTCGTTTTTCCTAAAGTTATAAACTGATCTTTCCTTTATAAATGCATTAGATGTCCCAAACTTCCCTCTGACCAGACGGGAGGATGGAGGTCACTTCTCTGCGTTACATTGCGAGCCTCGGATTTAAGAGGCGCGTGTACCTCACCAAGGATGAGAAGCAAAAGGTCAGCGCATCGGGAGCATCTCGGGCTATACTTCACCACCCGAGTCGGCAGCGGTGCTACATCACGATTTCAAGAACACGGTGCGGTGGGAGATGTCGGCTGAGGAGTTGCGCACAAAGCCATCCGTCGACTTTGCAAGCTATATAAGATCAACATGGCGGACTCGTCAGGAAGTTCAAGGAGCGATGCGGAGCCACCGAGACTACGAGCGATGCAGGAGGAGCCCGACCGCGATCGCCGATACCTCTACCGTCGCCTACACGCCGAGCGGAGGAGAGCGTCGTATCACCGGAGATCGTCGCGCCTACCTCGGTCGGTTCCTCCAGCCCGATCGAGAGCGATCACGCCGATCCGCCTTTCGTGGGTTGTCTCTGGCGATCGAGGGCGATAGCGATGTACCCTATTTGTCGGGACCCGGTGAGGAGCCTTGAGTAGATAGTGCGAGTAGACACGTTGGATTTTATTTGCGATTGTGTGTGATGTGAGCTGCAAATATTGCCTTAAAAGCATTATATTGCGATCATGTCAACCTTTTAATGGAGTTTATTTTTGTTCAGTTTCTTAGTTAGCCTTTTGGGCTAAGTGTTTGTTTAGTTAGGTCTCCATTAAGCAAAACCCCCTTAGACGCATTTACCCTTATCTATGCTTTTCCTCTCGTCTTTTACCTTTGGTCGATCGTGATTGTTTTCTTTTGAGCAAGATGGTTATACGAGAACTCCTCGGCCATGTCGGGGAACCGGGACCCAGAGAAGCGATCTTTGCGGCGGTGCCACCAACCTTGGATCCCGCCCTCGATCGATTTTGATGGCGGACTCGGATGATGCAAACCATGATGCAGGGTATCACGGACTATGATCGGCAGCGGCACGAGAGCGATACCACCGCCGGCACCTCGTCGTGGACCAGCTATGCGAGTTTATGAGGCGAGACCGCTGTTTTCTCGGTTCGTCAGAGCCTTTGGAGGCCGGCGGTCGGGTCCGTTCGATTGAGAAGAAGCGGAACTTGGCTCGATGCACCGAAGGGAGAAGGTTTTGTATGCGGCACATCGGCATGAGGACCCGGCGAGTGGTGGGAGAACTCTTGTGCGCCCATGAGAACCGGCCACGACATCACTTGGAAGGAGTTCGCCAAGACTTTCCATACCGCTCATGTCATGGATGGAGTGGTCGAGATGAAGAAGGATGAGTTTGGGAGTTCAGTGAGAGGAACACATCGGTGAGTGAATATCTCAATAAATTCACTCGGTTGGCTCGCTTCTGGCGCCAAAGGATGTAGCGGCGGATGCAGCTCGCGAAGTGGTTCAAGAAAGGCTTGAACCCAGCTTTGAAGGTGCAAGTCGTGGCACGCGACTATGCGATTTTCAGCGATTGGTGGATAAGGCCATTCTCATCGAAGAGAGTCGCGCGAGCTCGAGAGTCTCGCAAGAGGAGGTTGATCAGCAGGGATCACGGTCACACCGATCTCGAGGCCTCGTTTTGGTTCCTACCGGCTGCACGAGTGCCACGCAAAGGCAGCAGCGATCTTGAGTTTGGACCCGGCTCGGACACGCGCGATTTGGTCGGGGCGGCGTCACTGGTGGTTCAAGTGGACAGCAGCAGCAGAAGAGCAATAATTCAGCCGCATCCATCACTTGCTTCAAGTGTCATGAGGTGGGACACTATGCTAGCAAGTGCCCTCGAGGCGAGCCCAGCGCGATTCGTTTTGACTTAGGAGCCACACCGGTCGTACCCCTACCGGGAGCGGGGCGAGAGCACCCGGCCTCGGGGCGAGGCGGCGGGGCGCGGTGGTGAGAGGTCAAGTGAATCACGTCACCGCAGAGGATGCCCAAGCAGCACCAGACGTTGTGATCGGTACGTTTCTCGTACATTCAGTTCCTGCCACCGTTTTATTTGATTCTGGAGCTTCGCATTCGTTTGTTTCTCGGAGTTTTGCTTTAAAGCAACAATTGAAAACTGTTGCTCTTGGATCTATTCTTTTAATCAATCCCGGATCCGAGTTGAGATCGAACCTAGGTTGTCGGAGTTAGGATAACCATTCGGGAGTTGAGTTCGGGGCCGACGATTTTGTTGGATATCACGATCCCTAGATGTAATCTTGGGAATGGATTGGCCAAGCGGCGGCGGTGTTGGATTGTGGGAGCGAGCGGTGACCTTAACCAATTCGGATGGAGTTAAGGTGCGATTCGCAACGATGAGTGTCGGCGAGCGATCATGATTTGTCGAGCAAGGTAATCCGGTTGAAGGGTGTACGGTTGTCGAGAGTACCCGGCGTATTTCGGATGATCTTCGGTATGCCACGAGAGAGGAGGTTGAGTTTACGATCGAGCTTGTGCAGTACCGCTCCGATTTCCAAGAGACCCTAGGATGCGGCCAATGATTTAGCGAGTTGAAGAAGCAAATTCGGGAGCTGTTGGATAAGGGTTATATCGGCCGAGTTCATCCCGTGGGGAGCGCCGGTGTTGTTTGTCAAGAAGAAGGATGGTAGTCGGCGCATGTGTGTGGACTCTGAGCACTTAATGAGGTCACCGTCAAAAATAAGTACCCTCGCCGGGATCGATGACTGTTTGACCAGCAAGGAGCAGGAGTGTTCTCCAAGATTGACTTGAGATCGGGATATCATCGGATGAGGATCGTAAGGAGGACATACCCAAGACGACCTTCTCGACTCGTTATGGTCTATACGAGTTCACGATGATGTCATTTGGTTTGACAAATGCTCCGGCATATTTCATGTATTTGATGAATAAAGTGTTTATGGAATATTTGGACAAGTTTGTCGTTGTATTCATTGGCGACATTTTGATATATTCCAAGGATGAGGAGGAACATCAGAGCACTTGAGATTAGCATTGCAGAAATTGAGAGATAATCAGTTGTATGCAAAGTTCAGCAAATGTGAGTTTTGGATGAAGAAAGTCGCCTTTCTAGGGCATGTGTTGACAATGAAGGAGTCGCGATTGACCCGGGAAAGTAAGTGATGTTTTGGATTGGCGATCACCCACTTGATTACCAGTCGGGAGTTTTTAGGTATGGCAGGATACTACCGTCGCTTTATTGAGGATTTTCGGTGTGGCGGACCCCTCACAGATTGCTCAAAAAGGAAAAAAATTCACTTGGGCGCCATAATGTGAAAAGTTTTGAAACTTAAGGAGAGTTTGACCACAGCCCAGTGCTTGTGTTGCTGATATAAACAAGGATTTTGAGATATTTTGCGATGCCTCGCGCAAAGGTTTGGGTTGTGTCTTGATGCAAGACAAGAGAGTGGTAGCCTATGCCTCACGCCGATTGAGACCGCATGAGGAGAACTACCCTACCCATGATTTAGAGTTAGCGGCCGTAGTGCATGCTTTAAAGATTTGGCGTCATTATCGATGGGTAACAGATGTGAGGTTTACGGATCATAAGAGTCGAAATATATCTTTACCCAGTCAGAGCTTAACCTCGAGGCGAGAGGAGGTGGTTAGAGCTGATAAAGGATTATAATGTGGGCATACATTATCATCACAGGAAAGCTAATGTTGTTGCGAGATGCCTTGAGCGTAAAGGTATCGCAATTCGGTGATAGTTCGAGAGAGTCAGCCAGCTTTGCATGAGGAATTTCAGAAGCTTAGCCTTGAGTTGGTTGAGCCAGGATTTTTGGCAGCTATGGAAATGCAGCCTACTTTGGATGGTCAGATTCGCCAGGCTCAGTCAGATGATGAGGCATTTCAGCGGATTAGAAAGAATTTAAGTAAAGGTAAAGAGTCAGGATTTTCAGTGGATGACCAGGGAACCTTGCGGTTCAAGCAGCGTTTGTGTGTACCCAACAAGCAAGAACTAAAGGATGTATTGTTAAAAGAGGCTCATGAGTCGCTATATTCAATTCATCCAGGCAGTACCAAGATGTATCAGGACATTAAGGATAAATATTGGTGGCCAAACATGAAGCGTGAGATCGCTGAGTATGTAGCCCTTTGTGATGTTTGTCAGAGAGTAAAGCGAGCACGAGAGACTGCGGGTTTGCTCTGACCATTAAAAGTCCCGAGTGGAAGTGGGAAGAAATTGGTATGGACTTTATAGTCAGTTTGCCTAAAACCAAAGAGGGTCATGATTCGATTTGGGTCATTGTGGACCGATTGACCAAGGTTGCTCATTTCATTCCAGTTAAGACGACTTACAGTGGTGACAGATTGGCGAGCTATATATGTCGAGATTGTCGGTTTGCATGGTGTGCCCAAGAAGATTGTGTCGATCATGGATCGCGATTCACCTCTCGGTTTTGGGGTAGTTTCCATAAGGCTATGGGAACTCTCACGAATTCAAGACTGACATATCACCCCCAGACAGATGGTGAGACAGAGCGAGTTAATCAGTTACGGAGGACATGTTGAGAGCCTTTGTGTGCTTGATCATGGGTCTAAGTGGGACGATTGTTTACCTTTTGCGAGTTCTCATACAACAACGATTATCGAGGCGGTTTGAGATGTCACCGTTTGAGGCATTGTATGGCAGAAATGCGAGACCCTCTCAATTGGAAAGAGGCGGGGAAGGTCAGTTTTGGCGGATTGTTTGAAAGAAAGCGAGGATAAAGTCCGCTTGATCAGAAAGGTTGAAAGCTGCCAGGTGGCGCAGAAAAGCTATCACGAGATACGACGCCGAGGCGAGTTTTGAGCGGATGATTTTGTGTACCTTAGGATCACACCATTCAAGGGTGTGAAGAGGTTTCAGCTAAAGGAAGCTTGCAGAGATATGTTGGTCGTTCGGGATTACGAAGCGAGGGAGAGGTTGCTTATCGGTTGGAGCTACTGCGTCTTTCGATGGGGTACATGGCGTCTTCCATGTGTCCCGGTGAAGAAGTGCTGCGCGTGCGAGAGGAGGTTGTGCGATTGAGGCCGTTGACTGCGGGAGGATCTGTCGTACAAAGAGCACCGGTCAAAATCTTGGAAGTGTCGAGCGAGTCACCGGAATAAAGCGGTCCGTTTTGCAAAGTTCGATGGAGCAACCATTCGAGGAGGAAGCCACAGGGAGTGTGAGGAGGATCTCGAGAGCGGAGTTTCGAACCTATTCTCTTAGTTGGCGGATCTCGGGTCGAGATCTCGTTTAAGGGGTAAGGTTTGTAACATCCTGTTTTTCGAGATTTTTAAAGCTGGATTTTCAAAATGAATTTCTGGGATTTTCTGAAATTAATTGAAGCTTGAATGAATTTTTAAAGTTTTAAATGATTTAATATGATTAAAATAAACATTAACATAAGTGGAAAATATTTTATTTGTGTTCCTCAGGTCTCAAGGAATTTTCTGGTATTTTTGGTGAATTTTTGGGATTTATTTGCTATTTTCTAGAGCTTTTAGAAGTTTATTTGAATTTCGGAAAAAGAAAAGAAAAGGATTTAATCCCGCGCCCGATCACCTCTCTCCTCCACGCGTCGCGATCCGCGCCGCGCGCGCGCAGTACCCCTTTCCGCGCACCGCTCGCCGCCCGCCGCCCGATCCGCGCCGCGCCACGCGCGCGATCCGCCCGGCCGGCGCGGCACCAGCGCCGCCCGCACCCGCCCGCGCCTCGGCCGTTCGATCGCGCGCGCGCGCGATCACGGCCGTCGCTCCCGCGCCGCGCGAACCTAACCTAACCTAATCAATCCCGCCGTCCGATCTCGCGGCGTGGCGCATCCTAGCCGTCTAACTCGTCCGCGTCCGCCGTCGCCGTGCCGGATCGAACTCCTCGGTTCGCGTGTTAAAACGGTCGGCCATCCTCGGTTCGTGTGCGCCTCGCGAAACCCTCGCCGCCGCCTCCGCTCGCCCTCGCGCGCGCGCGTCGCGAGCCGCTCGCCGTCGCCGGTCGGCTGGAGCGGCAGCGCCGCGCGTCACCGCCGGTGAGCTCCTCGCGCCGTTCGCCGCGTCGCCTCCGTCGCCTCGCGCGCCCTTCGCCCTCGCCTCGCCTCGCCTCGCGGCGTCTGCGCCGCGCGCGCGCGACCGTCGCCTCGCGCGCGCGCCACCTGCGTCGCCAATCCGCCCTCGCGCCCGCCACGCGTCACCCGCGCTGCGATCGCGCTCGCCAGCGCGCGCCGCGCGGCGCCAGCGGCGAGCCGCCACGCGTCGCCGATCAAGCCGCCGCCGCGCCGCGCCGCGCGCAATCCGCCGCCGCTCGGATCGGAGCGAGGCGAATCAGCCACGTGCGCGTCCCGCCGTCGGATCCGCCGGCGCCGCTCGCGCCGAGCCGCCCGGCTCAGCCTAGCCACGTGGCAGCACCGGCGCGTGCCACGTCAGCCCTAGGCCACGTGGCATGACACGTGGCATGCCACGTCGGCCCTAGCGCCCCGAGCCGCGTGGCGCCGCGTCGGTGCCATGTCGGCCGCGTGCCGCGTGGCGGCATATCTTCTGCTGCCACGTCGGCCACGCCCCGCCGCGTCGGCCGCCGCCCTCCGTGCAGCATTCGTGGACCCGTCCGGTGGACTCGGAATCTCGTGGACCGGGTTCCGCAGCCGCGATAACTTTTCCGATTTTCCCGAATTAATTTTAGGAGCCCGTTCTCCTCCGTCCTAGCTCCGATTGACCCCGTTCTTTTTTCTAAATTCATCTAAAATCGAGCTCTAGCTGTTGGTTTTGGTTTTGTGAATTTTTGAGTTCTTTTGCTTGTCATTTTATGTGTTTCTTTATTTTCGGTCGTTTTCTCTCTCGTTAGATTCGGATTCAGGAGGAGCAGGTTTCGCGCTGAGAAGACCAGAGTACCCAGTGAGCATAACGAAGGCAAGTCGTGTCCCTTGATCATGTTGAACCCAATTTTGCAAACTATTATTTAATTATTTTGCTTTAATTTATATTGCATTGCTATTTTTATTCAAACCTTTGCACAGGTAGCTATTGTCCCAATTGCAATTATACCTCCTTGACACTTTGAAATACCATGATGCCATTGTCACCATAGGTTGGGAAATATATTAGTGATGCTAGTTTATTTATCACATGGGTTAGTACGATTAGATTGCTTAGCCGGTTTATATTTACGTTTGATCTCATCACACTGTTAAATTATTAATTTGACTTAATGATATATGGAAGCGTGGTTGGTGCCACGTGCATTAAAATTTGTGCCACGTCATTGGTGTAGCGTTGGCTTGGTTATACAAATTGGTTTTGCACTCAGGCGAGTGATCGTGCGAGAAAGGGGGAAATCTGGTTGTACTTTGGGGATGTGGTAGTCTCGCGGGTAATGCTAAGGACTTAACTTTGTGCGCCATTGATCTGAGCTTAATCGTGCAAACCACATGTCTATTATGGGATGGACTGGCTGATTAATTTGTAATATTTCAATCCAATTCGCCATTGTGATGGACATGGTTCTTGATTTCCATGTGGCGCAAGGGGGTGTGATCACGAAACCCTAGCGGGCGGGATTGTGTTGAGGTAGAGCATTGTAAAGGCCTTGTTGTGATTTCCTTAGGCCTAGGCTAATCACATCGTGTGGGTACAGATTGTGCAACCTCTGCGAGTGTAAAACTATTCGAATAGCCGCGTCCTCGGTCATGGGCGGTGCTCGGGATTTCACCACGAGGGTTAGTGTTTCCTTTATAACTTGGTGGTTTATGTTGGGAGTGGACGGGTAGTTCATTGTTAGTTTAACTTGTGAATTGGTGTTCACAAGTGGTTCATGTTTATTCCTTTGATTATCTATTATTCTTGTTTTGATTAACTTTCGCTTTCAAGTTATTTAATATATTTCATCAATAAATGCCTTTATGCAAATTAACTTTTCAGCCTTCCTTTGGTAAGCCTTGCATATTATATTGCATTTATTGTTACAAGCGACTTCTTTGAGTACCAATGTACTCACGGCTTTACGCCTATGTTGCTCGATTGAGGAGAGGAGTACTATCGGCGGGAGGTTCGGAAGGAGAGTTCTACGACGACTTCACGGATTAGGCCGTTCTCCACTCGATAGCTTTGTGGCTTGTCGATTGGTCGCTACGCTTTATTTTGGATTTCCGCTGCTATTTTGTTAAGCCCTTCCGGCTAGAGTTATTGTAAGCTTGGCCATAAGGTCGTACCTTTGATATTTTATCAGTATTCGAGTTTCCCTTTATTATTATCGTGTGTATGACTATGATGACATCTATGTTTGACTGTGTGCACTAGCGTGATCCTGGACTAGTGCAGTTTACACAGAGAGACCGAATTTGCATATTCGGGTCTCGACATTCCCCCAGGAGCAAGCTGTGGCAGCCAGCAGTCCCAGAGCGTTGCAAGAGGAAGCCTGAACCATGTCAGCTACGTCGTCGCACCCGGTAAACCCATCTCTCCTAGTTTGCCTAGATCTCGAGGTCGAGATTCCATTTAAGGGGGTAAAGTTTGTAACATCCGAATTTTCTGAGATTTTTAAAACATTGAATTTAAAATTAATTTTGGAATTTTTCTGGAATTAATAAAGCTTAATTTGAATTTTTAGAATTTTTAAAGGATTTAATATGATTAAATTAAACCTCAACATTAGCTGACAATATTTTAATTAAGTTCCTGGTGTCACACGAAATTTTTCGGTATTTTTCTGAAATTAAATTAAGCTTCAAATGAATTTTAGAATTTTAAAATGATTTAATCTGAGTAAAATAAATATCAACATAAGTTAGAAATATTTTATTTGGATTCTTCTGGTCTCAAGGAATTTTTTGGTATTTTTGGTGAATTTTTGGGATTTATTTGATATTTTCTAGAGCTCCTAGCAATTTATTTGAATTTCTGAAAAAGATTTAATTGGGGAAAATCTCCCGGCCGTCCGATCCTCTCTCTCTCCACGCGTTGCCCATCCAGCCGCTCCCTCCCGCGCGTGCTCTAGGGCCGCACCCCGCCCGCACCCGCTCGCCCGTGCGTCAACCGTCGCCACCCGATGCGCCGCACGTCGCGCATCCGCGTTGCCACGCGGCGGCACCAGCCGGCCCGCACCCGCGTTCCACCGCGCCGTTCGATTCGCCCACGCCGCATCCACGTCGTCCGTGCCCGCGCGTCGCTCGCGCGAACCCTAACCCTAGCTGCGCCGCCGCACCCTGCCCGTCCGATGCCGCCCGCGCCATGTGGCCGCATCCCGGCCGTCCGTGTCCGCACCGCGTCCGCCCCGCCTCCGGATAGAGTCACCTCGGTTCGCATGATTTAAACGCTTCCGTCGAGCACGGTTCGCATGCCCGTCGCCCGAACTCGCATCGCCGCCGCTCTCGCCGCCTCCCTCGCCTCACGCCGCCGTTGCCGGAGCCGCCCGTGCACCCCCGCCGCTTCTCACGTCTTCCCCGTCCTCGCCGTCGCCGAAGACCCGCCGGTAAGCCGTCGCCGCTCCCCGTCGCCCGCGTCACATCCTCGCCGCCAGCGTCGCCGCACGACACACCCGCCACGCGTCGGCGATCCATCCCGCCACCGTACCCCAACCGCCCGATCGTGACCGCCCATCCAGATTCGGGCCAACGGCACGAGCTCGCGCCACGCGGCCAATTCCTCGCCGTCGGATCCCACAACCGCGCCGTGTCCGCGCGACGCTTCGCGCAACGCGCCGCCTCGCGTCGGCCATCGGCTACTTCCCGCTCCCGCGCCGCCTCATCGCAGCCGCCCGCTCAGATCCGATCCCTCGGCGATGATCGTGCCACGCGCCCGAGCCGCCCACGTCAGCCTACCCACGTGGCACACCATGTTAGCCCTAGTGCCACATAGCATGCCACGTGTCCTGCCATGTCAACAAAAACCCAGCCCAGGAGCCACGTCAGCCGCCACGTCAGCCGTCACGTCAGCACTGCGCCACGTGGTAGCATAAGCGCTTGCCACGTCAGCCCTAGCCCCGCCGCGTCAGCGCCGCCACCCCCGTGTGTACTGTTGTGTGGACCGCGTCCACCATGGACTTGGTTTCTCGTGAGCCCGGTCTACAGCACAGTGCATTTTCCGATTTTCCCGATTTATCTTTAGGGCTTATTTTTCGAGAGCCCGTTCTCCTCCGTCCTAGCTCCGATTGACCCCGTTCTTTTTTCTAAATTCATCTAAAATCGAGCTCTAGCTTTTGGTTCTAGTTTCATTATTTTTGGAGTTCATTTGCTTATCATTTTATGTATTTTTTTGGTTTCGATCGTTTTCTCTCTTGTTAGATTCGGATTCCGGAGGAGCAGGATCGACACTCGAAGACCAGGAGTACCTCGCTGAGCATCACCAAAGCAATCGTGTCCTTTGATCATGTTGAACCCAGTTTGAAATCTATTATTTAATTATTTTGTCTTTAATTACACTGCATCGCTATTTTATATAAACCGTTGAATTGGTAGTTATTGTCCAATTGAATTTATCCCTCCTTGATAACTTTGAACACCATGATACCATTGTCACCATAGGTTGGGAAAAATACTAGTGATGCTAGATTATTTGTCACATGGATTGGTATGATTAGATGCTTAGTCTTGCTTAAAGTTACGATCTGGTTTATCATCACATGTAAATTAAAATTTTGACTTAACAAAATATGGAACTGTGGTTGGTGCCACGTTTATTAAAATTTGTGTCATGACGTTGGTGCGTCATCGGCGATGGTTATACAAATTGGTTTCCACTCGGGCGAGTGATCGTGCAATAAAGGGGGAAGTGTTGGAGCACTTCGGGGGATGTGGTAGCCTCGTCTGGGTAAGGTCATTTTGGATAATTTTCATAGCTCCGAATGCTTAAAATACATAACATGAAGTCATTTCATTCTCTCTCATGCGTCTTAATGATTTTATTGCCAAAAGAGAGAGAATTTTGGAGAAAAAGCCTGTCGGATCCCGTAGCAACGACTCCTGGATCCTCTATGTAAGTCGCACTAGTCCAGAATCAAGCTAGTGCACACAGTGCATAACAAAGATTCATATCATGCACAATGATATTTATTTATTAACTAATTATGGGCCTGATGGCCAAAGGTTACATCAATGGTTCATAAACCAAAAATAAATATAAACAGCGGAAGAAAACCAATGAAGCAGTAGCCCATCCTGCATGTCCACTAGCGAATGACTGTAAGACGCGGCCTAGTCGTCACCATCTTTTGGCAATAGATTTTAGCGAGGTGAGCACATAAAGTACTCCCAAGATAAGCACATAAAGTACTTACGCAAGTTACACCAGGAGTTTTAACAGAGTGAATGGATGCATAGGGATAACAAAGGAAGGCTTATTAAGTTTATTTGTGCGAAAAGTAGTACTGAATTTAAATACAGTAACATAAGTGCAAAAGCTGAGTTTTTAATACATCATATGAAACAATATTTTAACAAAAGTATTATCGTTAGTGTAGGCTCCGACCTACACTAACCTAACCACGGGCATCCCACCCGGACCACTTGTCAAAACCATTGTTGTTTTGTCAAAACCAAGTTTTATAAAAACCAAGTCTAATCTGTGAAAACTCTACTCAGTATGTCCATGACCGTGGACACGGCTATCCAGATAGTTTGTTACTCTACAGAGGTGTACAACTTTACCCATAAGACA
Organism: Melocanna baccifera; assembly: GCA_036346265.1. Lineage (NCBI taxonomy): Eukaryota > Viridiplantae > Streptophyta > Magnoliopsida > Poales > Poaceae > Melocanna > Melocanna baccifera. The sequence continues at coordinate 27,328,901 of CM070693.1, forward strand.
CGATCATCCCATATTGCTACTAGATTAACACACTTCCTTTGGTGTGCGGCGAGGAGATCATGATAAGGCTGTTACAATGATCCATAGTCAAAACAGTCACGCCGCCACTAAGGTTTCACCAAAACTCGAATCCACGAGTTGGAGCCCCTTCTTGTGCCATGTGAGACTTCTCGCGGCCTACGCCACGCTCACATTCAGCTTATAGCGAAACCATATTTGAAATTTCACAAATTACTTAGCCAGGTCCATCCCATACCGGGCTTGTGGTAGTACGAAGTGACTTCGTAAAATGAATCACAGAAACGGTCCTTAATCCGACTTAGGCTCAACCACATACCCACATGCACGACAATCAACCAGGTGTTACCAAACACGAGGCATGCCGGCACCCACCACCTAACCAATAGCCTAAGTCCAAATCATAAGTTTCTATTTTCATTTTTAAACAATTTTCATAAACCAACGTTGACTTACCGAAGTCAAGATTTCAATAAAAGGAACTGTCATTTTCATGTGAAAGATTTGATCCCACCTAAAATTATACTAAGCCAGGCTAAGCAATTCTATAAAATTTTCTAGTCAATACTATGGTACCAACTAGTTTTCAGCTAGGGTGACAAGGTGTATGAATTCGAGATTCAAATTGGCTATAGTCAAAGGATCATGGGTGTAACTATGTTTAAATCAAATTCGAATTACGTTTGAATAAAGTACGCATACATATACAGTAAAACAATATAATTAAATTTGAAATAGTAGGGTCAACATGGTCAAAGGTGTAACTTACCTTGCTTTGAAGTTTGCTGAGGTTCGTTGAAGTTATACTCTCCGGAATAGTCATAATCTACACGCGAAAAGCCAGAATAAACTAAACTCAAATAAAATCTAAATAAAATCCAAAAATTAGGAAATATATATTGGGAGATAGAATATGAATTTAGGAATTTGAATGGGTCCAAAAGGAGTTAGGGCGAAGGAGAATGACTTCTGGTAGTTTGAATTCCAAGAAAATGAATAAAAGGAAATATTGGAATTCTTTTCTTTGTGAAGTAAAAGTGGTCGGAAGTTACCCTATTTGTGTATGGTCAAAATCATGATCGAAGGCATAGTCGAAGACGTGGTCAAACCATAGTTGAATCAACTGTTGAAAATGCGGGGGTCTAAGTCGAAGACAAAGACTCCAAGTACGGGTGCAGTCGAATTCAAATATTAAGATTCGGTCGAAGACTTGGTCGAAATTGTACAGTGGTCGAAGAACACTATAACAGTCGAGAACCAAGGGTAGTTGTAGTCGAGCGGTTGAAGAGATCGGAAGGTTCAGAGAGATCGAAGGGTGCGGAGGTTAAAACGGTCAAACAACCATGGTCGGTTCAAAGACGGAGATCGAAGTCGAAGTCTCCGAGATCGAAGGCCGAAGTCGAAGTCTTCGAGGTCAAAGGTCGAAGGCTAGAGTCAAAGGTCGAAGGCGGGAGTCGAAGTCTCCGAAGGTCAAAGTCAAAATCGGAGTTTTCGAAGGTCGAAGTCTCTGGGTTTGAAGGTCGAAGTCGAAGTCGAAGGTTCCAAGCAGTCGGATTCTAAGAAGCCTCCAAATGGTCAGAGTCTAAAGAACCTTTGGACGACGGAGTCTAAAGAACCTTTGAACGGTGGAGTCTAAAGAGCCTCCGGACGTCGGAGTCTTATGAGCCTCCGAACGTTGGAGTCTAAGAATCGGATGGTTGGGAGAAGTCGGACGGCTTCACGTGACAAGATCCGAGCGATCCAACGGTGGCGAAGACCGGGGAGATGTACAAAAGAGGGAGAAGAGTGTGAGTCCAATTTTACCCTAGTGCAAGGTTTGGGCTGCACAGAGTTGGCTGGCGGCGAGGGTGTAGCGAAGGTGGGACACGATTATCGACGGTGGAGACTCTCCGATGATGGCTTGCTCGGAGAAGGGACGTCGAAGGTTCGCGCGGGCCTGAGGAAGATTACCAGTGGTGGGGTACTCCGGTCATGCTATGGCTCAGGAAAAGGGTGAAGGAGGTGCGCACGGTCCCGTCGAAGATTTGGCGGTGGTGGCGTCGGCGTCGGCGGAAGAGACACTCCGGCGGCGAAATTGCTTGGCGGAGGGGTGGCGAGGTGAAGAAAAGAGAGGGGATTGCGAGGAGTGCATTGGTGCTCTTGTGCAATACCAAAAGTGACTGGAAAGGTGGTTGGCGATGAGGTGAAGCGATGGCGCAACTCGGGCAGTGGTGCTGACGGTGTTCCGGCGGAGAGGAGACTTAGCCAATGGTCGGTCAAGAAAATTTAAAAATTACAAAATATATACTGGATGGTAGATTATGAATTTAGATGAATTTAGAAACTTGAATCACTAGATTCAGAGTTCGGACGAAGGAGAACGAGCGATTGAAAGATTGTCAGATGAGAAAATGCTGAAAAAGAAAAAATAGAGGTGAAGCCAACTAGCAAAATGGGTTGCTAAGGACCCGAGGCACATGTAGGAAGCGACGGCATGTCAAACGGAGCATGGTGACGACGTGTACGGCGATAGCGACATAGGGTGTGGCGAGAAGAATATTTTTTGGGCATAGAAAATGGAGAAGTAAGATGAGCACGGCCTAGAACATGGCAAGGCAAGGCTAGGAAAAATATCGACTAAGCCGAAAACTCACCGGAGGCGACACAATCGTCGTTTGAACAACGTCGGTACCGAAAAACGAAAAGCTTAACATCTTCGCGCTCGGTGTGGCGAATCCAAAACTGTCTGAAACGTAGCCTCCTGGGATGGTTTGGCACGTTTTGACGTGAACGGATTGCTGAAAGCATTCCCGGACAGATGGGGACGCGCAGTGCCATTTGCGGTCATGGCGAGGTGTCGGGGGCGAATATCTAGGAAAGGTTTTTCGGTAAACGGAGGGAAGCACGGCGTAGAACGCGTCGAGACGAACTCAACGCCATGGACGGCTCGGCCAACAGACTAGCGAAATACGGCGGACAAGACTTTATATAGCCTACAGGCTGACATCGGTGTTCCGGGCAAACGGAGAGGAATTAACATGCGAGAGTTGCGGCGAATCAAAGAGTAGAGCGTGGGGATCGTGATGCTCACCTTGGTTTTAGTCAGGCATGCACAGTCGGTCGGTGGCGATGCGAGGAACGTGGACACGATTTGGCCCACTATACCGACGATGCTCCGGCAAAGTTCCGGCGAAGGTGAGGTGAGCACCGCATAGCATGTGATGAGGCAAATCCAACGGTGTGGTCAAACACGGCGGGGCTTCACCAGATGAGGCGCAAAAGGCAGAAGAACGACGCTTGGAACACAAAAGAAAATCTTCGATTGCGACCAAGAGGAAGGGAGAGGGGACTTGAGATTTTCGGGGTTGAGTGAGGATGAGGAGAGGCTCACGGGGCTCCCTTTTTTAGGGATTGAGGAGATCCGAGGAGGGAGATCAACCATCCATGTCCTTAAATAGCATGAGTTAAGTCCCGCAAAAATGGTCATCAATGAGAGGGGAAACGGTGGGGGAATAAAAGAGCTTGATGAGGGGAATTGATTGTAATTTATTTTACTAAAAACCATTGAGTAAACCACAAGTTCTCCAAGCTTGAAGAAATGCAACAATGGTGGTTCGGCCTCTGCCTGTGCACGCACGCAAGGATTCTTGGAGAAGAAAGGAAAAAGGTGGAGAGAGAAAAGAAAAAAAAGAAAAAGAAAATTCAAAAAATTTCAAGAAAATTTTCTAAAGATCCCTGGGAACCTGAAAAGATTAAAAAAATTATTTCTGAATTTATTGAAATTTATTTTAATTTTTAAAAATATTTTTCTTTTTGTAACTTAAAATAATGCAATAAATAACAAATAAAGCTTAAAAATCTTAGAAAAATTCATAGAAATTTCTAAAGCTATTTTAAACTTATAAAAAAAATTTTAACTAAATTTGCATATATTTCTTTAAATTTTTTTTATTTAACAGAGGGGCTCTTTTCTTTAAAGCAGAAAATCAGGTGAACTAAAATTTTAAAAATTCAAGCTACCAAATAAATTTGATTTTTATTTTAAACTAAATTAATTATTATTTTATTTTTTTTGTTATTTTCTTTTTTTAAAAAAAAACTGGGCTGTTACCAAGTCTTCTGGAGCTTTGCAGAAAAATTTGCTCTTTCAGTTTCTGCTCTAGTTTTCTCTTTTGTCGACATGGTCTTGCGTTTCCTTGTTTCTTTTTAGACCATGTTTAACTCACAAACTCAACTTTATATGCTTTTTCTATGTTTGTCAATATACTCATCAAGGGGGAGATTGAGAGACTATGTGGAGGTAACCCCGGTTGTGTGATGAGTAATTGATATGTGTTCTAGAAAGGTTGAGTTTGTTTTCGGGTATTTTATGCTATTTATGGATGCTAATTTTTAATTAGTATATTTTGTGCGGTGCTATGATATGTTTTCTTGTCTGTGATGGCTGCAGGACTTTGAGATGGAGTCGTGGCGAGACACGGGGTGACCGGACTAGGCACAGATGATGCTGAGGTCAGAACGGTCGGATGTGTCGAAGACAGCGAGGACTCGAAGTGGTTGCGCGAAGCTTGGACGACAAGAAACGAGGAAGCTTACTGGAAAGTGCGAGAGTGGCATTTTGGTAAATGGGTAGGGCTGCACAAAAGGAAGTGGATATGGTTAGGGCATAATGGATAAAGAGAGGAGTTGTTGTGACCTAATGGGTAAAGTAGCTTGTAAACCCATTAGTGGAGGATATAAATAGAGGTGCTCTCTAGTGGGAGAGATAGAGAGAATGAGAGATGGGTGTGAGTGTTAGGGTTTCCTAATACTTGTGCTCTATGAGAGAGTGGTATGAAAATTAGGGTTTTCTAGTTCTCTCCATGTGTGTGTAGTTGTGTTCTTGAGTATGAAAGAGAAAGTGTGAGTTTAGGGCTTCATTCCCATGTGAAAATCTGGTTGTTGGTTGTCTCTATGGGTTTTGTGTTGCCCAGGATATGAGATGACAAAACTTTTGTAATCATTCCTCTCATTTATAATCATTCATCGTTCTATGAAATCTTGTGGATGTGATGTTTTTAAGTTTATTTTTGTGCCTTTTCTGTGTGCTAAGTTAATTCCTGGTGTTTTGTTTGCTTTTCTTAGTTCTAGATTGAGTGTTTGTGGAGAGTACCCTTGATGTTTGCTCTGTGTTCGGGAATCAACCCCAAGGTCATTTGACCAGTTTTCCCACTGTCTTTTGAAGCTTTCCTTTCCTCTTTTTATTTGAGAAGAACAGTAGCTTTCTTCATTAGTCTTGCTTTTCGGTTTACGCAGTTCTTACTGTGTCTCTCTTTCGGTTATGTTTCAGCAGTCCGAATGTGTTTTCAGTTCTCAGTCCCTCTGTTTGGTTGCTACACTTGTGTTTGATCTGCTCCAGTTTTCTCTTGTGTCTGGTTCTGTTTTCAGCAGTTAGCTCTTCCATTATTACTGATTTTGGCCAAGCATTTTAGTCTCTATCTTGCGCTGTTTTCTGATCGCCTGTGAAGTTTTTTGGTTGTTCGGCTATCCAGGTTCTTGATGTTCTTTTGGCTGCTGCAGGTGCCTTGTTTTTCTTGCTGTCTTGGTTCAGCTTTCTGAGAGAAACAGCAGCAGTCCTTTGGTTTCCTTGCTGTTCTCTCCTCATTCTCTCGGCTAGCAAGCTGTGCTTCATTCAAGACGAGAGCTCTGCAGATTCTTTTCAGCAAGCAGAGACCTTCTAGTGCAGTTTCGGCTGCAGATATTTTTGTGTATAGCAGCAAAAGCAAGCTTAGGCTGCGATGGTTGATTGGTGGCAGCAAAAGCGAGTTTTGACCAAAGTCTCTTTTGCTTTTCAGTTTTGCTTTCTTCTTTTGGCTGCAGGTGCTATGTTGTTTTTCAGCTTTCAGTTTTAGTTGATAGCAAATGCAATTACTTGCAGTCCAAGTTTAGTTCCTTGCTGCTCATGTTCTGAAATTTTAGTCCCTGTTTGTTTTCATTTTCTTGGGGTTGTAGCTTCCTCTTGTTTTTGCTCAAGGCGGCTCTCTTCCTATAGCCAGTTTTGGGCGTGTGTGTGCAGTTAATCGAGGGTTCCTCTTCATTGCTTCCATTGCTACCAGAGACGAAATTAGAGTGAATACTCGGGGCAATTTTTAAAAGCACCATTCACCCCCCCTCTGTTGCCATTTCTGATCCTTCAGAAAATAATGAAAAATCAAAAAAGTTACTATGCTGTGGACTTGGTGCATGGAATAGCGGGCTCATGGTAGATTCAGCTCATGGAATAGTGCACGACGATTGGGCTTGCTAATGCGGCGGCTAGGGTTGATGTGGTAGCTGACTGGACTGACACGTAGCAACAGGTGGCACTAGGGCTGACGTGGTAAGGTGACATGGCTGACATGTGGCATGCTGACGTGGCATCTGGGATAGCTCGGGTGCTGACATGGTGCTGACGTGACATAACTCATGGCGACACGTGGCAACTAGGGCTGATGTGGCTGCTGACTCGGTTGGATCTGGCTCACGGGTTCATGGAACAGTTGGCACTAGTAGGTGGGACCCAGCTATCAGCGTCACGACGTACGTAGACTTGGTTCATGGAGAAGTCGAAGGGTCGTAAGGCGCGGGTGCGACTGGTGTCAGCATTAACATCGGCGTGGCATGTGGACTGAGACAGCGCTTTGATGGGCAAAGGGTCAGGCGAGCGAGGGCGACAGGCAAGGGAACCGAGGGTGATGCGAGCGACGAAGCGGAGCGACTGGATTTGACTGGCTGACGATGGCAGTAGCTGGGTTCGGGCAGCGAGGGTAGTGAGATGACCAAACAGCGGATGGACTCACTGGCTGTAATACCCTGAACATCGTTACGGCATCCCTGGGAAGGTTTTAGCGTAATCGCGGAGTCCCGGTTCTTTTTTGGTAAATCGCAAGAGGTGAAAATAAATTTGCGGAATAGTCTAAAATAAAAAAACAATGAGTTAAATAATTAAAATGTGGATTTTGAACTGTCCGGAGGGGTGGGCCAGCCACTTTGGGCCAGCCGACCGAAAAGGGGCCGCGCTCCCCCCAAACCCTAGCGCCCCCTTATAAAACCCCCCTCCCTTGGCCACCACCCACTTTTTCTCTTTCTTGGCCACCACCCCCCTTCCCCTTGCACCTCCACACCTCCCCCAATGGCTCCTCCCTACTGGTTGCTACAAAGAAGAGACCAAAGAAGAGAAGGGAGAAGAGAAGGAAGAGAAAGGAGAAGAAGGAGGGAAGAAAAGAAGAAGAAGAAGGGTGATATTGAGGGATTCCCCTAGATAATTTTTTCCACCTCAATTCTCCCTATTTTAGATGTAATTAGGTTTCTTGGCACGAAATTAGTGGGGGATTAGCAAAGTAATTATCTGATTAGGGTTTTCTGCTGTCTGCACGTAGGCTGATTCACACAGTACAACTGTTTGTATAGATTAGAATATCAAAACTATTTTTTCTGTGGGTCTCGCCAAAAGAAAAGCTGTAGAGGATGACGAGACCTATCTTTTGTAATTTTTTTTTGAATATTTGGCCGTAGGGTTTGGGCGCAACAGAGTTCGGAACTTTGCTGTTTGGCAGAGGTATAGTCCAAGACAGATTGCTGTTCGGGTGTAGATTCAGAGTAGAAGATGATTTTTATGTAATGCCCTGAACGTCTTTACGGCGTCCCTGAGAGTATTTAGTGGAATCACGGAGTTTCTCGGTTTTGCGATGAATCGTGGGACACGGTAATTATCTAAAGAGAAAATAATAATAATAACAATAATAATAATAGTAAAGTTATGGGCTATTTTAGAGGGAGGGAGGCCTCCCACTTTTGGGTCCAGAGCAGGTCACCAGGCCCAGCAGCCCCTTCCCCTTATATTCCCTCTCCCACCCCCTCAATCCCTAGCTGCCCCCCAACCCCTTGTGGCGCCCCTCACTGCTCTCTCTCCTCCCATGGCTACCATGGCTGAAAAGAAAGGAAGAAAAGGAAGAAAAGGAAGAATGGCAGGAAGAGAAGGGAGATGGAGGGAAGGAAAGATGAAGAAGAAGAGAGAAGAGGGGTGATTTTGAGGGATCACCAAGGTAATTTTTCTCATCTTAATTCTCTTGGTTTTAGGTGTTTTTAGGGTTCTTGGCACGGGATTAGTAGAGTTCTAATGGAGGAATTAACCGATTAGTGATTTTCTGCTGTCTGCGCGTAGTCAGATTTGTGCAATGCGGCTGTTTGCATAGATTAGGGCATTGAAACGATTTTTTCTATGGGTCTGGCCAAAAGGAAAGTTGTAGAGGATGATGAGATCTATTTTCTGTAATTGTTTCAGAATTTTAGGACGTGGAGTTTGGGCACAGCAAAGTCGGAAACATTGCTATTTGGCAGAGATGTAGTCCGACATAAATTGCTGTTCGGGTGTAGATTCAGAGTAGTAGATGATTTTTATGATTTTGGCCACAATTATGAAAATTGTATGTAATTTAGTGATCTAACTACTGTTTAAAAATCATAAATTTTAGAGCTTTTTACAGAAGATAATATCAGTTAGAAGTTGATTGGCCTGATTGCTGAAACAGAGTATGTCCTCTATTTTACGCATTAAGTTACACCATGTTAACAGCAAAATAAAAATAAGTTTCAGAAATATCTAATTTGCTGTGATAGGCCTAATAGTTTTAAAGATATAAAAATAACAAGCAACGCCTCTGTAGTGGGTAGGGCGTAGGAACGTCGAGCGGAGTGGGGATTGTTGAATTTGGGGATTTAGCAGCGTCTTTATTTTGTTTATCGTGATTACCTTGCTATAGACTTGTGCTGAGAAGTAATTTTTAGATAGGTGGTTTTGCTCCTGATCACGTGTAATCGCTTCGCTTCAATAGTAGAGGCAAGTAAACGTAGCGGATATGCTACTGTTTAACTCGTTAATCATTCTACATTCACACTAGTTAATCCTCTTAATTTGAGATGCTATGCCATTGTCGACATGCTTCCTTAATGTGGTTTATGTGGTGGCAATTTAGTAATCAGTTGGTTATGCCTTGACAGATTAATTGTGATTATGTGGTATAGTTCTTAATGAGACAAATATGGTTGTGAGGTAATATTCCTACGAGGATATTGTGTCTTAGTGGTGGTATTCTTATTGAACACATTGTGGTCCTAGTGGTAGTATCCTTACTGAACATATTGAGACCAAGGTGGTAGTACTCTTAGTGAATATACTGTGGTTATAGTAGTAGTATTCTTAACGAATATTTTGTGGTTTATGTGGTAGTGCTACATTTGAATAGATTGATTTTGATCTTGGTGAACTGAATGTGGATTGTGTGGTGATATTTTTATTGAGTCATAAGTGGATTAAGAGGTAATATTCATGATGAATATGTTATTGATCTTTGTGGTAAAACCCCTATGAATCATGTTTATCAAATCATTCATAGCATGACATATCATTTTACATCATGGATGTTGCCGCATATAGCCGTGACTGTACCGGTACATCATCGTACATTGCCGTAGTATGATGTATACTCTTACCTTGTTGGGTAAGGGTTCAGTGGATCATATGCATTTTCCTTATAGATGTATCATTTGCATACTTATGCAATATGTTGTAGATGAATGATTTGCAAAGAAATGCAACTTCTTAATTTTATGTGGAATTGGCTCATAAGAGTCCCTTGTGGTATGAGGATTGGACGTTGAATGGGGGTTCACCCCCTTGTGATATGGTAGGGGATGTAGTTGTGGTATGAGGTATTTTTTCTTGTAGTAACTGTTGTTAGCGGTTGTGGTTGCGGGAAAGAATATGGTTAGTAAGGAAAATATTTAATGCTTTATTGATGTTAGCAGGACTGGTGGTTGCGGTTATGAAGTAGGCAATCGCGATCTAATTGCTAATGAATTGTGGTTGCTGGTAGTAATGGTGGTTAAAGCTATAATTGTGGTTAATGTGGAAAATAAATGTTGAAACTTAAACTATTGTAGTTTAATTAACTTGTTAAAGTTTGCTTACTGAGATTTTTATTTCACTCTTGTTCCCCCCTTCCAGGTGATCCTTAAGCATGCATGGGAAGGGTAAAGCGGTACAACTCTTTTACACACCTTATCATGATTCATGTTGTAATAAATAAGTGGAGTCTTTAGTTATTCATCCTTCTCTCGTAGTTGATCTTTTTTTTTATCAATGATGCTAGGTTGTGGTTCGCTTAAATTGGTTAAAATTAGTAGTAGTTGTTCTTAAATTAATAGTGTTCCATTACCTTTTGTTTTAGTATGTTTCCGCTTAGATTATAATGTTTTAGGAGTTATTGTCAGTTTATTTTATCTTGTAAATTGGCTAGTTGTGGAATGATTTAGTGGCATCCTAGGGTAATGTGGGTCTTGGGGTGTTACACTGGCGGCAGGTGGCAGCTCGCGATGGCAGGAATACAGATGGCGGTTGGAGCTCAACAACGATGGCAATGGAGACGGCGGGGAAAACTCGAACTTCAGCGTGAGCAATGGCGACGTATGACGAAGCTAGTGGTCGGCTCTGGGATGTGGAGGACGAGGCAATGGCTCAGCTTTATAGCACAGACGTCAAGGGAGTCCAGGACAAATAAGGTAGGGAGACCGGGTCGGAGACGACGACGACGGCGGAGTTCGATTCGAACACATGAACTGAGGCTGTGGTGGAGATAGAGTTTGGGACGAAGATGACGATGAACAGTAGTTGTACCGATGGATGGGTGACATGTGTCACTGTAGTGGATCAGACGACTGCGGTAGACCGCACCGATGAACAATGCACGTATTCCCCGATGGCTGACGTGTGGCAACTGATGAGATCCGGTGATCGGTTTTGGTGGACGATCGGATGGGTGATGCGTGGGAAAGGAAGAATCGGGCGGCTGGGACTCAGCGAGCTGGATGAACAGTAATGGGCTGGCCCAGTACTATTCACAGGTTTTGGAGAATTTTTCTTATTTCAAAAATTCAAATAAATAAAAGGAGCTCTAGAAAATAGCAAATAAATCCAAACAATTCTTAGAAAATTCAAAAAAATTCCTTGGGACACAAGGAACCCAAATAAAATATTTTTAGCACATATTAGTATTTATTGTAATCATATTAAATTATTTTAATTAATAAAAATTTATGTTAAGCTTTAATTAATTTCAAAAAAAATCCAAATGGTGAATTTTATTTTAAAAGCTTTAAATAACAACTGAAAATTAGGATTTTATAAACCTCTCCACCTTAAATAGGATCTTGACCCCGAGATCCAGTCTCACTAAGAGATTAGGTTTGGAAACTCCACACTGAGATCCTCCTCGAGCTCCCAGGTGGATTCCTTCTCTTAATGGTTGCTCCACTAGACTTTGCAAAAGCGAACGATTTTGCTCCTAGTCACACACTCTAACACTTCCAAGATTTTGACAGGGTGCTCCTTGTATGACAAATCCTCCTAAAGATCAACGGCTTCCACTGATATTGCTTCCTCTAGTACATGAAGACACTTCTTTAATTGGGACACATGGAAGACGTCTTGTATCCCACTGAAGGATGCTGGCAGCTCCAACGGATAAACAACTTCTCCCCTGCGCTTTAAGATCTTGAATGGCCCAACATACCATGACGCTAGCTTTCCCTTTATCTAAAAACTCTTGACACTTTTGAATGGTGTGATCCTGAGAAACACATATTCACTTGGCTCGAAGCTCAACTCTTGATGACGAGTATTTGCATAACTTCTCTACCTGGCCAAGGTAGCTTTCAATCTCTCCTTGATAAATTGAACTTTCTCCTCAACCTCTTTTAGACAATCTAGCCCAAACACTTAGCCTTCCCTGCCTCTTTCCAATTGAGAGGGGTTCTGCGTTTTCTATCATACAAAGCTTCAAATGGTGATATTTGCAAACTAGCCTAGTAACTGTTGTTGTAAGCGAACTCTGCGAAAGGCAAATAGCTGTCCCACTTGGCACCATGATCTAGCACACAAGCTCTCGACATGTCCTTGAGAATCTAATTCACACACTCAATCTGTCCATTAGTCAGGGGATAATACGTTGTACTAAAATTTAAATGAGTACCCATAACTTCATGGAAACTCTCTCAAAATTGTGTAGTAAACTGCAATCCATGATCTCATACTATTTTCTTAGGTACTCCATGGAGACTCATAATCTACAATATGTATAACTCTACCAATTTGTCACCTGTATAGGTTGTTCTCACTGGAATAAAATGAGCAACCTTTGTCAAATAATCCACAATTACCCAAATTGAATCATAACCATCATTTGGCTTTGTCAATCCGGTGATAAAATCCATACCAATCTCTTCCCACTTTCATTCGGGAACTTTCAAGAGTTGTAGAAAACCTGCTGGTCTCTGATGCTCAGCTTTCACCCTCTCACACACATCACAAAGTGCAACATACTCTGCTAACTCATGCTTTTTGCTTGGCCACCAATATTTTTCCTTAATATCTTAGTATATCTTGGTGTTGTTTGGATGAATCAAATACAATGACTCATGAGTTTTCTTAAGTAACAACTCCTTTAACTCTTTTTATTTAATACACACAACCGATGCTTAAACCATAAGGTTCCTTTGTTATCCTCTATAAAATCTGACACTTTACCTTTATTCATGTCAATCTTGATTCGCTAAAAATCCTCATCCTCTGCTTGAGCTTGACGAATCTGACCATCCAAAGTTAGCTGCAACTCCATCATGGCTAGGAATCCTTCCTCGACCAACTCTAAGCTAAGCAACTGAAATTCCTCATGCAAAGCAGACTAACTTTCCTTGACCACCACTGTATTGCAATAAACTTTTCTACTCAAAGCATCTGCTACCACATTATCCTTTCCTAGGTGATAATGTATTTCAATATAATAATCCTTTATTAGCTCCAACCATCTCCTTTGCGTGAGATTGAGCTTGGTCTGGGTGAAGATATACTTCAAACTCTTATGATATCTGTAAATCTTACATCGATTATCTATGAGATAATGACGCCAAATTTTTAAAGCATGCACTACAGCTGCTAACTCCAAATTATGTGTGGGGTAATTCTCCTCATGTTGTCTCAACTAACGCGAAGCATAAGCTACCACTCTCTTGTTTTGTATCAACACACATCCTAAACCTTTGAGGGAAGTATCGCAATAAATCTGAAAGTCCTTGTTTATATCTAGCAACACTAACAGTGGTGATGTGGTCAAACTCTTTTAGCTTCTGAAAACTCTTCTTGCACTCTGGCGTCTAAATAAATTTCTTTTCCTTTTCTAACAACTTTGTAAGGGGTCTGGCTACACTGAAAAATCCTTCGATGAAACAACGATAATAACCAGCCATTCCAAGAAAACTCCTGGCTTGCGTCACTGATGATGGTGACTTCCAATCCAACACATCCTTCACTTTTCTGAGGTCAACTGCAACTCCCTCTACTAACATAACATGGCATAAGAAAGCAACTTCTTTCATCCAAAACTCACACTTGCTGAGCTTGGCATACAGCTGGTGCTCTTTTAGTTTCTATAAAACCATCCTCAAATGCTCATCATGTTCTTTCTTATCCTTGGAGTAAATCAGAATGTCATCAATTAACACAATGACAAACTTGTCCAAAATTCCATGAACACCTTATTCATCAGGTACATGAAATAAACTAAGGCAATGGTCAAACCAAAGGACATCACTATGAACTCATATAGACCATAACAAGTTGATAAAGCTATCTTAGGTATATCCTCCTGACGAATTCTCATCTGATGGTATCTTGACCTTAAATCAGTCTTGGAGAATACTCCTGCTTCTTTAAACTGATCGAACAAATCATCAATCCTGGGTAAAAGATACTTATCTTGATGGTGGCCTCATTAAGTGCTCAGTAATCCACACACATGTGCTGACTACCATCCTTCTTCCTAACAAACAACACTAGTGCTCCCCATGGGGATGAATCGGGTCTGACATAACATTTGTCTAAAAGCTCTTGAATTTGCTTCTTCAATTCCGCTAACTCATTAGCAGGCATTCAATACGGTCTCTTAGATATTGGAGAAGTACCAGGTACAAGCTCAATTAAAAAGTCAACCTCTCGATCTGGTGGCAAGCTGGGAAGATCATCCGGGAACATATTGGGATACTCTCTGACAACTGGTAAACCATAACTTTCTCTGGCTAACTCATGCTGGCTATAAATTTTGCTTTTCTTCCATCTGAATTGGTCAAAGTGACCGCTCTGCTTCCACAATCCAACACAGCTTGGTGCTTCTTAAGCCAATCCATTTTCAAAATTATATCCAAAGACTATATATCCAATGTGATAACATCGGTGATAAATTCCACTCCTTGAATGACTATCTTGACCCCTAGACAACATAGGTTTATACTCAACATGGAGCCCAGAGATTGAATCAAAAGAACAGATCCAACAACATAGTTTTCAACCATTGCTTTAAGGTAAAACTCCAAGAAACAAACGAATGCGAAGCTCCAAAATCAAAGAAAATTGTAGTAGGTACTGACTACGACCAGCTGAGTTCGAGGTGTGAACCATCTTTTACCGCTCTAAAAAGGAAACAATTGCTGACTTCACAAGGCACAAAAGGTAAGAGGGAAAAGCATAGATAAGAGGTAAACTGGTTTAAAAGGATTTCTAATGGCAAACCTAGACTAAGCAAATACTTAGCCACGAGGCTAACAACAAAAACCAATCAAATAACTCCAATAAAGTTTTTGATATGACTGTAATATAATGCTTTTAAGGGCAAAACTGTAGCTCGCATCACACACAATTGCAAATAAATCCAACGCTCTACTCGCACTCTCTAACCAAGGTCTAATCTAAGTGCTCCCACTTAGGTCATGACAAGTAGGGCTCGCTCGACTCAACCTCTGAGTCAATGTAAACCATCCATGAGTTGCAGACTTGCGGTGATTGCTCCTCGGCTGGAATGAAGTGCCAAAGATACTCCAGACGGTTGCCTGCTATGCGTCGTCTCTCCTCCGAACTTGGTGGCGTAGGCGAGGGCAGATGCATTGGCAGCGGTGGTTGAGGTTCCTCCATGGCTTCCTCCT
The DNA here is from genome assembly GCA_036346265.1 of Melocanna baccifera. Taxonomy (NCBI): domain Eukaryota; kingdom Viridiplantae; phylum Streptophyta; class Magnoliopsida; order Poales; family Poaceae; genus Melocanna; species Melocanna baccifera. The sequence continues at coordinate 27,343,946 of CM070693.1, forward strand.
GCTCTGCTACACTAGGGGTAGCTACATATTGCTTCTTGAATTCCCGAATGAGCTTGGGCATGCTGATGTTGTATAACTTGCAAAGACATCAAATAGCCTTGTGCGCGACTTACATGGACCACTCTCCATAAGTACCAGTGCTCTTGAAGCTTGGCTGACAATACTTGTGGTGAAATACAACCTAGTGATGCATCCAATACTCATACTTGGTGAAGTAGACGGGCAATCTTTTTAATCCAAGGCTCCGTAACAAAATTCGGAGAAGTCCTCGCCATTCCCTAAATTGGTTGTAGGAAGCTTGAGACATCTAAGACATTATAAGGGAGAGAAGTCAGTTTAAGGATTTAGAAAAACAAAATTTTGGAATAAGGTGAAGAGCGAGAACCATAGGAAAGAGGTAAGAGAATAGAGAGATTACTAAATATCTAATTTGGTTGGTTTGATTTAGAAAATAAGTTTTAAAATTGGGCTAATGTGACCACTCTAACTAGGGCTTCGTCCTATAGTTGATATAGCTGTGATACCACCTTTGTCGAGATCTGAATATGCAAATTTGGACTCTCTGTATATACTGCACTGTTAGTGATATGCCCTAGAGGCAACATGGAGATGTTGTATATATCACATACTATGTTTATGATACATTACTTTGTTCCTTGGAATAGACATCATCATTATTGATCAATGAGTATGTGACTTATTCATGAGACTCTTAAATACTAAGATGTTGCTATTTCTAAATGATCCCTGATCGTATATCATATGAGGAACAAATATGATTCAAAGACAAAGATCAGCATATGTATTGATTGATGATCATGTCTCATGGATCATGGTATGGTGATACCAAATCAATAATATGGACATGTGTTAGTGAACATATGTTGGATAGACCTGCCATGAGACACTGCAGAGATTCCATGTGTCATCAGTTGGTCTCAAGTAGTGTTTATGTAGAGTCCTTAGACTTGAGATCATCATGGTTCCCAACATGAGTAGTAGCTTATTTTGGGACTACTAAACACTACTCCGTGAATCGGGTAGTCATAAAAGTAGTCTTCGGGTTTGCCATGAAACATGTAGTGGGATGTGAATGATCAAGATAGAATTTGCCCCTCCTTATGGGAGAGATATCTCTGGGCCCCTCGATGTAATGGATTATGAAAGTGTATGGCCATACCAAGGTGATTGAGGAGTCAATCACGAGTTTATAATCCATCACGGAATCGAGAGAGTGATTGAGCTATTAAGAGGATGACACAGGTCTCGCCTTGAGCTCAATCTATATCGTGAGGCCAAAGGGATTCGTACATGAGAGAACATTACAGGTTCAGCCGATATGATCTTTACATATACTTTGGGGTTAATATGTCTTACTAGAGGCCGCTATTAACATGGTAGCGGAAAGGCGTTTCCGGGTCATGACCAAGTATACGTGAACCTCACTGTGGTCGCACGCTTAACGGGTTGGAACACTAATTCGAATATGATTCGGATATGGGCTCAATTCGGATAGAGATCCGAATAGACTCCTATTGGGCCTCGGTCCACGAGGCCCACGTGAGGAGGTCTATATATATGGAGGCGAGGGGCGGAGGGGATTCGTCCCTGTTAACATCTAGCAAAACCCTAGCCGCCACCTCCCGAGCCAAACCCTAGCGGCTCACGAGTGCTAGTACACTCGCGATCGGCGTTCAGCCCGGGCGTGTGGATCTCGGTGGAGGCGCTGCTCGTTGCGATCTTGATCGGCGTGCGTGGAGGAGACGATCTGTTGGGACGATCGGCTACTTCCACTACTACCTCGACGTGCGAGATTGGATCGGTTTTCAATTCTTCTTCATTGCGCTGCTGGCGTCTAAGTGGTAACGATCCATGATCCTTCCTTAGCATGATGTTCTTGGGTGCGCGGTAGAAAAGTTTTGTTTTCTGCTTCCGTAGCCTACGCGTATTCCAATATGCACTAGTCCAATATCACGCTAATGCACACAGGGTAACATAGATGAAATATCAACCATATGTACGATAAAATAAAGAAATAGACTCAAATATTAATAATTATCAGAGTACGACCTTATGACCAAGCTTACAACTTATTAACCTGAAGGGCTAAAAACTAGCAAATAAAAACAGCAATTAAGCTGAGACCACTCGACATGCCCACAGGCAATTGACTAGGAGGCGAAGTCCTAATCTACGAAGTCATCGAAGTATACTCCCTATGGTACCTCCTGCTGATATAGCTCCTCTTCCTCAACTAAGCAACAGTGGGCATAAAGCCATGAGTACATTATTACACAGCAAGTTGTTTGTAACAATGAATGCAATATAATATGCAAAACTTACCAATGGATAGATGAAAGGTTATTTTATAGAAAGGAACAATTTAAAGTAAATACGACAAAGAGATTGAAAGCGAACTTTAAAGAAAAATGATAATAAGTAATTAATCAACAGAATTGAATAAACCACTTGTGAACTACATATTCACAAGCTAAATCACCAGTGAACTAGCCATTCACTTTCCAAAAATAACCAACTAACTTTCTATGAAAACTCTATCCCTCGTGCGAAATCACTGAGCATTGTCCATAACAGAGGGCACAACTATTTAAATAGTTTTATACTCTACAGAGGTTGTGCAACTGTATCCACATTCTATTATTGGCCTTGTGCTAAGGAAATCACAACAAGACCTTTAAAAAATTCAACCTCAACTTAATCCCTCCCGCTAGGGTTTCGCATCACACACCCCTCCCTTGCGCCTCATGAAAATCAGCAACCATGTTTATCACAATAGCGAGATTGAAATAAAAATATCACAAATTAATCAACTAGGTCTATCCTATACTAGAGATGTGGTTTGCACGGTAAGGCTCAGATCAATAGCGCACAAAGTTAAGTCCTTGACATTACACAGACGAGATTTCTACATCCCAAGTGAATCCACACTTCCCCCTTTATTGCACGATTACTTGCCCAAGTGAAAACTGATTTTGTATAACCAACACCAATGACACACCAATGTCATGACACACAAATTTTATCACTGTGGCTCCAACAATGATTAAATATCTCATGAAATCAAATTAATCAATTAATCACATGTCATGATGAACCCATCGAGACTATAAGCATGGCTAAGCAAATTTTATCGTACAATCATATGATAACTAGTATAGCATCACTATATAATTTTTCATTCTATGATGACAATGGCATCATGGTATTCAAATTATCAAATGAGGGATTAATCAGTTACGACATTAACTACCACATACGAAGGTTTGTAATAAAATAGCGATGCATGATACCGCCGTGTGTATCCCCCCCTTGTATAGCGTCTTGGGTTCACATCGTTAGGTAGAATGCGATTCTACGTCTAACTTATTTTTGCAGAGAATGATGTGAATAGTATGGCCCTATAGTTTATTTGAATGTATGAGATGTATGTGATGCATGTAACATTCGTTCATGGCCTGCGTGTCATGATTATTTCAGCTATTGTTAGTTGTATATATTGTATTTAACGACCTGCGTGTCGACCTTAATGCTTGAATCTATCTTTGTAATCTTCAATTTCTAGCTATTATAGGTAGTAGCCTAGTTTTGAGGTCACAAGATTTTAAGCATGGTGGCCTAAAGGAGTGATGTGGAGGATGGAGATCGTCTACACCTACTTGGAGATGGATATCACCATTTTTGGGCCATACTACTTCACAGTTAAATGTGTTTATCTATGATGTTATCTATCTTATTCTTATGCAATGATATATGTGATATGTTGCTTTGGTAGGATAGAATCCCTCTTAAAATTAGGTGTTAATGCCCTTCCATATGCTGCACCAAAAGATAATGATCACCGCATGGTAGGTCTACCAAAGTAGAGTGCCATCGGTTATCATCATCATTTGGGGTAGATGTCGGACATCTACATGCGGAAGCATTTGGTTTACTTAACAAGGTTATCAAAATAGTTTTGGACCTTGGGGCATAGATTGGGGCCGAGGCATACTAATGTCACCCAAAGTAGAGTCACATAGGGATGTGATTAGCAAAATGTTGCTTACCCATGTCACTAGTTTTCTAGCCGTGATGCCAAAGCTCACTAGGAATTAGTGAAATGAGGATCTTTACCCACTATGTAACTTAGAGGAGTTTTGTTGCAAAACTCATAGTGGGAGTCTTTTGCTAAATAGTTTAATAAAAGATGAACATAAATATAGTGCTAAACTTTGCATATTCTTGTGTTGTAGATCATGTCATTCTAACGCCGCATCCAATTACTTTTAATTTGCGATCTGTTCTTGAGAAAGAAAAACTCAATGGAACAAACTTTTTGGATTGGTATCGCAACTTGAGAATTGTTCTCAAGCAAGAGCGCAAGGAGTATGTCTTTGAGTCTCCTTACCGAAGACTTGCACGATAATGCTACCGTGGTTGCACGGAGAGCTTATGAGAAGCAAGCGAATGATTGCCTTGATGTGAGTGTCTCATGCTTGCCACAATGTCCACTGAGCTTGAAGCAATATGAGAACACAGATGCCTACAATATCATTGTGGGGTTACGTGGTATGTTTGAGAACCAAGCAAGGGCCGAGGTTCAATACTTCAAAGTCCTTATTTGTGTGCAGGCTTGCAGAGAAGGGAATCCCGTCAGCCCTCATGTGATTAAGATGATTGGCTACATTGAGAGTCTGGAAAAGCTTGGTTTTCCCCTTAGCCAAGAGTTGGCTACTGATGTGATTCTCCAGTCGCTTCCCCCGAGCTTTGAGCCATTCATAATGAACTTTCACATGAACAACCTGGACAAGACCCTGGCTGAGTTGCATGGGATGCTAAAATCTGCCGAGGAAAGCATTAAGAAAAGCAGCAATCATGTGATGATGATGCAGAAAGGCAAGGGCAAGCCCTATGTCAAGAGAATCGCGGTCAAAAGAAAGAAAGCTCCTGATGCGATCGCGAGCAGTTCTAAGGCCAAGAAAGACAAGAAGGGCGATGCTCATCCTGATGCAGATTGTTACTCATCGTAAGCAATCGGGACATTGGAAAAGGAACTGCCCAAAGTACTTGAAGGATCTTGAGAAGAAGAAGGGAAGTACGACTTCCACACCAGGTATAAATGTTATAGAGATCAATCTTGCTACTTCATCAACTGATTCTTGGGTATTTGATACCGGATCGGTTGCTCACATTTGCAAATCGTTGCAGGGGCTAATAAGAAGTAGAAGTTTGAGGAGGAGCGAAGTGGATCTTGGCGTTGGCAATGGAGCAAAAGTTGCTGCGGTAGCTGTTGGCACCATGCCATTGTCTTTACCTTCGAGATTAGTTTTGGAATTGAATAATTGTTATTGTGTTCCATCTCTTTCAAAGAACATTATTTCGCTTCATGTTTGCAAGGAAGGTTATGACTTTAAATCTATGGACAATGGTTGTTCTCTTTATTTCAAAGATATGTTCTATTGTCATACTCCATTGGTGAATGGGTTATACGTTCTTACTCTTGAAGGGTCACGGTCTATAACATTAATGCAAAGAGGCAACGTCGAATGATTTGAATCCCACGTTTATTTGGCAATCGCCGCTACGTCACATAAATGAGAAACGCATGCGAAGCTCCATAGAGATGGTATTCGCACTCATTTGATTTTGAATCATTAGAGACATGCGAATCTTGTTTACTTGGCAAGATGACAAAGGCACCTTTCACCGGTCAAGGTGAGCGGGCAAATGACTTATTGGCACTTGTACATACCGATGTATGTGGACCAATGAGCTTAACGGCCAGAGGTGGTTTTGATGCTTCATAACTTTTATCGATGACTTTAGTAGATATGGGTATATCTACCGATGAAGCATAAGTCCGAATCCTTTGAAAAGTTCAAAGAATTCCAAAATGAAGTGCAAAATCATTTAGGCAAGACAATCAAGTTTCTACGATCGATCGTGGAGGCGAGTATTTGAGCCATGAGTTTGGCAATCATCTAAAGGATTGTGGAATTGTTCCACAATTGACTCCGCCAGAACACCTCAATGGAATGGGGTATTTGAACGGAGAAATCGCACCTTATTAGATATGGTGCGCTCCATGATGAGCCAAAGTGATCTTCCGTTGTCTTTTTGGGGGTACGCTCTTGAAACAGCCGCGTTCACACTAAACAGGGTTCCATCAAAATCAGTAGAAAAGATACCATATGAGATGTGGACGGGACAACGCCCTAGCTTGTCTTTTCTTAAGATTTGGGGATGTGAGGCTTATGTAAAACGTTTACAATCTGATAAGCTCACTCCTAAATCTGATAAATGCTTCTTTATCGGGTATCCTAAGGAAACAAAAGGATATTACTTTTATAATCGAGGAGAAGGCAAAGTGTTTGTCGCCCGGCATGGTGTCTTCTTAGAGAAAGAGTTTCTCTCAAGAAGGGATAGTGGGAGCATAGTGCAACTTGAAGAAATTCAAGAAACACGATAACGTTTCAGCTCCTCTGTAACCACAACAGGATGAACAAAGCTGTTGAAGAACCTGTTGTGGACACACCAGCACCACGTAGGTCAGAAAGGTCACGTCGTGCACCTGAGAGGTACATGTTCTTGACTACTCAACAACGGGACATATTGTTGTTAGACAACGATGAGCCTAAGACCTATGAAGAAGCAATGGTGGGACGGACTACGAGAAATGGCTTGAAGCCATGAGATCCAAATTGAATCCATGCACATAATCAAGTTTGGAACTTGGTTGATCCACCTGATGGTGTTAAAACCATTGAATGCAAATGGGTTTTCAAGAAAAAGATAGACATAGATGGAAATGTTCACATCTATAAAGCGCGATTGGTGGCCAAAGGTTTCAAACAAATTCAAGGTATTGATTATGATGAAACTTTTTCGCCCGTCGCAATGCTAAAGTCTATTCGGATCATTCTAGCGATTGCTGCATATTTCGACTATGAAATATGGCAAATGGATGTCAAAACAGCTTTCCTTAATGGAAATCTGAGTGAGGATGTGTACATGACACAACCCACAGGTTTTGTCGATCCGCAATCAGTTGGAAAGATATGCAAGCTCCAAAGATCCATTTATGGATTAAAGCAGACATCTCGGAGTTGGAACATTCGTTTTGATGAAGTAATCAAAGGGTTTGGTTTCATCAAGAACGAAGAAGAGCCTTGTGTTTACAAAAAGGCTAGTGGGAGCGCACTCGTATTTCGGTCTTATATGTGGATGACATATTCTGATCGGAAATGACATTCCTTTGCTCGAATCATTAAGTCTTCATTAAAAATAGTTTCTTTATGAAAGACTTAGGAGAGGCAAGATATATTCAGGCATCAAGATCTATAGAGATAGATCAAAAAGGCTAATTGGATTAAGCCAAGATACGTACATTGACAAGGTGTTGAAAAGGTTCAATATGCATGATTCCAAGAAAGGTTTTCTACCTATGTCACATGGTATAAATCTTAGCAAGAATCAGTGTCCTAGTACACCGATGAGCGGGATAAAATGAATGCGATTCCATATGCTTCGCTATTGGGTCCATTATGTATGCCATGCTTTGTACACGCCCGGATGTTTCAGTATGCTTTAAGTGCTACGAGTAGATACGATCGAGATCCGGTGAAAGTCACTGGATTGCCGTAAAGAACATCTTGAAGTACTTGAGAAGAACTAAAGATGTGTTCCTTGTCTATGGAGGTGAGGAAGAGCTCGTTGTAAATGGTTACACCGATGCTAGCTTCCAAACTGACAAAGATGATTTTAGATCGCAATCTGGATTTGTGTTCTGCCTGAATGGCGGTGCGGTAAGCTGGAAGAGTTCCAAGCAGCAGACGGTTCTTGATTCTACAATGAAGCCGAGTACATAGCGGCTTCCAAGGCGCCAAAGAGGCTGTTTGGATCAAGAAATTTATTTCTGAGCTTGGTGTGATGGCTAGTGTCTCCAGCCCAATGGACCTCTACTGTGACAATAGTGGGGCCATTGCGCAAGCCAAAGAGCCTAGATCGCACCAGAAGTTCAAGCACATTTTACGGCGATTTCATCTCATCCGCGAGATAGTGGAGAGAGGCGATGTGAAGATATGCAAAGTACAAACGGATTTGAACATTGCAGATCCGTTGACAAAGCCGCTTCCCCAGCCAAAGCATAAGGCTCACACTAGGGCAATGGGTATTAGATACCTACATGGTTGACTCTAGTGCAAGTGGGAGACTGTTAGTGATATGCCCTAGAGGCAACATGGAGATGTTGTATATATCACATACTATGTTTATGATACATTACTTTGTTCCTTGGAATAGACATCATCATTATTGATCAATGAGTATGTGACTTATTTATGAGACTCTTAAATACTAAGATGTTGCTATTTCTAAATGATCCCTGATCCCTGATCGTATATCATATGAGGAACAAATATGATTCAAAGACAAAGATCAGCATATGTATTGATTGATGATCATGTCTTATGGATCATGGTATGGTGATACCAAATCAATAATATGGACATGTGTTAGTGAACATATGTTGGATAGACCTGCCATGAGACACTGCAGAGATTCCATGTGTCATCAGTTGGTCTCAAGTAGTGTTTATGTAGAGTCCTTAGACTTGAGATCATCATGGTTCCCAACATGAGTAGTAGCTTATTTTGGGACTACTAAACACTACTCCGTAACTGGGTAGTCATAAAAATAGTCTTCGGGTTTGCTATGAAACATGTAGTGGGATGTGAATGATCAAGATAAAATTTGCCCCTCCTTATGGGAGAGATATCTCTGGGCCCCTCGATGTAATGGATTATGAAAGTGCATGGCCATGCCAAGGTGATTGAGGAGTCAATCACGAGTTTATAATCCATCACGGAATCGAGAGAGTGATTGAGCTATTAAGAGGATGACACAGGTCTCGCCTTGAGCTCAATCTATATCGTGAGGCAAAGGGATTCGTACATGAGAGAACATTACAGGTTCAGCCGATATGATCTTTACATATACTTTGGGGTTAATATGTCTTACTAGAGGCCGCTATTAACATGGTAATCGGAAAGGCGTTTCGGTCATGACCAAGTATACGTGAACCTCTGGTCGCACGCTTAACGGGTTGGAACACTAATTCGAATATGATTCGGATATGGGCTCAATTCGGATAGAGATCCGAATAGACTCCTATTGGGCCTCGGTCCACGAGGCCCACGTGAGGAGGTCTATATATATGGAGGCGAGGGGCGGAGGATTCGTCCTGTTAACATCTAGCAAAACCCTAGCCGCCACATCCCGAGCCAAACCCTAGCTGCTCACGAGTGCTAGTACACTCGCGATCGGCGTTCACCCGGACGTGTGGATACGGTGAGGCGCTGCTCGTTGCGATCTTGATCGGTGTGCGTGGAGGAGACGATCTGTTCGGGACGATCGGCTACTTCCACTACTACCTCGACGTGCGAGATTGGATCGGTTTCCAATTCTTCTTCCGCTGCGCTGCGCGTCTAAGTGGTAACGATCCATGATCCTTCCTTAGCATGATGTTCTTGGGTGCGCGGTAGAAAAGTTTTGTTTTCTGCTTCCGTAGCCTACGCGTATTCCAATATGCACTAGTCCAATATCACGCTAATGCACACAGGGTAACATAGATGAAATATCGACCATATGTACGATAAAATAAAGAAATAGACTCAAATATTAATAATTATCAGAGTACGACCTTATGACCAAGCTTACAACTTACTAACCTGAAGGGCTAAAAAACTAGCAGCGAAAAACAGCAATTAAGCACAACAGCCACTCGACATGCCCACAGGCAATTGACTAGGAGGCGAAGTCCTAATCTACGAAGTCATCGAAGTATCCTCCCTATGGTACCTCCTGCTGATATAGCTCCTCTTCCTCAACTAAGCAACAGTGGGCATAAAGCCATGAGTACATTATTACACAGCAAGTTGTTTGTAACAAATGAATGCAATATAATATGCAAAACTTACCAATGGATAGATGAAAGGTTATTTTGTAGAAAGGAACAATTTAAAGTAAATACGACAAAGAGATTGAAAGCGAACTTTAAAGAAAAATGATAATAAGTAATTAATCAACGGAATTGAATAAACCACTTGTGAACTACATATTCACAAGCTAAATCACCAGTGAACTAGCCATTCACTTTCCAAAAATAACCAACTAACTTTCTATGAAAACTCTATCCCTCGTGCGAAATCACTGAGCATTGTCCATAACAGAGGGCACAACTATTTAAATAGTTTTATACTCTCTGAGGTTGTGCAAGCTGTATCCACATTCTATTATTGGCCTTGTGCTAAGGAAATCACAACAAGACCTTTAAAAAATTCAACCTCAACTTAATCCCTCCCGCTAGGGTTTCGCATTACACACCCCTCCCTTGCGCCTCATGAAAATCAGCAACCATGTTTATCACAATAGCGAGATTGAAATAAAAATATCACAAATTAATCAAATAGGTCTATCCTATACTAGAGATGTGGTTTGCACGGTAAGGCTCAGATCAATAGCGCACAAAGTTAAGTCCTTGACATTACAGCAGCGAGATTTCTACATCCCAAGTGAATCCACACTTCCCCTTTATTGCACGATTACTTGCCCAAGTGAAAACTGATTTTGTATAACCAACACCAATGACACACCAATGTCATGACACACAAATTTTATCACTGTGGCTCCAACAATGATTAAATATCTCATGAAATCAAATTAATCAATTAATCACATGTCATGATGAACCCATTGAGACTATAAGCATGGCTAAGCAAATTTTATCGTACAATCATATGATAACTAGTATAGCATCACTATATAATTTTTCATTCTATGATGACAATGGCATCATGGTATTCAAATTATCAAATGAGGGATTAATCAGTTACGACATTAACTACCACATACGAAGGTTTGTAATAAAATAGCGATGCATGATAATTTAAAATAAAAAGATAATTAATAGATTAAAAACTAGTTTTAATATGACCAAAGGACGTGACTTGCCTTGGCCTTGCTCAGTTATGAACTCTTGATCTTCTGGTGGAGGTCCTACTCCATCGAAAACGCGATCTAACGAGAGAGAAAACAACTAAGGCATAAAAATAAAATAAAATCAAATCAAATAAACTCCAAAAACCTCATGAATAGAACCAAAATATAGAGATTGATTTTAGATGAATTTAGAAAAGAACGGGGTCAATTGGATCTAGGACGGAAGAGAATGGGCTCTTGGAAAATTAACCCTAAGGAAAAAAACTGGAAAATTAGAAAAGTTACTATGATGTGGAATCAATGCATGGAATAGTAGGTTCATGGTAGACTCCGCTCAGAGAACAGTCCATGATGGCTAGGCTTGCTGATGTGGCGGCCAGGGCTAACGTGGCAGCTAACTGGACTGACACGTGGCAACAGGTGGCGCTAGGGCTGACGTGGTTGTTGACATGACAGGGTGATGTGGCTAACGCATGGCATGCTGATGTGGCATCTAGGATGGCTTGGGTGCTGACGTGGTGCTAACGCAAGGTGACATGTGGCACCTAGGGTTGACGTGGCTGTTGAATCAGCCAGATCTGGCTTACGGGTTCATGAATAAGTTCGCACTGGCAGGTGGGACCCGACTATAAGCAGCACGACGCACATGGACTTAGTTTACGAAGAGGCCGAAAGGTCACGGGGGTGCGAGTACAGTTGGCATCAACGCTGTCATCAGCGCGGCACGTGAACTGAGAGGGCGCTTCGACGGGCGAAGGTTCGCGCGGGTGATGGTGACGGGCATGGGAACCGAGGGCGACGCGGGTAGCAAAGCGAAGTAGTAGGATTTGGCTGGCGGGTGATAGTAGCGGTTGGATTTGACCGGTGAGTGCAGCGAGTGACCAAACAGAGGATGGACTCACTAGCGGTAGACGACGGCTCACGACGGCAGGAATATGGACGGCAGCCGAAGCTCACCGACTACGGCAATGGCGACGATGGGGCAAACTCGAACATCGGTGCAAACAATGGCAGCGCACGGTGAAGCTAGTGGTCGGCTCTGGGATACAGGGAACGAGGCGGTGGCTCAACCTTATAGCATAGACATCGAGGGAGTCTGGGACGAACATGGCCAGGAGACCAGGTCGGAGACAGCAGCGGCAACAGAGTTTGATTCAAACACGCAAACTAAGGTCATGGTGAAGACAGATTTTGGGACGAAGACAACGATGAATAGTAGCTCTACCGACGGATGGGTGACATGTGTCGTTGCAGTGCATTGGATGGCTGTGGCAAACCGCATCGATGAACAGTGCACATATGCCCCGATGGCTAACGCGTGGCAACTGACGAGATCTGATGGTCGATTCTGGTGGATGGTCAGATGGGTGACGCGTGGTAAAGGAAGAATCGGTAATTTGGGACTCGATGGGCTAGATGAGCAGGAATGGGCGGCCCGATCGCATTCATTATTCACTGAGTTATGGAGAATTTTCTTATTTTAGAAATTCAAATAAAATAAAAGGAGCTCTAAAAAATAGCAAATAAACTCAAAAAATTCTTACAAAAATCCTTGGGATACAAGAAATCTAAATAAAATATTTTTAATACATGTTAGTGTTTATTTTAATCATATTAAATCTTTTTATTTAGTAAAAATTCATTTTAAGCTTTAATTGATTCCAAAAAAATCAAAATGGTGAATTTTATTTTCAAACCTTCAAATAACCTATAAAAATCAGGATGTTATAGACAACCTCTAGGTTTTGAGAACCCCAAATACCCTAATCATGTCTTCAAGCTTTCCAAAGACTCATATGGACTTAAGCAAGCCCCTAGAGCTTAATATGAGAATCTTAAGTCCTATATTTTGAGTCATAGGTTTGATATGGGTAAGATAGATAAGACTTTGTTCATTTGTAGTTATGGCAATGACCGTTTGCTCATCCAGATTTATGTGGATGATATTATATTTGGTGGCTCCTCTCATGCACTTGTTTCTCAGTTTTTTGATGTCATAAGCACAGAGTTTGAGATGAGTATGATGGGTAAGTTGAACTTCTTCCTCGGCTTCCAAATCAAGTAGACTTGAGAGGGTACTTTCTATCAAGGCAAGTACATGTGAGGCCTCCTGAGAAGCTTTGACATGGCTGATTACAAGCCGGTGTTTACTTTGATGGCCACCACAACCACACTTGATCCTGATGAGGGTGGCAAGCCCATAGATTAGAAGGAGTACCATAGTATAATCAGCTCCCTCCTATACCTTACTACTTTGAGGCCAAATATACACTTTGTTGTGTGTTTGTGCACTCGATTTTAGGATTGTCCTCATGCATCTCACCGTCAGGCGATGAAGCGCATTTTCAGGTAACTTCGAGCTACTTTAGACTATGGTATCTAGTACTCTTCTACTTCTATATTTCCCTTAGAACCTACTCTGATGCATACTTTGCTAGTTGTAGGATAGATAGGAAGAACACTTCTGGCACATGCTAATTCATTGGTACTTCTCTTATTCCATAGTCATCTAGAAAGTAGTCAGGTATTATACAGTCCACTACAGAGGCCGAGTATGTTGCAGCCGCTAGTTGTTATAGTCAAGTGCTTTGGATAGTTTCGACCTTGCAAGACTTTGGGTTAGCCATATATAGTATTCTACTTTTCTGTAACAACACTCCTGTTATTAATATTGCCAAGAACCCAGTGCAATACTCTATGACCAAGCATATATATATTCGTATCATTTCCTTAGAGACCATGTGGAGAAGGGAGATATAGTACTTCAGTTTATTGAGAGTGACCACCAATTAGTTGATATTTTCACGAAACTTTTAGATAGCTTGAGATTCATGATTTTGCGGGGAGAGCTTGGGGTTGTGTGTCCTTATGGCATACTCTAAGGGGGAGCATCATGTGCTTTCTATATCATATGTTCATTTACGTTTTGTTTTACTTTCTACACAATGTTTGTGTGTGTTTTTGGGTTAGTCTTTTTAGCATAGACCAGAGTTGTTATCATACTATGTAGTTTAGATTTCTTCCACTCATCTTGTGACCTTAAGATGTTGCTTATTAGTTGTTCTTTTCTCACTAGGTTGAGTTCACTCACTTCTTATACGCACGACATTGATATTCCTATCAACAAGCTATGCCCATCGCTACAACTGTGTTGGAACAGGCTGAACTCGCACAAATCAAGGAAAGTGTGCGTACTTTTTGATATCTATAGTCATAAAATCAGATGGAGAGTTCCACAATGTAGAATAAATTTGATTAGAATAAGATTGACCTTAATTGTACATGTGTATATTTGTTAATGGATAATTTATTTTATTTTAATTAATTGATTTGTGAAATGGATGCTTTTGTTTTCTGAAATGAATGAATGTGAATTGAATATATGTTGTGTTGATCTGTTTGATTCGGAGGGCATGGCTAGCAATTCCTGATGCTAGCCAATAAACCATATGGGGTGGATGATCAGTTGGTCCTAGAGTCATATGGGGTGGATAAGAGCAAGTTTGAGCCATAGTGATTGCCATTTCTTCATTTTCCAAACTTCTTCTCTCTTACTTATTACTTTGGTTTAGGGGGACTTCATTTGAGAACTTTTTGAGCTTAATTTTGACATTACTCAACTTAAACCAAATGTCTCTAAAATTGACTCTCTTGTTGAGGGGGAGTTTGGATCTTTATTTTGTTCATCATGCAATCATAGGCATATGTGATATATTTATTTAAATGAAAATGAGTTTTGTTTATTATCCACGATGTAATTTTGCTTCATACCATTTACAACTTGTTACCATAGTGAAGTGCATTGCTAGCTTGTTCATGCCTCGATATGTGTCATTTAGCTTATCAATGCTTGCTGAAAATTAAAAAACAACAAGAGCTTTATTGAAAACTTGATGAAACTTGCAGCTTTTACTTGCTATTTTAACTCTTAATGCTTATGCCATGTCCTTAGATAATCTGAATTTCTACTAGAGTCCCTAGAGTAACTTCAGTTTGAGCTATTTTGAATCATGCTTGAACCATGTGTAAATATGCAAAAGATGTTGTTGTAGGGGTGGCCCCCACCTAAACCCAGCTAGCCTGTTGAGATATAAACCATGTAAATGACGTAGCTTTCCCTCGAAAGGAGGCTCGGTGTAAGGTTACGATGGTAAAGACGCTCCTTACGAGGGAACACATATATATCATGACCAGCCCTTGGGAAAGACCCAAGAGGATATTTGCTCACCTAACTCTCCACTACCATACACCTCTCTCTCTGTTTGGTCTGTAGCCACAATAGTTGGCGCCGTCCATGGGGATGATGGAAGCAAGTCTCAAGATCTCAAGAAGGATGGCACCAACATCATCAGCGGCGAAGAGGAGGAAAGGGGTCGTGGTGAGGCCTCGCATCGGCATCAGCACCAAAGCGTCGGCATCAGCAGTCGACTCCAACCCCGCCATCGCCGACGACGACTCCAGCCCCGCCAACACCGACGCAGCGGCCGACTCCAGCTCCGCCAACGCCGACGCAGTGGTCGACTTCAACCCCGCCATCGCCGACGTCGACTCCAGCCCCGCCAACTACCACAGCATAGGCTGGGCGGAGCAGGGAGATAGCGTTGGCGTCTACGGAGGCATGGCCACCATATTCACCCCCGGCACAGGAGCGCCAAACGGCCCCACCAGTAATGCGGACCGAGTCGGCGACGTGGGAATCCACCACACCGATGTGGTGGGTACCTTGGCGGGGCAAGCAATGGCTGCGACTGCCAAGCCGGCACAATCGGGTGTGCTGCTCGCCTTGGCCCCGCCAGTAGTAAAGGGCTCCCTGCTGGCGGCCTTCCATACGCTCCAGCGGGAGTTGGCGGATCTCCTCGAGACCGTGCGGGCCATACAGGAGGATTGGAGCCTGCAAACCCTGACGGCCATCGCACCAGGGACCCGTCCACAGCAGCCACAGCGAATGCCCCCGCAGGTTCAAATTATCAACGTCATCTCCGGGGGTTCCTCGTTGGGAGCCTCGCAGTAGCCAAGGCCTGGAGTAGCTCAGCACGAAGTCACCTTCGCGTCTACCGACGCCTGGGGCGTGGAGTTTCCCCACCAAGACCCTCTGCTCATCCGAGCCGACATTGCAGGATGAGACATCAGGCGTGTCCTTGTGGACGGAGGTAGTTCGGCAAACATGCTTTTCGCGGAGGCCCTCGACCGCATGGGAATTCCTTGATGTCGACTACAGCCATCGAGGACCCCGCTGCACGGTTTTGGGGGCCAATCGCTAAGTACATTGGGCCAGGTATGTCTCCAAGTCTCCTTTTGTCAGGGCGATAACGTCAGGACTGTGGACGTCATCTTTGATGTCGCGGACACCCCAACTCTGTACAATGCCATTCTGGGCCACCCTGTCCTCATCTCCTTTGGGGCGGTCTCGCATCATGGCTTCCTATGCCTGAAGCTCCCGAGCCAGGGGGCGTCATCACTGTCTTCGGCAACCAGGACCTCGCCCGACGCGCGGAGCTTACGAATACCCGCTGTAGGGTGCACACCCTCGCAGGCAAGCTCAAGGCGGACACACCATCCGCCCCGGGGTGGACTCCCAAGCCTCGACCGGAGGGCGGAGTCAAGAGGGTACCCCTCCGGACCGACGGCCAAGTCGTCTCCAACAGGGAAGGCTTCCCCCCGGCGATGGAGCAAGAGGTACTCCACGTTCTCCGGAACAACGCGGATGTTTTCGCATGGTCCCCGGAGGACATTAAGGGCGTGGACCGCTCCCTCATCGAGCACAACCTAGCGGTCCGCCAGGATGCCAAGTCGGTCAGGCAAAGGCTTCGACGCATGTCCGTTGACCGGCAGCAGGCAGGTAAGGTAGAGGTAGTGAAGCTCCTGTAGGCTGGAGTCATCCGCGAAGTCCAACACCCAGATTGGCTGGCCAACCCGGTGTTGGTGAAGAAAGCTAACGGTGCCTGGCGCATGTGTATCGACTTCACTGCCCTCAACAAGGTGTGCCCTAAGGATGACTACCCTCTATCACGGTAGACCAACTGGTTGACGCCACTACCGGCTGCAACCTCATGAGCTTCTTGGACGCTTACTCTGGCAATCATGAGATCTACATGGCCAAGTATGACGAAGACAAGACTAGCTTTATCACCCTGATAGGGACATACTGCTTTGTCAGAATGCCCTTCGGTCTGAAGAATGCCGGCTTAACCTTCAGACGCCTCATTGCGCTAGTGCTAACCTCCAAACTGGGGAGGAATGTGGAGACTTACGTCGACGACGTAGTTGTCAAAACCAAGCAATCGGCCGCTCACGGCCAAGATCTCTAAGAGACCTTTGACAATCTCAGGAAGGCGGGCGTCAAGCTCAAACCAGACAAGTATGTATTCGGTGTGCGGGCGGGCAAGCTCTTGGGCTTCCTAGTGTTGGGGCGCGGCATCCAAGCCAACTCCAACAAGGTCGACGCGATCCTCGCCATGGTGCCGCCCAAAATGACAAGGGAAGTCTAGAGACTTGCTGGCCGCATGGCTGCCCTGAGTCGCTTTTTGTCCAGGGCAGCGGAGCAGGGCCTGCCCTTTTTCAAAACCCTGCGCGGCTGTGACGGATTTTGTTGGGACGGCGATTGTGCCAGCGCCTTCGGCGACCTCAAGAGGCAGCTCGCAAGCCTACCCACTTTGATCGCCCCGGCTCCAGAGGCTCCCCTCTTACTTTACCTCGCCGCCTCGGCGACAGCGGTCAGCGCCGTCCTCATTCTCGAGGAGGGTGTTCTTCAACGCCCAGTCTACTTCATCTCTGAAGCCCTCCAAGGCGCCAAGACGCGGTACACAGAGCTCGAGAAGCTGGCTTATGTGCTAGTCATGGCCTCGAGAAAGCTCCGACACTACTTCCTGGCCCATCCAATCACCATGCCATCCTCGTTCCTTCTGGCGGAGATGTTGCACAATAAAGAGGCCACGGGACGCATTGGTAAGTGGGCAGCCGAACTCGCCCTTTTTCCCTGACATATGCCTCGCGTACAGTAATCAAGTCCCAAATCCTTACGAACTTCCTCGCGGAGTGGACCCCCTCGACCCAGCACATCCAGCAGCCGACGGAGCCTACTGCATCTCCGGCGCAGGCGTGGGTGCAATGGTCACTACGCTGGAGCGACACCGCTTGTTATACTCGACACGCCTCGCATTTCCTACCACCAACAACACCGTGGAATACGAGGCGCTACTCTTTGGCCTCGCGAAGCACAAAGCTCTGGGCGCGCGGTGAGTTCTCGTCCGCACGGACTCACAGCTGGTGGCGGGGCAGGTGGACAAGTCATACCAGGCCAAGGACCCCGACCTCGCCAAGTACCTGGCGGCTGTGCCAGCCAAGGAATGGCATTTCCTAGGCATCACGGTTAAGGCCATTCCCCGAGCAAAAAATGAGCAGGCGGACATCCTCACCAAAGCCGCTAGCCAGCAACTCCCCGCTCTCGAAGGAGCATTCTATGAGGTCCTGCACGTGGCGGCCATCGCGCAGGACAATCATGACGTGGCCCTAGTCCACCAGATCACCTACCACCAGGCGATTGGCGAGAGCCCGTTTATGCCTTCCTACAGGGCATCGCCAAGCTTGACGACTCTACAATGCCACACCAGATCCTTCCAGGTGCTCGACGGAGTGCTCTACAAAAAAGGGGTCTGCGCACCGCTCCTACGGTGCCTCTCGCGTGAGGAGGGACAGCACCTCCTCGTGGAAATCCACGCGGGGCTCTACGGCTCACATTTGGCGCCGAGGTCGCTCGTCGGCAAGGCGTTTAGGCAGGGCTTCTACTGGCCAACCGTCGTTGCTGACGCTCAAGACCTCGTGCGCCGATGTCAAGGCTGCCAATGGATGGGACGGGTCATTCACAGACCCCCGATCGGCTTCAACCCCATTCCCCCCGTATGGCCGCTGGCATGGTGGGGCATCGACGTTGTGGAACCTCTACCTCGTGCCCCAGGAGATTTGCGCTTTATAGTGGTCACTTTGGAGTATTTTTCCAGGTGGCCAAAGGCTGTGGTGCTAGCCAAGATCACCTCGGCAGCCATGCAACGCGTCCTTTGGCAGAACATCATATGCCGCTTCGGGGTGCCCAAGGAGATCACCGCTGACAATGGCTTGCAGTTCGATTCTTCCCCGTTTAAGGAGTTCTGCGACGACATGGGTATCACACTTTGGTTTGCTTGTTTGGGCATCCACGATCCAACGGAAAGCGATCAGCGCGCGACGGTGCCATCTCGCCGAAGTCAAAAAGCGCCTTGTCGGACTACCAAAGGGCAAATGGCCAAGCGAGCTCCACAGTGTCCTCTGGTCTCTCCGCACAACGGCGACACGCCTGACGGGATTCACGCCGTTCAAACTTCTCTTCGGCAATGAGGCAATGACGCCTGAAGAGATCAAAGGCGGCTCGCGAAGGGTCCTCGCCCAGGCGCCAGATGAAGAGCGTCAGTTGTCCCTAGACCTCCTTGACGGAGAGCGCGTCAAGGCCACCCAACACGTCGCCAAGTACACGTGGCAAATGGTGCGCATGCGTGGTCGCTCTGTGTACCCATGAGCATTCCAGCCGGGGGACCTCGTCCTCAGGATGGCGCTTCGCGCAGACACGGTCGGCAAGCTGGAGTCCAAGTAGAAAGGCCCGTACATTATCACGGTAGCATTGCAGCGAGGAGCTTATCACCTCGCCATGCTGGAAGGGAAGACGCTCCGCCACACATGGAATGCGGACAGGTTGCGGAGGTACTATGTTTAGGCCAATAAAGGCCAACAGGAAGCAGTAGAGGCTCCGCATCTCACCATCGTGACATCACGTCCAATGGTTAGTCCCTGACCTTTTGTACTCGCTCACCCACGCAAACGGGAATTTAATAAAATTCACCATTTGCGAAGCTATTCATGCTCCCCACTAAAAACGTGCGGAGGCTTGCCTTCGCACGCACTCCCCGGAGTATAAAAAAAAGAAGAAGGGAGAAGACACGGAGTTTCGTGCACACGTCGGTGTTACTACCACGTGTACTCTCCGGAGTATAAAGACGTGGTCGATATTCCCACGCACCGCACGGAGCTCCGCCTCCGCACACGCACTACACGGAGGTCTGCCTCGCACGCACTCTATGGAGTCTAAATAAGACGTAGCGTCGAGGTCCGCCTCCGCACGCACTCCACGGAGTATAAATAAGACGTAGCGTCGAGGTCCGCCTCTGCACGCACCCTACGGAGTATAAATAAGATGTAGTGTTGAGGTTCGCCTCCGCACGCACTCTACGGAGTATAAACAATACGCAGCGGGGGGACGCCTCCGCGCGCACTCTACGGAGTATAAATAAGACGCGGATGTTTTCCCTGCGCACTCTACGGAGTATAAATAAGATGCAGATGTTTTCCCTACGTACTCTACTAAGTCTAAACAAGACGTGGATGTCCCGCGCGCGCGTTGGCGTACTCTCCGAAGCCTAGCTAAGTCATGGTTGATAGTCTCACGTATGCTCCGGAGTACAAACTAGACGTGGATGTTTTCCCTATGCACACTACCGAGTCTAAACAAGACGCGGATGTCCCGCGCGCACGTTGGCGTACTCTCCGGAGACTAGCTAAGTCATGGTTGATAGTCCCACGCATGCTCCGGAGTACAAACTAGACGTGGATATTTTCCCTGCGCACTCTACTGAGTCTAAACAAGACACGGATGTCCTGCGCACGCGCTGTTGTCACCACCACACGTACTCTTTCCGAGTATAACAAAGCCGTGGTTGATCCTCCCACGCACTCTGCAGAGTATAAAATAAAACACCGTCCACCACCTCGAGGGGCAGGGGACGGAGCGCTCGCGCGTCTACTTTGACTAGACGCCAGCTCCGCTGCCACTACCTCGAAGGATAGGAGACGGAGCGCTCGCGCGTCTACCTCGACTAGGCGCCAGCTCTGCTGCCACCACCTCGAGGGGCAGAGGACAGAGCGCTCATGCGTCTACTTCGACTAGGCGCCAGCTCCGCTGCCACCACCTCGAGGAGCAGGGGACAGAGCGCTCGCGTGTCTACTTCGACTAGACGCCAGCTCCGCTGCCACTACCTCGAAGGATAAGGGACGGAGCGCTCGCGCGTCTACCTCGACTAGGCGCCAGCTCCGCTGCCACCACCTCGAAGGGTAGGGGACGGAGCGCTCGCACGTCTACCTTGACTAGGCACCAGCTCCGCTGCCACCATCTCGAGGGGCAGGGGACAGAGCGCTCGCATGTCTACTTTGACTAGGCACCAGCTCCGCTGCCACCACCTCGAGGGGTAGGGGACGGAGCGCTCGCGCGTCTACCTCGATTAGGAACAGAGTGCTCGCGCGTGTACCTCGACTAGGTGCCAGCTCCGCTGCCACCACCTCAAGGGGCAGGGGACGGAGCGCTCGTGCGTCTACTTCGACTAGGCGCTAGCTCCGCTGTCACCACTTCGACGGGCAGGGGACGGAGCGCTCGCACGTCTCGAAGGGCAGGGGACGGAGCGCTCCCGTGTCTACTTTGACTAGGCGCCAGTTCTGTCACCACCATTCTTCGCTCACAAGGCGCTCTTCACAAGACAATCGAAGACGGCGGAAGGCGGCACCGTCATATTAACAATCAAGCTGTATAAGTAGCCTCTGACTATGGAGTACTCGCGCCTTGATCCTTCGTTCAAACAAAAAAGGAGGAAGCAAAGTTACATCACAACCACCGGTCGGCACCACACTAGGGTGTGCGCAGTCTCGTTCTTGTGACGAGCCTCCTCCAACCACTGAAGGAAATTACCTTCCCGATGTAACGTCCGCCGCAACAGGACTTTGGCCGCTTCCTCTCCAAGGTAGCCCCAGATCCGCTCGTAGAAGCTCTGGACAGCGGGCATGGTGGTGCGAACTGCGCCGGGCAATACCTTGGCTCCGGTCGGCACACTCAGATTGGGAGCGACCAGCTCGTTCACGTGCTCACACCCCCGGGCGTGGTGCGTGGCAAAGGCGAGGCAGGCGCTGGCCAATCCGCAGTGATCACCGAAGGCTTTGGCACCGCGGAGCGCCAGGCTCGAGCCCTCCTCAATTCGTGCCAATGACTGTGCCACATCCGCGGTGTTGTGGGTAAGGTCCGGCACGATGACGGAAATGTCCCGGAGGGCCCCCTCCAACGACCCCATGGCCCTCCACACCGCCGCAAACACGTCGCCTAGAGCCTGGTTCCTCTCCTCCAGGGCCGTGATAAGCTGGGCTTTCTCCTCCTCCAGCGCGCCGATTTGCCCAAGCAAACCAGCACGCTCCTCTGCTGTGGCACACTGGGCCTCTTCGACAGCACGTTGCGCCGCTGTCGCCGTGCGGACTTCCGCCTCTAATAGACAGATGCGTTCATCCTTCATGGCGTGAGCCTCGTCGGCAGCGCGAAGCTGTTCCTCCAGCACCCTCCGCTCGCAGATGCGCGCATCATCCAGTGCCCGGCCGATGGCGACCGTCTAACAGCAGGAGGACATGACTATTTAGCATGCACGCAGTAAGCGATGTCGATGGTGGGCTCAGGTGCTTACCTTCATCCCCGCGGCGCCCAGTGCGAGTGCAAGAAGATCCCCCCGTACGACGACAGCGCTCGTCGATCCAGCTTGCCGTCACCACACTCCGCGGCTCCGTCAAGGGCACGAAGTGCCTCCGGATGCGGGACAAAGTCAGACACGGCGAGCCTTGGGGGCCTTGCGATGGCATCAAGCGTCCGTGCTGTGTTCTACGCAGCATCACACCTCCGCTGCTCGATCCTTGGCCACGTCCGGGCGACTTCCCCTCTCCTGATGTCGACGACGGCATGAGCGAGCAAATCGGAGAGAGCTTCGCGAAGTCGCGGGGAGAAAAGGAATTACGCCTACCTCCGTCACCTTCCACTAAGGCGTGGGGAGGGGTCGGCTCAGCCCCTGCCCGGGAAGCGATGACTCCCTCCTTGGTCAGAGTGGCTTCCCGGTCGGACCCCAGGCCCCCGCCGACCGCGCCCGCCACATAGAATTGCCCTGCGCGTGAAGGCGATCGCACCCGGCGGCGCTTCGCCATTGGAGAGTCAGGCGACGCACTCAATCGCTCCGCATGCACCGCCGTGAGCGGGCGCACGCCCGCGCGGCCGTGTGGCGATGATGACGAGTACTCCGCCGCTCTAGTTGTCGTAGGAGCTAGGGCAGGCGGAAGGTCCGTGGCAACCGCCATGGGCGACGACGGCGCAGGAGGCAGGTCCTCGCTGATCGGCATAGGCGACACGGCCTCGTCTTCGATGACGTCGCTGCCAAGGCCCGCCTCACCACCGCCTAAGTCCTCGCTGGGGGCAGCGTGACCCCCCAAGCTACCATACTCGCACCCGCCACCTAACACGTCGTCCAGCTCAGCGGCGCCTGCCGCAAAGCCGGTGGGCGGGTCAGACACAGCGGCTTTGTGTTAGTGATATGCCCTAGAGGCAACATGGAGATGTTGTATATATCACATACTATGTTTATGATACATTACTTTGTTCCTTGGAATAGACATCATCATTATTGATCAATAAGTATGTGACTTATTCATGAGACTCTTAAATACTAAAATGTTGCTATTTCTAAATGATCCCTGATCGTATATCATATGAGGAACAAATATGATTCAAAGACAAAGATCAGCATATGTATTGATTGATGATCATGTCTCATGGATCATGGTATGGTGATACCAAATCAATAATATGGACATGTGTTAGTGAACATATGTTGGATAGACCTGCCATGAGACACTGCAGAGATTCCATGTGTCATCAGTTGGTCTCGAGTAGTGTTTATGTAGAATCCTTAGACTTGAGATCATCATGGTTCCCAACATGAGTAGTAGCTTATTTTGGGACTACTAAACACTACTCCGTAACTGGGTAGTCATAAAAGTAGTCTTCGGATTTGCCATAAAACATGTAGTGGGATGTGAATGATCAAGATAGAATTTGCCCCTCCTTATGGGAGAGATATCTCTAGGCCCCTCGATGTAATGGATTATGAAAGTGTATGGCCATGCTAAGGTGATTGAGGAGTCAATCACGAGTTTATAATCCATCACGGAATCGAGAGAGTGATTGAGCTATTAAGAGGATGACACAGGTCTCGCCTTGAGCTCAATCTATATCGTGAGGCAAAGGGATTCCTACATGAGAGAACATTACAGGTTCAGCCGATATGATCTTTACATATACTTTGGGGTTAATATGTCTTACTAGAGGCCGCTATTAACGTGGTGACCGGAAGGCGTTTCGGTCACGATTGTCGAGACCGAATATGCAAATTGGTCTCTCTGTAAACTGCACTAGTCCAGATCACGCTAGTGCACACAGTCAAACATAGATGTCATCACAGTCATACACACGACAATAATAAGGGAAAACTAGAATATCGGTAAAACGTCAAAGGTACGACCTTATGGCCAAGCTTACAATATCTCTAGCGGAAGGGCTTAACAAAATAGCAATGAAAACCAAAATAAAGCATAGCGACCAATCGACAAGCCACAAAGCTATCGAGTGGAGAACGGCCTAATCCGTGAAGTCATCGTAGTACTCTCCTTCCGCACCTCCTGCCGATAGTACTCCTCTCCTCAATCGAGCAACATAGGCGTAAAGCCGTGAGTACATTGGTACTCAAGAAGTCGCTTGTAACAATAAATGCAATATAATATGCAAGGCTTACCAAAGGAAGGCTGAAAGGTTAATTTGCATAAAGGCATTTATTGATGAAATATATTAAATAACTTGAAAGCGAAAGTTAATCAAAACAATAATAATAGATAATCAAAGGAATAAACATGAACCACTTGTGAACACCAATTCACAAGTTTGAACCAACAAATGAACTACCCGTCCACTCCCAACATAATCCACCAAGTTATAAATGAAACACTAACCTCGTGTGAAATCCCGAGCACCGCCCATGACCGAGGACGCGGCTATTCGAATAGTTTTACACTCGCAGAGGTTGCACAAGCTGTACCCACACGATGTGATTAGCCTAGGCCTAAGGAAATCACAACAAGGCCTTTACAATGCTCTACCTCAACACAATCCCGCCCGCTAGGGTTTCGTGATCACACCCCTTGCGCCACATGGAAATCAAGCAACCATGTCCATCACAATGGCGTAATTGAATTGAAGTATTACAAATTAATCAGCCAGTCCATCCCATAATAGACATGTGGTTTGCACGATTAAGCTCGATCAATGGCGCACAAAGTTAAGTCCTTAGCATTACCCGGCGAGACTACCACATCCCCAAAGTACAAGCGTATTCCCCTTTCTTGCACGATCACTGCTTGAGTGCAAAACCAATTTGTATAACCAAGCCAACGTCACACCAATGACGTGGCACAAATTTTAATACATGTGGCACCAACCACGTTCCATATGTCATTAATTCAAATTTATAATTTAACAGTGTGATGAGACCAATCGTAAATATAAAGCGGCTAAGCAATCTAATCGTACCAACCCATGTGATAAATTATCTAGCATCACTAATAAAATTTCCCAACCTAAGGTGACAAAGGCATCATGGTATTTCAAAGTGTCAAGGAGGTATAATAGCAATTGGGACAATAGCTACTGTGCAAAGGTTTGAATAAAAATAGCAATGCAATGTAATTTAAAGCAAAATAATTAAATAATAGTTTGCAAAATTGGGTTCAACATGATCAAGGGACACGACTTGCCTTCGTTATGCTCAGCGTGGGTACTCCGGTCTTCAGCGCGAAACCTGCTCCTCCGGAATCCGAATCTAACGAGAGAGAAAGCGACCGGAAACAAAGAAACACATAAAATGACAAGCAAAAGAACTCAAAAATTCACAAAACAGAACCAACAGCTAGAGCTCGATTTTAGATGAATTTAGAAAAAGAACGGGTCAATCGGAGCTAGGACGGAGGAGAACGGGCTCGGAAAATTAATTCAAAATTAATTCGGGAAAATTGAAAAAGGTTCTTGTCTTTGTGAACCCGTGTACCAAATACCGGTCCACGGTGAACCCGCGCACGGAGGCGATTGCACGGGGAGAGGGGCGACGCGGCGCGGGCGTCTTGGCGTGCAAAGCGGCATATGCCGCCACGTGGCACGGTGACGTGGCGGCGGCATATGCCGCCACGTGGCACGGTGACGTGGCGGCCGACGTGGCGCCGACGTGGCTGCCACGTGGCACTGGGGCGGGTCACGGCCGGCGTGGCCGGCCGACGCCGCACGGCGCTGGCGGCGCGGCGGGATCCGACGGCCGAGGGTTGGCCACGCGGCGCGATCGCGGCCGTGGATCCAGATCCGATCTGCGGCCGGATCGGATCGCGGCGGTGTCGGTGGGTGCGCGGATTGCCGACGCGTGGCGGCTCGGCACGCGCGAAGCGCCGCGCGGACGGGCGCGGATGGAGCGCGCGCGGGCGGCGGTGACGATGCGCGACGCGTGGCGGCGCACGGCGCGCGGCGCGCGCGCGCAGCGCGGCGCGGAGTGCGCGCGTTTGGTGGCGCGGGACCGAGGCGGGCGAAGCGCGCGCCGCGTCCGGCGAGAGCGGCGACGGGAAGACGACGCGACGACGGCGAGAGAGGCGGCGAGGCTCACCGGCGAGGTCCTCGGCGGCGGCGACGGGACGGACGCGACGGAGGGGTGCACGGCGACGGCAGCGCGGCGGCGCGAGCGCCCGAACGGGCGGCGCGAGCCGGGAGCGGAGGCGAGGTTTCGCGGCGGCGACGAGGCACGCGAACCGAGGCGGCGTTCGTGTTTTATCACACGCAACCGAGGAGCTCGGTCGATTACGGCGACGGCGCGGACGGGTTAGGACGGCTAGGATTGGGCCACGCGCGGGATCGGACGGCTGGGATGGTTAGGGTTAGGTTTGCGCGCGCGGGTGAGCGGCTGGGATCGCGCGCGCGCGCGATCGGCGGCCGAGGCGAGGCGAGGGCGGCGTTGGCTGGTGCCGCCAGCTGGCTCAGTGCGGATGCGCGACGCGTGGCGTGGCGGATCGAGCGCGGCGCGGCGGAGTGCGGGGAAAGAATACTGCGGCGCGGGCGGCGGGATGGGTGACGCGTGGCGGAGAGAGGGAGATCGGGCGGGTGAGGTTTATTCTTTTCTTTTTCTTTTTCCAGAAATTCAAATAAACTTCTAAAAGCTCTAGAAAATAGCAAATAAATCCGGAAAATTCACCAAAAATACCAGAAAATTCCTTGTGACACAAGGAACTCAAATAAAATATTTTCCACTTATGTTAATGTTTATTTTAACCACATTAAATCATTTAAAACTTTGAAAATTCATTTGAAGCTTCAATTAATTTCAGAAAATTCCAGAAAATTCATTTTTGAAATCCAGGCTTTAAAAATCTCAGAAAAACAGGATGTTACAAACCTTACCCCCTTAAACGAGATCTCGACCCCGAGATCTGGGCCAACTAAGAGAATAGGTTCGAAACTCGCTCGAGATCCTCTTCGCGCTCTGTGTGGCTTCCTCCTCGAATGGTTGCTCCAGAACTTTGCAAAACGGACCGCTTTATTAGGGTGACTCGCTCGACACTTCCAAGATTTTGACTGGTGCTCTTTGTATGATGATCCTCCTGCAGTCAACGGCCTCAAGCGCACAACCTCCTCTGGTACGCGCAGGCACTTCTTCAGCTGGGACACATGAAAGACGTCATGTACCCCACTGAAGGACGCAGGTAGCTCCAACTGATAAGCAACCTCTCCCCTGCGTTTCAGAATCCTGAACGGACCGACATATCTCGGTGCAAGCTTCCCTTTTAGCTGAAATCTCTTCACACCTTTGAATGGTGTGATCCTCAGATACACAAAATCATCTGCTCAAAACTCGGCTCCGCGTCGGTATCTCGTGATAGCTTTTCTGCTGCCTGGGCAGCTTTCAACCTTTCCTGAATCAAGCGGACCTTATCCTCAGCTTCTTTCAAACAATCTGGGCCAAAAACCTGACCTTCCCCCGTTTCTTTCCAATTGAGAGGGGTCCTGCATTTCCTGCCATACAATGCCTCAAACGGTGACATCTGCAAACTGGCCTGATAACTGTTGTTGTATGAGAACTCTGCAAAAGGTAGACAACTGTCCCACTTAGACCCATGATCGAGCACACAGGCTCTCAACATGTCCTCCAGAATCTGATTAACTCGCTCTGTCTGACCATCTGTCTGGGGGTGATATGCTGTACTGAAATTCAGGTGAGTTCCCATAGCCTTATGGAAACTACCCCAAAACCGAGAGGTGAACTGCGATCCACGATCTGACACAATCTTCTTGGGCACACCATGCAAACTGACAATCCTGGACATATATAGCTCTGCCAATTTGTCACCACCGTAAGTCGCCTTAACTGGAATGAAATGAGCAACCTTGGTCAAACGGTCCACAATGACCCAAATCGAATCATGACCCTCTTTGGTTTTAGGCAACCCGACTATAAAGTCCATACCAATTTCTTCCCACTTCCACTCAGGGACTTTTAATGGCTGTAGCAAACCTGCAGGTCTCTGGTGCTCTGCCTTTACTCTCTGACAAACATCACAAAGGGCTACATACTCAGCGATCTCACGCTTCATGCTTGGCCACCAATACTTATCCTTAATGTCCTGGTACATCTTGGTACTGCCTGGATGAATCGAATACAGTGACTCATGAGCCTCTTTTAACAACACATCCTTTAGTTCTCGCTTGTTGAGCACACACAAACGCTGCTTGAACCGCAAGGTTCCCTGATCATCCACTGAAAATCCTGACTCTTTACCTTCACTTAAATTCTTTCTGATCCGCTGAAATGCCTCATCATCTGACTGAGCCTGGCGGATCTGACCATCCAAAGTAGGCTGCATCTCCATAGCTGCCAAAAATCCTGGCCCAACCAACTCAAGGCTAAGCTTCTGAAATTCCTCATGCAAAGTGGTGACTCTCTCGAACCATCACCGAATTGCAGATACCTTTCGCTCAAGGCATCTGCAACAACATTAGCCTTCCCGTGATGATAATGTATGCCCACATTATAATCCTTTATCAGCTCTAACCACCTCCTCTGCTCGAGGTTAAGCTCGGGATCAGGTAAAGATGTATTTGGACTCTTATGATCCGTAAACCTCACATCTGTTACCCATCGTAATGACGCCAAATCTTTAAAGCATGCACTACGGCTGCCAACTCTAAATCATGGGTAGGGTAGTTCTCCTCATGCGGTCTCAACTGGCGTGAGGCATAGGCTACCACTCTCTTGTCTTGCATCAAGACACAACCCAAACCTTTGCGCGAGGCATCGCAAAATATCTCAAAATCCTTGTTAATATCAGGCAACACAAGCATTGGGGCTGTGGTCAAACTCTCCTTAAGTTTCTGAAAACTCTTCTCGCACTCTGGCGCCCAAGTGAATTTCTTTTCCTTTTGAGCAATCTGCGTGAGGGTCAGCCACACCGAAAATCCTCAATAAAGCGACGGTAGTATCTGCCATACCTAAAACTCGACTGGTAATCAAGTGGTGATCGCCAATCCAAAACATCACTTACTTTCCTGGGTCAACTGCGACTCCTTCTGCTGTCAACACATGCCCTAGAAAGGCGACTTTCTTCATCCAAAACTCACATTTGCTGAACTTTGCATACAACTGATTATCTCTCAATTTCTGCAATGCTAATCTCAAGTGCTCCTGATGTTCCTCCTCAGTCTTGGAATATATCAAAATATCGTCAATGAACACAACGACAAACTTGTCCAAATATTCCATAAACACCTTATTCATCAAATACATGAAATATGCTGGAGCATTAGTCAAACCAAATGACATCACTGTGAACTCGTATAGACCATAACGAGTCGAGAAGGCTGTCTTGGGTATGTCCTCCTTACGTATCCTCATCTGATGATATCCTGATCTCAAATCAATCTTGGAGAACACTCCTGCTCCCTTAAGCTGGTCAAACAGGTCATCAATCCTGGGCAGAGGGTACTTATTTTTGATAGTGACCTCATTAAGTGCTCTGTAGTCCACACACATGCGCTGACTACCATCCTTCTTCTTGACGAACAACACTGGTGCTCCCCACGGGGATGAACTCGGTCTGATGTAACCCTTATCCAACAGCTCCTGAATTTGCTTCTTCAACTCTGCTAAATCATTGGCTGGCATCCGGTAGGGTCTCTTGGAAATCGAGCGGTACACGCACAAGCTCAATCGAAACTCAACCTCCTCTCTCGTGGCATACCCGAAGATCATTCGAAATACGTCGGGTACTCTCGACGTGGTACACCCTCCAACTGGATTACCTTACTCGCAAATCATGGTAGCTCGCTAGCACTCGGCGCTCTGAATCGCACCTTAACTCCATCTCGAATTGGTTAAGGTCATCGCTCGCTCCCACAATCTAACATCGCCGCCGCTTCAAGCCAATCCATTCCCAAGATTACATCTAGGGATCGTGATATCCAACAAAATCAGTCGGCCTCGAACTCAACTCCCCGAATGGTTATCCTAACTCTGGACAACCTAGGTTGGACCTCAACTCGGATCCGGGATTGGATTAAAAGAACAGATCCAAGAGCAACGATTTTCAATTGTTGCTTTAAAGCAAAACTCCAGAAACAAACGAATGCGAAGCTCGTAATCAAATAAAACGGTGGCGAGGAATCAATGTACGAAACGCATCGATCACAACGTCTGGCGCTGCTCAGGCATCCTCTCGCGTGACGTGGTTCACCGACCTCTCACCACCGGCCCGCTGGCGTCACGCCGGCCGGGTGCTCTCGCCCCGCTTCCGGGGTAGGGGTACGACCGGTGTGGCTCCCAAGTCAAAGCGAATCGTGTCGGGGCTCGCCTCGAGGGCACTTGCTAGCATAGTGTCCCACTTCATGACACTTGAAGCAAGTGATGGATGCCGCTGGATTATTACTCTTACGATGCCGCTGCTGCCCACTGGAACCACTAGACGCCGTCTCGACCAAATCGGGCGCGGTGTGCGAGCCGGGTCCAAACCTCAAGATCGCTGCTGCTCTTCTTTGTGGCACTCGTGCAGGTGGTAGGTACCAAAACGAGGCCTCGAGATCTGGTGTGATCGTGATCCTCGCTGGATCAACCTCCTCTTGCGAGACTCCTCGAGCTCGCGCGACTCTCCTCGATGAGAATGGCCTTATCCACCAATCGCTGGAAGCCGCATAGTCGTTGCCTACGACTTGCACCTTCAAAGCTGGGTTCAAGCCTTTCTTGAACCTCTTACGCGAGCTGCATCTGCCGCTACATCCTCTCGCGCAGAAGCGAGCCAACCGAGTGAATTTATTGAGATATTCACTCACCGATGTGTTCCTCTGCCGAGCTCCCGAAACTCATCCATCTTCATCTCAACCACTCCCTCCATGACATGAGCGGTGTGGAAAGCCTTTGCGAATTCTTTCCGGTGATGTTATCTTTGGTCCTCATGGGCGGCACAAGAGTTCTCCCACCACTCTGGCCTTTGGTCCCTCAAGCCGATGTGCCGCATACAAAACCTTCTCCTGCCGGTGCATCGAGCCAAATTCAGTTTCTTCTCAATGAACGGACCCGATCGTCGGCCTCCAAAGGCTCGATGAACTGGAGAAAACAGCGGTCTCGCCTCATAAACTCTGCATAGCCGGTCTGCGACGATGTCTTTGGCGGTGGTATCGCTCTCGTCTTTGTCGCCGCATCATAGTTCGCATACCTCGCATCATAGTTCTGCATCATCGTGGTTCGAGCCATCAAGAATTGATCGAGCGCAGGATCCAAGACAGTGGCACCGCCGCGCGGCATCGTTCTCCGGGTCTGGTTCCCCGTTGCGGTGGAGGAGTTCCTGGTGTCAACCATCTTGCTCTGAAAAGAAAACAACTGCTGACTGACCAAAGGTGAAAGACGAGAGGGAAAAGCATAGATAAGAGGTAAATGCGTCTAAGGGGGTTTTGCTTAATGGAGACCTAACTAAACAAACACTTAGCCAAAAGGCTAACTAAGAAACTGAACAAAAATAAACTCCAATAAAAGATTTGACATGATCGCAATATAATGCTTTTAGGGCAATATTTGCAGCTCACATCGCACACAACTGCAAATAAAATCCAACGTGTCTACTCGCACTATCTACTCTGAAGGCTCCCACTCGGGTCCTGACAAATAAGGTATACTGCTATCGTCCTCAGAATCGCTGTAGACAACCCACGAGTTGCGGATCGGCGGTGACTGCTCTCTGACTGGCGCTGGAGTGAACCGACTGAGGTAGGCGCGACGATCTCCAGTGATACGACGTCTCTCCTCTGGACTCGGCGGTGTAGGCGACGGTAGAGGTATCGCGATTGCGTCGGGCTCCTCCTGCATCGCTCGTAGTCTCGGGGTGGCTCCGCATCGCTCCTTGAACTTCCGGACGAGTCTTGCCATGTTGATCTTGTATAGCTTGCAAAGTCGACGGATGGCTTTGTGCGCAACTCCCTGTGCTGACATCTCCCCACTGGCACCGGTGTTCTTGAAACTATGATGTAGCACCTGCTTCCCGACTCGGGTGGTGAAGTATAGCCTGGAGATGCTCCCGATGCGTTGACCTTTTTGCTTTTCATCCTTGGTGAGGTAGACGGGCAGTCTCTTAAATCCGAGGCACCGCAACAAAACGCGTAGAAGTGACCTCCATCCTCCTGTCGGGCTGTAAGAAGCTTGGGACATCTAATGCATTTATAAAGGGAAGATCAGTTTATAACTTTAAGAAAAACGAATTTTGCAAGAGTTGGGGCGAGAGACAAGAATCCTTAAGAATGAGGTAAGAAGATAGAGATATTACTAATTATCAAGTTTAGTTGGTTTGATTTAGAAAATATATTTTTGGGCTACGACCAATTTAACTAGGGCTTCGTCCTACAGTCGATATGGCTCTGATACCATCTCTGTCGAGACCCGAATATGCAAATTCGGTCTCTCTGTGTAAACTGCACTAGTCCAGGATCACGCTAGTGCACACAGTCAAACATAGATGTCATCACAGTCATACACACGACAATAATAAGGGAAAACTAGAATATCGGTAAAACGTCAAAGGTACGACCTTATGGCCAAGCTTACAATATCTCTAGCCGGAAGGGCTTAACAAAATAGCAGCGGAAAACCAAAATAAAGCATAGCGACCAATCGACAAGCCACAGGCTATCGAGTGGAGAACGAAGCCTAATCCGTGAAGTCATCGTAGTACTCTCCTTCTGACACCTCCTGCTGATAGTACTCCTCTCCCTCAACTGAGCAACATAGGCGTAAAGCCGTGAGTACATTGGTACTCAGCAAGTCGTTTGTAACAATAAATGCAATATAATATGCAAGGCTTATCAAAGGAAGGCTGAAAGGTTAATTTGCATAAAGGCATTTATTGATGAAATATATTAAATAACTTGAAAGCTAAAGTTAATCAAAACAAGAATAATAGATAATCAAAGGAATAAACATGAACCACTTGTGAACACCAATTCACAAGTTTGAACTAACAAAGGAACTACTGCCCACTCCCAACATAATCCACCAAGTTATAAATGAAACACTAACCCTCGTGTGAAATCCCGAGCACCGCCCATGACCGAGGACGCGCTATTCGAATAGTTTTACACTCGCAGAGGTTGCACAACTGTACCCACACGATGTGATTAGCCTAGGCCTAAGGAAATCACAACAAGGCCTTTACAATGCTCTACCTCAACACAATCCCGCCCGCTAGGGTTTCGCATCACACCCCCTTGCGCCACATGGAAATCAAGAACCATGTCCATCACAATGGCAGAATTGAATTGAAGTATTACAAATTAATCAGCCAGGTCCATCCCATAATAGACATGTGGTTTGCACGATTAAGCTTAGATCAATGGCGGACAAAGTTAAGTCCTTAGCATTACCCGGGCGAGACTTCCACATCCCCCAAAGTACAACTGTACTTCCCCCTTTACTGCACGATCACTCGCCCGAGTGCAAAACCAATTTGTATAACCAAGCCAACGTCACACCAATGACGTGGCACAAATTTTAATACATGTGGCACCAACCACAGTTCCATATGTCATTAATTCAAATTTATAATTTAACAGGTGTGATGAGACCAATCGTAAATATAAACTGGCTAAGCAATCTAATCGTACCAACCCATGTGATAAATTATCTAGCATCACTAATAAAATTTCCCAACCTAAGGTGACAAAGGCATCATGGTATTTCAAAGTGTCAAGGAGGTATAATAGCAATTGGGACAATAGCTACCTGTGCAAAGGTTTGAATAAAAATAGCAATGCAATGTAATTTAAAGCAAAATAATTAAATAATAGTTTGCAAAATTGGGTTCAACATGATCAAGGGACACGACTTGCCTTCGTTATGCTCAGCGGGGTACTCCTGGTCTTCTGGCGCGAAACCTGCTCCTCCGGAATCCGAATCTAACGAGAGAGAAAGCGACCGGAAACAAAGAAACACATAAAATGACAAGCAAAAGAACTCAAAAATTCACAAAAACAGAACCAACAGCTAGAGCTCGATTTTAGATGAATTTAGAAAAAAGAACGGGGTCAATCGGAGCTAGGACGGAGGAGAACGGGCTCCCGGAAAATTAATTCAAAATTAATTCGGGAAAATTGAAAAAGGTTACTGTGCTGTGAACCCGGTGTACCAAATACCCGGTCCACGGTGAACCCGGCGCACGGAACAGTGCACGGGGAGAGGGTCGACGCGCGCGGCGTGGCCGACGTGGCGGCGGCATATGCCGCCACGTGGCACGGTGACGTGGCGGGCCGACGTGGTGGCCGACGCGGCGCCACGTGGCACCGGGGCGGTCACGGCCGACGTGGCATGCCACGAGGATGCCACGCCGGCTAGGGCTGACGTGGCCCGGCCGACGCGCGCGGCGCGCGCGCGACGGCGGGATCCGACGGCCGAGGGTTGGCCACGCGGCGCGATCGCGCCGTGGATCCAGATCCGATCTCGCGGTCGGATCGGGCGGCGTGTCGGTGTGGGTGCGCGGATTGCCGACGCGTGGCGGCTCGACGCTGGCGGCGCCGCGCGGGCGGCGCGGATGGAGCGGCGCTGGGCGGCGGTGACAATGCGCGACGCGTGGCGGCGCGGCGGCGCGGGCGCGCGCGCAGCGCGCGCGCGGGGGTGCGCGGTTTGGCGGCGCGGGGACCGAGGCGGGGCGAGCGGGCGCGTCCGGCGACGAGAGCGGCGACGGGGAAGACGACGCGGACGACGGCGAGGAGAGGGGCGGCGAGGCTCACCGGCGAGGTCCTCGGCGACGGCGACGGGACGGCGCGACGGAGGTGCACGGCGACGGCAGCGCAGGTGGCGAGCGCCCGAACGGCGCG
Source organism: Melocanna baccifera (assembly GCA_036346265.1). Classification (NCBI taxonomy): domain Eukaryota; kingdom Viridiplantae; phylum Streptophyta; class Magnoliopsida; order Poales; family Poaceae; genus Melocanna; species Melocanna baccifera. Next base: position 27,379,248 of record CM070693.1, read on the forward strand.
CGAGAGCTGGGGAGCGGAGGCGAGGTTTCGGCGGCGGCGACGAGAGGCACGCGAACCGAGGCGAGCGTTCGTGTTTTATCACGCGAACCGAGGAGCTCGGATCGATTCTGGCGACGCGCGACGCGCGGACGGGTTAGACGGCTAGGATTGGGCCACGCGGGCGGATCGGACGGCTGGGATGGTTAGGGTTAGGGTTTGCGCGGCGCGGGTGAGCGGTTGGGATCGCGCGCGCGATCGGTGGCCGAGGCGAGGCGAGGGCGGGGCGTGTGCGCGTGGTGCCGCCGCCAATCTTGGATGCGTGCGCGACGCGCGGATCGGGCGGGCGGCGGCGAGCGGTGCGCGAAAGGGTACTGATGGCGGCGCGGGCGCGGGATGGGTGACGCGTGGCGGAGAGAGGGAGATCGGGCGGGTGAGGTTTATTCTTTTCTTTTTCTTTTTCCAGAAATTCAAATAAACTTCTAAAAGCTCTAGAAAATAGCAAATAAATCCGGAAAATTCACCAAAAATACCAGAAAATTCCTTGTGAGACAAGGAACTCAAATAAAATATTTTCCACTTATGTTAATGTTTATTTTAACCACATTAAATCATTTAAAACTTTGAAAATTCATTTGAAGCTTCAATTAATTTCAGAAAATTCCAGAAAATTCATTTTTGAAATCCAGGCTTTAAAAATCTCAGAAAAACAGGATGTTACAACGACCAAGTATACGTGAACCTACAGGGTCGCACGCTTAACGGGTTGGAACACTGATTCGAATATGATTTGGATATGGGCTCAATTCGGATAAAGATCCGAATAGACTCCTAATGGGCCTTGGTCCGCAAGGCCCACGTGAGGAGGTCTATATATATGGAGGCGAGGGGCTGAGGGGATTCGTCCCTGTTAACATCTAGCAAAACCCTAGCCGCCACCTCCCGAGCCAAACCCTAGCTGCTCACGAGTGCTAGTACACTCGCGATCGGCGTTCCAGCCCCGGACGTGTGGATACCGGTGGAGGCGCTGCTCGTTGCAGTGCTGATCGGCGTGCGTGGAGGAGACGATCTGTTCGGGATGATCGGCTACTTCCACTACTACCTCGACGCGCGTGATTGGATCGGTTTCCAATTCTTCTTCCGCTGCGCTGCGCGTCTAAGTGGTAACGATCCATGATCCTTCCTTAGCATGATGTTCTTGGGTGCGCGGTAGAAAAGTTTTGTTTTCTGCTTCCGTAGCCTACGCGTATTCCTTTACTTTGGGCCGAGCCCTTCACCGCCAGGGAGATGGCCCCGCCTCGCCGGCACCATCGCGGCGATGGGGTGGACTCCGCACCAGCATTACGCGCTTCGGTACAACGAGGCCTAGGACCTCGCACACCCGGTTTATCCACCCTAGCTTTGCAGGCTCGGTCGCGGTTTCACGCAGGGTGTGCTCTTTCGGCGTGTACAGCCCCAAGAAGGCCTCGACGGTGTGCTCCGCGTCTTCCAAGGAGAGCACTACATGCGAAGTGTTGTTCCATTTACAACACAGTTACATATACATACGTAGCACACATGCGAGGTACCTACCACGGCCGGGACGTTGCTGCAGCGAAGACACCGAGGGGTGGACGCCATCCTACCGGTTGTCACCTCGTTCATATCTCCACCGGTCGGAAAGAGGAGACACCCCGTACATGGTAAACTCCTCGGCAAGATCACGCATGTTGAACCAGAGGGTGACGCTGGCGAGTCTTCGCACTTGCCGTCGATCGCCGCTCCTCGGCTCCAACCCCGGACAGCAGTTGAAAGCTATCGGCTGACCCCGGCACCGAAGGTTGCTGGTAGGGGTCACGCGGTAGTAGAACCACTGTCGCATCCAGCCGGGTTCTCACTTTTCCCGCGTCGCCAGAGCGGGGACCAGCTTCGCGAAGCCCGACCTCACCACAAAGTGGACACTGCCAAAATTGGACAGTGCCCCTCCTTCGACCCTCTTTGGTTGACAACGCGCATCATGAAGAAGGGCGAACAAGCTCACGCGGGGATGAGCACCTTCCACTCGGATCGCCCAGGAAAACACCGCCAAGCGAACTATTGCGTTCGGGGTCAGCCGCGCCAACTCCAATCCGTAAGCCTCCAAGACCTCACCGACAAAGAGCATCGAGGGCATCCGGAGCCCAGCCTCAAAGAATGCGGCGAAGACAATCGCCTCCGACTCCTCGGGGTGAGGCTCCACTTCGTCGCGGGCGTACAGGCGAGCTCCTCCGTGCTCCTCTATCTTCTTCTCCTGCAGGAGGGCCTCGATTGTCTCCTTCGTAGCAAGACTGCGCCCTAGCACCCCGGAGCAATGCCCTTGCGAACTCCACCGGGCGTCGTACCGCTTGCGGGCCTGCGATGGCTTGCGAGCCGCCAGGGAAGATTCTGCTGGTTGCGGCGTCGCGCCGCGCTGGCTCGACGAGGCGCTACCGCTGAGCCGGCGACCGAAATCCCCGTGGCCCGCCATCCCACTTCACAAGTGGTGGGCTGAAGGAGCAGGAGGCGTGCGGATTTCACACAGCACGAAAAGAGCAACTGGAGAAAGGTGCGCGGGCGAGTGACGCATCCGCATGCCGGTGAATAGTGCTTTATGAAGACCCTCCAACTCCCCACGATCGGGGACGCAACCGGCGGAAGCCTCGTCGATTTGCCTCCCCACGATCGGGAAGGGCAACCGACAACGGGTTGGCTCACCACGTGTCCCGTCTATCTTGGGAATGGACGCGGGCTTGCGGTCGTGCGTCCGCTGACATCCCATGACGCACCAACCACGTGGCGTCGCGTGTACCCCTCCTCGACCGCGGCGACGATCGGGCAGCCCGCCCCTTTTTCAAAGACTCCACGGGCCGACTCGGATCGAGCGAGGCTCACCTCACCAAAGACAAAGATTGCGTAGGAAGGCCTACTCCACCCCACGCCAAGCGAAGCCTCGACGCTACTCCTAGCACGTTCCACACCCTCGGCTCCGCAGCATGGCCTCACCGACAAATGTGGCACCGCCAGGGATGGCTCCGAGGCCGCAGACGGTTTCGACGCCCCACCGACGCACGTCGTTATTACGCTACTACCCTTTTATCTACGGTAGGTCACAGGCCGTGGGACGAAGGGGGCCAAAGGGCTCGACAACATGGCTTTGGCCTGTGAAGCCCTTCACCATGAGAGGCTCCTGTTGTAGGGGTGGCCCCCACCTAAACCCAACTGGCCTGTTGAGATATAAACCATGTAAATGACGTAGCTTGCCCTCGAAAGGAGGCTCGGTGTAAGGTTACGATGGTAAAGACACTCCTTACGAGGGAACGCATATATATCATGACCAGCCCTTGGGAAAGACCCAAGAGGATATTTGCTCACCTAACTCTCCACTACCATACACATCTCTCTCTGTTTGGTCTGTAGCCACAACAGATGTAGTTTAATCCCACCTTGCAAAAGATGTGACTCGATCCCACCTTGCAAATAAAAATATGAACTAAAAAATAAGCTTTAAATCCTTTTACGAACTTGTAGCATGCCCAAAGTGTTGACTAGGTTGAACTATAGGTTTTTCTTTGCATCTTGGATATGGCTCTGCATTTTTAGTTGAAATTATGGTAAGAACTCGCTACTTATATAATCCTGCAATACTTGGCATTAATTTGTGTAAATTGCTTATCTTACTAGCTAGTCTGTGCTTGATGCTATATATTTGGTCATAAACTACTTTAGCAAGCTCGAAATTGAGGTGGTTTGGTGTAATACTTTGAGCTTCATATTCATGTTGAATAACATAGAAAGCTCTTTAGGTTTGCATTCCCATGCATTTCACATACACATGCTTTCTTTTGCGCTAATTGGCATTAACTAGTCCCTTGATAACTAAATTGACAAAGGGGGAGAGAAATAGGCAAAATGCATGTTAATTAGGCTGAAAATAAAAAATAAAAAATTATGTTAATGTTAATCTCAACCATATTTGAGCTTAAATGTACATCAAAATGATTTTCAAATGAAGTTTACGTCATGTACACATCATCTTCTTTATTTGTTCATTTTTAAGTTCTTTTGTGGATTATGATGGTCTTTGGAGCTTTTGAGCAAATTTTTTTCTGAGCTCCTTTCTATTTTGTCAACTTGGTCATGATCTTCTTGATTCATTTCTGGACCAAGTTAGTCTCTTCACAAACTTCTTTTCTTCTTAAAACATTCAATTTATATTTGATGTGGGTTGTCAACATATTCATCAAGGGGAAGATTATGAGACCATGTGGTGGTCTTCTTCATGTTGTGATGAATATTTAATAGCATCTGGGACTTGGTGGTGATGGTTTGAGAGTTGTTAAAGTTCACGAAGTAAAGTTTTGTGTTTAAGTAAGGTTATATAGGATGTTATGATGCATGTTTTCACTAATGATGGTCATGTGTGCAGCACTTGTACCAAGCAAATGATTTCTTTATCTTTGTTGACTACAGGTTGACTTGATGTCTTAGATGATCATCGATGCGAGATCGGGAGCAAGCTTGGAGAGCTTGGCGTCCAGAACGATAATGGAGGTCAAGGAGATAATCGGGGATCAAATCTTGTCATGAAGATGGAGTCTTCATGAAGATAATGCGAGACGGGTCCGTGTGGTGACTTAGGGTGACTCAGGGTGACAAGGTGTTTCGAGGGTATTCGGAGCTTGAGACACATGGTGTGGACATGACAAATCAACGAGGAGCAAAGAACGTTAAGGTGGAGCAGCGTGGTAGCTCCAGGTGGCTTATGTTGACCAATGTCAACATAAGGGCATTGATGTAATTGGCATATTATCGAGAATCTTTGATATGAAGAATACCGCGACGCACTCTTGGAGATGGTTTAGGGCTAGATAAACTGTGTGTGTTGAGTTGTGTAGAGCCGAGGGCTCAGATCTTGTAATAACCGCTTTGTGATGCATGCTAAGTGATGAGTTGTGATTGTAGCTAGCCTAGAGGGGTATTCTAGGTAAGAAAAAGAGTTAGCTAAACACTAAGTGGATATGAGTGAGTGGAGAGAGTTAATGTTAGCCCTTGAAGTGATCCAAGAGTTGAGGTTACTCCCAGAGGCTATAAATTGAGGGGTGGGGCTATACCTCCACCTCCAAATCTTTGAGAAGGATTTAGGCTTTTTTTTCTTATGCTCCTTTGAGCTTTGCCCACCAGGAAGTGTGGCTTTGAAATCCTTTCTCTCATAGCAATGAAACTTCCATGTTCGTACATGTTCTGAGATTTATTTTATTTCTTGCAGTTTTTAGCTTTTCTTTGTTGCAACTTGAGTTTCTCTTCTCCTACTTGTTGTAGTTCTATTGGATCTAGGACATGTAAGAGGTTGAGAAATTCATCATGAATATGTCCCAACCCAGCAAGATCTTTTAGAACTCATTCTTACTCAAGTTGTATTTGCATTAACAGTGTTCTTGAGCTGAAATTGTAGTTTTTGGTGCAGTTTGAACTATTTACATGATAGGTTAAGATTTTGGGCATATCTTTGTAATTCCTTCTAGAATCATAGCCGTAAGATCATTTCCTAGCCATGGTTTGATTTCATCAACTTTGGATGAGTAAATCTTGAGTTAGCAAGGTTTCTTGACTGCTAAGTTGCTAAAATTTCTATTTTGATGCAACGTAAATCTTGAGCAAAATAGGTCTCTCCCAACATGAATCTAGTTGCTAGTTTTTAGCTTATGTCTTCCCCCCATTCCCTTTTAGCTTGGCACTAGATCCCAATCAGATGCCAACTCCCTGTACGACTTGTTCTAGGAAACATACTCCTCTCTAAATTCCACACATCCCCCTTTTCATGTATCCCCTTTTCATGTATCCTCTTTTCCAGGAAACATACTCCTCTCTAAATTACGCATATCTCCTTGGGAGTGTATTTTCCAGAATATTATAGATGGTACTATTAAAAATTACAAGGCAATACTCATGGCCAAAGGTTACACCCAAAAGAAATGAGAGGATTTCTTTAATACCTATTTTCCAATCGTTAGATTAACCACCTCCAGAGTGCTCCTTACAATAGCATCTTTCTATAGTCTACATGTCCATCAAATAGATGTGAAGACAGCTTTCCTTAATGGAGAGTTGGAGGAAGAATATGGATCAACTGAATGGTTTTGTAATTTCTGGATAAAAAAACAAGGCATACAGATTATTGAAATCCTTATATGATCTAAAACAATACCTAAACATTGGCACAAGAAGTTTTACAAAACTTTGACATCCACTAGCTTTGCTAGATAAGGAGTGATCTTGTGTCTAGCTATGGATGACATACTTAAATTTGAAACAAACACTATCGTAATTAATGAGATTAAATCTTTCTTATCTTGATGTTTTGGAATGAAAGACTTGGGAGAGGCAGATGTCATTCTAAATATTAAATTGATCAAGAGTGAAAATGGGATTACTTTGAATGTACCTCATTATGCTGAAAAATCTTGAGCTATTTTGGCAATGAAAGTTGCAAAATTTCTCCAACGCCCTATGATGCAAGCGTTAAGTTGCAAAAGACTCAAGGGCTAGGAAAGATCAATTAAGATATTCTTAAATTATCAGACCACTTATGTATTTAGTTGTTGGCACAAAACTTGACATTTCATTTATTGTAAGCAAATTAAATCAGTTTACATATACCTCGGAGATGATCACTGGGATGTACTTGTAAGAGTGTTGCATTACTTGAGGGACACAACATCTTTTGGAATTTATTATACTAGATATCCTTCTGTATTAGAAGAATACAATTATTCCAATTGAATCTCTTATGTGGATGAAATCAAAGCAATAAGTGGTTATGTGTTTACTTTAGCTAGAGCTATAGTTTCATGGAGGTCTTGTAAACAGACCATGTTGACAAGGCAACCATACAAATAGAACTTGTAACACTTGACACAGCCACTATTGAGGCTGCATGGCTGAGAGAGCTTCTGCTTGACTTGCCATTTGTTGAGAAACCAATACTAGCAATCCAGATGTATTGAATCAAACAGTGTTGGCTAGGGTTGTGGGTACAAAGGGTAACATGAAGTCCTTCAGACAAGTGAACTAGAGGCTTACATCTATACGAAAATTAAGAAAGTCCGGTGTGATTACTATAAATTATATTCACACTGCGAAAAATCTAGCAGACCTTTCCACAAAGGGCTAGCATAGAAAGCGATTTCCGTTGCATCTATAGACATCAGAATGAGGCCCATTTGAGTTACATCACAATGGTTATCCATACCTTCTCGATCAAAAAATCCCATGACTTAGGCAATGGGAAACCAAGTTGATGTTGTAACAAGAGAGTACATATTCATTTTACTCGTATTCTAACAAATGAAGTACTCTCGACTATATAAAAGGTTACCATAAAGACTTAATATATTATATTGTCTAAATAAGAAAAATATATTAGCTTGCCAGATACCTAGAAAGAGTACACCTACTTGAGCATAATTGTGTGGTTGCAGTTCACAAGAACAAAGCATTCTTTAGAAAGCACATGAGTAGATAAGGGAGCATGACTATATAATGCTCCATTTAGATATGGTTCATTTGCAGCCTAGTATCAGTTGAGATTTTAAGTGAAGTTTGACCATGAAAAGATATGAATTCAAGACATAGTCCATTCATCAGCTGTGAAAAGATGAATCTTGTTATTCTAGATGCAAGTTCAACCCATACGGGAGTTACACTAAAAGAATGATATATTAACAGTACTTCAACACAATATCTTTGATATCCTTTTGCTTCTTGCTTCTTCTTGATATCCATATGAGTGTGAGGTCCATTTCTTATAATTTCAAAGCATGCATGGCATAGTACCATCTTACTTAGGCAAGTGGCAAGAAGAAAACATATAAGATGATGTTCTTATCACTTCTTGAAACATGTGACACCTGGATTCAGATGGCATGAGGACTTTGGCCAAACAAGCACGTGACGTGTGACTGCGCCGTGATGTGGTATGCCACTTAGCAGGCCAAATCTGTCTTATTTTTGTTGAACCGTGTATCTTTCTCGGTTTGAAGGAGATTTGAATGTTTGAATTTGAGGCTTTATTGGGTGTTGATGATAGGCAGTTACTTGTAGGAAAATGGTTGGTTAATTGCATTAGTTACTGGCAGGTAAATAACTGATTAATCACATCAGTTCATAGTTTGCATATATATATGTGTTGTAGGGGTGGCCCCCACCTAAACCTAGCTAGTCTGTTGGGAAGGTTATAAACCATGTAAATGACGTAGTTTGCCCTCGAAGGGAGGCTGGGTGTAAGGTTACGATGGTAAAAACTCTCCTTACGAGGGAACGTATATATATTACGACCAGCCCTTGGGAAAGACTCAAGAGGACATTTGCTCACCTAACTCTCCACTACCATGCACCTCTCTCTCTGTTTGGTCTGTAGCCACAACAGTTGGCGCCGTCCATGTGGACGACGAAAGCAAGCCTCAAGACCTCAGGAAGGATGGCACCAACATCATCGGCGGTGAAGAGGAGGAAAGGGGTCGTGGCGAGGCGCTGCGTCAGCATCAGCACCAAGGCGTCGGCATCAGCGGTCGACTCCAGCCCCGCCAACGTCGGCGCAGCGGTCGACTCCAACCCCGCCATCGCCGACGTCGACTCCAACCGCGCCAACGCTGGCGCAGCGGTCGACACCAACCCCGCCATTGCTGACGTCGACTCCAACCCCGCCATCGCCGACGCAGTGGTCGACTCCAACCCCGCCATCGCCGACGTCGACTCCTGCCCCGCCAACTACCACAGCACCAGCCGGGCGGAGCATGGAGATAGCGTCGGCGTCTACGGAGGCATGGTCACCATCTTTACTCCCGGTACAGGAGCGCCAAGTGGCCCCGCCAGTCATGCGGACCGAGTTAGCGATGCGGCAATTCACCACACCGACGTAGCGAGTAGCTCGGTGGCGCAAGCACTGGTCACGGCTGTCAGGCCAGCGCGGACGGGTGTGCCACTCGCTTTGACCACGCTGGTATCGAAGAGCTCCCTGTTGGCGGCCCTCTATACGCTCCAGCGGGAGCTGGCGGATCTCCGTGAGATCGTGCGGGCCATGCAAGAGGCTTGGAGCCTGTAGGCCCTGACGGCCGTCGCACCAGGGACCCATCCGCAGCAGCCACAGAACCCCCGCAGGTTCAAATTATCAATGTCATCTCCGGAGGTTCCTCGTCAGGAGCCTCGCAGCAGCCAAGGCCGGGAGTAGCTCAGGGCGAAGTCACCTTCGCACCTGCCGACGCCCGGGGTGTGGGATTTCCCCACCAAGACCCTCTGCTCATCCGAGTCGACATTGCAGGATGTGACGTCAGGCACATCCTCGTTGACGGAGGTAGTTCAGTGAACGTGCTTTTTGCTGAGGCCCTCAACCGCATGGGAATTCCTCGATGTCGACTACAGCCATCAAGGACCCCGCTATACGGTTTTGGAGGCCAATCGCTAAGTACATTGGGCCAGGTATGTCTCCAAGTCTCCTTTTGTCAGGGTAATAACGTCAGGACCGAGGACGTCATCTGTGATGTTGTGGACACCCCAACTCTGTACAATGCCATTCTGGGCCACCCTGTCCTCATCTCCTTCGGGGCGGTCTCGCACCATGGCTTCATGTGCCTAAAGCTCCCGGGCCCGCGGGGCGTCATCACTGTCTTCGGCAATAAGGACCTCGCCCAACGCGCGGAGCTTACGAGCCCCCACCGTAGGGTGCACACCCTCGTAGGCAAGCTCAAGGCAGACAAACCAACCACCCCGGGGTGGACTCCCAAGCCTCGACCGGAGGGCGGAGTCAAGAGGGTACCCCTCCGGATCGACAGCCAAGTCATCTCCATCGGGGAAGGCTTCCCCCCAGCGATGGAGCAAGAGCTACTCCACGTTCTCTGGAACAACGCTGATGTTTTCACATGGTCCCCGAAGGACATCAAGGGCGTGGACCAGTAACATCCCAAAATTTTGTCCCTTTATTGAAAATTTAATCTGGAGTTTATTGGATTTTCTGGAATTATGTTAAAATCCTGATTTGAGAAAAATTATAAACTTTAATGTATAAAAGTCAAAAATAAATTTATTGCATTCCTGAATGTTAAAACAAATGTATTTCAGCTTCCTTAAGTCAAATGTGAGATTATATTAATTTTTCTAGATTTTAAAAAAGGAATTAAAAACCTTCCCTTTACAATCAAATTGTACCTTTGCAAATTATACTTATTAAAATGAGTGGGACATATTTTTATTAAGTCTAGAATAGCTCCAGATAGTTCCCTGAATTTTTCTGGATTTTTCAAAATTTATTTAGTATTTTTCTGAGTTTTCTAAAGCTTAATAGCATTTCTGGAAAATCAAAAAGAAAGAAAATCCCAAAAACCCTCCCGGCCGCCAGGTGTCAAGCATCGGCGTCCCCTCCGCCCGCCGGATTTCCCCTCAGCCGTTCGATCTGAATTAAACCCTCTCCCCGCCTTCCCTCTCTCCGCGTGCGACGCGTGTCGCGCATCGGACCGTCCACTCCCGCGCCGGGTTTAATCCTCGCCGCCCGCACCCACTTACCGCTTCACCGCTCCCCTCTCCGCTCCTGCCGCCACGTGGTTTTATCCGAGCCGTCCCCTATTGCCGTACCTCATCGTGGCCGCCCCTTCCCACTTAAACACCGACCGGCCCCGATCCGATCTTCGTTGTCGGATCGAATCTCAGCCGTCCCCCTTCACTTACCCGCCGCGCGCATCGCCGTCCCGATCTCTCCCCCGTGCCACCCGTCAAGCATCCGACCATCGCCCCCGTCCTTTCCATTTTCTTCTCTCGCTGACGTGCGGGCCCCACCTGTCAGGCCCGTCGTCCCCGCCCCCTTTCCTTTCTTCCTCGCGCGATCTCCGCCCGCTGCCGCCATTGAAGTCGCGAACCGAAGCTTTTAAAGCTTCGGTTTCCTTCCGAATTGATGCCCCACGCCAACGGCCGATCGCAATTGCACCTCCACCGCGTCCATTGCGGGCATAATCACGCGTAATTGCAGCCGTTACCACCGTCGCAATAAACCTCCCCGCCCGTTGCACTCCGGCGAACTTCGCGCGGCCGTTACCCTCCTCCCCAGCCTATAAAAGAGGTGCCCCGAGGTCCCTCTACCCACACCGCCACCCCCCGAGCCTCCAGAGCGCATAATCCAGCCCCGAGGGTCCCCCTGCGCCCGATTTCCCTCCGCCGGCTCCAGCTACTCCGGCGAGTGATTCCGGCCGGCTCAAGCCCCTTCGCCCCTCGCCGAAGCCTCCCTGACCTTGCTGGTGCCCAGGCGAACACCGGCGACCACCTCCCCGGGCACGTGCACCACCGGAGCCACTCCGCCGCCGTGAAGCCTTCTCCGACCGCCGCCCCTCTCCGCCGATTTCCCTCTCCAGTCATCCTCGGCCTCCGCGCAAGGTACCGATGCACTCCCCGCGTTCTCCTCGTCGTTTTGGTACCCTCGGCCGGCGCCGCCGCTCACCGGAGCTCCGGCAACCATCGGGCCCCGAGCGCCGCCGCCGCCGGCCAGGCCACGTCAGCCGTCGGGCCGAGTTGGCAGTGGCGTGGCAGCCAGGTGGCGGCCAGATCGGCGCCACGCCAGCGCCACACGCACGCCCCCTCGCCACCTCGCGCGCGTGCCGCCACGTCGGCATAAAGCCGTGATGTGGCAGCCACGCGGCAACCACGCGGCAGCCCCGTGGCGCCACGTCAGCGCCACCCCGCTCCCCCGCGCGCCCGCTTGCCACCTCACCCTTCCCTCGGGTCCATGGACTCGGTCCATGACACCCGGGCCCCACCTGTCAGCCTCTGCCCGAATATATTAATCCTAGGGCTGACGTCATAATCTATAATTTCCTTTAGAAAAATAATTTGTGCTGACGTCATAAATCCTTTTCGGTTTAAAAATAAATCCAGAAAATACCCTTTTTCTTTTATTTTGAATTCAAACTTTGGAAGGCTATAACTTTTGCATTTTAACTCCAAATTGACCCATTCAAATTTCTAAATTTTTCTAAAATCATGATCTATCCATTTCTGGAATAATTTTGAAATTTTGAAATTTATTTAAATTTGATTTGAATATATTTTGTAATTCCAAGGTTTAAATTTAAATTAAAACTTCCAACTTCTTTTAAAAGCCTCAATTCCTTTTAAAAATTGTTGACCCACATCCAAAATTCAAATTCTGTCTCCCAATTTATTTGATAATTTTTGGAAGTTATTTGGATTTCATTTGAATTTTTGTTTTGCTTTGAATTGATTTTCGTTAGATATTGACGATTAGGAGAGTTTGAATTCGACGAATCGCAGCAGACTACGATCAAGGCAAGTTACACCTTTGACCATGTTGAACCTAATATTTTAAATTATTTATATTGTTTTACTGTATATGCATGCGTATCTTTATTCAAATGTAATTCAAATTTGATTTGAATTTTAGATATACCCCGATCCTTTGTATATGGCCAATTTGAATCTTGAATTCATATACCTTGTCACCCTAGCTGAAAACTAGTTAGTACTATAGTATTAGCTAGAAATTTTTGTAGAAATGCTTAGCACGGCTTAGTATAATTTTAGGTGGGATCGATCTTTCACATGAAATGACGGACTTTGAAAATCGATATCTTGACTTGGTGAGTCAAGGGTGGTTTCTGAAATTATTTAAAAATGAAAATAGAAAACATGTTTTGGACTTAGGCTAATGGTTAGGTGGTGGGTGCTGGTATGCCTCGTGTTTGGTGACACCTTGTTGATTATCGTGCACGGGGGTATGTGGTTGAGCCTAAATCACTTAAGGACCGTTTCTGTGAATTATTTTACGAAGTCACTTCATACTACCACAAGTCCGGTATGGGACGGACCTGGCTAAGTAATTTGTGAAGTTCCAACTATAGTCTCGCTATAGGTGAATGTGAGCGGCGTAGAGTGTGGGAAGTCTCACATGGCACCAGGGGGGCTCCAACTCGTGGATTCGAGTTGTGGTGAAACCTTAGTGGCGGCGTGATTATGTTGGCTATGAATCATCGGAACAGCCTTGTCATGAACTCTCCGCCGCACACCTAAGGCAGTGTGTTGATCGCGTGGCTCAAGTGAGAGGGAATGTCTTGTGGGTAAAGTTGTACACCTCTGCAGAGTAACAAACTATCTGGATAGCCGTGTCCACGGTCATGGACATGCTGAGTAGAGTCTTCACAGATTAGACTTGAACTTTCATAAAACTTGGTTTTGGCAAACAAACGTTGGATTTGGTAATGGTCCGGGTGGATTCCCGTGGATAGGTTAGTGTGGGTTGGAGCCTACACTAACGATATTACTTGTTAAAAACAATGTTTCATATACTGTATTTAAATTCAGCTTTTCGTACTTACGTTATTGTATTTAAATTCAAGTATTGCTCTCCGCACATTACCCTATTAAGCTTCCTTTGAAATCCCTTATGCATGCATCAACTCTGTTATATTTCCTGGTGTAACTTGCGTAAGCATTTACTTGCTTACCTTGGGAGTACTTCTGTACTCACCTTGCTAAATCTGTTGCCAGACTTCGAGGGCGACTACGACGGTGAGGACTACTTGCGAGTAGGATCGTCTTACGATCATTCGCCTTTGGGAGGTCGGATGGGTGTCTTTGCCACCTTTATTTTCTTTCCATTTGTTTTGTTTACTTTGTTGGCCCGGTGCCTTATTGTAAGACTTGGCCTTAAGGCCGTATTTTCGTTTAATAATATCTCGTGGTTATTTTTGCATGATATACATTCTTTGTTAAACTTTGTGTGCACTAGCTTTTCACAGGATAGTGCGACTTACACTGAGGAGCTCGAAGTTGTTGTTCCGGGTCCCGACAGAAATGGTATCAGAGCGACAATGACTCTAAGACGTGACCTTAGCAAGAGACCAGCTTTAAGGATATATTTTAATAAGAAATGCTCTTTTAAATTATCTCTCCCTTTTCTCAAGTCTCTTTACCAAAACCGATTACTAACTCCTCTCCCCTTCCAAATTTTAGATGGAGCAACCCACCCGCGTCTCCCACGGAACCCTTGCCGGACTCTTCGCCAACGATCTGTACAACCTCATGCAAGAGCTCAACTTCCGCCCGTACCCCCTCTACCAGGGATACGTTGGCATGTATGGAGACGAGGAACGCTGGAGGGTGGAAGTGAAGATCTTCAAGGATTTCGGAGCACACGGAGCCATTTACGTGTTCGACGCACCCCTACCTCGAGCCACCTTCTTCGATGGAGTTCAGGATGCAGCCCGAGAGGCCATTCGCCAGCTGCGGAACATCTACGCTCGAGACTTGCTGCGCACCGACTTCCGCTACTTCCCCATGAAGACTCCCTTGTGGGCTGCCAGCGACTTCTCGTCTACAGAGTATGAGAGCAACCCCCGCCTCATACGACTGGTGGAGTACACCAAGTCCATGGATCACATGTACCAGACCACCTAGACGAGCTGCACACCGCCTGCCAGAAGCTCGCGCGACGCGAAGAGGAACTTGCCGAGCCCGTGCGAGAAGATGCAAGTTCCACCGATTCGGACCTTTTCCGAGGAGACTCGAGCGCAGCGCTAGTGTGTAGACAACCCGAGTCTTAGAACGCTATCCGTGAGCTATAGACCTTTGTAAACAGCCACGAGACTATTATAATAAAATAAAAAGTTTTATTTGGCTCTTATCTGGGTTTTCCTTGCTCTTGTGTGTTGTTTTGGTGGGATTGTTACTAGAACCTTTCCTTTAGTTCTCTCTCTAAATCTGAAAGTCTCATTAGATGGTGAACACAAGAAGAAACTCCAACATGGACAACGCCAACCCCGGAGCACAAGGAAGCCAGTCAGCTCCGATTCCACCACCCCCGCCAGCGGCAGGACCAGATTGGGCACAGTTGATGGCCAATCAAACCCAGTTGATCCAGCTTTTAGCTCAGACGATCAACAACCCTCAGGCTCATCATCAACCTGCCCAAGTGCCTCCCAATCGTCTCTCTGAGTTCCTAAGGATCAAGCCACCCACCTTCGCCGGCAGTGCTGAACCGATGGACGCCGACGACTGGCTCAGGTCGATTGGCAAGAAGCTGGACATTCTGCAGTGCACTGATCGGGAGCGAGTCCTGTTCGCCTCCCATCAGCTGAATGGGCCCGCATCTCAATGGTGGGACACTTTCACCGCTTCGCACGCCAACCCGCAGACGGTGACGTGGATCGAGTTCGAGCAAAGCTTTCGCAAAGCTCATATCCCCACCGGCACCATGGCATTGAAGAAGAAGGAGTTCAGATCTCTGCGCCAAGGAAGTCGTACTGTCAATGAGTACGTACAGAAGTTTAACCAACTGGCCCGCTACGCGCCAGAGGATGTGGCTTCCGATGAAGCCAAGCAAGAAAGGTTCATGGAGGGCCTGAATGACAACATATCAGTACAACTGATATCGGGTGACTATACTGACTTCCACCAGCTAGTCAGTAAGGCCATCCGCCAGGAGGGCAAGCACATGGAAATGGAGACCCGGAAGAAAAGGATGGCGGACCAGAGGAACAACTCTGGAAGTTCTTTCAAGAATCGCAGTACCCCTCCTCACTCAAACAAGTTCAGACCCCAGGGCAGCAACTTCAAGAACCAGTCCAGCAGGTTCAAGTCCTCAACCAGCCGCCCGCCGTTTCAGGCCAACCGCCAGCAGTTCCCAAGCAACCGCACCCCAGCAACCGGTGGCGGACACGAAGAAGCGATCCGCCGTCGGCGGATTGACTCGCTACTATCAGAAGGAACGTGGCACTTTGCCAAGGCGTGCCCTAAGAAGATTCAAGCGGCAGCAACTTCAGGAGCCTATGGAAGTCAGAACCAGGGCCAGCAGAAGCCGCAGACCTTCATCAAAGGGCGAGTGAACCACGTGACAGCGAAAGAGGCCCAGGCTGCACCAGATGTCGTGCTGGGTATGTTCCTTGTCAATTCAGTACCAGCATCAGTTCTTTTCGATTCCGGAGCATCGCATTCCTTTGTGTCAAAAACTTTTATGGATAAGCATGGGTTGGGCAGGGTAACCCTTAGCAACCCTATAATAGTTCACTCCCCTGGAGCAGAAATGAGAGCAGGGACCTTGTGCCCCAAAGTGGAATTGCTCATAAATGGGACCCGATTCCTCGCCGATCTTTTGGTTTTGGAATCGCAAGGATTAGATGTCATTCTCGGGATGAACTGGTTAGCCAAGAATCGAGGTCGGATCGATTGTGCTACCAGATCCATCACCCTCACCAATGACCAAGGCGTGGAAGTAATCTTCTCTCCCCAGATTCCGAAGGCAGAAGAAGGTGCCCTCTTCCACCTCCAAGTCTTGGAGGAAGTGCCGATCGTACGGGAATACCCAGATGTTTTTCCCGAGGAACTACCGAGGATGCCACCGGATAGGAGATCGAATTTGTGATTGACCTAGTCCGTGCACCGCCCGATTTCAAGAGACCATATCGGATGCACGCTAACGAGTTAGCGAATTGAAGAATCAACTCAAGGAGTTAGAAGACAAAGGTACATCCGACCCGGTTCGTGCGCCTTGGGAGCACCCGTCTGTTCGTCAAGAAGAAGGATGAGAGTTTGAGGCTATGTGTGGACTACAGAGCACTCAATGACGTCACCATCAAGAATAAATACCCCCTCACCAGGATCGATGACCTGTTCGATCAGTTGAAAGGAGCCGGTATCTTCTCCAAGATTGATCTGCGATCAGGATACCATCAGTTGAAGATTCGTGAAGAAGACATTCCTAAGACTGCCTTCTCCACCAGATATGGGCATTATGAGTTCACGATCATGTCATTTGGACTGACCAATGCACCAGCCTACTTTATGAGCATGATGAACAGTGTGTTCATGAAATACTTGGACAAGTTCGTAGTAATCTTCATCGATGACATCCTCATCTACTCCAAGAATGAAGAAGAGCACGAGCAGCACCTCAGGATCACTCTGGAAAAGCTTAGAGAGCATCAGCTTTTCGCCAAATTCAGTAAGTGTGAATTCTGGCTAAAAGAGGTTGCCTTCCTCGGACATATCGTAAGTGAAGGAATCTGTAGATCCTTCCAAGGTAGAAGCAATAATGGAGTGGAAGCCACCAAAGTCCGTAACTGAAGTCAGGAGCTTTCTTGGACTTGCGGGTTATTACCGTCGGTTCATAGCAGGATTCTCCGAGACAGCCAAGCCAATGACCCAATTCTGAAAAAGGAAAAGAAGTTCGAATGGGCGAAGGCTTGTCGCAGAGTTTCCAAACCCTTAAGAAGAGACTAGTCTCGGCACCGTGCTTGTCTTGCCGGGCGTGCATAAAGGCTTCGAGGTTTTACGTGGCGCCTCGCGCCTAGGCTTAGGCGTGTTACGATGCAAGAAGGCAAAGTGGTAGCCTATGCATCGCGTCAACTCAAGCCTCATGAGTGCAATTATCCTACTCATGACTTGGAGTTAGCCGCAGTAGTGCACGCCTTAAAAATCTGGCGCCACTATCTTATTGGTAACCGTTGTGAAGTATACACGGACTATAAGAGTTTGAAGTATATCTTCACCCGGCGAACTCAACTTTGAGGCGGCGAAGATGGTTGGAGTTGATAAAGGACTACGACATCGGTATACATTACCACCGGAAGCGAATGTAGTAGCCGATGCCTTAGCAGAAGTCTTATGCAAACATGGTGATATCGGAAGAAGACCGGACCCGACTTGGGAGGAGTCGCCTGTCTAAGTCTAAACCCAACGGGACCAAGCACCCTCACCACTTTGGAAGTGCGACCGGCTTGCTGATCAAATTAAGGAAGCTCAGTTGTGGGCGAGGATATTCAAGAAATCAAGAAGAATATGAGAAGAGGCAAAGCACCGAGATTCGTGAAGATGAAAATGGCGCGGTTTGGTTCGAGAACCGCATCGTGTGTGCCGAATAATCGGAAATCAAAACACGATTACGAAAGAGGCTCATGATACCCCATACTCAATCCACCCAGTCGTACCAAGATGTACCAGGATCCGAGGGAAAGATATTGGTGGGTTAGTATGAAAAGGAAATCGCGAGTTCATTGAAGCTGCGACACACATCAACGAGTCAAAGCTGAACATCGAGGAGGCGGCGGGACTCTTGCAACCATTGCCGATCCGAGAATGGAAGTGGGAAGAAATCGGTATGGATTTCATAACCGGACTCCCAAGGACGCAATCGGGTTATGATTCAATTTGGCTAATCATAGACAGATTGACTAAAGTGGCTCACTTCATACCAGTCAAGACCACTTATTCAGAAGCAAGTTGGTGAAGTGTACATGTCTCGAATTGTGTGCTGTATGGCGTACCCAAGAAGATAGTGTCGGATCGAGGTAGTCGGTTTACTTTCGATTTTGGCAAAGGCGCACGAAGAATTGGGTAATAAGCTCGGTTTGATGCCGCTTACCATCCCCAGACGGACGGTCAAACAGAAAGAGTTAATCAGATACTCGAGGATATGCTAAGGGCTTGTACGCTGGATTTCGGGAACAGTTGGGACCGTTCAACGCCTATGCGGAATTCTCGTACAATAACAACTACCAAGCGATCTGCGCAGATGGCACCCTTGAAGCCTTGTATGGTCAAAGTGCGGGACCGCTTGCTTTGGGATCAGCAAGGTGAACCCCAAGCGGGACCAAACCTGCTGCAAGGCGAGAAGATCAAGTGAAGAAGATCGAGACGGACTAAAGATAGCCGGTCTCGGCGGAAGAGCTACGCGGATAACCGTCGTCGAGACGACCTTTGAGGTCGGGGACTACGTCTATCTTAGAGTATCCCCACTCGGAGGTGTGAAAAGGTTTCAAGTTAGAGGAAGCTAGCACCACGATATGTGGGCCCTTTCAAGATGCAGGATGAAGAGGTGCGATCGCATATCGATTAGACTTGTCGCCAAGCATGTCGAGGGTGCACAATGTCTTTCATGTCTCACGATTAAAGAAGTGCCTCCGAGTACCCACAGAGCAAGCCATGACTGAAACCTTGGACCTCCAGGATGACCTCACCTATCGGGAGCAACCAATCAAGATTCTCGAGGCAGTGAGCGTCGGACGGAAGGAAGACCATCAGTTACGCAAAGTTCGGTGGAGCAACCACACCGAGGACGAAGCCACCTGGGAGCGAGAAGATGATTTAAAGACCAGCCATCCCCATCTCTTTTGCTAGCCGGTGCAAATCTCGAGGGCGAGATTTCCTTTAAGGGGGGTAGGTTTGTAACATCCCAAAATTTTGTCCCTTTATTGAAAATTTAATCTGGAGTTTATTGGATTTTCTGGAATTATGTTAAAATCCTGATTTGAGAAAAATTATAAACTTTAATGTATAAAAGTCAAAAATAAATTTATTGCATTCCTGAATGTTAAAACAAATGTATTTCAGCTTCCTTAAGTCAAATGTGAGATTATATTAATTTTTCTAGATTTTAAAAAAGGAATTAAAAACCTTCCCTTTACAATCAAATTGTACCTTTGCAAATTATACTTATTAAAATGAGTGGGACATATTTTTATTAAGTCTAGAATAGCTCCAGATAGTTCCCTGAATTTTTCTGGATTTTTCAAAATTTATTTAGTATTTTTCTGAGTTTTCTAAAGCTTAATAGCATTTCGGAAAATCAAAAGAAAGAAAATCCCAAAAACCCTCCCCCGCGCGGTGTCAAGCATCGGCGTCCCCTCCACCGCGGATTTCCCTCGGCCGTCCGATCTGAATTAAACCCTCTCCCCGCCTTCCCTCTCTCCGCGTGCGACGCGTGTCGCGCATCGGACCGTCCACTCCCGCGCCGGGTTTAATCCTCGCCGTCCGCACCCACTTACCGCTTCACCGCTCCCCTCTCCGCTCCTGCCGCCACGTGGTTTTATCCGAGCCGTCCCCTATTGCCGTACCTCATCGTGGCCGCCCCTTCCCACTTAAACACCGACCGGCCCCGATCCGATCTTCGTTGTCGGATCGAATCTCAGCCGTCCCCCTTCACTTACCCCTTCGCAACGCGCCAGCGGTCCCGATCTCTCCCCCGTGCCACCCGTCAAGCATCCGACCATCGCCCCCGTCCTTTCCGTTTTTCTTCTCTCGCTGACGTGCGGGCCCCACCTGTCAGGCCCGTCGTCCCGCCCCCTTTCATTTCTTCCTCGCGCGATCTCCGCCCGCTGCCGCCATTGAAGCCACAAACCGAAGCTTTTAAAGCTTCGGTTTCCTTCCGAATTGATGCCCCGCGCCAACGGCCGATCGCAATTGCACCTCCACCGCGTCCATTGCGGGCATAATCACGCGTAATTGCAGCCGTTACCACCGTCGTAATAAACCACCCCGCCCGTTGCACTCCGGCGAACTTCGCGCGGCCGTTACCCTCCTCCCCAGCCTATAAAAGAGGTGCCCCGAGGTCCCTCTACCCACACCGCCACCCCCCGAGCCTCCAGAGCGCATAATCCAGCCCCGAGGGTCCCCCTGCGCCCGATTTCCCTCCGCCGGCTCAAGCCCCTTCGCCCCTCGCCGAAGCCTCCCTGACCTTGCTGGTGCCCAGGCGAACACCGGCGACCACCTCCCCGGGCACGTGCACCACCGGAGCCACTCCGCCGCCGTGAAGCCTTCTCCGACCGCCGCCCCTCTCCGCCGATTTCCCTCTCCGGTCATCCTCGGCCTCCGCGCAAGGTACCGATGCACTCCCCGCGTTCTCCTCGTCGTTTTGGTACCCTCGGCCGGCGCCGCCGCTCACCGGAGCTCCGGCGACCATCGGGCCCCGAGCGCCGCCGCCGCCGGCCAGGCCACGTCAGCCGTCGGGCCGAGTTGGCAGTGGCGTGGCAGCCAGGTGGCGGCCAGATCGGCGCCACGCCAGCGCCACACGCACGCCCCCTCGCCACCTCGCGCGCGCGCCGCCATGCGTCGGCATAAAGCGTGGCGTGGCGCCACGCGGCAACCACGCGGCAGCCCGTGGCGCCACGTCGGCGCCACCCGCTCCCGCGCGCGCTTGCCACCTCACCCTTCCTCGGGTCCATGGACTCGGTCCATGACACCGGGCCCCACTGTCGACCTCGCCGAATATATTAATCCTAGGGCTGACGTCATAATCTATAATTTCCTTTAGAAAAATAATTTGTGCTGACGTCATAAATCCTTTTCGGTTTAAAAATAAATCCAGAAAATACCCTTTTTCTTTTATTTTGAATTCAAACTTTGGAAGGCTATAACTTTTGCATTTTAACTCCAAATTGACCCATTCAAATTTCTAAATTTTTCTAAAATCATGATCTACCCATTTCTGGAATAATTTTGAAATTTTGAAATTTATTTAAATTTGATTTGAATATATTTTGTAATTCCAAGGTTTAAATTTAAATTAAAACTTCCAACTTCTTTTAAAAGCCTCAATTCCTTTTAAAAATTGTTGACCCACATCCAAAAATTCAGAATTCTGTCTCCCAATTTATTTGATAATTTTTGGAAGTTATTTGGATTTCATTTGAATTTTTGTTTTTGCTTTGAATTGATTTTCGTTAGATATTGACGATTCCGGAGAGTTTGAATTCGACGAATCGCAGCAGGACTACGATCAAGGCAAGTTACACCTTTGACCATGTTGAACCTAATATTTTAAATTATTTATATTGTTTTACTGTATATGCATGCGTATCTTTATTCTAATGTAATTCAAATTTGATTTGAATTTTAGATATACCCCTGATCCTTTGTATATGGCCAATTTGAATCTTGAATTCATATACTTTGTCACCCTAGCTGAAAACTAGTTGGTACTATAGTATTAGCTAGAAATTTTTGTAGAAATGCTTAGCCTGGCTTAGTATAATTTTAGGTGGGATCGATCTTTCACATGAAATGACGGACTTTGAAAATCGATATCTTGACTTCGGTGAGTCAAGGGTGGTTTTACGGAAATTATTTAAAAATGAAAATAGAAAAACATGTTTTGGACTTAGGCTAATGGTTAGGTGGTGGGTGCCGGTATGCCTCGTGTTTGGTGACACCTGGTTGATTATCGTGCACGGGGGTATGTGGTTGAGCCTAAATCAACTTAAGGACCGTTTCTGTGAATTATTTTACGAAGTCACTTCGTACTACCACAAGTCCGGTATGGGACGGACCTGGCTAAGTAATTTGTGAAGTTCCAACTATAGTCTCGCTATAGGTGAATGTGGCGCGCGTAGAGGCGTGGGAAGTCTCACATGGCACCAGAGGGGGCTCCAACTCGTGGATTCGAGTTGTGGTGAAACCTTAGTGGCGGCGTGATTATGTTGGCTATGAATCATCGAAACAGCCTTGTCATGAACTCTCCGCCGCACACCTAAGGTAGTGTGTTGATCGCGTGGCTCAAGTGAGAGGGAATGTCTTGTGGGTAAAGTTGTACACCTCTGCAGAGTAACAAACTATCGGATAGCCGTGTCCACGGTCATGGACATCTTGAGTAGAGTCTTCACAGATTAGACTTGAACTTTCATAAAACTTGGTTTTGGCAAACAAACGTTGGATTTGGTAATGGTCCGGGTGGATTCCCGTGGATAGGTTAGTGTGGGTTGGAGCCTACACTAACGATATTACTTGTTAAAAACAATGTTTCATATACTATTTAAATTCAGCTTTTCGTACTTACGTTATTGTATTTAAATTCAAGTATTGCTCTCCGCACATTACCCTATTAAGCTTCCTTTGAAATCCCTTATGCATGCATCAACTCTGTTATATTTCCTGGTGTAACTTGCGTAAGCATTTACTTGCTTACCTTGGGAGTATACGTACTCACCTTGCTAAATCTGTTGCCGGACTCGAGGCGACTCACGGCGGTGAGGACTACTTGGTGAGTAGGATCGTCTTACTGATCATTCGCTGTGGGAGATTTGGATGGGCTGTCTTTGCCACCTTTATTTTCTTTCCGCTATTTTGTTTACTTTGCTGGCCTGGTGCCTTATTGTAAGACTTGGCCTTAAGGCCGTATTTTCGTTTAATAATATCTCGTGGTTATTTTTGCATGATATACATTGCTGTTAAACCTGTGTGCACTAGCTTTTCCTGGGATAGTGCGACTTACACAGAGGGGCTCGGAGTTGTTGTTCCGGGTCCCGACAGGACCGCTCCCTCAGCGAGCACAACCTAGCGGTCTGCTAGGATACCAAGCCGGTCAGGCAAAGGCTTCGGCGCATGTCCGTTGACCGGCAGCAGGCAGCTAAGGTAGAGGTAGCGAAGCTCCTGCAGACTGGGGTCATCCGCGAAGTCCAACACCTAGATTGGCTGGCCAACCCGGTGTTGGTGAAGAAAGCTAACGGTGCCGGGCGCATGTGCATCGACTTCACTGCCCTCAACAAGGCGTGCCCAAAGGATGACTACCCTCTACCACGTGTAGACCAACTGGTCGATGCCACTGCCGGCTGTGAACTCATGAGCTTCTTGGACGCTTACTCCGGCTATCACCAGATCTACATGGCCAAGGATGGCGAAGACAAGACCAGCTTTATCACTCCGATAGGGACATACTGCTTTGTCAGAATGCCCTTCGGTCTGAAGAATGCCGGTGCAACCTTCACCCACCTCATTGGGCTGGCGCTGACCTCCCAACTGGGGAGGAATGTGGAGGCTTACATCGACGACGTAGTCATCAAAACCAAGCAATCGGGCGCTCATGGCCATGATCTCGAAGAGACCTTTGACAATCTCAGGAAGGCGGGTATCAAGCTTAACCCAAACAAGTGTGTATTCGGTGTGCGGGCGGGCAAGCTCTTGGGCTTCCTGGTGTCGGGGCACGGTATCGAAGCCAACCCCGACAAGGTCGACGCGATCCTCGCCATGGAGCTACCCAAAACGACAAGGGAAGTCCAAAGACTCGCTGGCCGCATGGCTGCCCTAAGTCGCTTTTTGTCCAGGGCAGCGGAGCGGGGCTTGCCCTTTTTCAAAACCCTGTGCGGCTGTGATGGGTTTCGTTGGGATGTCAATTGCGCCAGTGCCTTCGATGACCTCAAGGGGCACCTCACAAGCCTACCCACTCTGATCGCCCCAACACTAGAGGCTCCCCTCTTAATTTACCTCGCCGCCTCGGCGACAGCGGTCAGCGCTGTCCTCGTTCTCGAGGAGAGCGTTCTTCAACGTCTAGTCTATTTCGTCTCCAAAGCCCTCCAAGGTGCCAAGACCCGGTACATGAAGCTCGAGAAGTTGGCTTACGCGTTGGTCATGGCCTCGAGAAAACTCCGACACTACTTCTTGGCCCATCCAATCACCGTGCCGTCTTTGTTCCCTCTAGCGGAGATGTTGCACAATAAAGAGGCCACGGGACGCATTGGTAAGTGGGCAGCCGAGCTCGCCCCTTTTTCCCTGACATATACCTCGCGTACAGCAATCAAGTCCTAAATCCTTGTGGACTTCCACGCGGAGTGGACCCCCTCGACCCGACACGCCCACTAGCCGGAGGACCCGGTGTGGACGCTCGACACTGACGGAGCCTACTGCGTCTTTGGCGCGGGCGTGGGGGCAGTGGTCACTACGCCGGAACGACACCTCCTGTTATACTCGGCGCGCCTCTTATTTCCCGCCACCAACAACACCGCGGAATACGAGGTGCTACTCTTCGGCCTTGCGAAGCTCAAAGCTCTGGGCGCGCGGCCAGTTCTCATCCGCACGGACTCACGGCTGGTGGCGGGGCAGGTGGACAAGTCATACCAGGCCAAGGACCCCGACCTCACCAAGTACCTGGCGGCCATGCGAGCCAAGGAGCGGCATTTCCTGGGCGTCACGGTCAAGGCCATTCCCCGAGCAGAAAATGAGCAGGCAGACATCCTCGCCAAAGCAGCTAGCCAGCAGCTCCCCGCTCCCGAAGGAGCATTCTATGAGGTCCTGCACGCAGCGGGCATCGCGTAGGACAATCGCGACGCGGCCCTAGTCCACCAGATCACCTACCACCAGGGCGATTAACGAGAGCCCGTTTACGACTTCTTACAGGGCATCGCCGATCCTGACGACCCTGTCAAGCTCCACCATCTACAGTGCCGCGCCAGATCCTTCCAGGTGCTCGATGGAGTGCTCTACAAAAAAGGGGTCTGCGCACTGCTCCTACAGTGCCTCTCGCGCGAGGAGGGACAACACCTCCTTGCGGAAATCCACGTAGGGCTCTGCGGCTCACATTTGGCGCCGAGGTCACTCGTCGGCAAGGCGTTTAGGCAGGGCTTCTACTGCCCAACCGCCATTGCTGACGCCCAAGACCTCGTACGCTGATGCCAAGGCTGCCAATGGATGGGATGGGTCATTCACAGACCCCCACCGGCCTCAACCCCATTCCCCCCATATGGCCGCTGGCGCGGTGGGGTATCGACATTGTGGGACCTCTACCTCGGGCCCCAGGAGATTTGCGCTTTATAGTGGTCGCTTTGGAGTATTTTTCCATGTGGCCAGAGGCTGTGTCGCTAGCCAAGATTACCTCGGCGGCCATGCAGCACTTCCTTTGGCAGAACATCATATGCCGCTTCGGGGTGCCTAAAGAAATCACCGCAGACAATGGCCTGCAGTTCGATTCTGCCCCGTTCAAGGAGTTCTGCGATGACATGGGCATCACGCTTCGGTTCGCTTCGGTTGGGCATCCACAGTCCAACGGAGCGGTCGAGCGGACGAACAGTGCCATCTCCGCTGGGGTCAAAAAGCACCTTGTCGGACTACCAAAGGGCAAATGGCCAAGCGAGCTCTACAGCGTCCTCTGGTCCCTCCGCACAACGGCGACACGCCCGACGGGATTCACGCCGTTCAAACTCCTCTTTGGCGATGAGGCAATGACGCCCGAAGAGATCAAAGCCGGCTCACGAATGGTCCTCGCCCAGGCACCAGACGAAGAACACCAGTTGTCCTTAGATCTCCTTGACGGAGAGCGCGTCAAGGCCACCCAACACGTCGCCAAGTACGCACGGCAAATGGTACGCATGCGTGGCCGATCTGTGTACCCACGGGCATTCCAGCCGGGGGACCTCGTCCTCAGGATGGCGCTCCGTGCAGACACGGTCGGCAAGCTGCAGTCTAAGTGGGAAGGACTGTACATCGTCACGGCAGCATTGTAGCGCAGAGCTTACCACCTCGCCACCCTTGAAGGGAAGACGCTCCGCCACACATGGAATGCGGACAGGTTGCGGAGGTACTATGTTTAGGCCAATAAAGGCCACCAGGAAGCAGCAGAGGCTCCGCACCCCATCGTCGCGGCAACGAGTCCAATGGTCAGTCCCTGACCTTTTATACTTGCTCACCCGCGCAAACGGGAATTTAACAAAGTTCGTCGTTTGCGAAGCTATTCACGCCCCCCACAAAACGTGCGGAGGCTTGCCTCCGCATGCACTCCCCGGAGTATAAATAAGACGCAGATGTTTTCCCTGCGCACTCTACTGAGTATAAACAAGACGCGGAGTTCCACGCACGCGTCGGTGTTACTACCGCGCGTACTCTCCAGAGTATAAAGATGTGGTCGATATTCCCATGCACTGCACGGAGATTCACCTCCGCACACGCACTGCATGGAGACTCACCTCCGCACACGCACTGCACGGAGATTCACCTCCACACACGCACTGCACGGAGATTCCCCTCCGCACACACACTGCACGGAGATTTACCTCCGCACACACACTGCACGGAGATTTACCTCCGCACACGCACCTCACGGAGTTCCACCTCCGCACGCACTCTACGAAGTATAAATAAGATGTAGCGTCGAGGTCTGCCTGCGCACACACTCTACAGAGTATAAATAAGACGTAGCGTCGAGGTCCGCCTCCGCATGTACTCTACGGAGTATAAATAAGACGTAGCATCGAGGTCTGCCTCCGCACGCACTCTACGGAGTATAAATAAGACGTAGCGGAGGGACGCCCCCGCGCGCACTCTGCAGAGTATAAATAAGACGCGGATGTTTTCCCTGCGCACTCTATTGAGTACAAACAAGATGCGGATGTCCCGCGCGCGCGTTGGCGTACCCTTCGGAGCCTAACTAAGTCGTGGTTGATATTCCCGCGCACGCTCCGGAGTACAAACAAAGACGCGGATGTTTTCCCTACGCACTCTACTGAGTATAAACAAGACGCGGATGTCCCGCGCGCGCATTGGCGTACCCTTCGGAGCCTAACTAAGTCGTGATTGATAGTCCCGCGCACGCTCCAGAGTTCAAACAAAGATGCGAATGTTTTCCCTGCGCACTCTACTGAGTATAAACAAGACGTGGGTGTCCCGCGCGTGCGTTGGCGTACCCTCCGGATTCTAACTAAGTCATGGTTGATAGTCCCACGTACGCTCCGGAGTACAAACTAGACGTTGATGCTCTCCCCGCGCACTCTGCTGAGTATAAACACAGCGCTGCCAGGCCTTGCCTCTGCACGCGCCCAGCAGAATACAACGCACCAGAGGCTCGTCCCCATGCATTCCCGCGGAGTGCAAGCAAGGCGGACAGCGCTCGCGTGTCTACTTTGACTAGGCGCTAGCTCCGCTGCCACCACTTCGAAGGGTAGGGGACGGAGCGCTCGCGCATCTACTTCGACTAGACACCAGCTACGTTGCCACCACTCTTCGCCCACAAGGCGCTATTACCGTCAGCACAACCGAAGACGACCGGAAGGCGCCAGCGTCCCTCATATCAACAATCAACTGTACAAGTAGCATACAGCTATGGAGTACTCGGCGCAACGGTCCTTTCTTTCATACAAAAAAAGGAAAAAAAAAGAGTAAAAGTTACATCACAACCAGCAGGTCCCGGCACCACACTAGGGGTCAGCGCCGTCTCCGTTACGCTGACGAGCCTCCTCCAACCACTGAAGGAAATTATCTTCCCGGTGTAACGTCCGCCACAACAAGAGCTTGGCTGCTTCCTCTCCAAGGTAGCCCCAGATCCGCTTGTAAAAGCTCTGGACGGCGGGCATTGTGGTACGGACTGCGCCGGACAATACCCTGGCTCCGGTCGGCACACTTAGATTGGGAGCGACCAGCTCGTTCACGTGCTCACACCCTCGGGCGTGGAGCGTGGCAAAGGTGAGGTAGGCGCTGGCGAAGCGCAGTGATCACCGAAGGCTTTGGCACCGCGGAGCGCCAGGCTGGAGCCCTCCTCAATCCGTGCCAACGACTGTGCCACATCCGCGGTGTTGTGGGTAAGGTCCGGTACGATGACGGAAAGGTCCCAGAGGGCCCCCTCCAACGACCCCATGGCCCTCCACGCCGCCGTAGACGCATCGCCCAGAGCCTGGTTCCTCTCCTCTAGGGCCATGATAAGCTGGGCTTTCTCCTCCTCCAGCGCGCTGATTTGCCCAAGCAAGCCAGCACGCTCCTCTACTGTGGCATGCTGTGCCTCTTTGGCGGCATGTTGCGCCGCCGCCGCCGCGCGGACTTCCGCCTCTAATACACAGATGCGTCCATCCTTCGTGGCATGAGCCTCGTCGGCATCGCAAAGCTATTCCTCCAGCACCCTCCGCTCACGGATGCGCGCCTCATCCAGCACCCGACCGATGGCAACCGTCTAACAGCGGGAGGACATGACTAGTTAGCATGCACACAGTAACCGATGTCGAGGGTGGGCTTTGTCAATGGCGGGCTCAGGCGCTTACCTTCATTCCCGCGGCGCCCAGTGTGAGGGCAAGAAGATCCCCCCGCACAACGACAGCGCTCGTCGATCCAGCTTGCTGTCACCGCACTCCGCGGCTCCGTCAAGGGCGCGAAGCGCCTCCGGATGCGGGACGAAGTTAGACACAGTGAGCCTTGGGGGCCTTGCGACAGCATCAGGCGCCCGCGCTGCGTTTTCTGCAATGGCACCGTCGACCTCACAAGCATCACCGCTGCTCAATCCTTGGCCGCGTCTGGGCGACTTCCCTTCTCCTGATACCGACGACGGCATGAGCGAGCAAATCGGAGACAGCTTCGCGAAGTCACGGAGAGAAAAGGAATTTCGCCTCCTCCGCCACCTTCCACTATGGCATGGGGAGATGTCGGCTCAGCCCCTTCCCGGGAAGCGATGACTCCCTCCTCGGTCGGAGTGTCTTCCCGGTCAGACCCTAGGCCCCCACCGACCGCGCCCGCCACATGGAATTGCCCCGCACGTGAAGGCGATCGCACCCGGCGGCCCTTCGCCATCCTGCCGGGTGCGGCCTCGCTCATACCTCCACCGGCCGGAGAGAGGCGACACCCCGTACATTGTGAACTCCTCGGTGAGATCGCGCATATTGAACCGGAGGGCGACACCGGCGAGTCTCCGCGCTTGTTGTCGATCGTCGCTCCGTGGCTCCAACCCCGGACAGCAATCGAACGCTATTGGCTGACCCCGGCACTGAAGGTTGCTGGTAGGCGTCACGCGGTAGTAGAACCACTGCCGCATCCAGCTGGGCTCCCATTTCTCCTTTGTCGCCAGAGCGGGGATCAGCTTCGCGCAGCCCGACCTCACCACGAAGTGGACATTGCCAAAATTGGACACCGCCCCTCCTCCAACCTTCTTCGGCTGACAGCGCGCATCATGCAGAAGGGCGAACAAACTCGTGCGGGGATGAGCACCTTCCACTCGGACCGCCCAGGCGAACGCCGCCAAGTGAACTATCGCGTTCGGGGTCAGCTGCGCCAACTCCAATCCGTAAGCCTCCAAGACCACACCGACGAAGAGCGTCGAGGGCATTTGGAGCCAAGACTCAAAAAATGCGGCGAAAACAATTGTGTGATGAGAAATTGACGCGTGTACTATAAAGTTTGAGTTTGTTCCGGGTATTTTTATGCTAATTACCGATGCGGATATTTAAATTATATCATTTTGTGCGGTGCTATGTAATCTATTTTCTTGTCGGTGATGACTGTAGGACTTTGAGACGGAGTCGTGGCGAGACACGAGTGACCGGACTAGGCACAGGCGGTGCTGAGGTCAGAGCGGTCGGGATGTGTCAAAGACGGCGCAGACTCGAAGTGGTTGCGAGACGTACGCGGCAAGAAAAGAGGAAGCTTCCAGGAAGGTGCAGGAGGGGCGTTTTGGAAAATACGCAAAGCTGCACAAACGGAAGCGGATTTTATATGGAATGATCCATTAGTGGAGAGGTGTTGTAACCTAATGGGTACAATTGAGTGTAAACCCATTAGTGGAGAGTTATTGTAACCTAATGGGTAAAATGTGAGTAAACCCATTAGTGGAGAGTGGTGTGACCTAATGGGTAAAGTAGGATTCTAGACCCATTAGTGGAGGCTATAAATAGAGGTGCTCTCTAGGTGGAGAAGTGCACCTTGAGAGAGAGAGAGAAAGAGAAATGGGTATGAGTATTAGGGTTTCCTAATGCTTGTGCTCTTGGGAGAGAAATATTTCTAAGTTCTAGGGTTCTATTCTCTCCTTGTGTGTGTTCTTCGATGAGACATGGAAGAGTGATGTAAACATTCATATGTTCTAAACATTCATCGCTCTTCGTCTCAATATAAGTGCTCTCGTTATATATTTTGTGCCATTTTACATGCTGTCTTTTTATTTTATTGTTTTTGTTCTAGTTGCTATTCATATATAAATATATATATGTAGATATATATATGCTTTGCTGCAAGTTTTGGTGTGCTCTATGATGGGAGAATACCTCAAAGTATGATTACTGGCTTATTCCCAAGAGCATAGAATAAATATTGTTTTCAGCAAGTGCGTGTGTGCAATCCTTAGTGTTGGACAGCAGCAGCACCTTCTCCTAAATAGTAATTTCAGATCAATTCTCCTATTTTTGGCTGTCCCTTTCTGATTTGCTTTGCAGCCGAGTTGTGCACCATGAAGTACTAGATGTTCCTTCTTCTGTTGCAACAAATACATTCGGCCAAGACTGCATTTTCTTGTGGGTTTTGCTGCTGCAGTAGGTAGGTCCAGGAAGGTGCAGATTTTTGTTGTTTCGGCAGCACCATGCAGGACTAGGTGCAGTTTTGGTAGTAGTCAGTACTGCCGATTTACTTTTTTTTTGTAGTAGCCGAAACTGCATGTTGGGTCTCTCTCCTTTGTTGGTTCGGTTCATGCAAGCAATAGCAACAGCAGTTCGCAGTAGCCTGTAGCAATCGGCTGTAGTCCCTTGGTACCTTTCGGCTGGTGCAGGAACAACACTCTTCTAGTTTGCTTTTTCTTGTTTCGGCTAGCAGGAAAGTTTTGTGGTGCATGTTGGTGTGCTGTCCCTGCTGCTAGCAGTTTGTTTTTTTTTGCAAGTTCTTTTCAAGTTGGACAGCAGCTGCACCATTTCTTTTCAGGTTCTGGACAGCAGTTCACTGCTCCTGTTTTGCAGCAGTTCGGTTCCCTGCTTTCTTCTTTTCGGCTGGGATAGTCTAGGTGCATTTGGGCCATGGTTGCTGCTGTTGTCTTACTGTTTAGAATAGGAGAGGAGCTTTTCAGTAAAGCAAGCAGTTCATTTCCTCTCTCCTATTTTCGACCAGGTGACTTCTCAGTTTGTAGTGCATGTTGTTTTTCTATTTGATGATCTTCAAGCAATTTGCATGCTGATCAAACAGCGTTATTTTCAGTTGAATTTTTTGCTGGTTGGTCTCTGATTTATGTTGATTTTTTTGGTGTCGCATGCGTTCCAATCTTTTACTCTTTTGCATGCAGTCCAAAATTAATTTTCTGTGAGTTGCTTTATCCTGCATCTTTTTGAAAAATTAAGTGTACGAATTTTCAGGGGCTTTTTTAGAACGACATTCACCCCCCCTGTCGCCATTTCGGTCCTACAATTGGTATCAGAGCCGGTTAGCTCTAATTAATAGATCTTAACCGGTCTCAAGAGCCATGGCGACGGACAAGTACTCGACCAAGCCGCCTGTTTTCGATGGCATCGATTACCCCTTCTGGAAGAGCCGAATGGAGACATATATCCAGGCCTGTGGGTATGCCATCGGCGCAAGGTCAAGACCCGTTTGTTGTTCTGCCGATGAGGACATCAATGCTAATAACATGGCTGATGTTGAGGCAAATGCTAAGGCAAGGAACATTATAATCCGAGTGCGGCAGAGCGAATTTGATCGCATCTCTCATCTCACGTCGGCCTTCGACATCCGGGTGACCCTCGGCGCATATCATGAGGGCACCACCGCATTAAGCGGTTCGGCAGGACGATTCAAGCGAGATTACAACAAGTTTGAAATACTCGCTGGCGAGTCCTTGGATGAGTGTTTTTCGAGATTTCACAAGATTTTGAGCAACCTCCGAACCGTCGGTCTCACATACTCCGACTCGGATAATGCTCGTCAGATGCTCTCCGCTCTTGATTTGCGTGTTTGGGAAATGAAGGTGACCACGATTAAAGACACGACTGACCTCTCGACTCTCACTCTTGACGCGTTGTACTCACGCCTCAAGACTCACGAGATTGACATAGTCTCTCGAAAGTCGAAGTCGCAGTCGATGGCCCTAGTCACCGATCCCGGTTCGGCTTCTAGTCTTTCTTCTGATTTGCCGTGTGGATTCTCCCTTGCTGCTCTCTATGACATAACTGATGATCAGTTAGAGCAGCTCGAGGATGAGCAACTAGCCCTCCTAGCTCGAAAGTTTTCCCATGCTTACAAGAGGAGGAGGGACAGAAAGAGGAGTGGGTCGAT
Source organism: Melocanna baccifera (assembly GCA_036346265.1). NCBI lineage: Eukaryota > Viridiplantae > Streptophyta > Magnoliopsida > Poales > Poaceae > Melocanna > Melocanna baccifera. Next base: position 27,411,750 of record CM070693.1, read on the forward strand.
AATTTGTTTCGAGTGTGGTGGCCCCAACCACATTCGGGCAAATTGCCCGAAGCTGGTGAAGGGCAAGAACGACTACGGCGGTGTGAGCAAGAACGACTACATCGACAAGAACCGCAACAAGAAGCCCTCAGTTCACGCTCAAGGCAAGAAGAAGTTCCGCAACTTTGGCAAAGCCAAGAAGCTCTTCCACCGCGTCCTCACCGCCTTTGACGACATCGACTTGGTGGCGTGGAGGGTGGAGCGGCGGCGGCGACAAGGATGATCAAGATCCCAAGGACGGCGGCGACTTCATCGGCATGTGCTTCATGGCCAGCGACAACGGCGTCGTGACGGCGAGCTCTACAGCGACTCCGATGAGGTAGGTCCCTCCTACGACCAGCTCTATGATGCATTTCTGAAGCTAGGAAAGTTTTATGCTAGATCTAGAGCTAGGGTCGTAGATCTTGAGAAGGAAGTAGAGAGCTTGTCACGGGAGCATACTTCACTTATATCTGCTCCCTCCCGTGACGAATGTGATGTTTGTTCTTCTTTGCTTGGAGATATGGAGAAGCTAAGGACCTCGCATGATAGTTTGTCTTCTAAACTTGATATTGTTAAGGAGGAGAATGTTAGTGCGCTTCTGAGTTAGAACCGAGTAGGATGGTGTTACCTTGCTTACTCTCGATCGGACTACTTCTCCCACCTCATGTGAGGTTAAAGACATTGCTGCTAGAGGACCTTATGCCATGCTTCTTGATCTGCCCGAGTCTTGTGAAAATTGCAATAACCTGAAAATGAACTTAAAACGAGCGGATCATAAAATTACTGAATTACATGCTTCTTTGCTTGAGCCGATTGCTTCATGTTTGAACTGTCCTAAATTAACTGCTGAACTTGAATCTGTTTCTAAACAATTCCAAGAAATGATTGATTACAACAAGAAAATGGCTAAATATGCTTCTAAGGACCCTGTTAGCTCACCATGCAAAAATTGTGATAAACTAAAATCTGACTTGATTGTTTTGGAAGAAAAATATGTGAAGCTAACTAAGGATTTACTAGAGAAGCCACAATCATGTTGTAATGTGTGTGCTGGTGTTGGGGAGAAGCCCAAGGGTAAGGTAGAGACGCCTAGCAACGTGAGCCAACCTACTAGTAGTAGGACTGTCCCATCAGAGTCGGCTGTACGTGCACAAGCCATTCTTTCCTCTACTGTTGGTTCTTCTTCTGCTTCCTTACCCTCTGCTGTTCCCTCTTCTCCCTGCTCTTCTTGCACCTCTCTCTTTCGGGAGTGTCAATATCTTATGAACACTCTCGAGAGATTTGTAGGAGGTAAGAAGAAGCTCAATCTTATTCTAGACCAATCTAAGATTTGCAGATTTAATCAGGGTCTAGGATATGATTTCTATGAGGACATGAGGAAGCATCCACCTGCCGTGCTCAGACCCATAGCACCAGGTGTGATCGAGACTGAGCCCAGGACTGAGAAAGTCAAATTTAAATCTGCGGGCTTTGTCCAAGGTATTTCTGACAGCAAGGTGATTCCACCTGCAACTTCGGCCTCTCACAGGGTGAAGTTTCATTGCACCTTCTGTCAGAAGGATGGACATATGGTCGATCGATGCTTCAGGCATGCCAGGATTGTGCAGAGAGACCGTGTTGCAGCTCTTAGGCGTATTCGTGGTCGGCCCGGACCACGAGTGCACCTAGGACCAAAGCCACGAGGTCTAAGGTTGCTACTGTTGATGCTTTTGGGCAGCATCAAGGACTTGGTTTTTCTGGTTCTTCTGATTTTCGTCCTCGATTTGCCCCGGGTCATGATATCCGCCGTCCTGAGGGTAGATCTCGTTTCCATCGAGATAACTACCCGCGGCGAGATCAGCGTGTTGTTGGTACTCCGACTCGCTCTCCCGTAGCAGTCGAACCCAAACAACGGCCGGTCTGCTCTTAGACCTTCTGCTTTGAGTGACAGAGAGCGTAGGGTAGATAGAGGTCAGTCGTGTTTGACTACTTCATCTGCTCGACGTGTTATTCAGTATTGGGTGCCAAAATTACTGTTGATTTACCCCAATACTGAGACTTTACTCTTTGTTTGGCTCAGGTTCGCCGAGCAGGGAAGGGAAAGGTTTGGCTCATAGACTCCGGGTGTTCACGACACATGACCGGAGATTCTCGTTGGTTTTTTTCCCTTGCCCGTGCTCCAGGTGATGAGACGATCACCTTCGGAGATGCTTCATCTAGGCGTGTCATTGCCAAAGGTACAGTGCGCATTAATGAGTCTTTTGTTTTAAAAGATGTTGCCTTGGTTAGTAAGCTGCAGTATAATTTACTTTCTGTTTCTCAGCTTACCGATGACGACTTTGAGGTGAGTTTTAAGAAAAACAATTGCAAAATTCATGATTCTTCGGGTAGTCTGGTTTGCGGGATTTCTCATTTTGGGAGGATTTTTCGTGCTGATTTTTCGGAGTCTTCTGGTGATCCTCTCAGGTGTTTAGTTGCTTCTGAGTCCCGCAACCTTTCCTTCTGGCATAGGAGACTTGGTCATATTGGTTTTGACCATTTGACCCGAGTTAGCGGCCACGATCTCATTTGTGGTTTGCCAAAACTCAAGATAGTTAAAGATATTGTTTGCGCTCCTTGCCGGCATGGCAAGATGGTCGCCGCTTCTCATCCTCCGGTCACAGTCACGATGACCGATGCACCAGGACAGCTGCTTCACATGGACACATTAGACCAGCTAGAGTGCAGTCCGCAGGAGGAAAGTGGTATGTTCTTGTCGTAGTCGATGACTTCTCGAGGTACTCTTGGGTATTTTTCTTAGCCTCGAAGGATGAGACGTTTACACATTTTCGAGGTCTTTTTAGTAGGCTTTCTGTTGAGCTCCCGGGTGCCTTACGAGCGATCCGCAGTGACAATGGCACGGAGTTTAAGAATTTCTACTTTGAGAGGTTTTGCGATGAGACAGGTGTAGAGCACCAGTTCTATTCTCCATACGTCCCCCAGCAAAATGGCGTCGTGGAGAGGAAGAACCTTACCTTGGTCGAGATGGCCAGGACGATGCTTAATGAGTATTATACACCTAGGAAGTTCTGGGCTGAGGCAATAGCCACCGCGTGCCATGTTTCAAACAGAGTTTTTCTGAGAGCACACTTGCATCGCACTTCTTTTGAGTTGAGATACGGGCGAAAGCCCATCGTATCTCATTTTCGTGTTTTTGGTTGCAAGTGTTTTATTCTGAAGTCCGGGAACCTAGATAAGTTCGAGTCACGTTCCTGTGATGGAATTTTTCTGGGTTACTCGACTTCTTCGCGGGCTTATAGGGTCTGGAACTGCGAGTCTAGCAAAATGGTAGAGACCTGCGAGGTGACCTTTGATGAGGCTAGTCCGGGGACTAGGCCCGATATCTCAGGTTCAGTAGAGCAGTCCAAGCCCATCTTTGTGGATGAGGAGGAGGACGAAGATGAGGGTTGTCTACCCGATCCAGTTTCTCCTCCCCTTGAGGTGCCTACTTCCACTGTACCTCAAGGAGATCAGCCCATTCCTTCCGCATCCTCAGGAGCTAGTGGCTCTGTTCCTACCTCATCAGCTCATGAGGTAGAGGCCACTACTTCTTCTCATCCAGGACCTCCCCATCATATCCAGAAAGCTCATCCTTCAGAGTAGATAATTGGAGATCTCTTTGAGCGCGTTACACGCTCAAAGTCTGGCACATCTCACTTCTGTCTCCACTCTGCTTTTGTTGCCTCTTTTGAGCCCAAGGATGTTTGTCATGCTCTATCTGATGAGTCTTGGGTCAATGCCATGCATGAGGAGTTGGAAAATTTCGAGAGAAATGAGGTCTGGTCGCTTGTCGAGCCCCCGCGCGGTCACAATATTATTGGGACTAAGTGGGTGTTCAAGAACAAGCAAAGCGAGGATGGAGTGGTTATTCGGAACAAGGCTAGACTGGTAGCTTAGGGGTACTCCCAGGTTGAGGGTCTAGATTTCGAGGAGACCTTTGCCCCTGTAGCCAGACTTGAAGCTATTAGAATCCTGCTTGCCTTTGTAGCTTCTAAGGGTTTCAAGCTTTACCAGATGAACGTCAAGAGTGCCTTTCTTAATGACTTTATTGAGGAAGAGGTCTACGTCCGAGCTGACCTCTGGTTTGAAAACCCCAAATACCCAAACCATGTCTTCAAGCTTTCCAAAGCTTTGTATGGACTTAAGCAGGGCCCCAAGAGCTTGGTATGAGAGGCTTAAGTCCTACTGTTGAGTCATGGTTTTGAGATGGGTAAAGTAGACAAGACCTTGTTCATTCGCCGGCATGGCGATCTTCTACTCGTCGGTTATGTGGATGACATCATCTTTGGCGGCTCCTCACATGCTCTTGTTTATCAGTTTTCCGATGTCATGAGCTCGGAGTTCGAGATGAGCATGATGGGCGAGTTGAGCTTCTTTCTTGGCTTCCAGATCAAGCAGACTCGGGAGGGTACCTTCTTGCATCAGGGCAAGTACACTCGAGACCTCCTGAAGCGTTTTGACATGAGTGATGGCAAGCCAGTATCTACTCCGATGGCGACAATGACTTCACTTGATCCAGATGAGGATGGCGAGCCGGTTGATCAGAAGGAGTTCAGAAGCATGATCGATTCCCTCTTGTACCTCACTGCCTCGAGACCGGACATACACTTCTCTGTGTGTCTGTATGCTCGATTTCAGGCTTCACCTCGCGTATCTCACCGCCAGGCGGTGAAACGTATTTTTCGGTACCTTCGAGCTACCATAGACTATGGTATCTGGTACTCTTCCTCTTCTTGTCTTTCTCTTCGAGCCTACTCTAATGCAGACTTTGCCGGCTGTAGGATAGACAGGAAGAGCACTTCCGGTACCTGCCAATTCATTGGCACTTCTCTTGTTTCTGGTCTTGAGCGATGCAGTGTTACCTGATCCACCGCAGAGGCCGAGTACGTAGCTGCCGCCAGATGCTGCAGCCAGGTGCTTTGGATGACTTTGACCCTACGGGACTTTGGGTTAGTTATCGACAGTGTTCCACTCTTCTGTGATAACACTTCTGCGATTAACATTGCTAAGAACCCAGTGCAGCACTCTCGGACCAAGCACATCGATATCAGATATCATTTTCTTAGAGACCATGTGGAGAAGGGTGATATAGTGCTCCAGTTGGCTGATATCTTTACCAAGCCTTTGGATAGCTCTAGGTTTTCAGCTCTGCGGGGAGAGCTTAGGGTGGTTTGTCCTTATGGACTGTTGTGAGGGGGAGCTATTTGTTTTACTGCTTTTATTATATTGATTATGCTCTTACTCCTTACTATTGCATAGCATTCAGGGTGCATTGGGGTTAGTCCTACTAGCATAGGTTAGAGTGGTATTCGTGTTTAGTTGCTTAGACTTCTGCTCTTATCTTATGATTCTAGGATGCTGCTTTTTAGCTGTTTCTTATCTCACTAGGTTGAGCTGACTCACGGCTTGTAGGTTCTAGCGAGGGTTGGGCCATCCTCGGGTAGACAGGGTACGTGTTTGCTCTCTAGTGTGTGTGCTAGACAATCAACTGATAGTCTTGGAGTCATATGGGGTAGACGAGAGTCTGTCTAAGCCATAATATCCTCTATATCTTCTGTATGCTTTAAGGACTACCCATTTGGATTTTCTTTGCCAGCTTCTCGTTTTATTGCTTTGGTTCAGGGGGAGTACTTTTGGGTTTGCTAGAATTTAATTTTGACATAACTCAACTTGAATTAAAAATGCATCTCATATTGAGGGGGAGCTGGACTTTCTTGCATTTCAGTCTGCATTGTAATATAACTACATGGAGCCTTGATTATTATCCCTGTTGATTTATTTACAATGCATTACATCTTGCCATGACCTGTGCTTAATTGCTAAATTTATCATGACTTTATATGTGTAGTCTAGTCGTTGCCATGATAAGTTAAATAAAAAAAGGGGGGGCTTTACTTGAATTAATTCATGTCATGGTAGTTCTTGAGACTAGTCTACTTTTAGTTATCCTTTTATTATTCCGGCCATGTCAAATAGATTGAGTTGAATCTTGAATCTTTGTTGAGCTTTAGATTGAGCTATGTTAGTTCTTTTATGAAGTATGAATTATCATTAACTCCTTGGTCTAAGGACTAATTGCAACAAAAGCAAAATGATCTCTTTTTGTGCGAAAAAACTGATCTCACCAATTCACTCTCATGAGACGGCTTGCCATTGCACTAGGCATGAACTCAGGGGGAGTTTTGGTTGACCAAGATCATTTCCTTAAGCTTCTCGCTTGGAGTGATCGCATAAGGCTTGAGATCTAGCACATGGCTAAGAAATTAAAATTTGTGAAAATGGTTGAAGCTTAGGAGGCAGTTGTGGATGGCTCCTAGTCCAGGACTTGCTTTGCTAAGATAAACCAAATATGATTTTCAGCAAAAGTTATGTGTGCTAAATTTGCTTATTCACAAAAAGACCAAGTACTTAAAAAGGAATGAACTTGTAGCCCTCTCAACCGGCTCAATATTAGCTTCTTGATTTCACTTAGATTATTTGACATGGCTTGCATCATCCTTGGATACCTTTAGCTAGACTAAAATCTTGTTTAACTTGACATGTTAAAAAAAATTGAACTAATTCACAGATTATGACTTAATTGGCTTAGCTTTTCTATACATAAATTGTCATGATCTTGATAGCATGCTTGTGTATTATGGCTTGGTGTCATACTCATAAGATCAATTTGTATAATCTTCATGGCTCCAAATGCGTAAAATAAAGAACACACAAGTCATTTCATTCTCTCGTGCATTTTGATGAAGTTATTGCCAAAAGAGGGAGAAGTTTGGAGAAAAAGCCTTCTGGAGTTTTGCAGAAAAATTTGCTCTTTCAGTTTCTGCTCCAGTTTTCTCTTCTGTCGACATGGTCTTAGTCTCTTTGACTTTCTTTTAGACCATGTTTGACTTTCAAACTCAACTTTATACGCTTTTTCGGTGTTTGTCAATGTACTCATCAAGGGGGAGATTGAGAGACCATGTGGAGGTAGCCCCAGTTGTGTGATGAGAAATTGACGCGTGTACTATAAAGTTTGAGTTTGTTCCGGGTATTTTTATGCTAATTACCGATGCGGATATTTAAATTATATCATTTTGTGCGGTGCTATGTAATCTATTTTCTTGTCGGTGATGACTACAGGACTTTGAGACGGAGTCGTGGTGAGACACGAGTGACCGGACTAGGCACAGGCGGTGCTGAGGTCAGAGCGGTCGGGATGTGTCGAAGACGGCGCAGACTCGAAGTGGTTGCGAGACGTACGCGGCAAGAAAAGAGGAAGCTTCCAGGAAGGTGCAGGAGGGGCGTTTTGGAAAATACGCAAAGCTGCACAAACGGAAGCGGATTTTATATGGAATGATCCATTAGTGGAGAGGTGTTGTAACCTAATGGGTACAATTGAGTGTAAACCCATTAGTGGAGAGTTATTGTAACCTAATGGGTAAAATGTGAGTAAACCCATTAGTGGAGAGTGGTGTGACCTAATGGGTAAAGTAGGATTCTAGACCCATTAGTGGAGGCTATAAATAGAGGTGCTCTCTAGGTGGAGAAGTGCACCTTGAGAGAGAGAGAAAGAGAAATGGGTATGAGTATTAGGGTTTCCTAATGCTTGTGCTCTTGGGAGAGAAATATTTCTAAGTTCTAGGGTTCTATTCTCTCCTTGTGTGTGTTCTTCGATGAGACAAGGAAGAGTGATGTAAACATTCATATGTTCTAAACCTTCATCGCTCTTCGTCTCAATATAAGTGCTCTCGTTATATATTCTGTGCCATTTTACTTGCTGTCTTTTTATTTTATTGTTTTTGTTCTAGTTGCTATTCATATATAAATATATATATGTAGATATATATATGCTTTGCTGCAAGTTTTGGTGTGCTCTATGATGGGAGAATACCTCAAAGTATGATTACTGGCTTATTCCCAAGAGCATAGAATAAATATTGTTTTCAGCAAGTGCGTGTGTGCAATCCTTAGTGTTGGACAGCAGCAGCAGCACCTTCTCCTAAATAGTAATTTCAGATCAATTCTCCTGTTTTTGGCTGTCCCTTTCTGATTTGCTTTGCAGCCGAGTTGCGCACCATGAAGCACTAGATGTTCCTTCTTCTGTTGCAGCAAATACATTCGGCCAAGACTGCATTTTCTTGTGGGTTTTGCTGCTGCAGTAGGTAGGTCCAGGAAGGTGCAGATTTTTGTTGTTTCGGCAGCACCATGCAGGACTAGGTGCAGTTTTGGTTGCAGTCAGTACTGCCGATTTAATGTTTTTTTGTAGTAGCCGAAACTGCATGTTGGGTCTCTCTCCTTTGTTGGTTCGGTTCATGCAAGCAATACCAACAGCAGTTCGCAGTAGCCTGCAGCAATCGGCTGTAGTCCCTTGGTACCTTTCGGCTGGTGCAGGAACAACACTCTTCTAGTTTGCTTTTTCTTGTTTCGGCTAGCCGGAAAGTTTTGTGGTGCATGTTGGTGTGCTGTCCCTGCTGCTAGCAGTTTGTTTTTTTTTTTTGCAAGTTCTTTTCAGGTTGGACAGCAGCTGCACCATTTCTTTTCAGGTTCTGGACAGCAGTTCACTGCTCCTGTTTTGCAGCAGTTCGGTTCCCTGCTTTCTTCTTTTCGGCTGGGATAGTCCAGGTGCATTTGGGCCACGGTTGCTACTGTTGTCTTACTATTTAGAATAGGAGAGGAGCTTTTCAGTAAAGCAAGCAGTTCATTTACTCTCTCCTATTTTCGGCCAGGTGACTTCTCAGTTTGTAGTGCATGTTGTTTTTCTATTTGATGATCTTCAAGCAATTTGCATGCTGATCAAACAGCGTTATTTTCAGTTGAATTTTTCGCTGGTTGGTCTCTGATTTATGCTAATTTTTTTGGTGTCGCATGCGTTCAAATCTTTTACTCTTTTGCATGCAGACCAAAATTAATTTTCTGGGAGTTGCTTTATTCTGCATCTTTTTGAAAAATTAAGTGTACGAATTTTCAGGGGCTTTTTTAGAACGACATTCACCCCCCCTCTGTCGCCATTTCGGTCCTACACACGGCTCCGCCCTAGCACCCCAGACCAGTGCCCTTGCGAGCTCTGCATGGCGTCGTACCTCTTGTGGGCCTGCGACGGCTTGCGAGCCACCAGGGAGACCTCTATCGGTGGTGGCGTCACACCGCACTGGCTCGACGAAGCGATGCTGCTAAGTCGGCGACCAGAATCTCTGTGGCGTGACAGGAGATGTGTGGATTTCACACAGCACAAAAGGAGCAACCGGACAAAGACGCGCGGGCGAGGGACGCATCCGTGTGCTGGTGAATAGTGCTTTATGAAGATCCTCCAACTCCCCACGATCGGGGACGCAACCGGCGGGAGCCTCATCGATTTGCCTCCCCACGATCGGGAAGGGAACCGACGACAGGTTGGCTCTCCATGTGCCCTGTCTGTCTTGGGAATGGACACGAGCTTACAGTCGTGCGACCGCTGACATCCCACGACGCACCAACCATGCGGCGCCACATGTACCCCTCCCTCGGGACTGTGCGTACGATCGAAGCAGATTGCCGAGTCTTTTTAGCACTCCGCAGGCCGACTCCGGACTGAGCGAGGGCTCACCTTACCAACACAGCATTGCGCGGGAAGGCCTGCTCTGCCCTGCGCCAAGCGGAGCCTCGACGCCACTCCTAGCACATTCGACACCCTCGGCTTCGCAACATGGCCTCGCTGACAAATGTGGCACCGCCAGGGATGGCTCCGAGGCTGCAGACGGTTTCGACACCCCACCGACGCGCGTCATTTTTACGCTACCACCTGTTTTTTCTACTGTGGGTCATAGGCCGTCGAGACGGAGGGGGCCAAAGGACTCGGCAATATGGCTTCGGCCTGTGAAGCCCTTCACCATGAGAGGCTCCTGTTGTAGGGGTGGCCTCCACCTAAACCCAGCTAGCCTGTTGAGAAGGTTATAAACCATATAAATGACGTAGTTTGCCCTCGAAGGGAGGCTCGGTGTAAGGTTACGATAGTAAAGACTCTCCTTACGAGGGAACGTATATATATTACGACCAGCCCTTGGGAAAGACCCAAGAGGACATTTTGCTCACCTAACTCTTCACTACTATACACCTCTCTCTCTGTTTGGTCTGTAGCCACAACAATATGTATGTATATATATGTATGTGTATATATGTATGTATGTATATGCTTGGAGACGTCTAGAGCAAAGGTGCCCAAATCACTACCTCCTCCATTTCTTTTCTTTCCTCTTGTAAACCAGTGCTGTTGTGTTGCACCACCTAAACCTCATTAGCTTTTCTTCTCAACGTGCACCATAAAGGAGGGAAGCGGTATCTCCGAGTTATTGTTATTATGAAGACCTACATAGGGGTGGCACTAAGATTTCCGAACAGCGCACATCCATGCAACCGCTCGCTTCACTGCTTTATCTACGTTCTGCACTGCATCGAGCTTGCGCCGCTTACTGTTCTTCATCAGAACCTACTGTAAGTCATTCGTGTATCCGATTGACACTGATATAATTTTATTCTTATGTATATTTGAAATACAATATGATTTTCCTACTATTATTACTTATGAGCTATACATCACTAATTATTTATGATGTTGGACTCCTTAGTAAAATATAAAATTAAAATATTACCCATATTTCCATCACTCCTCGGCAAAATTGGTTCACTAGATGCCAACTAGCCAGTAGGATGAATATTATGGTATATACTCTGCAGTCAGGTAGTTTGAAAGGTTACTATGACGGTCTACTCAACCACATGACTAAGGAATCATGTGGGACAACGAGCGGATTGTCTCTTGTGGTGAAAGTGTACACTCTGCAGAGTCAAAACCAAGGGCGGACATGGGAACCTAACTTGGATATAGTTCTAATTCAAAAACAATTTCTGTGGATTGGGAAAGAAAAATGAAGGGTGATGGATAGCCCTAGTTTGTGTTGCCCTGAGTGTCGCCCTTGTGATAATGTATGCGACTATAACGCTGAAAAGCTAATATATGGTGCAGGTGACATGTAAAGGTAGATGTAATCTGTGCCAATACTATCATCACATGTCTTTTTCAAATACTATGATTTCAGTTCAAATGGCTAGGTCTTAGGGGATTTTTATACATGTATCTTACGTCTTATTGAAAGCAATTTCTAGCAAATAAAATAACCTGAGCCTATCCTTTGACAAGCCATGCATGTTAAATTATTTGCATATTGTGTACTGGTTAGTGTGCTCACCCTCGCATCATCATATCCAGAGACAGGATGTCAAGACCACTATGCCTATGATGAAGCACCGAGCAATGGAGCTGACGACTGCAACTAGGGTGAATTTGAAAATGCTTAGTCCTTGGTAGCCCGTTATGTAAAAATGTTGCCCGACGTAGCGTATTTTAAACTTTGATGTATATTATTATGGTTTGAGGAATGTTCGTGATGTATGAGTTGATATATCAATGTACTGTGAGCACTATATATCAATGGATTCACAGAGAATTTTGGATTTCAAAACTGGGTCCAACACATACCGAACTTAAATAATGTGCTTTCAGGCATGTGTACCGAACTTATATGACATGATGGAGGGAGTAATAAATATTGAAGAGAGAGGAAGCTAATTAACGACAAAAGAGAATATTTCTAAATTCGCGTGCTCGCGTGCACACCATTCATTTTGAAACAAAACTAAAAAAATACCTGTCTTACTATATTTTATATTTTAAAGGGGACGGAGTGTTAAGTTTGTGGTATCCGAGGACCAAACGCAACCACTGTCCAATAGTCCAAAAGATCGATGCTGCATGCACTACTACAGAAAGCCTAATACTAGACGCCAAATCACAGACAGTGTTGTGGTTACAGACCAAACAGAGAGAGAGTATAGTAGTGGGGAGTTAGGTGGTATGTCCCCTCTCCCTGTGCTGGCCTCAGTATATATCTCCTATCGAGGAACATCTTTACAAGAATGCCCTTCGGGGCTGTTGTGGCTACAGACCAAACAGAGAAAGAGGTAGTGGGGAGCTAGATATCGAATGACCTCTCTCCCCGCGAGGCTTCGTCATGTTCATACATATATCCCCGAGGAGTGTCTTTACAAATGCCCCTTACACTCGAGTTCCTTTCCGAGACTATCATGTCATCGTACACGGATTCATAACTCGCTAACAGGCTAGCAGGGTTTAGGTGGGGGCCACCCCTACGACAGGAGCCTCTCATGGTAAAGGGCTTCATAGGCCGAAGCCATGCCGCCGAGTCCTTTGGCCCCCTCCGTCCTTGCGGCCTGTGACGTTGTATGACTGTGAACGAGGCGGAGTCGAAGCCGAGAGTCCGCAGCGGGGCCAGTGTGGCGGGCGTAGTTGTATGTGCGCTGCGAAGACGGGAGTTGGGATGGTTAAGCTTGTGCCGGTTGGTGTGGGCTGCCAGTGACTGACCCGCTGCGTCGGCGCTCTCCGCGATCTGCGCCTACTAAAAGGCATGGGACACATTTAGAGTATCAAAGTGGTTACAGTAAGAGTGGAAAGGTATATCGTGCGGCAAGGGCGCGAAGGGCTTATCTATGGCGTTGTCTAAAGGAATACGCGTAGACTACGGAAGCAGAAAACAAAACTTTTCTACCGCGCACCCAAGAACATCATGCTAAGGAAGGATCATGGATCGTTACCACTTAGACGTGCAGCGCAGCGGAAGAAGAATTGAAACCGATCCAATCACGCGTCGAGGTAGTAGTGGAAGTAGCCGATCGTCCGAACAGATCGTCTCCTCCACGCACGCCGATCAACAACGCAACGAGCGGCGCCTCCACCGGTATCCACACGTCCGGGCTGGGCGCCGATCGCGAGTGTACTAGCACTCGTGAGCAGCTAGGGTTTGGCTCGGGAGGTGGCGGCTAGGGTTTTGCTAGATGTTGCAGGACGAATCCCCTCGCCTCGCCTCCATATATATAGACCTCCTCACGTGGGCCTCGTGGACCGAGGCCCAATAGGAGTCTATTCGGATCTCTATCGAATTGAGCCCATATCCGAATCATATTCGAATTAGTGTTCCAACCCGTTAAGCGTGCGACCACAGCAGGTTCACGTATACTTGGTCGTGACCGGAAACGCCTTTCGGTCACCATGTTAATAGCGGCCTCTAGTAAGACATATTAACCCCAAAGTATATGTAAAGATCATATCGGCTGAACTGTAATGTTCTCTCATGTACGAATCCCTTTGCCTCACGATATAGATTGAGCTAAGGCGAGACTGTGTCACCCTCTTAATAGCTCAATCACTCTCTCGATTCCGTGATGGATTATAAACTCGTGATTGACTCCTCAATCACCTTGGCATGGCCATGCACTTTCATAATCCATTACATCGAGGGCCCAGAGATATCTCTCCCATAAGGAGGGGCAAATTCTATCTTGATCATTCACATCCCACTACATGTTTCATGGCAAACCGAAGACTACTTTTATGACTACCCGATTCACGGAGTAGTGTTTAGTAGTCCCAAAATAAGCTACTACTCATGTTGGTAACCATGATGATCTCAAGTCTAAGGATTCTACATAAACACTACTTGAGACCAGCGATGACACATGGAATCTCTGCGGTGTCTCATGGCGAGTCTATCAACATATGTTCACTAACACATGTCCATATTATTGATTTGGTATCACCATACCATGATCCATGAGACATGATCATCAATCAATACATATGCTGATCTTTGTCTTTGAATCATATTTGTTCCTCATATGATATACGATCAGGGATCATTTAGAAATAGCAACATCTTAGTATAAGAGTCTCATGAATAAGTCACGTACTCATTGATCAATAATGATGATGTCTATTCCAAGGAACAAAGTAATGTATCATAAACATAGTATGTGATATATACAACATCTCCATGTTACCTCTAGGCCATATCACTAACAGTCTCCCACTTGCACTAGAGTCAACCATGTAGGTATCTAATACCCATTGCCCTAGTGTGAGCCTCATGCTTTGGCTAGGGAAGCGGCTTTGTCAACGGATCTGCAATGTTCAAATCTGTTTGTACTTTGCATATCTTCACATCGCCTCTCTTCACTATCTCGCGGATGAGATGAAATCGCCATAAAATGTGCTTGGACTTCTGGTGCGATCTAGGCTCCTTGGCTTGTGCAATGGCCCCACTATTGTCACAGTAGAGGTCCATTGGGCTGGAGACACTAGCCATCACACCAAGCTCAGAAATAAATTTCTTGATCCAAACAGCCTCTTTGGCAGCTTCAGAAGCTGCTATGTACTCGGCTTCTGTTGTAGAATCAGCAACCGTCTGCTGCTTGGAACTCTTCCAGCTTACCGCACCGCCATTCAGGCAGAACACAAATCCAGATTGTGATCTAAAATCATCTTTGTCAGTTTGGAAGCTTGCATCGGTGTAACCATTTACAACGAGCTCTTCCTCACCTCCATAGACAAGGAACACATCTTTAGTTCTTCTCAAGTACTTCAAGATGTTCTTTACGGCAATCCAGTGACTTTCACCTGGATCTGACTGGTATCTACTCGTAGCACTTAAAGCATCTGAAACATGCGGGCGTGTACAAAGCATGGCATACATAATGGACCCAATAGCCGAAGCATATGGAATCGCATTCATTTTATCCCGCTCATCAGGTGTACTAGGACACTGATTCTTGCTAAGATTTATACCATGTGACATAGGTAGAAAACCTTTCTTGGAATCATGCATGTTGAACCTTTTCAACACCTTATCAATGTACGTATCTTGGCTTAATTCAATTAGCCTTTTTGATCTATCTCTATAGATCTTGATGCCCAGAATATATGCTGCCTCTCCTAAGTCTTTCATAGAGAAACTATTTTTTAATGAAGACTTAACAGATTCGAGCAAAGGAATGTCATTTCCAAACAGTAATATGTCATCCACATATAAGACCAGAAATACGAGTGCGCTCCCACTAGCCTTTTTGTAAACACAAGGCTCTTCTTCGTTCTTGATGAAACCAAACCCTTTGATTACTTCATCAAAACGAATGTTCCAACTCCGAGATACCTGCTTTAATCCATAAATGGATCTTTGGAGCTTACATATCTTTCCAATTGATTGCGGATCGACAAAACCCGTGGGCTGTGTCATGTACACATCCTCACTCAGATTTCCATTAAGGAAAGCTGTTTTGACATCCATTTGCCATATTTCATAGTCGAAATATGCAGCAATCGCTAGAATGATCGAATAGACTTTAGCATTGCGACCAGGCGAAAAAGTTTCATCATAATCAACACCTTGAATTTGTTTGAAACCTTTGGCCTGTCAATCGCGCTTTATAGATGTGAACATTTCCATCAATGTCTATCTTTTTCTTGAAAACCTATTTGCACTCAATGGTTTTAACACCATCAGGTGGATCAACCAAGTTCCAAACTTGATTACTGTGCATGGATTCAATTTCGGATCTTATGGCTTCAAGCCATTTCTCAGAGTCTGGTCCCACCATCGCTTCTTCATAGGTCTTAGGCTCATCGTTGTCTAACAACAAAATGTCCCGTTGTTGAGTAGTCAAGAACATGTACCTCTCAGGTGCACGACGTGACCTTTCTGACCTACGTGGTGCTGGTGTGTCCACAACAGGTTCTTCAACAGTTTGTTCATCCTGTTGTGGTTCTGTAGGAGCTGAAACGTTATCAGGTGTTTCTTGAATTTCTTCAAGTTGCACTGTGCTCCCACTATCCTTTCTTGAGAGAAACTCTTTCTCTAAGAAGACACCATGCCGGGCGACAAACACTTTGCCTTCTCCTTGATTATAAAAGTAATATCCTTTTGTTTCCTTAGGATACCCGATAAAGAAGCATTTATCAGATTTAGGAGTGAGCTTATCAGATTGTAAACGTTTTACATAAGCCTCACATCCCCAAATCTTAAGAAAAGACAAGCTAGGACGTTGTCCTGTCCACATCTCATATGGAGTCTTTTCTCTCGATTTTGATGGAACCTGTTTAGTGTGAAGCAATTTGTTTCAGAGCGTACCCAAAAAGACAACGGAAGATCACTTTGGCTCATCATGGAGCGCACCATATCTAATAAGGTGCGATTTCTCCGTTCAGATACCCCATTCCATTGAGGTGTTCCTGGCGGAGTCAATTGTGGAACAATTCCACAATCCTTTAGATGATTGCCAAACTCATGGCTCAAATACTCGCCTCCACGATCAGATCGTAGAAACTTGATTGTCTTGCCTAAATGATTTTGCACTTCATTTTGGAATTCTTTGAACTTTTCAAAGGATTCGGACTCATGCTTCATCGGTAGATATACCCATATCTACTAAAGTCATCGATAAAAGTTATGAAATCTGAAAACTACTGGTCATTAAGCTCATTGGTCCACATACATCAGTATGTACGAGTGCCAATAAGTCATTTGCCCGTTCACCTTGACCGGTGAAAGGTGCCTTTGTCATCTTGCCAAGTAAACAAGATTCGCATGTCTCTAATGATTCAAAATCAAATGAGTGCGAGAATACCATCTCTATGGAGCTTCGCATGCGTTTCTCATTTATGTGACCTAGCGGCGATGCCAAATAAACGTGGGATTCAAATCATTCGGACGTTGCCTCTTTGCATTAATGTTATAGACCGGTGACCCTTCAAGAGTAAGAACGTATAACCCATTCACCAATGGAGTATGACAATAGAACATATCTTTGAAATAAAGAGAACAACCATTGTCCATAGATTTAAAGTCATAACCTTCTGCTTGCAAACATGAAGCAGAAATAATGTTCTTTGAAAGAGATGGAACACAATAACAATTATTCAATTCCAAAACTAATCCTGAAGGTAAAGACAATGGCATGGTGCCAACAGCTACTGCAGCAACTTTTGCTCCATTGCCAACGCGAAGATCCACTTCGCTCCTCCTCAAACTTCTACTTCTTATTAGCCCCTGCAACGATTTGCAAATGTGAGCAACCGATCCGGTATCAAATACCCAAGAATTAGTGGAAGAAGTAGCAAGATTGATTTCTATAACATTTATACCTGGAGTGGAAGTCATACTTCCCTTCTTCTTCTCAAGATCCTCCAAGTACTTTGGGCAGTTCCTTTTCCAATGTCCTGATTGCTTACAGTAGAAACAATCTGCATCAGGATGAGCATCGCCCTTCTTATCTTTCTTGGCCTTAGAATTGCTCGCGATTGCATCAGGAGATTTCTTTCTTTTGATCACGCTTCTCTTGACATAGGGCTTGCCCTTGCCTTTCTGCATCATCATCACATGATTGCTGCTTTTCTTAATGCTTTCCTCGGCAGATTTTAGCATCCCATGCAACTCAGCCAGGGTCTTGTCCAGGTTGTTCATGTGAAAGTTCATTATGAATGGCTCAAAGCTCGGGGGAAGCGACTGGAGAATCACATCAGTAGCCAACTCTTGGCTAAGGGGAAAACCAAGCTTTTCCAGACTCTCAATGTAGCCAATCATCTTAATCACATGAGGGCTGACGGATTCCTTCGCAAGCACACGCACGCAAATAAGGACTTTGAAGTATTGAACCTCTCACCCTTGCTTGGTTCTCAAACATACCACGTAACCCCACAATGATATTGTAGGCATCTGTGTTCTCATATTGCTTCTGAAGCTCAGAGAACATTGTGGCAAGTATGAGACAGCTCACATCAAGGCAATCATTCGTTTGCTTCTCATAAGCTCTCCGTGCAGCCACAGTAGCATTATCAAGGCAATTCTTGGGGTAAGGAGACTCAAGGACATACTCCTTGCGCTCTTGCTTGAGAACAATTCTCAAGTTGCGATACCAATCCAAAAAGTTTGTTCCATTGAGTTTTCTTTCTCAAGAACAGATCGCAAATTAAAAATCTTGGATGCGGCGTTAGGTGACATGATCTACAACACAAGAATATGCAAAGTTTAGCACTATGTTTATGTTCATCTTTTATTAAACTATTTAGCAAAAGACTCCCACTATGAGTTTTGCAACAAAAACTCCTCTAAGTTACATAGTGGGTAAAGATCCTCATTTCACTAATTCCTAGTGAGCTTTGGCATCACGGCTAGAAAACTAGTGACATGGGTAAGCAACACTTTGCTAATCACATCCCTATGTGACTCTACTTTGGGTGACATTAGTATGCCTCGGCCCCAATCTATGCCCCAAGGTCCAAAACTATTTTGATAACCTTGTTAAGTAAACCAAATGCTTCGCATGTAGATGTCCGACATCTACCCCAAATGATGATGATAACCGATGGCACTCTACTTTAGTAGACCTACCATGCGGTGATCATTATCTTTAGTGCAACATATGGAAGGCCATTAACACCTAATTTTAAGAGGATTCTATCCTACCAAAGCAACATATCACATATATCATTGCATAAGAATAAGATAGATAATATCATAGATAAACACATTTAAGCGTGAAGTAGTATGGCCCAAAAATGGTGATATCCATCTCCAAGTAGGTGTAGACGATCTCCATCCTCCACATCACTCCTTTAGGCCACCATGCTTAAAAGCTTGTAACCTCAAAACTAGGCTACTACCTATAATAGCTAGAAATTGAAGATTACAAAGATAGATTCAAGCATTAAGGTCGACACGCAGTCGTTAAATAAATATATATATACAGCTAACAATAGCTGAAATAATCATGACACGCAGCCATGAGCAGATGTTACATGCATCACATACATCTCATACATTCAAATAAGCTATAGGGCCATACTATTCACACCATTCCCTGCAAATACAAGTTAGACGTAGAATCGCATTCTACCTAACGATGTGAACCCACGACGCTATACAAGGGGGGATACACACGGCGGGGGGTCGAGGGGGGAGCCGCCCCCCGCGGGTTTCAGGGCAGCGCCCTGAAAACCTCACAGAATTACATAGATCGCATCTATAAAATCGCTATGAAAATCTTATCGAGCTGATCAAATCAACCCAAATCCGAGCCATTCAAAATGTCTCAATTTTCATTAGATCAATCATATTGATCATCGCGATCGGTATACTTGAGGAGACCACAACACAAGATCGGTATACTAAAGGAATACGCGTAGGCTACGGAAGCAGAAAACAAAACTTTTCTACCGCGCACCCAAGAACATCATGCTAACGAAGGATCATGGATCGTTATCACTTAGATGCGCAGCGCAGCGGAAGAAGAATTGGAAACCGATCCAATCACGCGCGTCGAGGTAGTAGTGGAAGTAGCCGATCGTCCCGAACAGATCGTCTCCTCCACGCACGCCGATCAACACTGCAACGAGCAGCGCCTCCACCGGTCACCCTGTTAATAGCGGCCTCTAGTAAGACATATTAACCCCAAAGTATATGTAAAGATCATATCGGCTGAACCTGTAATGTTCTCTCATGTACGAATCCCTTTGCCTCACGATATAGATTGAGCTCAAGGCGAGACCTGTGTCACCCTCTTAATAGCTCAATCACTCTCTCAATTCCGTGATGGATTATAAACTCGTGATTGACTCCTCAATCACCTTGGCATGGCCATGCACTCTCATAATCCATTACATCGAGGGGCCCAGAGATATCTCTTCCATAAGGAGGGGCAAATTCTATATTGATCATTCACATCCCACTACATGTTTCATGGCAAACCCGAAGACTACTTTTATGACTACCCAGTTACGGAGTAGTGTTTAGTAGTCCCAAAATAAGCTACTACTCATGTTGGGAACCATGATGATCTCAAGTCTAAGGATTCTACATAAACACTACTTGAGACCAGCTGATGACACATGGAATCTCTGCAGTGTCTCATGGCGCAGTCTATCCAACATATGTTCACTAACACATGTCCATATTATTGATTTGGTATCACCATACCATGATCCATGAGACATGATCATCAATCAATACATATGCTGATCTTTGTCTTTGAATCATATTTGTTCCTCATATGATATACGATCAGGGATCATTTAGAAATAGCAACATCTTAGTATAAGAGTCTCATGAATAAGTCACATACTCATTGATCAATAATGATGATGTCTATTCCAAGGAACAAAGTAATGTATCATAAACATAGTATGTGATATATACAACATCTCCATGTTACCTCTAGGGCATATCACTAACAGTTGTCGGAGTCGCCCCCCCGATGCGAAGACCTCGCTCCGTGTGGTGCCGGTGTGGAATAGCCGCGACAGGTCAGCGTAGGCGAAGTCGTTGCGGCGGTGCCGGGGGTCGATATGTCGGGCGCGATGTAGCGGAAGCGTTGCGTGGACGGCTCGGCTGAACCACGTGTCGTTCCGCTGAGTTGCCGGCGATGCCGAGGGTGTAACTCAGATCCCTTGAACTGGGCCGTGTGCAGACGTTGCGTGCGCCTGAACGGTCGCGCCCGCACATCTTCTGCCGGTTGCGGCGCCCCGTACGCAGGCGGCCGCGTCGCCTCAACTTTTGAGCTTCCGCCCAGCAGTCGCGCCGATTGGACTTCCGTCGGTTGCGCTTCCTGATGGAGCGACCGCCAGTACGCCTATATATACCCGTGGTGGAGCACTGTGCTTGCCAAACCTGCACCCCGCGCTTTCACGCTCTAAGATGGTCTTGTTCTCGTAAATAGGGCTTCATCGCTCTCGGTGCCTATTTACGAGAACAAGATCGCCGCTGAGCGTGAGCAGTATGCCCTACGGACGTCTCGTTGGTAACACTGCACCCAAGTGGCCTGCTGTTGCGGGGGTCGTTGCGGAGCCCCCCGGTCAGTGTGCTTGGCGAGGTCGGGGGCGGATCACTGCCCCGCGAAGGCGAAGTTGGCGTCGAAGGAGGGGCGAGGTTGTGCTGCCTGGGCCCCGGACGCGCCACGCGGCAGGGCACCATTGGTGTGTCGTGCGGTGTTAGGGCCGTTGGATTGGGCGCCCTGACCGGGCCTGGCGCGCGTGGGTGGAAATGATGCGACGGTTCTGGTTGCAGGAAGGTGGGCGGTTCGTCTCTAGCATTTACGTTGGGCGGTATCGTGGGAGGTGAAGGGGTTTTAAATACCCCTGAGTTAGACCACCTCCTTTGTACTGCCCGTGCCCTTGTTGCCCGCCCCACTGTCCTATCTCTTGCAGCGCCCTTCTTCGCGGGACGGTACGAGGTAGGAGGATGATGGCAGAAGATGAGGTGCGCGCCCAGCCAGCTGATGCCGGCGTCGTCTTCAGGCGGGAGTTGCCGCTCGAGGTGGCGTACACACTCGTGGAGCGGGGTTCGACAGATGTGGGCGAGCGACGGCGGCGGCGGGGAGGATGCGTGGTCCGCGCTCCCGCGTCCTAGGCCCAACGCTGGTGACGGAGGAGACGATTTACGGCCTTTTGCGCGAGGGGAAGCTGTTGGACCGTGGGGAGGTACGGCTGCCCGCGGGCGACGAGACCGAACGCGCCCCAACACGGTGGAGGCGATCGTGTTCGTCGCCTTCTTTGATGCCGGGTTGCGAATTCCGGCCGCCGAACTTGTCGGAGGCGTCTTGCGGGGCCTTCGGGCTTGAGTTGGCGCAGATAACGCCAACTGTGATAGCCCGCCTTGCGGCGTACAGTTAGGCCCTGCGTTCGGAGGTGTGCTGGCCGACCGCCTCGCTGTTCGCATTCCTCCACAACGCCCGGTGTGAACCGAGTGGGCGAGGTGATAGGGCGCTGTGCAACTTCAGTTGCGTCGACCTCATCTTGCGCGCGGGCTGTGAGAAGATTTTTCCCGCGGAGTCGGGCCTGGCAGAGTGGGAGCCCGGTTGGACGAGGTGGTGGTTCTACCATCGCGTGGCGAGTGGTAGCAGCCTTGAGTGTTCGGGGCGGCCAATTGTGATCAACCCCGCACCCGACACCCCGCTAGGTGTTGAAGACGAGCGGATAGCACAGAGGCTTGTAGGGATCACCGCTCGCTTCAATGTGCGCGACCTCATGGAGGAGCTTGTCATGTATGGCGCGGCACCCCTTGCTGACGGGTGGCGCCTTACTCCTGGGAAGCTTCGACGTGACAACGTGCGCCCGAGTGTGTGCACTTTGCCGAGACCCATCGGCCGCTGTAAGTGTTGGGGCTCGGGTGTTTATGCGGGGTACTGAGCATGTTGTGTTAACTTCCTCCTTGGCCACTCGCAGGGGTGTCTCTGGAGGACGCGGAGCGCACGGTGGGCGCAGATTCTCGGGCCTTATACGCCGGGGAACACGACTACGCGTGGCTGCGACCGCGAGGCGGGCAGGCGGTTGAACCGCGTATGCGGCTTTGGGCGTGAGGGTGCCCGAGCGCCTTGTCGAGTCGAGCCCGCCCCCTTGCGGTCCCATGGGGGAGGGAGGGCCCGCCAGCGCGGGCCCCAACTTGGTGGAGCACGCCACTTCGGAGGCGTGCACGGACACCGCTTTGCGGGCCGCCGTCGTTGAGACAGAATTGTCGCTCACGAAGGATGTGGGGGCAGGGCGTGCTTCCGTCGTGGTGAGGCCTCCTGCGAGCGCTTCTGCCGCGGGGCCGGCCTGCTATTCCCGGCAAGTGAAGAGACCCTGCGTACAATCGCCTCTCCGGGGCTTCACTGTTGCGGGCAAAGTCGGAGCCCTGTGGGACCCCAACGTGGACGCTGAATGCCTGGAGATCCCCGCGGGCGTGCTCGGATACACGGCTGCTGAGGGCGAAAGCTTGGTGGAACTGAGCTCTGACACAGAGGTTGCGGTGCCCGGCGAGGAGGTGGAGGATGCGGGGATCCCGGCGGACTTGGGCGAAGTTGGAGGTAAACATACATTGACCGTGCCCTGTATACGGTGAGAGGGCTGACTGCCATGACCCCTTGCAGCAACGCCTGTCTCCGTGCATAGGCGTCCCGCGGCGTGCGAGGGCGTCTACTTGGGAAGGAGCGTCGATGGCGGACGCGCGGCTGCTGCGGTGCCGCCACGAGTTTGGCGGACTTTGTCCCCGGACTCACGGTGCTGGCGGCCTGGCGAGCGGCAGCGGACAGTGCCGTCGCCGGCTTGGACCAACAGGCGCTGCAGGCGTGCGGGGCAGCAGGGCTACTAGACAAAGTGTTGGAGGTCTCTGAAATGAGGGTAAGCCTGCGACCTATGGTAGCGCGAAGCTCTTTGATGCTGTACTGATTATTGTGTTGCGCAGACCTTTGCCCTTAGCCGAGCGCTGCAGGCAGCGCGTATCCGGGAACGGGAGGCCTTAGAAGGCCGGGTACACGCTGCGGAGAAGGCTCTACGTGCGTCGGAGGAGGCACACGCGGCTAAGGACGCCCGCTTGCGGGACGCCCGCCTGCGGGGCTTGGAAGTGTACCGTGCGGGGGCCATTGGTTATGCAGCGGAGCTTGCGGCCCAGGCTCAGCAGGAGGCGTCGGAGGAGCGGGATGGCCTGCTCCAACAGGTTGCCGCGCTGGAAGAAGAGAAGGGCCGTCTTTGTGCATCTCTACGAGAACGAGACCAGGCGCTGGGGGAGGCCTCGGCGACGGCATGGGAAGCAATGCTGGCCGTGGAAGGCCTGGTTGAGAATCTCGTGGCCAAAGTGCCGCCCTGCTCCTTTGGGCCGGAGGAGCTTCCGCGGACCCTTCAACGGATCGGGGAAGCAGCCGACCTCGCCCAGGCCGCCGCCACATCGTTTGGCAACCATTGCTCAGATGCGTGACCGCGCCGCACGGGCGTGCGCTCTTCTCCAAAGATCGAGGCTGCGCCACGCCGCTGAATCAGGCGACCCGCACTGGAGATACTGCTGGGCCGGAGTGATGTCTCGGTCTTTGTGCGATCCGTGCGGCCCACCGTTCGAGTTTTCCACGAACGGATCTGGGAGTACATGTAACATCCTGTTTTCCTGAGATTTTTAAAGCCTGGATTTCAAAAATGAATTTTTAAAGTTTTAAATGATTTAATATGATTAAAATAAACATTAACATAAGTTGGAAATATTTTATTTGTGTTCCTCAGGTCTCAAGGAATTTTCTGGTATTTTTGGTGAATTTTTGGGAGTTATTTGCGATTTTCTAGAACTTTTAGAAGTTTATTTGAATTTCTGGAAAAAGAAAAGAAAAGGATTTAACCTCAGCCGCCTGATCCCGCCCGCGCCACGCGTCGCGCATCCGCGCTGATGCGCGGCGGCACCAGCGCGCCCGCACCCCGCCGCGCCTCGGCCGCTCGATCGCGCGCCAGCGCGATCACGGCCGCTCGCTCGCGCGCGCGAACCCTAACCTAACCTAATCAATCCCGCCGTCCGATCTCGCGGCGTGGCGCATCCTAGCCGTCTAACCCGTCCGCGTCCGCGCCGTCGCCGTAACCGGATCGAACTCCTCGGTTCGCGTGTTAAAACGGTCGGCCGTCCTCGGTCGGCGTGCACGCCGCGAAACCCTCGCCGCCGCCTCCGCTCGCCCTCGCGCGCGCCGTCGTCGAGCCGCTCCGCCGCCGCCGTGCTGCGCCTCGTCGTCGCCTCGAGGTCGCCGGGCAGCGGCCGCCCGCGCGTCGCCGCCGGTGAGCTCCCGCGCCGTTCGCCGCGTCGCCTCCGTCGCCTCGCCGCGCCCTCGCCCTCGCCTCGCCTCGCCTCGGGCGCTCGCGCGCGCCGCGACCCGTCGCCTCGCGCGCGCGCACCCGCCACGCGTCGCCGATCCGCCTCCGCGCCCGACCACGCGTCGCCCGCCGGCTGTGATCCGCGCTTCGCCGCGCGCGCCGCGCCGCGCGCCGGCAGCAGCGAGCCGCCGCCGCCGCGTCGCCGATCAAGCCGTCGCCGCGCCCGCGCGCGCAATCTCGCCGCCCGCTTCGGTCGGCCGAGGCTCAGATCGCCACGTGCCCGCGTCCCGCCGTCGGATCCGCCGACGCCGCCGCGCCGCCGCCCGGCTCGGCCTAGCCACGTGGCAGCACCAGCGCGTGCCACGTCAGCCCTAGGCCACGTGGCATGACACGTGGCATGCCACGTCAGCGCCACGTCAGCCCTAGCCGCCCCCCCGAGCCACGTGGCAGCCACGTCAACTGCCACGTCAGCATGTGCCACGTGGCAGCATATGCTGCTGCCACGTCAGCACGCCCCACCGCGTCAGCCGCCGCCCCGTGCCTTTATCACGTGGACGCGTCCACGGTGGACTCGAATCTCGTGGACCGGGTTCACAAAGACACGATATTTTTCCGATTTTCCCGAATTAATTTTAGAATTAATTTTCCGGGAGCCCATTCTCCTCCGTCCTAGCTCCGATTGACCCCGTTCTTTTTTCTAAATTCATCTAAAATCGAGCTCTAGCTGTTGGTACTGGTTTTGTGAATTTTTGAGTTCTTTTGCTTGTCATTTTATGTGTTTCTTTGTTTCTGGTCGTTTTCTCTCTCGTTAGATTCGGATTCCGGAGGAGCAGGTTTCGCGGCAGAAGACCAGGAGTACCCCGCTGAGCATAACGAAGGCAAGTCGTGTCCCTTGATCATGTTGAACCCAATTTTACAAACTATTATTTAATTATTTTGCTTTAAATTACATTGCATTGCTATTTTTATTCAAACCGTTGCACAGGTAGTTATTGTCCCAATTGCAATTATACCTCCTTGACACTTTGAAATACCATGATGCCTTTGTCACCATAGGTTGGGAAATTTATTAGTGATGCTAGTTAATTTATCACATGGGTTGGTACGATTAGATTGCTTAGCCTGTTTATATTTACGATTGATCTCCTCACACATGATAAATTATTAATTTGACTTAATGACATATGGAACTGTGGTTGGTGCCACGTGTATTAAAAATTTGTGCCACGTCATTAGTGTGACGTTGGCTTGGTTATACAAATTGGTTTTGCACTCGGCGCAGTGATCGTGCGAAAAGGGAAATCTGGTTGTACTTTGGGGATGTGGTAGCCTCGCGGGTAATGTTAAGGACTTAACTTTGTGCGCCATTGATCGAGCTTAATCGCAAACCACATGTCTATTATGGGATGGACTGGCTGATTAATTTGTAATATTTCAATTCAATTACGCCATTGTGATGGACATGGTTCTTGATTTCCATGTGGCGCAAGGGGGTGTGATCACGAAACCCTAGCGGGCGAGGATTGGGTTGAGGTAGAGCATTGTAAAGGCCTTGTTGTGATTTCCTTAGGCCTAGGCTAATCACATCGTGTGGGTGCAGTTGTGCAACCTCTGCGAGTGTAAAACTATTCGAATAGCGCGTCCTCGGTCATGGACAATGCTCGGGATTTCACACGAGGTTAGTGTTTCAATTATAACTTGGTGGTTTATGTTGGGAGTGAACGGGTAGTTCATCTGTTGGTTTAAACTTGTGAATTGGTGTTCACAAGTGGTTCATGTTTATTCCTTTGATTATCTATTGCTCTGTTTTTGATTAACTTTAGCTTTCAAGTTATTTAATATATTTCATCAATAAATGCCTTTATGCAAATTAACCTTTCAGCCTTCCTTTGGTAAGCCTTGCATATTATATTGCATTTATTGTTACAAACGACTTGCTGAGTACCAATGTACTCACGGCTTTACGCCTATGTTGCTCAGTTGAGGGAGAAGAGTACTACCAGCAGAGGTGCGGAAGGAGAGTACTACGGCGACTTCACGGATTAGGCCGTTCTCCACTCGATAGCTTTGTGGCTTGTCGATTGGTCGCTACGCTTTATTTTGGATTTCATTGCTATTTTGTTAAGCCCTTCAGGCTAGAGATATTGTAAGCTTGGCCATAAGGTCGTACCCTTGATATTTTATCGATATTCGAGTTTCCCTTTATTATTGTCGTGTGTATGACTGTGATGACATCTATGTTTGACTGTGTGCACTAGCGTGATCCTGGACTAGTGCAGTTTACACAGAGAGACCGAGTTTGCATATTCGGGTCTCAACAGAGATGGTATCAGAGCCATATCGATATGAGGACGAAGCCCTAGTTAAATTGGTCGATAGCCCAAAAATTTATTTTCTAAATCAAACCAACTAAACTTGATATTTAGTAATATCTCTATCTTCTTACCTCATTCTTAAGGATTCTTGTCTCTCGCCCCAACTCTTGCAAAATTCGTTTTTCCTAAAGTTATAAACTGATCTTCCCTTTATAAATGCATTAGATGTCCCAAGCTTCTTACTGACCGACGGGAGGATGGAGGTCACTTCTCACGCGTTACATTGCGGGCCTCGGATTTAAGAGGCGCCGTCTACCTCACCAAGGATGAGAAGCAAAAGGTCAGCGCATCGGGAGCATCTCGGGCTATACTTCACCACCCGAGTCGGCAGCGGTGCTACATCACGATTTCAAGAACACGGTGCGGTGGGAGATGTCGGACAAGGAGTTGCGCACAAAGCCATCCGTCGACTTTGCAAGCTATACAAGATCAACATGGCGGACTCGTCCGGAAGTTCAAGGAGCGATGCGGAGCCACCCCGAGACTACGAGCGATGCGGGAGGAGCCCGACGCGATCGCGATACCTCTACCGTCGCCTACACCGCCGAGCCCGGAGGAGAGACGTCGTATCACCGAGATCGTCGCGCCTACCTCGGTCGGTTCACTCCGGCCCGATCGAGAGAGCGATCGCCGCCGATCCGCAACTCGTGGGTTGTCTACAACGATTCGAGGGCGATAGCGATGTACCCTATTTGTCGAGGACCAGTGGGAGCCTTGAGTAGATAGTGCGAGTAGACACGTTGGATTTTATTTGCGGTTGAGTGTGATGTGAGCTGCAAATATTGCCTTAAAAGCATTATATTGCGATCATGTCAAATCTTTTAATGGAGTTTATTTTTGTTCAGTTTCTTGGTTAGCCTTTTGGCTAAGTGTTTGTTTAGTTAGGTCTCCATTAAGCAAAACCCCTTAGACGCATTTACCCCTTATCTATGCTTCTCCTCTCGTCTTTTACCTTTGGTCGATCGTGATTGTTTTCTTTTGAGCAAGATGGTTGATACCAGAACTCCTCGATCGCACTCAAGGGAACCAGGACCAGAGAAGCGATCTTTGCGCGGCGGTGCCACCTACCTTGGATCCCCCTCGATCGATTCTTGATGGCGGACTCGAGATGATGCGAACTATGATGCGAGGTATGCGAGACTATGATGCGGCGGCAGCACGAGAGCAGTACACCGCGCGGCACCTCGTCAGCCAGACCAGCTATGCAGAGTTTATGAGGCGAGACCGCTGCTTTCTCGGTTCATCAGAGCCTTTGGAGGCCGACGGCCCGGGTCCGTTCGATTGAGAAGAAACTGGGCTTGGCCGGTCTGCGGCGAGGAGAAGGTTTTGTATGCGGCACATCGGCTTGAGGGACCAAAGAAGCAGAGTGGTGGGAGAACTCTTGTGCCGCCCATGAGAACCAAAGCACAACATCACTGGAAGGAATTCGCAAAGGCTTTCCACACCGCTCATGTCATGGAGGGAGTGGTTGAGATGAAGAAGGATGAGTTTGGGAGTTCCAGAGAGGAACACATCGGTGAGTGAATATCTCAATAAATTCACTCGGTTGGCTGCTTCTGGCGCGGAAGGATGTAGCGGCATGCATGCAGCGCGCGAAGAGGTTCAAGAAAGGCTTGAACCCAGCTTTGAAGGTGCAAGTCGTGAGGCACGCGACTATGCGATTTCAGCGATTGGTGGATAAAGCCATTCTCATCGAGGAGAGTCGCCACAAGCTCGAGAGTCTCGCAAGAGGAGGTTGATCGGCAGGATCACGGTCACACCGATCTCGAGGCCTCGTTTTGGTTCCTACCGGCTGCACGAGCGCGCCGCAGCAGCAGCAGCGATCTTGATTTGGACCCGGCTCGGACACGCGCCGATTTGATCAGTCGGCGTCTGGTGGTTCCGATGGACAGCAGCAGCAGAAAAGCAATAATTCAGCGGCATCCATCACTTGCTTCAAGTGTCATGAGGTGGGATACTATGCTAGCAAGTGCCCTCGAGCGAGCCAGCGGCGCGATTCGTTTTGACTTGGGAGCCACACGGTCGTACCCCTACCGGGAGCGGGGCGAGCACCCGGCCGGGCGAGGCCAGCGGGGCGCCGGTGGTGAGAGGTCGGTGAACCATGTCACCGCAGAGGATGCCGAGTAGCACGGACATTGTGATCGATGCGTTTCGTACATTCGATTCCTGCCCGTTTTATTTGATTACGGAGCTTCGCATTCGTTTGTTTCTCGGAGTTTTGCTTTAAAGCAACAATTGAAAACTGTTGCTCTTGGATCTGTTCTTTTAATCCAATCCCGGATCGAGTTGAGATCCAACTTAGGTTGTCCAGAGTTAGGATAACCATTCGGGAGTTGAGTTGAGGGCCGACTGATTTTGTTGGATATGCGGTCCCTAGATGTAATCTTGGGAATGGATTGGCCGAAGCGGCGAGCGGTGTTAGATTGTGGGAGCGAGCGTTGACCTTAACCAATTGAGATGGAGTTAAGGTGCGATTCGCGGCTTGATGAGTGTCGGCGAGCGGTCATGATTTACGAGCAAGGTAATCCGGTTGGAGGGTATACCGGTTGTCGAGAATACCCGGCGTGTTTCGAGATGATCTTCGGTATGCCACCAAAGAGGGAGGTTGAGTTTACGATTGAGCTTGTGCGGTACGCTCCGATTTCCAAGAGACCCTCTGGATGCCACCAATGACTTAGCGAGTTGAAGAAGCAAATTCGGGAGCTTTTGGATAAGGGTTACATCGGACCAAGTTCATCCCGTGGGGAGCGCCGGTGTTGTTCGTCAAGAAAAGGATGGTAGTCGGCGCATGTGTGTGGACTCTGAGCACTTAATGAGGTCACCGTCAAAAATAAGTACCCTCTGCCCAGGATCGATGACCTGTTTGACCAGCTTAAGGGAGCAGGAGTGTTCTCCAAGATTGACTTGAGATCAGGATACCATCAGATGAGGATACGTAAGGAGGACATACCCAAAACAGCCTTCTCGACTCGTTATGGTCTATACAAGTTCACAGTGATATCATTTGGTTTGACTAATGCTCCAGCATATTTCATGTATTTGATGAATAAAGTGTTTATGGAATATTTGGACAAGTTTGTCGTTGTATTCATTGACGACATTTTGATATATTCCAAGAATGAGGAGGAACATCAGGAGCACTTGAGGTTAGCATTGCAGAAATTGAGAGATAATCAGTTGTATGCAAAGTTCAGCAAATGTGAGTTTTGGATGAAGAAAGTCGCCTTTCTAGGGCATGTGTTGACGGCAAAAGGAGTCGCAGTTGACCCAGGGAAAGTAAGTGATGTTTTGGATTGGCAGTCACCCACTTGATTACCAGTCGAGTTTTAGGTATGGCAGGATACTACCGTCGCTTTATTGAAGGATTTTCCAGTGTGGCCAGACCCCTCACACAGTTGCTCAAAAAGGAAAAGAAATTCACTTGGACGCCAGAATGTGAGAAAAGTTTTCAGAAACTTAAGGAGAGTTTGACCACAGCCCAGTGCTTGTGTTTTTGATATAAACAAGGATTTTGAGATATTTTGCGATGCCTCGCACAAAGGTTTGGGTTGTGTCTTGATGCAAGACAAGAGAGTGGTAGCCTATACCTCACGCCAGTTGAGACCGCATGAGGAGAACTACCCTACCCATGATTTAGAGTTGGCAGCCGTAGTGCATGCTTTAAAGATTTGGCGTCATTATCTGATGGGTAACAGATGTGAGGTTTACACGGATCATAAGAGTCTGAAATACATCTTTACCCAGTCCGAGCTTAACCTCAGGTAGAGGAGGTGGTTAGAGCTAATAAAGGATTATAATGTGGGCATACATTATCATCCTGGGAAAGCTAATGTTGTTGCAGATGCCTTGAGCGAGTAAAGGTATCGCAATTCGGTGATGGTTCGAGAGAGTCACCGACTTTGCATGAGGAATTTCAGAAGCTTAGCCTTGAGTTGGTTGAGCCAGGATTTTTGGCAGGTATGGAAATGCAGCCTACTTTGGATGGTCAGATTCGCCAGGCTCAGTCAGATGATGAGGCATTTCAGCGGATCAGAAAGAATTTAAGTGAAGGTAAAGAGTCAGGATTTTCAGTGGATGACCAGAGAACCTTGCGGTTCAAGCAGCGTTTGTGTGTACCCAACAAGCAAGAACTAAATGAGGTGTTGTTAAAAGAGGCTCATGAGTCGCTGTATTCAATTCATCCAGGCAGTACCAAGATGTATCAGGACATTAAGGATAAATATTGGTGGCCAAACATGAAGCGTGAGATCGCTGAGTATGTAGCCCTTTGTGATGTTTGTCGAGAGTAAAGGCGAGCACGAGAGACTGCAGTTTGCTCTGACCATTGAAAGTTCCCGAGTGGAAGTGGAAAGAAATTGGTATGGACTTTATAGTCGGTTTGCCTAAAACCAAAGAGGGTCATGATTCGATTTGGGTCATTGTGGACCGATTGACCAAGGTTGCTCATTTCATTCCAGTTAAGACGACTTACAGTGGTGACAGATTGGCAGAGCTATATATGTCCAGGATTGTCAGTTTGCATGGTGTGCCCAAGAAGATTGTGTCAGATCGTGGATCGCAGTTCACCTCTCGGTTTTGGGGTAGTTTCCATAAGGCTATGGGAACTCACTGAATTCAATCTGACATATCACCCCAGACGGATGGTCAGACAGAGCGAGTTAATCAGATTCTGGAGGACATGTTGAGAGCCTGTGTGCTTGATCATGGGTCTAAGTGGGACAGTTGTTTACCTTTTGCAGAGTTCTCATACAACAACGATTATCGTGCCGATCTGCGAGATGTCACCGTTTGAGGCATTGTATGGCAGAAATGCAGACCCCTCTCAATTGGAAAGAGACGGGAAGGTCGAGTTTTGGCCCGGATTGTTTGAAAGAAGCTGAGGATAAAGTCCGCTTGATACAGGAAAGGTTGAAAGCTGCCCAGGCCAGACAGAAAAGCTATGCAGATACCAGACGCCGAGAGCTGAGTTTTGAGCCAGATGATTTTGTGTACCTTAGGATCACACCATTCAAGGGTGTGAAGAGGTTTCAGCTAAAAGGGAAGCTTGCACCGAGATATGTTGGTCCGTTCAGGATTCTGAAACGCAGGGGAGAGGTTGCTTATCAGTTGGAGCTACCTGCGTCTTTCAGTGGGGTACATGACGTCTTCCATGTGTCCCAGCTGAAGAAGTGCTGCGCGTACGCAGGAGGTTGTGCCGATTGAGGCCGTTGACTGCGGGAGGATCATCGTACAAAGAGCACCAGTCAAAATCTTGGAAGTGTCGAGCGAGTCACCGGAATAAAGCGGTCCGTTTTGCAAAGTTCGGTGGAGCAACCATTCCGAGGAGGAAGCCACGGGAGCGCGAGGAGGATCTCGAGCGGAGTTTTCGAACCTATTCTCTTAGTTGGCGGATCTAGGGTCGAGATCTCGTTTAAGGGGTAAGGATTGTAACATCCTGTTTTCACGAGATTTTTAAAGCACGGATTTCAAAAATGAATTTTCTAGAATTTTCTGAAATTAATTGAAGCTTCAAATGAATTTTTAAAGTTTTAAATGATTTAATATGATTAAAATAAACATTAACATAAGTTGGAAATATTTTATTTGTGTTCCTCAGTCTCAAGGAATTTTCTGGTATTTTTGGTGAATTTTTGGGAGTTATTTGCTATTTTCTAGAGCTTTTAGAAGTTTATTTGAATTTACGGAAAAAGAAAAGAAAAGGATTTAACCTCGGCCGCCCGATCCCCTCGCCACCAGTCGCGCATTCGCTGACTCATGTGTGGCGGCACCAGCGCGCCCACGCCGCCGCGCCTCGCCGCTCGATCGCGCGCGCGCCGCGATCACGGCCGTCGCTCCGCGCCGCGCGAACCTAACCCTAACCTAATCAATCCCGCCGTCCGATCTCGCCGCGTGGCGCATCCTAAGCCGTCTAACCCGTCGCGCCCGCGCCGTCGCCGAACCGGATCGAACTCCTCGGTTCGCGTGTTAAACCGGTCGGCCGTCCTCGGTTCGCGTGCACGCCTCGCGAAACCCTCGCCGCGCCTCCGCTCGCCCTCGCGCCGGCGCCGTCGCGAGCCGCTCCGCCGCCGCCGTCTTGCGCCTCCGCCCGTCGCCGAGGTCGCGGAGCAGCGGCCGCCGCCGCGTCGCCGCGGTGAGCTCCCGCGCCGTTCGCCGCGTCGCCTCGTCGCCTTGCCGCGCCCTCGCCGCGCCTCGCGCGCGCGCGCACCCGCCACGCGTCGCCCGATCCGCCCTCGCGCGCCCACGCGCGTCGCCCGCCGCTGCGATCGCGCGCCGCGGCGCCGCGCAGCGCGCGCCGCCACGCGTCGCCGATCAAGCGTCGCCGCGCCGCGCCGCCGCAATCCGCCGCCCGCTTCGGTCGGCGAGGCGGTCAGCCACGTGCCCGCGTCCCGCCGTCGGATCCGCCGCGCCGTCGCGCCGAGCGCCCGGCTCGGCCTAGCCACGTGGCAGCACCAGCGCGTGCCACGTCAGCCCTAGGCCACGTGGCATGACACGTGGCATGCCACGTCAGCGCCACGTCAGCCCTAGCCGCCCCCCCGAGCCACGTGGCAGCCACGTCAGCTGCCACGTCAGCATGTGCCACGTGGCAGCATATGCCTTGCCACGCCAAGACGCCCGCCGCCGCGTCGGCCGCTGCCCCCGTGCCTTTATTCGTGGACGCGTCCACGGTGGACTCGGAATCTCGTGGACCGGGTTCACAGCACAGTAACTTTTCCGATTTTCCCGAATTAATTTTAGAATTAATTTTCCGGGAGCCCGTTCTCCTCCGTCCTAGCTCCGATTGACCCCGTTCTTTTTTCTAAATTCATCTAAAATCGAGCTCTAGCTGTTGGTTCTGGTTTTGTGAATTTTGAGTTCTTTTGCTTGTCATTTTATGTGTTTCTTTGTTTCCAGTCGTTTTCTCTCTTTAGATTCGGATTAGGAGGAGCGGGTTTCGCGCTGAAGACCGGAGTACCTCACGAGCATAACGAAGGCAAGTCGTGTCCCTTGATCATGTTGAACCCAATTTTACAAACTATTATTTAATTATTTTGCTTTAAATTACATTGCATTGCTATTTTTATTCAAACCGTTGCACAGGTAGTTATTGTCCCAATTGCAATTATACCTCCTTGACACTTTGAAATACCATGATGCCTTTGTCACCATAGGTTGGGAAATTTATTAGTGATGCTAGTTAATTTATCACATGGGT
Organism: Melocanna baccifera; assembly: GCA_036346265.1. Lineage (NCBI taxonomy): Eukaryota > Viridiplantae > Streptophyta > Magnoliopsida > Poales > Poaceae > Melocanna > Melocanna baccifera. Next base: position 27,445,807 of record CM070693.1, read on the forward strand.
TGGTGCGATTAGATTGCTTAGCCTGTTTATATTTACGATTGATCTCCTCACACATGATAAATTATTAATTTGACTTAATGACATATGGAACGTGGTTGGTGCCACGTGTATTAAAATTTGTGCCACGTCATTGGTGTGGCGTTGGCTTGGTTATACAAATTGGTTTTGCACTCGAGCGAGTGATCGTGCGAGAAAGGGGAAATGCAGTTGTACTTTGGGGATGTGGTAGTCTCGCGGGTAATGTTAAGGACTTAACTTTGTGCGCCATTGATCCGAGCTTAATCGCGCAAACCACATGTCTATTATGGGATGGACTGGCTGATTAATTTGTAATATTTCAATTCAATTCGCCATTGTGATGGACATGGTTCTTGATTTCCATGTGGCGCAAGGGGGTGTGATCACGAAACCTAGCGGGCAGGATTGGGTTGAGGTAGAGCATTGTAAAGGCCTTGTTGTGATTTCCTTAGGCCTAGGCTAATCACATCGTGTGGGTACAGATTGTGCAACCTCTGCGAGTGTAAAACTATTCGAATAGCGCGTCCTCGGTCATGGACAATGCTCGGGATTTCACACGAGGGTTAGTGTTTCATTTATAACTTGGTGGTTTATGTTGGGAGTGAGCGGGTAGTTCCATTGTTGGTTTAAACTTGTGAATTGGTGTTCACAAGTGGTTCATGTTTATTCCTTTGATTATCTATTACTCTTGTTTTGATTAACTTTAGCTTTCAAGTTATTTAATATATTTCATCAATAAATGCCTTTATGCAAATTAACCTTTCAGCCTTCCTTTGGTAAGCCTTGCATATTATATTGCATTTATTGTTACAAGCGACTTCTTGAGTACCAATGTACTCACGCTTTACGCCTATGTTGCTCGATTGAGGAGAGGAGTACTACCGGCAGGAGGTGCGGAAGGAGAGTACTACGGCGACTTCACGGATTAGGCCGTTCTCCACTCGATAGCCCGTGGCTTGTCGATTGGTCGCTACGCTTTATTTTGGATTTCATTGCTATTTTGTTAAGCCCTTCCGGCTAGAGATATTGTAAGCTTGGCAATAAGGTCGTACCCTTGATATTTTATCGATATTCGAGTTTCCCTTTATTATTGTCGTGTGTATGACTGTGATGACATCTATGTTTGACTGTGTGCACTAGCGTGATCCTGGACTAGTGCAGTTTACACAGAGAGACCGAGTTTGCATATTCGGGTCTCGACAGTACATCGGAGAGGCTGCGGCAAAGGTAGAGCTGCAGCGGAATATGTACGGCAGGGGAAGCCTTGGCGTGATGACGACGGCGCCGGCGGCTCGAGGCAGGTGTGACCTCGGGGTTCTTGTACTTCAACGTGTGTTGTGACTTATGTACCCCCATGTTACAAATGAATAAAGTCAAAAATTACCTCGTTTGCCTGACCGCGCGTGCCATTTCATTCACAGCGGCTGAGCGATGAGGAGCGGCTGTTGGTTTCTGATATCGTAGCTCGTCGACGTTTACGGCGCTGGTGGTGAGCCGAGGAGGCGCGGAGTTTCTGGGCGAACCGACCAACGAGTGAGGGTTCGACGCGGAGGATCGGCCGAACGCAGTCGAATGAGTAGCTTTGGCTTAGTGGGCCTTGTACTCACTTTGTGGGCGTGACTTTGTATGTATCGGTGTGGTATATAACCATGATCGCCCGTTCCAAAGTGGTGGCAGCGGAGCTAACGCCTAGTCGGTGTAGACGCGCAAGCGGTCCGTCCCCTACCCTCCGAAGTGGTGGCAGCGGAGCTGGCGTCTAGTCGCAGCAGACGCGCGAGCGCTCCGTCCCCTACCCTCCGAGTTGTGGCAGCGGAGCTGGCGCCTAGTCGCAGTAGACGCGCGAGCGCTCCATCCCCTACCCTCCGAAGTGGTGGCAGCGGAGCTGACGTCTAGTTGGTGTAGACGCGCGAGCTTTCCGTCCCCTACCCTCCGAAGTGGTGGCAGTGGAGCTGGCGCCTAGTCGTAGTAGACGCGCGAGCGCTCCGTCCCCTACCCTCCGAAGTGGTGGCAGCGGAGCTGGCGCCTAGTCGTAGTAGACGCGCGAGCGCTCCGTCCCCTACCCTCCGAAGTGGTGGCAGCGGAGCTGGCGCGAGCGATTTTGTGCTGCCGGGTGGGGTAAGGGTAATGTAGGATGATGGAATGTTAGGGACGTAGCTCCGTAGGCCCTGTCGGTAACAGCAAGTAGGGGCTTCACGGGCGCCACTACTGCGCTGTGTTTGCAAGCGCCGATTGGACAGGTGGGGTGGGATCCGTGGTAGGCCGCACGTGGTGTGGTATGGCTGCGGGGAGGTGTCCCTTGGCCGTCGCCCACAGCTTTAGACCACACAGAGTAGGGTTGGGTACGCGCGGCGCGTGGCTGACAGGGCCCTGTGAGTGGGGTGGGGGCACAATTGTCGCACCACGTGCCCCTGGGATGGTGACGGGACTCTTGAAGCGTAAGACCCGGGGTCTTGCCTCCGGGGCTCTTTAAAAAGGGGGCGGGTGGGCGGCGGCGGCTTTTCGCTTTCCCGGACCCGCACTCGGCTTGTTCGCACTTCGAGCAGCAACATGGAGGCTCCGACGCGGTGACACGCTGGGCAACCGCGGGTCGAGCATCTGTCTGGTGGGGATCACGGCGCGGTGTGTTTCGTCCATGGCCGCCCGTCGAAGAGCCGCTTTTGGCGCGGTGTAATGGGCAATTCACTTGTACTTCATCCGGGTTGCTTGTCGCTGCGATAAGAGCCCATTCTGTGTGGCCCAGGGGCAGGCGGCGTTCACCTGCTTCCCCATGCCAGCGCCTGTTGGCTCCCCCCGTCTCCTTCTCTTGCTACCAGGCGCCTGAGATGGGGGTCGCGCTGAGTGGTGTTCTTGCAGGAGCCACGCGCGCCAGCAGGCGAGCCCGGCTCCTTCGGCTCGAGGCGGTAGGCCCCAAGGGGAGTCCTGGGCGCTCTCCGCCTTGTAGCGCCTTTTCGGGACGACGCCACATCCCGGGGTCGGGCGCCGATGGCGCCAGGCGTCCACTCCGTGCTAGAGGTCGGTGCCGGCACGGTCGCTTCCGCCGAGGGCGTCTGGCTTGCTGGCTCGCCTACAGAGGCGCTAGCCACTAAGCTCCTGCGCTGCCTGCTTGATCGGCATGCAGGAGTCGTGCTCACCCCTGGACTCGCGGCCGGCTGTCCAGACGCCCGTGCGGCGCGCGTGGTTTGGCGGGCCTTAGCGAAGCCTCTGGAGCTCCCCGCGCCGTTGTGTGTGGCCTCCGTTGAGTGCGTGGGATCAGCATCCACGTCGTGTTTATACTCCAGAGAGTACGCGTGGTTTTAACACCAGCGTGTGCATGGGACTTCCGCGTCTTGTTTAAACTCAGTAGAGTGCGCAGGGAAAACATCCGCGTCTTTGTTTGTACTCCGGAGGGGGCGTGGTTCTACAACCACGGCTTACCGGTCACTCGCGGAGAGTGCGCCATCGCGTCGCGCGGGACATCCGCGTCTTGTTTATACTCAAGTAGAGTGCGCGAGAGAAAACATCCGCGTCTAATTTGTTCTCGGAGTATCGTGGGACTATCAACCACGGATTAGCTATGCTCGGAGGAATGCGCATGCGCGCGGCGGGACATCGCGTCTTGTTTATACTCGATAGAGTGCGTGCGGAGGCAAGCCTCATCTCTACGTCTTATTTATACTCCGTAGAGTGCGTGCGGAGGCAAGCCTCATCGCCACGTCTTATTTATACTCCGTGAGTGCGTCTTTGAGGCAAGCCTCATCGCTACATCTTATTTATACTCCGTGAGAGTGCGTGCGGAGGCAAGCCTCGTCGCTCGTCTTATTTATACTCCGTAGAGTGCGTGCGGAGGCAAGCCTCGTCGCTACGTCTTATTTATACTCCGTGGAAATGCGTGCGGGGCGTCCCCCGCGACGTCTTATTTATACTCTGTAGAGTGCGCACGTGAACCCGATAGGCGGAGACCACACGTCTTATTCTAGTTTAGACTCCGCAGAGTGCGCACGTGAATCCGGTAGGCGGAGATCGTGCGTCTTATTCTAGTTTAGACTCGCGAGTGCGCTGCGTGAATCCGGTGGCGGAGACCGCCGTCTTATTCTAGTTTAGACTCCGCGAGTGCGCGTGAATCCGGTGGCGAGGCCGTGCGTCTTATTCTAGTTTAGACTCCGCAGGGTGCGCACGTGAATCCGGTAGGCGGAGACCGTGCGTCTTATTCTTACGTGGGAGAGTGCGCGTGGGGAGTCGCCCCAGCGGCTGCGAGGCGAAACAAACAACCGCCAAATGGCGAACTTTATTAAAGCCCGTTTGCGCGGGTAGGCGTTTACAAAAGGCGAGGAACTAACCGTTTGGCGGACGTCGCGACGGTGAGGTATGGGGCCCTCGGCTCTTGGAGGCGCGCGGACTTAGGGACCGCGCCGAGCTTTCGATCGCGAGCCTGCGGTGCCATGCTCGATGTTGCGGGCCATATGTTGGTCACGGGGGCGGTGATGATGTCCGTGGGCTCGCAGCTTGACGATAGGAAGCCGTGATGCGGGACGCCCCAAGGAGTTGGTCGGTCTTCCCGGTATGGCGTTGTAGAAGTGCTTGAATGTCAACAACGTCGAATGTAGAGTCCGCATCCGCCACGTTGTCGCCCCGTCCGAAGGAGACCTGCAGACATATTTGACCGAGCGCTAGTAAGGTTTCACCTCCGAAACCTTGAAGCGGGATCTTTGAGGGGCCTAAGCGGCTGCGAGGAATCGCCATCTGGTCGAAGGCCGCTGCGAACAAGACGTTCGTAGAACTTCCTCCATCAACTAGGACTCGCCTGACGTCGCACCCGGCGATCGTGGCCTAGACGACTAGGGGGTCTTGATGAGGGAACTCCACGCCCTCAGCGTCGGCTGGGGTGAAGGTGATCGTGTCTTGGGCGGTGGCGGTGCGCGGCGGGTAGGCGCCACGTGGTGCGATGCGCGCGACGTGACGCCTGCGTTGTCGCTCGGCGAACTCCAGGATGAGCCTCCGAGATTACGTGTATGATTCTAGTCGGGCGCCTTCTATGGCGTGGGCGCGTAGCGAGCTTTACGGAGGCTCTTGTACTTGGGCCGGCAACCGTCGGAGACCTTCATAAGCTGCGACTCACGGTCTCGGATCGCAGGGTGTCGTCCAGGGGCTGCTGTACGTGTGCTACGACGGATGGCCGCGCCTCTAGCGCCTTGTCACGCGGCGCTTTGCCGGAGCGCGCGATAGTGGTGCGGGAGGCGGGTGTCATGATTGCCTTGGCGTGCACCTCGCACCGCTGCGAGCGTCTTGTCGCCGTGCTCGTCGGGCCCACCGTCGCGGCCTGCCGGCCCGGCGCGACCTCGGCGAGCCCTACCCCCGCGGCCGGCGAGGGCATTGTTTTTCGAACCGCCTTCCACGTCAAAGATGTGACGGGCTCGGCGGGACACCTGGCGACCACGCTAAGGCTTATCGGTTGATGTGCTCGTGTGGTGGGAGGCGTCCTTAGGCAGCTCCTGCCGACGCTTGCTTCGCAGAGAGGTTGCCTTCGCCTGGTCGGCGCTTGTCGCCGCATCGTCCGCTGCGTTAGCACCGGCGTCGCTACCTCGGCGCCGTTTCGCGTCGTCCTCCGCCCGAGCATATTCCTCCATCTTGTCGAAGAGCTTTGCCACCGTCTTGATCGGCTTTCGTGCGTTGTACTCGGTGAGAGGCCCTGGGCGGAGACCTTGTAGTGCCGCGTTAATGATCGTGGTCTTGTTAACGTCTTGGACCTGGCAACGGACCGCCGCCGCGTCGGAAGTACTCCGGGCCCTTCCGGCGGCTGCGCTGATTGCGAAGAGCTGATCCGCGTGAACACGCTCGACATAGTTCCCCTGAAAGTTGTTGTAGAGGCGGTCGCGAATCTGCTCCCATGCGTAGATTGAGCTTGGCTCCATAGTGAAGAACCAAGAGAGCGCCACCCCCTGTAGGGCGAGTGCGAGCCCCTTGGCCTTGGTGGTGTCGTCACCGCCTGCCGCCTCGATGGCGGTCTCGTACACGCGCATGAACTCTCGAGGGTCCGTGTCGCCTTTATCGACGTGTGAGCTGGAAATTTGAAGTCCTCGGGCCATGGCGCTGCTGCAGCCCGCGGACAGCGGGACTCGGATCCACGCAGCGTGGCGAACGCGGCTGGATGTGGGAGCGTCGGCTGTCCGCCCTTTCGGGCGTGTTGCCCGGCGCAGCCACTGGCGGGGCCTGCAAACTCCGAGCCTCTTGCATGCCTCGCACTGCACCCCGAAGGTCCGCTAGCTCCTGTTGGAGCGTGCCAAGGACCGCTAGTAGGGTGAGCTCTACGTTTGGCGTGGATGAGGCCATAGGTGCGGCCGGTCGTATTGCCGGTGTAGTCAGGACCATTGCGCCTGGTACAGGGACGGTGGCCGCGGCCCGGTGAGCACCGATTCCATCGTCTTTGAGCACCGGAGCGGCACTGCTGGGATCGGCGGTCGCGCCATGCACGGGATGAAGCGCCGCGCAAAGGGTGGGCTCAACCGTCGCGCCAGTGGTGGCAAGGCCAACGGTCGTGTTGCCAGCGGTGGGATCGATCGCTGCGTCGGTGGTGGCGGGGTCGGTCGCTGCGCCGGTGGCGGCGGGGCCGATCGCTGCGTCAGTGGTGGTGGGGTCGTTCGCTGCGTCGTTGGTGGCGGGGTCGGTCGCTGCGTCGGTAGTGGCGGGGCCGGTCGTTGCGTCGATGGTGGCGGGGCCGGTCGCTGCGTCGATGGTGGCGGGGTCGGTCGCTGCGTCGGTGGTGACAGGGTCGGCCATCACGCGATGAGCATCGTCGTTTTCGGCCCCGACCGCCGATGCCGAAGCTCTAGTGTTGATGCGGGGCCTTGCCGCGACCGCCTCCTTCTTTTTCGCCGCCGATGACGAAGCTTTCTTCGGTGCCATCCTTTCTCTCACGGTTTCGAGACTCTTCCGTCGTCCCCACGGACGGCGCCAGCTGTTGTGGCTACAGACCAAACAGAGAAAGAGGTAGTGGGGAGCTAGATATCGAATGACCTCTCTCCCCACGAGGCTTCGTCATGTTCATACATATATCCCCGAGGAGTGTCTTTACAAATGCCCCTTACACTCGAGTTCCTTTCCGAGACTATCATGTCATCGTACACGGATTCATAACTCGCTAACAGGCTAGCTGGGTTTAGGTGGGGGCCACCCCTACGACAGGGGCATTTATGTCATCATACATACATGTCTCACTCGATACTTACGCCCTCCTAACAGGCCGGTTGGATTTATGTCCAATAGTCCAAAAGATCGATGTTGCATGCACTACTACAGAAAGCCTAATACTAGACGCCAAATCACAGACGGTGTTGTGGTTACAGACAAAATAGAGAGAGAGTATAGTAGTGGGGAGTTAGGTGGTATGTCCCCTCTCCCTGTACTGGCCTCAGTATATATCTCCTATCGAGGAACATCTTTACAAGAATGCCCTTCGGGGCATTTATGTCATCATACATACCTGTCTCACTCGATACTTACGCCCTCCTAACAGGCCGGTTGGGTTTAGGTGGGGGCCACCCCTACAACAGGAGCCTCTCATGGTGAAGGGCTTCACAGACCGAAGCCATGCTGTCGAGTCCTTTGGCCCCCTCCATCCCTACGGCCTGTGACGTACTGTAGATGAAGATGCAGGTGTGCAGTACAGATGCGCTTCGGCGAGGCGTCGAAGTTGACCGCGGTCTTGGCGCCATCCCTCGCGGTGCCACAGTTATCGACGGGGCCATGCTACGGTGCCGACGGTGCCGAATGTGCGAAGCGTGGCGTCGAGACTCCGCTTGGCGCGGGATGGACCAGGCCTTCCCGTGCAACACTATGTTGATGAAGTGAATCGGTGCTTGGTCCGGAGTCATCACGCCCGGCGACGCGTGCGGAGATGATGTGCGAATTGCGCGTGAAATGCGAAAAGACTAGAGGAGCTCTTTGCGGTCAAATGCGCATAGTCTGTGGGAGGTGTACATGTGGTATATATGCATGTGGTATATATGTAGTAATAATTAATTAAATTAATTTTAATACTAAGTTTTTATATATGTGCATAATATAGGACCGAAACTGGATGTATACCGCAAACCAAGTGAGTGAAGAGTACATTAATGGCGTGTCTGCTTTTACAAGAGCTGCCAAGGAGGATATGTTGAATAAGGGGGTGGAATATATGTATTGTCCATGCACTGACTGCGAGAATTTAAAGATCTTTAAGAATCAAGAGCAGATTGAAGTGCACTTGATTCCGAAGGGGTTTCAAAAAGGGGTATACATGTTGGACCAGTCATGGCGAAGTCAATGATATGCCGCTGGATGACATCGCCAATGAAGTCAATGATATGGCGCCGAAGGACATCGCTAATGAAGTCAATGATATGCCGCTGGACGACATCGTCGGTGAAGTCAATGATATGCCACCGGATGATGATTGTGGTTCGGATTCAGATAGGTTGCATGATGACAATCTGAATCAGATGCTTCGTAATGTAGAAGAGAACTTTGATGAGAGAGAGTATATTAAATTCTGAGGCTTGATGGAGGAGTCGGAGAAACCTTTATTCACGTGCTGCAGGTCAAAGTACACGAAGTTGTCAGCTATGCTTGAACTGTTGAAATTGAAGGCAAGCAACGGTTGGTCTGACAAGAGTTTCACGGCGCTGCTAGGTCTTTTAGCTGACAAGCTTCCATAGGGAAATGAGTTGCCTAAAACCATGTATAAAACCAAGAAGGTTCTTTGTCCATTGGGAATGGAAGTAGAAATAATACAAGCATGTCCGAATGACTGTATTCTCTACCGTAAAGAGTATGCGAACATGCATGTCTGTTCGGTGTGCAATGCATCCCGATACAAATGTAACAATTAATCAGATGATGATGGCGAGGGAACAGAGGTGAAGAAAGGACCTCCTGGAAAGGTGGCATGGTATCTTTCTATAATTTCCCGTTTGAAGCGGTTTTTTGCGAATCCAGAGGAGGCAAAACTGCTGCGATGGCACTCGGAGGAGCGCAAGAAGAATGGAATACTGAGACACCTTACTGATTCCACCCAGTGGAGAAACATTGATAGGTGCATTATAGATTTTGGTGCAGAACCGAGGAATATAAGGTTTGGATTGAGTACAGATGGAATGAATCCTTTCAGTAGCATGACCAGTCGACATAGCACTTGGCCCGTGACTCTTTGCATCGATTACCTTCCTCCTTGGCTATGTATGAAGCGAAAGTATATTTTGCTGTCGATACTTATCTAAGGGCCAAAGCAACCTGGGAATGATATTGATGTGTACCTAGCGCTGTTGGTGGAAGATCTAAACGTACTACGGGACGAAGGGCTACAGGTATGGGATGCATAGAAACGAGAGATCTTCACTTTGTGCTCCTTATTATTCTGCACCATAAATGATTATCCTGCCCTTGCTAACCTGTCGGGCCAGAGTACAAAAGGTGCCAAAACTTGTACTCACTGCTTAGATGGTACTGAGAGTGTGTGGCTGAAACACTCATGTAAAACTGTGTACATGCGTCACCACCGGTTTCTTCGAAGGGCTCACCCATATCGCAAGATGGAGAAACAAATTGACGAAGAGAAGGAGGACGGTTCAGCTCCAAGGCATTTAAGCGGAAAAGAGGCTTATAATTTGGTTAAGGATTTAGATGTTGTTCTCGAAAAGGGACATAAATTGAGGGGTCGTGAGAAGAACATCTGGAAGAAGAGATCAATATTTTGGGACTTACCTTATTGGGAGTATCTAGATGTTCGACACTGCATCGACGTCATGCACGTAGAAAAGAATGTATGTGACAGCTTGATTGGTCTCATACTGAACAATCGTGATAAAACAAAGGCTTGATTGGTCAACGCACGGCTTGACTTGGCTGATATGGACTTTAGGCCTGAGTTAGCACCGAGAACAACAGATAATGGACGAATGTACCTTCCCCCTGCGTGTTACACTCTGTCCAAGGCCGAGAAAACAGAACTGTGCCAGTGCGTGCATGGTGTCAAAGTTTCGTCTGGTTACTTCGGCAACGTGAAGAAACTTGTTTTGATGCAAAATTTGAAGTTAAATGGAATGAAGTCTCATGATTGTCATATGCTGATGACACATATGCTCCCTATTACAATTCAGAATATTTTGCCGATCAAAGTTCAAGAGATAATCATGAGGCTATGTTATTTCATTAACACAATTATTCAGAAAGTCATCGATCTCGAAGGACTAGATGCTCTGCACGACGAGGTGGTGATGACTCTATGTCATCTTGATATGTATTTTTCTCTTTTGTTTTTCGATATCATGGTCCATCTCGATGTTCACATTGTATGGAAGATAAAAATATACGGGCTCATATTCCTACGTAGCACGTACCCGTTTGAGAGGTTCTTGGGAATTCTCAAGTCCTATGTACGGAATCGATCTCGGCCGGAGAGCAGCATCGTTGAAGGTTATGCAAGCGAAGAGGTCATTGAGTTTTGTGTCGATTATATGGCCCACATTCAACTGATAAGTGTGCCTCAATCTCGTCATGAGCGGAGACTCAAGGGTATCAGAACTATCAGAAGGAAAGCAATCACTCCAGATATGGACGTGTATGCTCAAGCACATTTCACAGTCTTGCAACACTTGACTGAAGTGGCCCCTTATGTCGACCAGCACAAGTATGTGCTTCAGCAACAGAATCCGGAGCGGCCAGATGTTTGGATCATGAGATAACACAACAGTCAGTTCAACCAATAGTTGAAGGGGCAAATTGCTAGGAGCTCGTCAAGTGAGATACTGTTGAGACCTGAATATTCAAATCCGGACTCCCTGTGTATACTGCACTAGTCCCAGGATCACGCTAGTGCACACAGTCAAACATAGATGTCATCACAACCATATACACGATAAAATAAAGGAAAAGCTCAAATATCAATAAATTTCAAATAGTACAACCTTATGGTCAAGCTTACAATAGACTAGCCCGAAGGGCTTAATAAAACTAGCAGCGGAAATCCAAATTAAAGCGTAGTGGCCAATCGACAAGCCCACAGGCTATCGAGTGGAGAACGAAACCTAATCCGTGAAGTCGCCGAAGTACTCTCCTTCTAGAACCTCCTGCTGGTGATACTCCTCTTCTTCAACTAAGCAACATTGGGCATAAAGCCGTGAGTACATTGGTACTCAGCAAGTCGTTTGTAACAAATGAATGCAATATAGTATGCAAGGCTTACCAATGGAAGGCTGAAAGGTTAATTTGCATAAAACAATATTTAAAGGTAAATACAGCAATTAGATTGAAAGCGAACTTTAAGTAAAATAATAGTAAATAAATAATCAAAGGAATTGACATAACCACTTGCAGACCTCCCATCCACAAGCTAAATCAACCGCTTATGGAACTCCCATCCATAAGCTAAACCAACCGCTTATGGACCTCCCATCCATAAGCTAAACCAACAGTAGAATAACCATCCACTGTTCAACCACAATACACAAGTTTTCAAAAATAACTACCCCTCATGTGAAATCACCGAGCATTGTCCATGACCGAGGACGCGGCTATTCGAATAGTTTTATACTCTGCAGAGGTTGCACAACTGTACCCACACGATGTGATTAGCCCCAGCCAAAGGTAACCACAACAAGGCCTTTACAAAGTTTAGTTCCAACTCAATCCACCCGCTAGGGTTTCGCATCACACCCCCCCTTGCGCCACATGGAAATCAGCAACCATGTTCATCTCAATGGCAAGATTAAAGTTGAAACATCTCAAATTAATCAGCCAGGTCTATCCCATACCAGACATGTGGTTTGCACGGTAAAGCTCAGATCAATGGCGCACAAAGTTAGGTCCTTAAGTCTACCCGGACGAGACTACCTCATCCCTCGAAGTGCTCCAACACTTCCCCCTTTACTGCATGATCACTCACCCGAGTGAAAACCAATTTGTATAACCACCACTGATGATGCACCAACGTCATGGCACAAATTTTAATACTGTGGCACTAACCACGATCTGTTGTGGCTCTAACCACGGTTCAATATCTCATTAAGTTAAATTAATTATTCACGAGTGATGATAAACCCAATCGTAACTATAAGCAAAGCTAAGCATTCTATCGTACCAGCCCATGTGACAAATAACCTAGCATCACTAGTATGTTTCCTAACCTATGGTGACAATGGTATCATTGCATTCCAAATTATCAAGGAGGGATGAATTCAATTGGGACGATAACTACCAATACAAGGGTTTAAATAAAAATAGCGATGCGATGTAATTTAAAACAAAATAATTAAATAATAGATTACAAACTGGGTTCAACATGATCAAAGGACACGACTTTTCTTGGTTATACTCAGCGAGGTACTCTTGGTCTTCGGGCGTAGATCCTGCTCCTCCGGAATCGATATCTAACGAGAGACAAAACGACCAAAATAAGAAAAACACATAAAATTATAAGCAAATGAACTCAAAAAATCATGAAACTAGAACCAAAAGCTAGAGTTCAATTTTAGATGAATTTAGAAAAAAGAACGGGGTCAATCGGAGCTAGGACGGAGGAGAACGGGCTCTCAAAAAATTAATCCTAAAGGAAATTCGGGAAAATAAAAATTACACATCTTTGTGGCGGGTCTCTGGGAAGAGGGTGTACGGTGAACTCGGTCCAGCGAAAGCTTGATGCGCGTGGGGAGAGTCTTGGACGGCGGGCTAGGGCGGCGTAGCAATGTGCGATCTTTGCCACGTGGCACATGCTGACGTGGCTGCCACGTGGCTCGGGGACGGTTTTGGCTGACGTGGCAGCTCATGTGGTATGACACGTGGCTGCCACGTGGCGGTAGGGCTGACGTGGCAGCGGGTGTGGCTAGGGCTGACGTGGCTCGGTCAGTGCGCGGCAGCAGCACGGATCAGACGGTCGGATGAGGGCCACATGGCACAATCCGAGCGGTGGTTTTTTTGATCTAGAACGAACGGTTGAGATGCGAGGTGCGGGGGATGGATCGGCGACGCGTGGATGAGATGCGTGGCGCGGGGAGCGGGCGTGGGCGCTGCGACGGCTGACGCGTGGCCGGCGTGCTGCGCAAAGCATCGCGCGGGCGCAGCGGCTGAGTGCGCGCGTGGCGCGGCGCTGGCCTTGGTGCGCGCGGAGACCGAGGGGGAGGCGGCGGGGGCTCACCGGTGGGTGGGGCTCACCGGTGGGTTTTGGCGACGGCGGCGGCGGCGGGACGGGCTCCGGCGACGGTGCGGACGGCGGAGGCGCGGTGGGGAGCGGCATGGAACGGCGGCGTGGGTGCGAGGTCGGAGGCGAGAGCAGCGGTAAGGTATGCACGCGAACCAAGGGAAGAACACGGATTTTAATACACGAACCGAGGGAGTCCCGATCGGTTACGGCGCGGACGCGATGCGGGCGCGGTTCGGACGGCGCGGATGCGACCATGTGGTGAGGTCTGGATCGAACGGCGGGTGCGCGTGGGAAGATCGGGCGCACGCGTGGGCGCGGTGCGGATGTGCGACGGGTGGCGCACGGGAAGATCGGGCGGCGGGAAGCGAGCGCGGGGCGGGAGCGGGCGGATGCGCGCGGAGCGCGCATATGCTACCGCGTGGCTAGGGTTTCGGATCAAGCGGCTCAGCGTGGAGGGAGGCGGGTTGCAGCGGGGAGTGGGCATGGCCGAGCGGGCGCGCGTGGGTGCGGTGCGGATGCGCGCCACGTGGCGGGGCGACGCGATCAGGCGGCCAGAGGCGAGGCGCGGGAAAGGGGTACGGCGGCGGCGTGAGGACTCCCGCGGGATGGCTGACGCGTGGAGGGGGAAGGGATCGGGCGGCTGAGAAGCGGCCCGGGATTAAAAAAGATTTTTTCGAATTTCTTAAACCCAGAAATTCAAATAAAGGAAAAGGAGCTCTAGAAAATAGCAAATAAATCCCAAAAATTTGCCAAAAATACCAAAAAATTTCTTAAGACACAAGGAACACAAATAAAATATTTTCCGCAAATTTTGAAGTTTAATTTAATCATATTAAATCCTTTTAAATTTTGAAAAAATTCAAATTAAGCTTTATTAATTCCAAAAAAATTCCAAAAATTAATTTTTAAATTCAATGTTTTAAAAAGCTCTGAAATTCAGGATGTTACAGATACTGACATGGTTGACAAAAGGGTCAACATTTATAGTTATGACATATCAAGGACATGACATAAATGGATACACATTCTACACACAAGCTGTAACACCCCAGGACCCACATTACCCTAGGATGCCACCAAATCACTCAACAGCTAGCCAAAAATTCGAGATAAATTAAACTAACAACAATTACTAGATAAAGAGAATCAAGCAGAAGCATAAATAACAAAGATAACGGCGTCAAGTTCCATAGTCCAACAATCCTCTAATAGTTTAAAACCAATAATGGTCCACCAGTTTTATATTATTAAGTAAAAAGAACATCCACGAATATCCAGCCAAAAGGCTAGTTTCCTCTCAACTTTATTACAACATAGATTGATGAATCAAGTGCTTTATTATGGTGCCGCTCTACCCATCCCATGAATGCTCAAGAATCACCTATAGGGGGGAAAAAACAAGGATGAGATATACATCTCAGCAAGTAAATTGTTTAACAGGTTATTCAAACAACAAGCAAAGCTACAACAACATTTATTTTACTACATGACCACAACCACATCCAACATCCTCATTCATTAAACCACAAGGACTATCACGAGTCCTGCCTCATAAGGTTTTAAACCATTAACATATGAATGCAATTCCTCCATCCACAATTTCAATGCATATACATGCTATGCTTCACTGCACCCTTACCCAACAAGGTAAGAGTGTGCATCGTACTATGGTAATGTACGATGCTGTACCGGTACAGTCGTGGCTATAAGCGGCGACATCCACAATGCAATGTCATGACATGTTATGTATGATATGATAATCATAAACCACATAAATTTCAACCTCGAAGAGACATCAACAAGATTAACATGAATTTAACCCCAAGAAAACATCAACATAGCCACCATGAATATATATACTTGTTCCACAATTGGCACAAATAGCAACTACCTCATGACTACGAGCAAGCCATCCAAAGCATGACATTCAACTATTAATTGCTACTATCATCTCATTTATAAGTCATCCATCCATGGCATATTACATCAAAACACGAGTATCATGTAGATTGCAAGTAGTAAAAATAACCAATTTGACAATAGCATTATTGCTACAATTACTTGCCTCTACCGGCGAAGCGACGTGATCACGCTCGATCAGAAGCAAATCTGCCTGTCCAAAAAGGTACCTCTCAGCACAATAAATAGCAATACAATCACAACTCTCAAAGAAAAGTGTTGTCAAAACCCTAAACCCCACATTGAACCTCTCCACTTGCGGTCCTACCCTCGTCCCGCTGCAGCAACGCCACTTATTTTTTTTCTATCTTTAAGATTAACAAACCTTTTGCAGAGGGGGATGTATTTCTGTTTTCCCTACTGATTTCCCTACACTTTTCATGTAGATCACATATTTTAATTTTGTTCTTAGCGTGGTGTATCTCAATGCTCAAAACAGAGATCATCCTCTGTTCTGTCAGTCAGGACAGTCAGGTTCAAATGCTTCCCAACAACAAATCTGAAAAACATACAGTAGATGTGTATCATCGTCCTCTACGTTTTTCCTTTTGGGGAGACCCTCGGGAAAAATTGTCTTAGGGGTCTAAACCGCACGAACAGTAACACCGCGCGATTGGATCTACAGACAGTCAACCGGGATTCTCTAATGGGGGTTTTCTAAAATGCTAATCCCTTCAAAACAGAGGGATTTGGGTGAGGGAAAATTACATAGGGGATTTGTAATATCCTGAACGTTGTTTCGGCGTCGTTTTTTTAAATTAATCGTGGAGTCGCCCGGATTTTCAATAAATCGTGGGAGGTGAAAATAAATTCTTTGAAATAGTCTAAAATAATAAAAAAAAGAATTAAAATAATTAATTTAGAGTTTTGGGTTGTCCGGAGGGGTGGGCCAGCCACTTTGGGTCAGCCAGCCCAAACGGGGGCCCGTACCCCCTCCCAAACCCTAGCCACCCCCTTTATAAACCTTGTGGGCGCCTCCCCCTCCCTTTTCCCACCCCCCATCCGCCACCCCCACCCTCCTTGCGCCCCATCCCCACCTCCCAAGCTGCTGCCCTATTTTTTGGAGCAAAGGAGAAAGGCAAGGAGAAGAAGAAGAAGATGAGAAGGAAGGGAGGAAGAGGAAGAGCAGAAGAGAAGAAGGGAGATCCCAAGGGATCCCCTAGGTAATTTTTCCTCATTCTAAAACCCTCTGTTTTCTGCTGTATTAGGGTTCTTAGCCCATGGTTTGGTGGAAATTAGCAATTAGATTCTCCAATTAGAGAGTCCCTGCTGTCTGCCTGTAGATTGATTCGCGTAGTGTTTCTGTTCGTGCTGTTTAGACCCCGAAAACGATTTTTCCTGAGGGTCTCCCCAAAAGGAACAAAGTAGAGGATGACGATACGCATCTATTGTATTTGTTTCAGAATTTTTGGCCATGTAATTTAGACATAGCAGGGTCTGGAATCTCGCTATCTGTCAGGGTTACAGACAGGGACAGACCGATGTTCAGATGGGAATTAGAGATAGTAGATGAATTTTATATTTTTGGCCACCATTGAGAAAGTTGTAGGGAATTCAGTAATCTAGCTTTTATAAAACAACCAGAATTTTTAGAGACTTGATCTGTTCTGGGGACGCATTACAAGTCAGCTGTCCAGACTTTCAGAACAGAGGACGTTCTCTGTTTTATGCATTAGATATCACCTTGTTAATGACAAAATAAAAATATGTGATCTACATGAAAAGTGTAGATATTTAAGTGAGGAGTCTAGATATATATCTTTTGCTGTGATTAGTGTTATGTTTTTAAATATAGAAAAATGTTAACCAGCGCCGCTGCAGTGGGAAGATTGTAGAACCATTACGTGGGGAAGGATGTTGTGAGATTTTGGGGTTTAGCGATATCTTTTCTTCGAGAGTCGCGTTTTCATTGTTGTAATTTGTGCTGAGAGGTACCTTTTTGGACAGATGGTATTGATTCTGAACGCGCGTGATCTCGTCGCTTCATCGGTAGAGGCAAGTAAACGTAGCGGATGTGCTACCGTTTAACCCGTTATTCTTACTACTTGCAATATGCATGATTTTTGTAATGTTAAATGATATGCCATGATTACATGCTTTCTAAGTAAGAATGTGGTAGTAAGATATTAATCACTTGCCATATTTGGATGAATTTTGGTAGTATTGTGATAATTTACTTAATGAGCTAATTGTGGTTTATGAAAGTAAATGCATGGTGGATATGATGATATTTTTTCTTGTTATTAAATTCATGAGGATCATAATGATGCCGTTAGAGTTGTATTACTTGTGGTTGTGGTGATAGCAATCTTGATGAATATATTATGGTCTATGTAGTAGGATTCACTATAGATCGATTGATTATGATCTTGGTGAACCGAATATAGGTTACGTGGTTGACCTTCGTGGTTAAATTCTTGTGGTTTATGATTATCATATCATTCATAAACATGTCATGACATTTGCATTGTTGATGTCGCCGCTTATAGCCGCGACCGTATCGGTACAGCATCGTGCATTACCGTAGCACGATGCACACTTTTACCTTGTTGAGTAAAGGTGCAGTGGAGCATAGCATGCATATGCATTGCATTGTGGAAAGATAATTTGCATACTTATGCAATATATTGTGGTGAAGTTATTTTACAAACAACTGCAATTTTATAGTTGTAATGCGGAATTGGCTCATGAGAGTCACTTGTGGTATGAGGAAAGTGGTTATGGTCATGGATTGGAATTCATCTCTTGTGGTATGGTAGGGGTTGTGACTGTGGCATAAGATTCTTTTCTCTTATAGTAATTGTTGATAATAGTTATGGATGTGAGAAATAATAAAGTTAGTGAGTTAAAACATATTAATGCTTTATTGCCATTGGTAATGGTAGTGGTGGATGATATGTAGTAGTTAATCAAGATTCATTTGCTAATGTTTTACTATTGTTGGTAGTAAATATGGTTGAGGCAATCGTGGTCATTTTGGGAAATGGATATTGTTACTTAATATCATTGTAGTTTAATTAGCTTAATAATGAATGTGGATGCACATTGTGGATGTAGACAAGTGGATACTTTAATGATGTTGTATATTTGTTTGTAGTCTGAATAGCCTGTTAAACAGTTTGCTTGTTAAGATTTTTATCTCACCCTTGTTTCCCCCTACAGGTGATTCATGAGCATTCATGGGATGGGTAGAGCGGCACCACAATAATGCACTTGGTTCATAAATTTATGCTGTAATAAAGTCGATGGAATTCTAGCCAAATGCCTAGCTATCCGTGGATGATTGTTTTAGTTAATAATGATGAACTTGTGATCTATTTTTTGATTAATCTGCTAGAGGTTATTTCAAATATTGAACTTGTTATCGTTGTCTTTATTCCCTTAGTTCATTATGCTTCCGCTTGATGCTTCATGTCTAGAAATTGTTGCCGAAATAAATTATCTTTAAATTTTTTGGCTAGCTGTAGAATGGTTTAGTGGCATCCCAGGGTGATGTGGATCCTGGGGTGTTACAGGATTGGGATCACCCTCTTCTTTCTCTCCTTCTCCTTCCCTTCTTCTCCTTCCCTCTCTTCCTCTTCCCTTTTCTCCTTCTTCTCCTTCTTCTCCTTGCACAGGGGCACCACCTGGTTTGGGGGGGCGCAAGGGGGAGGAGAGGGTGGCGGCTTGGGGAAGGAAGGCGGAGGGGGTGGCTGGCCAAGGGAATAAAGGGGGCGGCTAGGGCAAGCAAAGGGGGGGTGCGGCCACCCCTTGGGCCCCCCGGCCCAAGGTGGCAGCCCACCCTCCCTAGAAACCTTTTTTTATTTAAAATATATGTATGTTTTTTTCTCATTCTAAAGCTAACTCACAAATTTAATTCTTCTCTTCCCGCGATTTACCGATTAACCGGCGACTCCGCGTTTTAAAGTATACGTATAAATATATATATTCTTTTTATTTTAAACCTACGCCGAAACCACGATAGGGGTATTACATTCTCCCCACCTTTAAAGGATTCGTCCTCGAATCTAAGCCTAAAACCACAAGCAAGCAAATAGCAAGAAAAGAGCATCCAAAAAGAACCACAACACCTCGACTACGAGTACTCACCAGCTTCAAAGAGCTCAGGGTACTTCTTTCGCATTTGATCCTCAAGCTCCCACGTAGCCTCTCTCTCGGACTGATTCGTCCAGAGCACCTTCACGTACCTGATGGTCTTATTCCTCAAGACTCGCTCTGAAGTATCCAGTATACGCATTGGCCGACTCTCCATAGTGAGATCCTGATCCACTGTGACCTTCTGCAAATCAATCTTATGCTCGGGATCCCGCAGATATTTCCTCAGCATCGACACATGGAAGATATTGTGCACACCGCTCAACGAGCTCGACAAGTCCAAACGATAAGCCAAACTGCCCACGCGAGCAACCACTGGAAAAGGGCCGATGTACCGCGGGCTAAGCTTCCCGGTGGTACCAAACCGAACAATACCCTTGGTTGGCGACACCCGAAGAAGCACCAGGTCCCCAACCGCAAACTCTAACTCTCGGCGTTGGACATCTGCAAAGCTCTTTTGTCGGCTTTAAGCGGCCAGTAGGTTCTGACGAACCACCCGCACCTTTTCCACGGTCTGCTGAACAAGATCTGGACCAAGCAAAGACCTCTCGCCCACTGCATCCCAACAAATAGGGGAAACACACCTCCGACCATACAAAACCTCAAAGGGAGCCATTTTGATACTCGCCTGGTAACTATTGTTATAAGCAAATTCTGCCAAAGCCAGATGGTCCTCCCAACTGCCCTTCCAAGATAGTACACAAGCACGAAGCATATCTTCCAAGATCTGAATGGTCCGCTTTGACTGATCATCTGTCTGAGGGTGAAAAGCTGTACTGAGGGAAACTGTCATGCCCAACGCAGCCTGAAGACTTTGCAAGAACTTAGAGACAAATTTGGCGTCCTGGTCAGAAATAATTGACTTAGGCACACCATGCAGCCTCACCACCTCCCGAATATACAATGGGGCCAGATCCTGTGCTATGTTGATCGTCTTCATCAGAATGAAGTGTGAGGACTTGGTAAGCCTATCCACCACGAACCAAAACTGCGTCTCGCCCTCGGGGCGAGCGCGGCAAACCAACCACAAAATCCAAAGTGATATGCTCCCACTTCTACTCCGGGACCTCCAAGGGCTGCAACAGACCAGCAGGCCGCTTATGCTCGGCCTTCACCTGCTGACAAACGCCACAAGAGGCCACAAACTTGGCAATGTCCACCCTCATCTGTTTCCACTAGTAGACCTTCTTAAGGTCTCGGTACATCTTGGTCTCTCCCAGATGTACAGTATACGTAGTCCGGTGAGCCTCACGAAGAATATCGTCCTTCACCTCGGATTTCTGGGGTACACAAAGCCGGCCTTTGAAACGGACCGCCCCACACTCATCCATGCTGAAGTCTCGGGAACGCCCCTCCGAGATCCTTTTGCGCACCTCTGAGAGGAGCCGATCGTGCTGTTGAGCCTCACGAACGCGCTCGGGAATGACTGACTGGATGATCATCTGAGTGTCTGCCTGTGCAGCTCTAGTGAGGCAGAAAGAGATACCCATCCTCTCAAACTCCGCGGTCAAGGACATCGCTACCTGAGGTACTCCTGTCCTGCTCAAGGTGTCAGCCACCACGTTCACCTTACCAGGGTGATACTGAATAGTCAAATCATAATCCTTGATCAACTCCAACCACCTTCGCTACCTCAAATTCAGCTCTCGTTGAGTGAATATGTATTTAAGGCTCTTATGATTGGTAAAGATGTCACACTGCTTCCCATACAGATAATGCCTCCAGGACTTTAGGGCAAAAACCACCACTGCCAACTCGAGGTCATGAGTAGGATAATTCTGCTGCTCATGAGCCTTCAGCTGTCTGGAAGCATAAGCGATCACTCGGCCTTCTTGCATCAAAACACAACCAAGACCAATCCACGAAGCATCTGTGTACACCGTAAAATGCTTACCACTCTCGGGCAGGGATAAGATAGGTGCATTCACTAGCTTATTTTTCAAGGTCTGAAAGCCAGACTCACAAGCGTCCATCCACACAAAAGGAACTCCCTTTTGCGTAAGTCGGGTCATTGGTATAGCGATGATAGAGAAATCCTGCACGAAGCGCCGATAGTAACCAGCAAGACCAAGGAAACTCCGGATCTCCGACACATTGGTTGGCCTCCGCCACTGAACCACCGCTACCACATTCTTCGGATCCACTGTAATACCATACCGACTGATGGTATGACCCAAGAACCATACCTCAGATAGCCAAAAAGCACATTTCTTTAGCTTCGCATAAAATTTATTCCTCCGAAGGGCATCTAGAACCAGATTGAGATGCTGCTCGTGTTCCTCCTTCGTCTTGGAATAAACCAGGATGTCATCGATGAAAACCACCGCAAAAGAGTCTAGGTACTCATGGAGCATCCTGTTCATGGCTTCCATAAAGACAGCAGGGGCATTCATCAGTCCAAACGATATAACGACAAACTCAAAATGCCCATACCTTGTGCTAAAAGCTGTCTTCTCGATGTCCTCCTCCCTGATCCGCAATTGGTGGTAACCAGACTGCAGATCAATCTTTGAGAACACTTTGGCACCCCTCAACTGATCGAAGAGATCTTCAATACGCGGCAATGGGTACTTGTTCTTGATCGTCACCTGGTTGAGTGCACGATAGTCCACACAGAGCCTCTTGGTGCCATCCTTTTTCCCCACAAACAAAACCGGAGTAGCCCAAGGTGACGTGCTCAGTTTAATAAAACCCTTAGCTAGGAGCTCATCCAACTGCTTCTTCAACTCCACCTGCTCAACAGGTGCCATTCGATAAGGGGACTTATAAATAGGTTGCGTACCCGGAACAAGCTCTATGCGGAAGACTGGCTCCCGCTCTAGTGGCAAGCCTGGGAGCTCGCTAGGAAAAACATCCGGGTACCGACAGACCACCAGAATGTCCTCTATCCTCAAGGCATCCTCGTGACCCTCAACCATGGGCCATAGTAAGCCTGACTTCTGCATCCGCCGATCGGGAAACAACTGGCACAGCAACGAGAGAGAGTACTACGGGGCACTCCCTTGGAAGACAACTTCACGCCTAGACGGAGACTGCAAGGTGACTATCTGCCAGAAACAAGAGATGACAGCCTGATACTACGTGAGCCAATCCATGCCAAGGATTACGTTGAAGGGCTTCAGAGGTATAACCACCAGATTCACCACGAACTCCTCGTCCGCCAGAACCACCGCACAACCAAGGCAGATACGAGCACTGGAGATAAGCCCACTAGGAGAACTAACAACCACTGCCCTCCCAATCAGCTGCATTGTAAGCCCTGCCCGCTCGACAAAAACATCTGAAACAAAAGAGAAGCTAGCTCCTGAATCGAAAAGTACACAGGCATCGAAGGAATCAACAGATATAGTACCTGTCACCACATCTCCATGACTCTCGCCATCGGATGTAGGCATGGCATACACCACAGGTACAGCCGAAGAAGAAGATCCTCCTGCGCCAGGGTAGGTCGGTGCAGGAGTCCACTGGGGTACTGGCGTCGAAGGTGTGGTAGGCTGCTGAACCCAGTATCCTCCAGGTGGGAGCGCCGGAATAGTCGACGAAGGTGCTGGAGGCGCCGGCAGATAACGCGGTGTAGGAACCACGGGCAGGAACTGCAGAGGTGCTGGAGGTGCTGGAGGCTCCAGGTTTCCCATTTGGATTCTGCCTGCACACCACATCCTTGTGGTTCTGCCCACAGATAGAACACTGCCCTTCCAAGAGCAGTCACTCCGCTTGTGTGGATCCCCACAGCGAAAGCACACCAAGCCCATCCCGGGCTTCGATGTGGCACGGTACTGCAGAGAGCTCCCTCCAGGAGAGCCGGCCTGCCCCGTACTACCACGGTAGGGCTGGTGACGACGTCCCTTTGCCTTCTTATGCACAGGGCCCCCAGAATGGCCCCTCCTCTCACTCTGACCTCAGGGCTGATCTCCCCAGAGGCCTTGCGAGTGTCCTTCATGAACACCTGTTGCATCTCGATCCCCAAGGCCTGCTCCACCAGGGTACAAAAATCCATGATCGGAAAAGCTCCCAACAGATGGCGGATCAAAGGCTTAAGCCCCTGACGAAACTGCCTGGCCTTCTCCGCGTTGTCCCAAGCCACATGTGGGACAAAGCGAACTATCTGGTTGAAGCACACCTCATACTCTGCCACCGACTGCTTGTCTTGGGTGTACTTGCCCAGTTCAATTTTCATCTTGTCCAGAAAGGTCTCTGGATAGAACCTCCTCTCGAACTGACGGACAAACTCCGCCCATGACAGGGGTCCATGTGCAGCCGTGCGAGCAGACTGCACCACCTTCCACCAGATCTGAGCCTCTCCCTTCAGAAGTTGCGACATAAAGCGCACGCGATCGAGGACGGCCACCCTCGAAAGCCTCCATCTTGTCCTTCACATAGGACAGCCAGTCGGCGGCCTGCACTGGAGTGGCCGCCCCGTCGAAGCTATCCAACCTCAACCCGACCCACTCGCGAAGCGAGATGCCGCTAACCGCTCCTGTTGCCGTGACCTCGGGCACTGGAGCAGCTTCAGCATCGGGGGTTTAAAACCAATAATGGTCCACCAGTTTAATATTATTAAGTAAAAAGAACATCCACGAATATCCAGTCAAAAGGCTAGTTTCCTCTCAACTTTATTACAGCATAGATTGATGAATCAAGTGCTTTATTATGGTGCCGCACTACCCATCCCATGAATGCTCAAGAATCACCTATGGGGGGAAAAAACAAGGATGAGATATACATCTCAGCAAGTAAATTGTTTAACAGGTTATTCAAACAACAAGCAAAGCTACAACAACATTTATTTTACTACATGACCACAACCACATCCAACATCCTCATTCATTAAACCACAAGGACTATCACGAGTCCTGCCTCATAAGGTTTTAAAACATTAACATATGAATGCAATTCCTCCATATACAATTTCAATGCATATGCATGCTATGCTCCACTGCACCCTTACCCAACAAGGTAAGAGTGTGCATCGTACTACGACAATGTACGATGTTGTACCGATACGGTCGCGGCTATAAGCGGCGACATCTATAATACAATGTCATGACATGTTATGTATGATATGATAATCATAAACCACATGAATTTGAATCTCGAAGAGACATCAACAAGATTAACATGAATTTAACCTCAAGGAAACATCAACATAGCCACCATGAATATATATACTTGTTCCACAATTGGCACAAATAGCAACTACCTTATAACTATGAGCAAGTCATCCAAAGCATAACATTCAACTATTAATTGCTACTATCATCTCCTTTATAAGTCATCCATCTATGGTATCTTTATCTTTACTACTATAAAAGAAGAAGTTGGTGGTTGATGAGTCCTCCTTCATTTTTTTAACCATTCGATCTAATTATAAGATAGAATCTCAACCGTTCTCCCCACCTCCCCCTCCGCACCCGCCGCCGCCCCACCCCCCCGAGCGCCTCCTCCCCACCCCACCCCGCGTTGCCGCCGCCTCCTTCCCTCCGCACCCCGCGCCTCCGCTCCGCCGCCTCCTCCCCCTCCGCACCCCGCGCCGCCGCCTCCTCCCCACCACCCCGAGCGCCTCCTTCCCTCCGCACCCCGCGCCGCCACCTCCTCCCCAACCCCCCCGGGCGCCTCCTCCCCCTCTCCACCGCGCGCCGCCGCTCCGCCTCCTCCTCCCCTCCCTCCCACCGCGCCGCTGACTCCTCCCCTCCCTCTCACCCCGCGCGCGGCACCCAAAACCCCCTCTAAAACCCTCGCCGCCGGCACACCGACCCGCCTCATCCTCTTCGAAGCAGAGCAGCCAAACCCTAGAAACTCTGCAGCGGCCGCAGGAGGTGAGGAGGAAGCCGCTCCCGCCGCGGCCGGAGAGGGAGAGGGAGATGGGGATCTTCGAGCTGTTCCGCGCGATCGGGTACATCACGGCAGGCGGCGTGCCCTTCTCCGTGCAGCGCCTCGGCACCGAGACCTTCGTCACCATCAGCGTCGGCAAAGCCTTCCACGTCTACAACGTAGGCCACCACCTCGTCTCATCTCCCCCACGCTACTACCTGTAATCCCCTTGCCTCCCATCGTTGGAAAATTTCAGTCGGAATTCGGTGCTTGCTTCTCGGCAGCGTAAGTTGGAGTAGCTTATGGGGAGCTTGCGGGAGTCCGTTGCTCTGTTATAATTTACAATTTCAGATGCTAGGAGCAATAATTGCGTATTAATTCCTATTTGGAGCTCAGGTGGAGCTCAGGACCTATTTACTGGTTGTTACTATAAGGTTGATGTAATTTTCTCTTGATCTCGCGTCAGTCGAGCTGCTTCACTGTCGATATAAGCCTTGCTCTGCCTTTGTTCTCCCTCGCTTTACATATGTTTATGATGTAACCAACTTTCATTTTAGGACCGCACTGTAGTACTGTACTTACTTTGTTTTTGTTGTTTGTGTTTTGCAGTGTGCTAAACTAAATTTGGTCCTTGCTGGTAAGCCTGTTATCTGGTATGTGTGGTTCTTTATGTTCAGTATTTTCTCGTGGTTTATGAGCTTTTGTGTGATCAAAGGACCTCAACTGCCCAAGAAGATTCGTGCTCTTGCGTCCTACAAGGAATATACGTTTGCTGCAAATGGAAGTGACATTGCCATTTTCAAACGAATCGATCGAGTAAAGAAGCTACCGTGCTTGCAATAGCTGAATTTGTGTTATCCGTCATGTTAGTTAGTTACCCATTGAGGCCATAAACGTTGATATTTCATTACTGGAACAGTTTAGGCATTGTTTCGTTTTGAAATGCTCCTATAGCCTCTGAAGTTGAAATTTTTAGGTAGTGATAAATGAAATGGTTATTTCAAACTTCAAAAAGGGAGATCTGGACCTACCATATTATGCTCATCAACTGAGTCTACTACTGAGACAAACTGTTCTTTTTTATGTTCTCACATAATCTCTTTTAATTAGGTGGTTACTTGGAGTAGACATGAAGACAAGATCAACATGTTATACCTGTTTGGAGAATACATTCTAAGTGCAGATTCTAGAGGTAACGTATTTATATGGGCCTTCAAAGGAGCAGAACCAAACAGTGAGCCTGTTGGGAGCATATCATTGCGAGACAAGTTTACTCCAACCTGCATTATGCATCCTGATACTTATCTAAATAAGGTGCCTGGAGCTATCTTAAGTTTTTTTGCTTTGCTTTGGAGATAGCTTACATTCCAAAACTCTTGTGCATTCAATTTCTTCTCTGTTAACAAGTCTAATCTGTTCCAAAATCAGGTCATCATTGGTAGTGAAGAAGGCCTCTTGCAGCTGTGGAATATCAGCACAAAGGATAAACTCTATGAGTTCAAGGGTTGTTTGATGGAGACGTGCTATTTATGGTTCCTTTTCCTCCAATTATTTCTTAGGTTATTTGTTTTAGCGATTGTTTGTATATGTGCATATCAGTTAGATCATTACGTATGGATGATTGCGTGTTGTTATACATATTTTTCCCATTGCTTCTTGTACGTTTAATGATAGATTGCCGTCGTGTATTATGGCTGCATACTAACTTTATTGTTTTCCTCTTTTTATTTGTTGTTGACATCACCTTAGCAATATAGTTGAAGAAATCAGACATCATCTTGCCATTGGGACGAGAAGGGCTGAATTGTTTTGTTTGAAAGGACGGATGCGGATATGTATGTATACATAACGGTTGTCCCATTTTCAATTCTTTTTGAAACTATGAACCTGCTTCTCGATTTACGTGTTTGTGCTCTGATGGCTAAATATATTTCCTTCTATTTTCCTTCAGCATGTCTGTAGAAAAGAGGCTGAGAAAGCTGGTTATTCTGTCAACAGGGCATCCTGGATTTTGCTACAAAACTGAATTTCAAAGCCTTGAACCAGAGGTATGCTTCTATGTGAATTGCTAAGTGGCAGTATCTGTTTTTATGCTTCTATGTGAATTGCTAAGTGGCAGTATTTGTTTTCTGAATTACCAGTAATTCGACCAAGTGGTGTTGCTTTCGAAATAATTTGATTATCTTAAGAGCTTGGAAATTGAAGAGAAGATTAACAAGCTAAAGTGGATTAACAAGATAAAGTGGTGCCCAGCAGCAAATGGCGCATTGTTTCTTATGTTCACATATAACAAAGCTATAGAGTTTTGGAAGGTACGCCTCATCAATCAACAGCTATGGAAATTTCCTGTGAACTTATACCGCTAAACTGCTCCATGGCTTATGATCTGCATTGCATTCTGCCTCATATAATCGTCCAATTCATTCATCGAGATCGGTTGCTACATTATGAGCCATACAAATATAATACATACTACTTGTGTGTCTATGATTTTACTGATAGCAGGCTAGCAGCTGTCAGATTCAAATATCATTATCTTGCAAAGCGAGCTCGTGCCAATATTCTCTTCGAATTTCAGTCTCGCAGAGAGCCACATGGACCGCTTCGAGCATCTTTGTAGGCATAGCGTGTCTTGGTGCTAATGATTTAGGTACCTTTGGTCAGCATGTAGAAACCAAAGGTGCAAATGTAGTGACTTTAGACTAACTTTGCCGAACTAAGGAGACGTTTGTATTGATTTTTGCTTTGATAGTATGCATCACTTTTATTTGGTTTTCGTTGCAACGCACGGGCACTTTACTAGTATTACTTCAAAATACGAGTATCATGTAGATTGCAAGTAGTAAGAATAACCAATTTGACAATAGCATTATTGCTACAACTACTTGCCTCTACCAGCGAAGTGACGTGATCACGCTCGATCAGAAGCAAATCCGCCTGTCTAAAAAGGTACCTCTCAGCACAATAAACAGCAATACAATCATGACTCTCAAACAAAAGTGTCGTCAAAACCACAAACCCCACATCGAACCTCTCCACTTGCGGTCCTACTCTCGTCCCACTGCGGCAATGCCACTTATTTTTTTGTATCTTTAAGATTACTATACCTTTTGCAGAGGGGGATTTATTTATGTTTTCCTTACTCATTTTCCTACACTTTTCATGTAGATCACATATTTTAATTTTGTTCTTAGCATGGTGTATCTCAATGATCAAAACAGAGATCATCCTCTGTTCTGTCAGTCAGGACAGTCAGGTTCAAATGCTTCCCAACAACAGGGTAGGGCTCTAAAATTTTTGATTTTTATAAAACAGATACCTTACTAAATTCCCTACAACTTTCTCAATGGTGACCAAAAATATAAAATTCATCTTCTATCCCTAATTAACATCTGAACAGCGGTTTGTCCCTGTCTGCACCCCTGACGGACAGCGAGATTCCAGACCCTGGTACGCCTAAATTACATGGGTAAAAAATCTGAAACAACTACAATTGATGCGTATCGTCGTCCTCTACGTTTTTCCTTTTGGGGAGACCCTCGGGAAAAATCGTCTTAGGGGTCTAAACCGCATGAACAGTAACACCGCGCGATTGGATCTACAGACAGTCAACCGGAATCCTCTAATCGGGGTTTTCTAAAATGCTAATCCCTTCAAAACTGGGACTAAGAACCCTAAATTCAGCATAAAACAGAGGGATTGGGGTGAGTGAAAATTACTTAGGGGATTCGGATCACCCTCTTCTTTCTCTCCTTCTCCTTCCCTTCTTCTCCTTCCCTCTCTTCCTCTTCCCTTCTTCTCCTTCTTCTCCTTCTTCTCCTTGCACAAGGGCAGCACCTGGTTTGGGGGGGCGCAAGGGGGACGAGAGGGTGGTGGCTTAGGGAAGGAAGGGGGAGGGGGTGGCCGGCCAAGGGAATAAAAGGGGGTGGCTAGGGCATGCAAAGGGGGGTGCGGCCACCCCTTGGGCCCCCCGGCCCAAGGTGGCAGCCCACCCTCCCAAGAAACCTTTTTTTATTTAATATATATATATTCTCATTCTAGAGCTAACTCACAAATTTAATTCTTCTCTTCCCGTGATTTACCGATTAACCGGTGACTCCGCGTTTTAAAGTATACGTATAAATATATATATATTTTTTCTTTTAAACCTACGTCGAAACCATGATCAGGGTATTACACAGGCTCAGGATGTAAAGAGCATTAACCAGAACAGCGGTGTTTGCATAGATGCGTTCAGTACTGATGGGATGAGACACTCGTACTATGGGTTTATAGAAGAGATTTGGGAGCTTGACTACATGGTTTTCAAGATCCCCTTATTTTACTACCGTTGGGTGCATCTCCCACGGGTGAAGGTTGACAAGTATGGTCTTACTACCGTGGACCTCCAACATATCAGGTACAAAGACGAACCATTCGTACTCACCAACCAAGTTATTCAATTTTTCTATGCAACCGACCCGGTAAATAAGAAGAACCATGTAGTTCTTCATAGAAAAAGGAGAATTATCGAAATAGAGAATGTAGTGGACAAGGACGAATACAATCAATTTGACGAGTTACCTCCTTTTGGAAATGGCATAAGGGTCAACGACGAACAACGTAACGAAACTAGTTACGTACGCATTGATCATCATGAAGGGCTAATTTTTAAAGGAAATAAGCAAGTGGAATGAGAATATGCGACATATATGTGGGCATTTGCATTTATGTATATAACAATGCATGTATATGATGTATATGTAAATTGGCATTTATGTATATAACAATGCATGTGTGTGATGTATATGTGAATTGGCATTTATGTATATAACAATGCATGTGTGTGATGTATTTGTGAATTTACATTTATGTATAAGTGAAAATATGTGATATATAGGTGAATTTTGAGAATGAGTCATGCATACAAATGTATCTCTATGTTCATTGGGCTGTTGTAAAGAAATATACTAGGTTGTTGTAAAGAAATAACTACAGCTGGGTAAAGACTTATTGAATGCTGGTTGGTGCAGTTATATTAATAACTACAGTCGGGCAAAGGCATACAGACGGTTGTAAGTTTAAAACCATCTATGATTATTATCACAGACGATTTTAAGCATAGAACCGTCTGTGACAGTTATTATCACAGACGGTTCTATGTTTAGAACCGTCTGTGATATTGATATCACAGACGGTTCTTAATAGATAACCGTCTGTGATATCTATGATATCACAGACAGTTCTGATTTAAGAACCATATATGATATCAATATCACAGACGGTTCTAAGATTAGAACCGTCTGTGATATTGATATCACATACGGTTCTTAAATAGAACCGTATGTAATAAGCCTTTATATAAAACCCCCAGCTAGGGTTTTGTGCGTACACTGCCAGTTATTAGCAATACCAACTAAGACTTAGTCGCTCTCCCGATACCCCGAGCCCGTCGTCGCCGCTGTCCCCCGAGCCCGTCACCGGCCGCCTCCGGTCCCCGAGCCTGTCACTGGCTGTGTCTGTCCCCCCGAGGCCGTGGTCGTCCTCGAGCCCGTCGCTAGCCGCCTTCGTCGACGCTCAAGCCCGTTGGCCGCCTCCGTCCACGCTCGAGCTCCCCTAATATCACCAGAATCCCCTCGGTGAGTCCATCTTCAATTCTACTTATTGATTATGGTGATCTTTTCTGTTGTCCAGTAAGTTATATTCATGATCTGTTAGTTTCTTTTAATAGAAAATTTTGATTTAAGCTCAAGATCTAATATATAATTGTCATATATAATCAGGATTGCATTTTTGTCATAGCTGTGATGGCCAGGAGTAGATCTTGTTCAACTAGCCTTTTGAGAGCAATAAATAACATCCTAAATCTTAGCATTATGCTGATTTTAGATACATGATATTTATGTTGGGCATAAATTTCTACTTGAATAACTTAAAATGTTTATATATGTATATGTTGATTAAGTCATTTTTATGCCTCTGGTATCATGTTGTATATCTAGGAAAGAATAGGCACTTTAAAATAATGCTTTTACTGTTATGCATATGTATATGTATATGCTTTTACTTGAAAATAAGAGCCCTAGGAATGTATATGTATATGTATATGTATATGTATATGTATATGTATATGTATATATATATGTATATGTATATGTTGCTAATGAACATAGATATGTACATGTATACTTGAATATATGTATACATATATTCTTGTTATTTCATAAATCTTATTGTTGTTAAATCTTACTGTTGTACATATGTATATGTATATGTATATGTATATGTATATGTATATGTATATGTATATGTATATGTATATGTATATGTATATGTATATGTATATGTATATGTATATATATATATATATATATGTTGCTAATGAACATAGATATGTATATGTATACTTGAATATATGTATACATATATTGGAATTAAATTTAAGTATGTGCTTATACCGCACTATTTACGTATATGCTACATTGTGCTTACGTATATGCTACATGTCATCCGCGCATTCTTCAACATCATCGTCGGATGCGTCCGCTCCAAAATCAACACGCAAAGGAAGAGGACTATCGAAAAAGCCTAAGGGCCGATTTACCATCATAGAGGTTGATAGATCTGGGATCCCTCTCCTTCCTCGCAAAGCAGCTCCGTATTTCAAACAACGATCGGAATAGTTGCATGACAACGAATTGAGATCACATTCGATTCGTGGAAGGCTGTGAGTGAGACTCGAAAACGTGAGCTACTGACTGAGATTTTTGCTTCGTTCAAGATATCAGAAGAACACCACGACTCCGTGCAAGGACATGCCTTGGCAGTGGCGTGCAAAGTATGGAAGAACTTCAAGAGCGTGCTTGTCAAGGACTATGTGGAGAAGGATCTAACGCCCTTTCACAAATATCCATTCCTGGAACCACAATGGGAAGAGTTCAAGGCGATGAAGACGACTGAAGCTTTTAGAAGTGCAAGCGCGGCGCACAAGGCCCTCCAGGCAAAAAACACATACCCCCACAGACTCGACACAGCTGGATATGCGGGTAAAATCCCGCTATGGAGGTAGGAGGACGAACAAGCAATCCTACGGGACACCGCCCTGCCATTTGCCACGATTCCTGATGAGCGCGCTCGAAATTGGATTAGAATGAGGTCATCTGCTACGTCGTCGGTGGACATCTCCATCCAGAACCCTGTAGACCAGGAAGTGTCCCGCTGCCTAGTAAGTATCGAACTATGTAGCTTGTAATTACTCCACATCTTCCCTGAAAACTAAATGACTTGTCGGGCTCTTGCAGGATACATTGAGTGTCGAATCTTCCTATGGATCATTCCAGTCAATTAGGGAAAAAGATATACTCTCTGCAACACTAGGAAACAAGGAGCACCCGGGTCATACGAGATGCCTTAGGTTTTATGTTACTTGGAAACAAGGTTTCTCAGATAACTCTGAATTATATCGGAGTAGGAAGAGAAACAAAGCCGAGCGTGACGCACGGCTACGAGAGGAGATCAAGGTATCTCTTAGAGAGGAGCTTGCTGATTATATCAGAGATGAGGTGCGAAGACAAATAGAAAAAAATCAGCAGGCCGCCGCCGCTCCTGTGCTAGCCAGCCCCCCAACCATCGGAGTAGCTACGCGTCCAATCCTACGATGGGAAGCGAGGGTAGATTTCCTATGGACGACATCCAAGATGCTACGAAGTGCAAACTCCAAGTGAGATATGCCTCCGTTGCCTTGTGCACTGCTTGGTGCCTAGCATATCCGTTCGGTCAAGGGGACATAGTGCACAGTGCACCTTTAGCGCCAGGCTTCGAAAAAGTGAATGTGGGTGGTGTGCATGCCAATTTCGAGGTCATCCCACTACCGAAGCCCCCCAACGACGAGCTTGTGACTCTAGGGCAAAGCATTGGAACCTTCATCCTGTGGCCCAAAAGAGATATCTACCTGGAGGCTTCTTCACCAGTGGCAAGTCCACAAGGGTAATACGAACCAGAGCTACTTACACTGGTGCTATCTCCATAAGGCCTATCTCCACCACCACTACCTGCACAGGTGATGAGTCCACGGGAGCTATTCCCAATGCAACAACTTCCACCGATGCTACCTTTACAGTCGACCTACAACCGAGACAGTAAGGGCAAAGTAAAGAAGACTGATGATGATGATGATATCCCGTACCTGCCATTGGCCCGCAAATTCGTGCTTGGCGAGCTGATGATCGACCCGGTGAAGTGCCTCCCATTCCTACCAGTTAATTGCAGGTAATTACACACTTGGTATATAGAACAATCCAATAAGCCAGAGGGAGAACGACGCTCAAGTATCACTGTCAAATTTAGGCTGCATCATTTACAGCACAAATTTCAAGATGGTGTCTTCGCGGTGACCTTTGAGGATGTATTTGATCTTTACACGCTCAACGCTCTTGACGCCTCATTTATTCGATGTTGGACGCTATAAGTGTGTACAATCACAGTCTCTGTGCATGTCATACCGATAAATATCATATATAATTTGTTGCTTTCGCGTGTATATAGATACATGGTGACTGAAGCTAGATCATCCAAATCATCGGTTGGTTTCTTGGACTCACACTTAGTCGCCAGTCATACCATCAACGAGGATACTAGCTTTGTTAAGAGGTACATTGCAGCAGCACTGCTCGCTTACCGTGATAAGGAATTTGTACTTATGCCCTACAATCAGGAGTTTCATTGGATTTTAATAGTAATTGTACCAAAATAGAACAAGGCAATATACATTGATTCTCTAAGTAAGAATAAAATCAACTACATAGTTGTCGGCAAAGTAATCGATAGGTAAGTATATTTTCTCTATACATACCTATATTGTACTCTTTCTTTCCTTTCGAATGACTAATGTCAACTTTTTCGAATCATGTAGGGTATTCGTGATGTACGTTGAAATGGCAAAACTCTCGACACAAGGGGCCAAAGCCCTGACATATGATCTAAAATTTAAGGTATTCGCTAGTACATATTAGTTAATCTTATACAACAGTTGGTAGTAATACCTCTTGAATTAACACATTTTATTTTTTACAGTACCATCAGCAGCAGTAGGCAATACGTGTGAATTCTACGTTTGCCACCATATGAGACTACTCCTCGATTCCTCGAGGATCACCAATTCTAATTCTAAGGTTTGTCAATATTCCCATCATTACTTCATATTTATCAGATTATATATATAAGCACATTGATATTCCTATCGACAAACTGCGTCCATCATGAAAACTGCATTGAAATAGGCCAACTTTGAAGCAATTTGAGGAGAGTGCGTGTACTTTTTGGTGGCTCAAGTCCTAAATTCAAAAGGAGAGTTCCACAATGTACAATAATTTTTTTATTGCTCTTATCACTCCAGAATCGAGGTATCGTGAAAGAAATAGATCTATAATCAATGACTTGTCAGGCTGCACAAGCAATACTTGGATGGCAATCATGCATCATCCAAGTATTGTTTGTGCAGCCTGACAAGGTCATTGATTATGGATATGTTTCTTTTGCGAGACTTTGATTCCTGAGTGATAGAGCAATAAAAATGCAATGTTACCATCTAAGTGCAAATGCAATGTAGATCTTTTGTAATTGTGTATTTATTAATGGATATTTTACTTCATTTCAATTATTTGATTTGCAAATGGATGTTTTATATTTGTGAAATGAATTGAGATGTGAATTGGACGTTTTATGTTTCTGAAATAAATTGAGATGTGAATTGTCTGTATACATGTACATGTTGATCTACTTATTTCAAAGGGCATGGCTAGCATTTCCTGAGGCTAGCCAATAAACAGAAATAGATTTAGGGGTAGAAAAGAATATCACAAACGGTTTTTAGTTATAAACCGTCTGTGATATTTACTCCACAGACGGTTTTCAAACCGTCTGTGATAACTTTGGATTATTACTGATCCATAAATTCAGACGGTTCAGAAAACCGTTTGTAATAACGTTTTTGAACCATCTTTGATACGATTTTTTATAGTAGTAATGCACGGACTCGTCAGGATGAGCCCCATCGAGGCATGCAACAAATGAGGCGCCAGGGCCCATGTCCGTGCACCGTAGAACTCCAGCAAACAGGGGTCCAGAATTTAATTAACATGCAGATCAAGAAACCCTACAGATTAATTCCTGCCAGATACACGTCCGTGCACGGTATCTAGATCGATCAATGATGCCGTCTATCTACCGTGCGTGTACGCTGCTGCGCCGAGACACGCATGCGCATGCAACCCGAGCTTGGCCAGACGAGCCATGAGGCCCGGCAGGAAGTTATTGCAACCCCCCACCGACCCATGATAATGGCCGCAGCAGGGGCACTATCTCAAAGCATGCACTTTGCTAGTACTGCCTCGTTGCCGAATTTGCTGGAACGAAATATATAGCGGAGGGAAATGATTAAGATATATGCAATGTTATTGTTTAGCTCAAACTAAAGAGAGTGACGTTTTGTGTATTTATACGGTCTCTAAAACTTAATTTTGATCACTAGTTTTTATTAAATATATTAATAAAACCTAATAACATTGTAATGCTACGGAAGTAGTTTTCGAGACAAACCAACGCAAATCATCTTCACATATCTACTTAAATATTCATTGAAATGTCGGTAGCTAGAATTACAAAGTTTGACCGCATGCATACTAAAACTTTATTCTTTCGCGATTGGAGAAAGTAGTTAGTAAGAGTGTTAAAAAGGATGTTTGGAATAGTGATGGTTTCTGGTTTTGGTTGAAATTTTACTGTAGCTGATTTTTTTTACTGTAGTTGAGTTATCTTTTTGGGCATAATTAAATTTAAAAAAATAGAAAAATAGAAAAAATATGTTAGCCCATCACGGATAATACAAAGAAATACGGTAAAAAAGAAAATACAAAAAAGCCCAAAATATCTAAAAAAAATAGAAAAAGATGAATTACTATAGTGAAAAAAAATTGAAATTAGAATCTGAAACTGAAAAAAAAGCTAAGTTGAGCAGAGTTACTCCTAATTAACAATGTCAAAAAATGATGAAGAGAGAGAGACGAAGGTAGTAAATTTTTCCCCAAGGACAGGTAGCTGACTGGTTACGCAGGGGAAGCATGAGTAGACCGGTGGGCATTAAGCTAGCGGGTGTGTGCGCTCTCTGCATGGAGAGCTCCCCCACCCACCACCGGCATGGCAGTTTCCATGAGTCCACCACCCATGCAAGCACTGCAGGCTGCAGCCATTAACCCTACCACCTCCCTTTATCACGCTCATCATGCACGCACGGCAGTCAATTCAATTCCCTGCCTGCCTGCCTTTATCCTGACCTCTCTGCGCCCCTCGATTACCTGTTCTCTATTCGTTTCTTTTTTTAGTGGATCTGACTGTAGAGGACAAAAATTTAGGACCCGTCCGGAACATTCAAATTTCCTAAGAATGATAAAGACTAGCGGGGTTGATGTTTTATTTCCTCCGATTTCTACGTTCTAAACGTATTACGAGCCATTAATTGATCTTAATTACTTACTCAGTTCTTTTTTACTTAATGTTTCTTATTTTGTAGGTCTTTGATATGTGACTTTGATCACTACTTTTATAACTGTACACTAAGATATACTAATAAAATTATAATATTATAAAAATATTTTTAATAATATAATTTTTATACAGCTAACTTAGATGATCTTAAATCTATTAGCGATCAAAATTTAAATGGATTCTAGAAATTCAAGGAAGAAAACAGACGGCGTACTTGGACTAGTCATCAGTCTGTGCAGATGCATCTCTGCATACATGATAAAAGTAAACTTTTTTATATTAAAAATATGTATAAATTATAAATGGAATAGGATTAAACATTAAGGACCACCTTGCTTCATCATTCCAAGCGGATCAAACTTCATTCCTTCAATTACCATGATAGACTCCCAAACAAACATTATAAGCACTCTAAAAACATTATAATTTCAGTGTTTAATTTTTAGAAATTAAATGTGAACAACTATGTCTGACTTTTTAATTTAGAATTTTTAAATCCTTAATATTTGGAAAATAATTTATTTTTTCTAATGTATTTCCCATAATAATTTTATTTGTACGTAACAAAATTATGAACCAAACATTTGAATTCATATATGGCAGCATATTAGGCGGGTCATAGAAATCATTTTGGACTAGTCACCAAATCAACAAGAAAACTTCTGAGAATTATCGTAAATGTAGCCTGTGTGGACTGTTGTAGCACCCATTAAAATTTTGACTTCAAAGTCAAAATGTGCTTAAACAAAAAGCAAAAGAGAATTTTTCAGTCAATAATTACTTTTGCCCCTTTTGCTTTTCCTTTGGTTTATCTTTTGTTAGCAATTTATCATTTTTATTACTCTCAACATAGATTGAATTTGAATTTTAAATATTATGCAAAGGTAGAGTAAAATATGTAATATCCTAAAAATACCCTTTTGAGGACCTGTATGTAAATAGTAGAAAGATGATATGTGAAAATGAGATGATTGGAATTTTAGAAGAGAGTTGTTTTTTGAACAAGTCGTGCGGGGAGCTAAGGTCAGAGTATGATCTAGTGCTAAGATAAAAGGGGATTATGGAAGAGAAAAAAACCCTAATTTTCTTTTTTTCCCCTCCGCGCTGCCAAGTGTGTTCGTGCATGAAACACCATTTACCGCCAGCAGCAACCCATTCCCATCTACCGCAGATTGCCACGCGCCAAGCGCTAGCCAGCCAGAGAGAGCAATGTGGTCGCCAGCCAGCAGCACGCCAAACCTTCGATCGCCATGCCCTAGTTTCCGGCGAAACCCTGTGCTGCCGCGTCCTTCCTGCGCTGGTTTGACACCCTCTAGCGTGCCATCGCTGCATCCACATGCCTGTTTGCCAGCGCGTGCAACCAGTGTCTTGCGCACTCGCACGTTAAGGCAGTGTCGTGGCCGCCTGACTGCACCACGCCACCCAAGGGAAAACCAGAGGTAAAGAAATCAATAAGTAGCCGGGGGAGAAATCAAAGGGATCCAAGGGAAAAGATTAGAGGATCCAGGGAAGAAGAGAGAGAGATCATGGATCTGGAATTCTTCATATTGATGGCCAGAGTTGGATCTGAAATTAGGTGTAATTTAGGAATATTATCTACTAGAAAGTTCTAAAAGATTTTGATAACTTTCTGTAGAATTTTTATTCATATTCATCGGATGAATAGATTTTGAGTTATGAATTTTGTAATTCTGTTGTCTCATAAATTTATCATGTTTTGATGGCACTTATTAATCTCTAGATTAAAAATAGTAAATGAACTAATTTGGGTAATTTCGTAAGATTTCCAAAAAGTCTAACAACATAATTTTTAGATAAGTACAGTAGAAATAATAAATTTTGAGATGCTGCTGTCCAGTACCAAGTTGTTGCTGGATGTAGTCATTGGAAATTATTAATTTGACTAACTTAATGATAGAATTAAATTTTTAGAATGGTAGGTAATTTTCTTTAGATTCTAAAAATACCGTAGTTTAATAGGTTTGTATATGTAGAATAAAAAATATTAAATTATTAAGTATGTTGTCTAGAAGATGACATATCTGTCTTCTAGGTTAAAATAGGGATTTAGATGATTTAATCTGAATTGTGATCAACTAGGAACTTGTAGAAAATTTTCTCTAGATTCAAGAATTAGTATGGATTGCTATATTTTGATATGGGAATTGAATGTTATGATAATTTTAGTATCAGGACTATGGGGTTGACTGTCCAGTACAAGGGGAAAGTTGTGGGTTTGAGGAGTATTGTTATTTATTTGTTACCTTGTATTGCTATGTCCTATATTGAGAATGAGTAATTACTGTAGAAGGAGTAGCGTTAGTTGTATTGTTATCTTCTAATCAAATCGGTCACCATGACTAGAAAGACACATGCATAGTAAAATGATAGTTGATAGTTGATAATTGTTATTTTCTTGATGATTTATTTATGTCATGTAATATTTGATCGTACTCTGGTCAATATGATATTAATTTGATGATAACTGTGATATGTGGTTAAATGATGGAAAATGCCATTCATAACATGACATATACATTACGAGACAGAGCGGTGAGAAAATCAATAGTTATGAGTAAAACTATTTAATTATTCTGGTGCGCTCTTGAGTAAGAGCTACAGAGATAGACACTTCCACAGGATGGAGAAAAAAAGACCTACTACAGTAGACATCTCCACAGGATAGAGGGAAAGATCTACTTCGCAGGCACCTACATGGGATGGAGGTAGAGGGTGACATTCACGGGTGTACCCTTTGCTATACCGGTATGATCTATAGACGGAGAATGAGACTTGATTATGAGCATTGCATTGCACTAAGGGAAATTGATATGAGAAAAGAGTATGGTGGAAAATTAAGAAAAAAGAATTGAATATGTTGTTGCTATTGTTTTATTGTGTACTTACTGAGTCTTGGAGTCACCTTTATTTTGTTGTTGTTTTTAGGTGAATATTGAAGGCAACATGCATAGGTAAGTGTAAAACATAGATTACTGCATACTTGTAGCTCTTCACTCCACCTAGTAACGTAACGCTTATGGACATGAACAATTTAGTAGTTTTCGTAATATTGATTAGACAATTTACAGTTTCACTTAGTCTTTATAGTTTATAATAGTGCTATATGATGCTTTTCTCAATTTAGTCTTGGCTATATTTCATCTTCGTATTTATTGATTCATATCATGGTCACTTTATGGTTTAAAGGTTGCTAAAATTTAGGTTTATTATCATGTTGAATGTTTATTATTTAAATCTAGTTGTTAGTAATGCTTGCTTATTTTTAAAATTGGTAGTGATAGTAGTTATAGATAATATCTTAGGTTTCTGTAAGCTAGGGTGTTACAACTAAGAAGTACGTCTATGTTTTGAGGGGGATTTTTCATGTTGATGTTTTTCTAGACTAAAAAACTTATCATGATTCCACCCTAATGGGTGTTCAAGCTGGTAATACAGCACCTTTGTATATATGCCTTCAGAATTTGCAAAATTTATTTTATATTTATAATTTTGATTTTTTGTCATGTTTTCTTTCAAATTCACCTTCTGTTCAAATTCATACTCTCTCCAATTCTAAATACAGGTCATTTTAGACCTATGAACTTTTCTCTAAATATAAGTAGCTCTACAATTTCGAGGGACATTTACCTCATTTCTTCCTATCATAGTACCTTTATTTACAGAATACTCATACTTTCATCAATAAATGAGGAATATCTCATAACGCCTTTCTCTTTCCCAACATATTTACAAGAGGAATCATCATAGTGTGGGAATGAATGAAGGGCATGAAATCCAACTAGTAAGTCAGCAAATTACGGGTTTTAGATTTTGATTTAGTGACTTTTAGTACACATTTTGTTTGGGTTTTTTTAATTTTCTTGGAGAGGTATTTACGTTGACCAACTCTTGCAATAAGAAAAATAAAATAACTATGTAGTGCTTTCTGTTCATTGGTCAAAATGCAAAGATTTGCACGTTGTTTATACCTTTAAGCGCTTTCCGGGAAAAAAATACTTTTATTGCTTGACCTGGCTGGTGATGATCTGGTGGTAGTTGACTACAGAAATTAGTCTTTGATTAAAGATGAATACAACAATTTAAGATGATAATTTTGTTAAAAGCTGTACAGAGCAATTGGAGTACTATTAGTTGTAGTTGCTCCCAGAAGAACTAGATATGTTGGTTTTGTTAAAACAAAAACTTAACAAGAATTTTATATGACCGATTCACCATCAACATCTTTATTTGAACTCTCCAAAATTTAAAACTTTATCCCTCCCAGTCTCCCAGGACAGCGTGAGAGACGACTGAAACTTGGAGAACTGCAGCTCCTTTTGGAACAAAATCATGAATCTCCAGAACGAGAGCATGCATAGTTGGGAATTGGTGTATGTGTTGAGGTCCATTTCTTTTAGAAATTTTAAAATATGTATGATTTATTGCCATATTGACTAGCTTAGTGGAGATAAAGCAATTTATAAGATAGAGTCTTTGTCACTCCTTAAAAACATGTGACACATGATATTTATGATATGGAGAACTTTGGCTAAACGTGCACATGCATTCACACATTTTTGCGTAAAAATTTTGTGACTTGTGACATGTAGTAGACACAACATGAACCAAATCGACCTTTCTTTTTGCGAACTATGCATTTCTCTCTCCTTTTTGGACTGTCTAAACACTGCATAAATATCATTATATGATTTGATGGGGTAGTTACTAGTGTTTTAATTTTGTTTAATTGCGGTAGTTATTAGTGAGTAATTGTAGTGTCGTTAAAAAGACCTGGATACGTCAAGAAGAAGACACAAAATTCATACTCCATTCTTCCACCTCCTGTTTAGATATTTGTGCGTAGTATTGAGCTACTCAACCATGAAGACCTTTCTTCTCGGCATGAACTGGGAAGGGAGGAGAGCAGGACATTCGAACCATTGCCGCAGGGAGAACCTACATAGGACGATAATAAGATTTCTGGCCAGACATCCTACGCGATCACTTTGCTTCTTTCTTGACATTGAGTACTTCCACGACTGCTTGTTTTCGTGTTGCTTCCTTTTCTCTATCAACCCTATTGTAAGTTGTTTATGTGATGGATCCATTGTGTGTATAATATTTTTTTGTGTATTTTTGAAGTACAATAAGTTGTTTGCTGTTTATTACATCATTAGTCTTTTACTATATTTGTTTCCCAATAAAATTTGAAATCAAAGTATTGACGATATTTCCAACATGCATATACGTACGCATCAAGAACCCCAACCGAACTTGTTGTAGCATTTCCAAACATCTCCCTCGATTGTATCCTTCCTGCATGCCTTTCCTGCCGCCTTTTAGGGGCCACGTGAAAAAAAGTTGCATCATGAGAAAGACGAGTCCCCACAGAGGGAGAAGCCTTGCATGCCTCTTGGCCATATAAGCCCCAAAGATCGCTCTCTCGGAGAAGGCAGCAGTATTAGGTGCCCATCCAGCAACTACACATTGCCCCCGTCTCTCTCTCCATGACTAGCTCATATCAGGCTCCATCATATATATAAGCCCATCTGCTGTCTATACATAGATCAGAAATCGATCCATCTGCTGATCTGCCTGGTGTCTGCGTTGTTGTTTGCTTTTAGGTGATAGATTGCGAGAGGGATATCTTGCAGCGATGGGCTCGTTTGCACGAAAAATGATTAGGAAGAACAAACGAAAGAAAGAAAGGCTTGTTTTGGTTTGTTGCTTGGATTAAGAGATATTGGTGTGCCTCAATCCGAAGGCACGGCTTATTGGCGCGGCAGTCGTGTTCTTGGATTGAGCCGCGTCAATATCTCTCCTTGCTTGATTCCTGCCTAGCTAGCTTGCCTCTTTCCTCTTGGAGTTCATTAATTCCCAAGGTATGTGTTTTGCTAGTACTATTTTATGCTCTCTTCATGGAATATTTCTGGTGGAGGGGGGAGAGAGAGACAGATAGATGTTGCATTAGCTGTGGTCGTGTTGATTTGTCGCTGAGATATGCATGCCTCCAAAGCAAGGGAATTAATGAACCTACACTTGTACACCTCTGGTGCTTGTGTAAAGAATAGTTAGCCCTTATGATGCATCCGCTGCTAGCCACCTCTCCTCCACCGTCTGCTGGCCAATTTCACCGTCGAATAGTGTTTCCATTAATAACATGTAACCACATTTCTCGTACACTTATACCAATAAGGAATTCAAAGACACCACTTTTCTCGAATTGGAGCAACTAATTCCAATCAGAACAAAAGGTCATATCATGGCAATTTTCCATCGTCGTCAAGTCAATCTTGTCTATGTCCTTGTGTGTGTTGGGGAGTCTCTGTCCTATATTTTCTACTACCTCGATTTGCACCATATAGACATTAAACTATATGAGCAGTCAATTATTTTTTCCAAAATTTGTCACTGTATTAAATATTTTTTTTAAAAAATAAGATTATATTTTTTACTTTTTATTAATAATAAATATTTTCTACAATTTTGAAATAATGAACATTTCCAATAAGACTTATATTACTTGTAAAATAGTGTAAGGCTAAATATATGTGGAAAATTCTGAATTAAATAACATTTTCAATTTGTGGGTTAGGATAGGGAGTTATATTTCTGTAGGATATTAATCACTTCCTTAGCCACTGGAACCAAATCGGTACCCTCCGTGATTTTATTTGTTGTTTTGGATATAATTAATTCGCACGGTTTCCATTACATGTGTTAATCATTAATATAATAATACCAAAGTACTTTTAATGACAAATCTATTAATATCGTTTTCATGTGATAAACATAAATACTTTTGTTTGTATTAGTGGTCAAAGATTTAAAAAGTTAATTGTACATATTCTAGGACAACTAACAAAAAGAACGAAGGAGTAGTAAATTAGCATATTGAAAGAAATAATAAGATATCATACTAATTTAATATTTATATGTTAATCATCTAGTACATTATTTAATATCGTACTCCTTTGACATCACTTATAAAATAATCCCCCAATACAGAATTCAAATGTCATAACTCATAAGGGCAAGGGAGCATATCAACATCACTTGGAACCACCAAACTTATCCTAAGTTGACTAACATTTGGCAGATGGTCTCTGATAATGCTTATCTTTTTTTTATTAATTGTGTGCTTTGTGTGTGTAGTGCAGTTAGCACCAAACTGAATGGAGGGTTGCCTCCTCTCTGTCAAAAAAAAGAAGAATAGAGTGCTGTCATCCCTAATAGAATTAGTTGCTTAATATAAAAAAGTTGAGAAAGTTTTGCCGCCACTACCATTGCAGAAGAGGCCAAACAAGTTTGGCGAACTACTCTTATAGTGGAGGGAAGGGCAAGTCTTATATTGGATCGAGCCATTTTTTAGCTATGCCATCGTCATTCGTTGCGTATATGAATCGAGCTTGATGTGAGATCAGTGTCAGTTATTCAAGAACAGCTCTCAAGCAGTGTTGATCCTTTAATTCGTCTTTCCTACGTACTCTCTCTTGTCCAAGTATATGACATATTTTTTAACTGATCTTGGCCATGTTCTTTGCGGTTTCTGAAAGCCGCTTTTGACTTTTGCTACAGTAACTAACTTTTAAACAGAGTATTTTTTTAAGATGGGG
Source organism: Melocanna baccifera (assembly GCA_036346265.1). NCBI lineage: Eukaryota > Viridiplantae > Streptophyta > Magnoliopsida > Poales > Poaceae > Melocanna > Melocanna baccifera. The sequence continues at coordinate 27,489,976 of CM070693.1, forward strand.
TCTACAAGTTAATTGTAGTACACGTTAAAAAACTAATATCTGTATCATCAAAAATCGCAAGCGAGTATCTCTCTTTCCGCAATCTCTGTCGCAAACAACCAAAAAGCCATCAGCCGCAGCCAAAAGCCATCAGCCGCAGCAAAAAAGAACAGGCCCCTTATCAATAAAGCATGTTTTATATTCTAATGTAAAATTAATGGTATGTTCCCTCTATGCCTTAATAAATATCTAACTTTACCTTATATTCTCTACATATATGTATTGAATATAGTGCTTAGAGATCATATACACCACTACAAAAAGGTTTATATTAGACGTCTCATCACAGACGGTTCATAAAAACCGCCTGTATTAAATGCAATCACAGACGGTTCTTATATTAATAACCGTCTGTGATAGTATCACAGACGGTTCTTATCAAGAACAGTCTGTGATATTGCCATATCACAGACGGTTCTTAATTAAGAACCGTCTATGATATTGCCTGGTTCTTAATTAACAACCGTCTGTGATATGTTTTCCGCCCCACACACCTCTAAAATTTTATAATTTCCTGCTTGAATTCGAGTAAAATTCCGTTTTGACACACTTTTAGTAAAATAGGCATAACTTTTGCATACGGTGTCCGTTTTCGACGTTCTTGTACTCATTGGAAAGCTAACGACAAGCCCAATCCAAAAAACAACCTTCTTGCACTTGTCGACCTCGAAGACCCCCAAAATCGGTCATTTGTAGCCTCAAATTCGAATTGAAAGTTTTTAAATTCTGTTTTTGCCAAAATTTTCAATTTTCCCTTCAAAATTTGGGGTTTATCTCAATTGCAAAGTTGTAGATCTCGTCAAAACCTTTCAAATGATTATATATAAGCCATACATAACTTTACCATTTTATACTTTGAGACTAGTTGTTTATATTGTATTGGTATATATATAGCCAATATTACAGACGGTTCTTAATTAAGAATCGTCTGTGATATTATCACAGATGGCTCTTAATTAAGAACCATCTGTGATATGTTTTTCGCTTCGTACATCTCTAAAATTTTATAATTTCCCGTCTGAGTTCGAGTAGGACTCCTCTATAAATACTTACCCGAACCCATCCACCCCCTCCCTTCAAATGTGTCTGTGGGGTTTAGGTCTCCATTGTTTCCTGCTTTCTCCCTCCATTGTTTCTTCAAGTATTTGATTCTATGGGGTTTATGTCTCCATCGTAGCCTCCATTGTTGCCTGGGAGCTTACAGTGAGGCAGCTGCTATCACTACTACAGAAAGCCTAATACTAGACGCCAAATCACAGACGGTTTGACAAAACCGTCTGTGAACGACATTAACAAAGATGATTTTAATTTTGGACACCGTCTGTGTTGAAGGCGTCGGAGAAAATGAGTATCACAGACCGTTCTTACCAATAAACCGTCTGTGATATTTCCGTATCACAGACGGTTTGTATTACAAATCGTCTGTGATAATCTGGCATTATCACAGACGGTTTTTTTATTTAAAATCGTCTGTGATAAGCTGCTTATCACAGACGGTTTGTATTACAAACCGTCTGTGATAATCTTAGAATGATCACAGACGGTTTGTAATACAAACCTGTCTATGATGTTGTCGATCCGATGTTAATATATAACTACTGAGCGGTTTGTATTACAAAGTTGCTTCTAATAACTTATAACCAACGTAACTATCGAGACAAGAGATCATAAATTAAAGGGAAATTTATTACAAAAGTCGCACATAAAGAGATTCCCGATTCTAATCTTCATCCGATGTTAATATATAACTACTGTAACGGTTTGTATTACAAAGTTGCTTCTAATAACTTATATAACCTACTGAACTATCGAGACAAAAGATCATAAATTAAAGGGAAATTTATTACAAAAGTCGCACATAAAGAGATTCCCAGATTCTAATCTTCAGGGCTTCGTACGCTTCTTCTTCGACTTTGTCCGTTGGATCAGCCGCTGACTTCTCGAACGCCGTTAAGATTGTCCTTGCCCTCAGCACTTCCTCCTCCAGCCTGGGCAAATGATCAGTACCATAGTCCATAATCTCGTAGAGGATTGCATTATGAGCTTCCTCAGACTCTGCCGTTTCTGCTTGATCGGCAATGCTATCCATTAGTTTGTGCAATGCCACGAGAGCTTCTTCCGCTCTATGCACATTGTTGAGAAGAACTAGGGTGAGGGCGAAATCTCTTTCTTGAGCGGCAGCGAGACGTCTCCGTCGACGGCGGATGATCAGGTCGAGCTGACGGATGCAAGAAAGTTGGGGAAGGAGAGCAGGGCCTGTGCGGAGAAGCTGCTCTAGATGTAAATTGCTGGGCGCCTGTGCAAGGTTCCGGCCGAACAACTCTTGGTGAACAAATAAGAGGAAGGAGATGATCACTGAAGCCATATTGCTTGTACTGCGTTGAGAATTAGGCCGACGCGCATATTTAACCTTTAGTAGAGACGGTTCGTATACCAAATTAATGATCGAGACGGTTCGTATGCCGAGACGCTTCATATAACGATAGTGCTACTGAGTCCCGATGGAGCTATCATAGACGGTTTTATTTTGGAGACCGTCATGATAGTATCACGCATGCGATTCTTACTAACGAACCGTCTGTGATAGTCAAACATCACAGACGGTTCTTACCAATGAACCGTCTGTGATAATCGGGAATATCACAGACGGTTTTAAACTAAAAACCGTCTGTGATGGTTGATATCACAGACGGTTTTTAACTACAAACCGTCTGTGATAGTAAGTATCACAGAAGGGTTTTTTTAAAAAACCGTCTGTGATAATATTGCTATGTATTTATTGCGCTGCTCAGACCGCATCTGTCTTTATTTCGATCAAGATCTTAGCCCGGTGCTGCAGCTGGAGGCGGCAAGGCTTTCAGGCCATTTTTTGTGTGGAAGGAGGCTTATTTGGCAGGAGAGCTTTGAAGATTCATTGAGTTCTTGGTTGCCCTAGATATGGTTAGTAATGAAATTTATTTTTGGTTGCAATATCAAAATAAGTTTGATCTAGCTAATTAATTTTCGGTGAACTGTTATATATATATATATACTTTGAAGACTTAGCTAATTTAGATTTAGCTAGCCTCAATGCATGTGGTATATATGTAGTAATAATTAATTAAATTAATTTTAATACTAAGTTATTATATATGTACATTATATAGGATCGAAACTGAATGTATACCGCAAACCGTGTGAGTGAAGAGTACATTAATGGCGTGTCTACTTTTACAAGAGCTGCTGAGGAGGATATGTTGAATAAGGGGGTGGAATATATGTATTGTCCATGCACTGACTGTGAGAATTTGAAGATGTTTAAGAATCGAGAGCAGATTGAAGCGCACTTGATTCAGAAGGGTTTCAAAAAGGGGTATACGTGTTGGACCAGTCATGGCGAAGTCAATGATATGCCGCCGGATGACATCGCTGGCGAAGTCAATGATATGTCGCCGGATGACATTACCGGTGAAGTCAATGATATGTTGCCGGATGATGATTGTGGTTCGGATTCGGATAGACTGCACGATGACAATCTGGATTAGATGCTTCATGATGTAGAAGAGAACTATGATAAGAGAGAGTATATTAAATTCCGAGGCTTGATGGAGGACTCAGAGAAACTTTTGTTCACGTGTTATAAGTCAAAGTACACGAAGTTGTCAGCTGTGCTTGAACTGTTGAAATTGAAGGCAAGCAACGGTTGGTCCGACAAGAGTTTCATGGCGCTGCTAGGTATTTTAGCGGACATGCTTCCAGAGGGCAATGAGTTGCCTAAAACCACGTATAAAGCCAAGAAGGTTCTTTGTCTATTGGGAATGGAAATAGAAAGAATACATGCATGTCCGAACGACTATATCCTCTACCGTAAAGAGTATGCAAACTTGCATGTCTGTCCGGTGTGCAACGCATCCCGATACAAACGTAACAATCATTCAGATGATGATGGCGAGGGAACAGAGGTGAAGAGAGTACCTCCTGGAAAGGTGGCATGGTATCTTTCTATAATTCCCTATTTGAAGCGGTTTTTGCGAATTCAAAGGAGGCAAAACTGTTGCGATGGCACTCGGAGGAGCGCAAGAAGGATGGAATGCTGAGACACCTTGCTGATTCCACCCAGTGGAGAAACATCGATAGGTGCTTTGCAGATTTTGGTGCAGAACCATGGAATATAAGGTTTGGATTGAGTACAGATGGAATGAATCCTTTCAGTAGCATGAGCAGCCGACATAGCACTTGGCCTGTGACTCTTTGCATTTATAACCTTCCTCCTTGGTTGTGTATGAAGCGAAAGTATATTTTGCTGTCGATACTTATCCAAGGGCCAAAACAACCTGGGAATGATATTGATGTGTATCTAGCGCCGTTGGTGGAAGATCTAAAAGTATTGTGGGACGAAGGGGTACAGGTATGGGATGCATACAAACGAGAGAACTTCACTTTGCGCTCCTTATTGTTCTGCACCATAAATGATTATCCTGCCCTTGCTAACCTGTTGGGCTAGAGTACAAAAGGTGCCAAAGCTTGTACTCACTGCTTAGATGGTACCGAGAGTGTGTGGTTGAAACACTCACGCAAAACCGTGTACATACGTCACCGCCGATTCCTTCGGAGGGTTCACCCATACCGCAAGATGAAGAAACAATTTTATGAAGAGAAGGAGGACGGTTCAGCTTCAAGGCATTTAAGCGGAAAAGAGGCTTATAATATGGTCAAGAATTTAGATGTTGTCCTTGGAAAGAGACGTAAAATTGAGGGATCGTGAGAAGAACATCTGGAAGAAGAGATCAATATTTTGGGACTTACCTTATTGGGAGTACCTAGATGTTCAACACTGCATCGACGTCATGCATGTAGAAAAGAATGTGTGTGACAGCTTAATTGGTCTCTTACTGAACATTCGTGATAAAACAAAGGACGGCATCAACGCACGGTTTGACTTGGCTGATATGGACATCAGGCGTGAGTTAGCACCGAGAACAACAGATAATGGACGAACGTACCTTCCCCCTGCGTGTTACACTCTGTCCAAGGCCGAGAAAACAGAACTGTGCCTGTGCTTGTATGGTGTCAAAGTTCCGTCTGGTTACTCCGGCAATGTGAAGAAATTTGTTTCGATGCAAGATTTGAAGTTAAATGGAAAGAAGTCTCATGATTGTCATGTGCTGATGACACAGATGCTCCCTATTGCAATTCGAAATATTTTACCGATCAAAGTCCGAGAGACAATCATGAGGCTATGTTATTTCTTTAACACAATTGCTCAGAAGGTCATTGATCCCGAATGACTAGATGCTCTGCAGGACGAGGTGGTGATGACTCTATGTCATCTTGAGATATATTTTCCTCCTTCATTTTTTGATATCATGGTCCATCTCATTGTTCACGTTGTGTGGGAGATAAAAATGTGCGGGCCCGTATTCCTACGTAGCATGTACCTGTTTGAGAGGTTCATGGGAATTCTCAAGTCATATGTACGGAATCGATCTCGGTCGGAGGGTAGCATCGTCGAAGGTTATGCAAGCGAAGAGGTCATTGAGTTTTGTGTCGACTATATGGCTCAGATTCAATCGATAGGTGTGCCTCAATCTCGGCATGAGGGGAGGCTCAAGGGTATCGGAACTATAGGAAGGAAAGTAATCACTCCAGATATAGACGCGTATGCGCAAGCCTATTTCACGGTCTTGCAACACATGACTGAAGTGACCCCTTATGTCGACCAACACAAGGATGTGCTTCGGCAATAGAATCTGGAGCGGTCGGATGTTTGGATCATGAGACAACACAACAGTCGGTTCAACCAATGGTTGAAGGAGCAAATCGCTAGAAGCTCGTCAAGTGAGATGCTGACATGGTTGGCAAAAGGGCCAACATTTACAGTTGTGATATGGCAAGGATATGACATAAATGGGTACATATTCTACACACAGACTCAGGATGTAAAGAGCACTAACTAGAACAGCGGTGTCCGCATAGATGCGTTCAATACCGATGGGGTGAGAAACTCGTACTATGGGTTTCATAGAAGAGATTTGGGAGCTCGACTACGTGGTTTTCAAGATCCCCTTATTTCGCTGTCGTTGGGTGCATCTCCCACAGGTGAAGGTTGACAAGTACGGTGTTACTACCGTGGACCTCCAACGTGTCGGGTACAAAGACGAATCATTCGTACTCGCCAACCAAGTTGTTCAAGTTTTCTATGTAACCGACCCGGCAAATAAGAAGCGTCATGTAGTTCTTCATGGAAAAAGGAGAATTGTCGGAGTAGAGAATGTAGTGGACGAGGAAGAATACAACCAATTTGATGAGTTACCTCCTTTTGGAAATAGCATAAGGGTCAACGACGAACAATGTGACGAAACTAGTTACGTACGCATTGATCATCATGAAGGGTTAATTTTTAAAGGAAATAAACAAGTGGAATGAGAATAGCGACATATATGTGGGTATTTGCATTAATGTATATAACAATGCATGTATGGGATGTATATGTGATTTGGTATTTATGTATATAACAATGCATGCATGTGTGTGATATATTTGTGAATTTGCATTTATATATAAGTGAAAATGTGTGATATATAGGTGAATTTTGAGAATGAGTCATACAAATGTATCTCTATGTTCATTGGGCTGTTGTAAAGAAATATACTAGGTTGTTGTAAAGAAATAACTACAGTTAGGCAAAGGCTTATTGAATGCTGGTTGGTGTTATATTAACTACAGGCGGGCAAAGGCTTATTACAGACGGTTCTAAGATTAAAACCATCTGTGATAATAAATATCACAGACGGTTCTGATCTCAGAACCGTCTGTGATATTTATTATCACAGACGGTTCTAATCTTAGAATCGTTTGTAATAAGCCTTTATATAAAACCCAAAGCTAGGGTTTTGCGCGTACACTGCCAGTTATTAGCAATACCAACTTAGACTTAGTCGCTCTCCCGTTCCCCCGAGCCCATCGCCGCCGCCATCCCCCGAGCCCATCGCTGGCCTCCTCCGGTCTCCGAGCCCGTCACCGGCCGCCTCCGTCCCCCCGAGGCCGTCGCCGTCCTCGAGCCCGTCGCCAGCCGCCTCCGTCGAGCCCCCGAGCCCGTCGCCGTCCCTGGTCGAGCTCCTCTTACATCGCCAGAATCCCCTCGGTGAGTCCATCTTCAATTCTACGTATTGATCTTTTCTGTTATAATCAATACTGTTCATATCAAATGAATGTTAGATTGATTATGGTGATCTTTTCTGTTGTCTAGTAAGTTATATTCATGATCTGTTAGTTTCTTTTAATAGAAAATGTTGATTTAAGCTTAAGATCTAATATATAGTTGTCATATAACTGTTGCATAGCATTATGCTGATTTTACATACATGATATTTATGTTGGGCATAAATTTCTACTTGAATAACTTAAAATGTTTATATGTGTATATGTTGATTAAGTCATTTTTATGCCTCTGGTATTATGCATGTTGTATATCTAGGAAAGAATAGGCACTTGAACATATATTCTTGTTATTTCATAAATCTTAGTGTTGTTAAATCTTACTGTTATGCATATGCATATGTATATGTATATATATGTTGCTAATGAACTTAGATATGTATATGTATACTTGAATATATGTATACATATATTGGAATTAAATTTAAGTATGTGCTTATACCGCACTACTTACGTATATATGAGAAGGCCAACATGTCATCCACGCATTCTTCAACATCATCGCCGGAAGCGTCCGCCCCAAAATCAACACGCAAAGCAAGAGAACTATCGAAAAAGCCTGAGGGTCGATTTACCATAACAGAGGTCGATAGATCTGGGACCCCTCTCCTTCCTCACAAAGCAGCAAGGGCATTTCGAAGCACGATCGGAATAGTTGCACGAGAACGAATTGAGATCACATTCGATTCGTAGAAGAGCGTGAGTGAGACTCAGAAACGTGAGCTTTTGACAGAGATTTTTGCATCGTTCGAGATCCCAGAAGAACACCACGACTCTGTGCAACGACATGCGTTGGCAGCGGCGTGCAAAGCATGAAAGAACTTTAAAAGCGTGCTTGTCAAGGACTATGTGCAGAAGGATCTAACGCCCTTTGACAGGTATCCATTCCTGCAACCACAGTGGGATGAGTTTAAGGCGATGAAGACGACCGAAGCTTTCAGAAGTGCAAGCGTGGCGCACAAGGCCCTCCAGGCAAAAAACACACATCCCCACAGACTCGGCACAGCTGGGTATGCGGGTAAAATCCTGCAGTGGAGCAAGGAGGACGAATAGGCAATCCTGCGGAACACCGCCCCACCATTTGCCACGATCCCGGATAAGCGCGCTCGAAATTGGATTAGAGCGAGGTTATCTACCACGTCGTCGGGGGACATCTCCTTCCGAACCTCGCGGACTGTGAAGTGTCCCACCGCCGTAAGATATCGAACTACGTAGCTTGTAATTACTCCACTACTTCCCTGAAAACTAAATGACATGTCGGGCTCTTGCAGGATGCACTGAGTGTCGAATCTTCCTAGGGATCATTCCAGTCAATTAGGAAGAAAGATATACTCTCCGCAGCACTGGGAAACAAGGAGCACCTGGGTCATACGAGAGGCCTTGGGTTTTATGTTCCTTGGAATCAAGGTTTCTCAGATAACCCCGAATTGTATCGGAATAGGAAGAGAAACAAAGTCGAGCGTGACGCACGGCTACGAGAGGAGATCAAGGCATCTCTTAGAGAGAAGCTTGCTGATTACGTCAGAGATGAGGTGCAAAGACAAACAGAAGAACATCAGCAGGCCGCCGCCGCTCCTGTGCTAGCCAGCCCCCCAACCGTCGGAGTAGCTGCGCGTCCAATCGTACGACGGAATGCGAGGGCAGATTTCCTGTGGACGACATCTTGCAAGTTATGAAGTGCAAGCTCCAAGTGAGATATGCCTCCGTTTCCTTGTGCGCTGCTTGGGGCCTGGCATTTCCGTCCGGTGAAGGGGCCATGGTGCACCGTGCACCTTTAGCTTCAGGCTTCAGAAAAGTGTCTGTAGATGGTGTGCATGCCAATTTCGATGTCGTCCCGCTACCGAAGCTCCCCAACGACGAGATCGTGACTCTAGGGCAAGCCATTGGAACCTTCGTCCAGTGGCCCAAAAGAGACATCTGCATGGAGGCTTCTTCACCGGTGGCAGGTTCACAAGGGCAATACGAACCAGAGCGACTTGCACTGGTGCCATCTCCACAAGGTGTATCTCCACCACCGCTACCTGCATTGGTGATGAGTCCACGGGAGCTATTCCCAGTGCAACAACTTCCACCGGTGCTGCCTTTACCCTCCACCTACAGCTGAGGTAGCAAGGACAGCCAAGGCAGCAAGGGCAAAGCAAAGAAGACCGATGATGATATCCTGTACCTGCCATTGACCCGCAAATTCATGCTTAGAGAGCCGATGGTCGATCCGGTGAGGCGCATCCCATTACTATCAGTTAGTTCCAATAGATTACACATGTGGTATATGGAACAATTCAATAAGCCAGATCCAGAACGGTGCTCAGGTATAACTGTCAAATTCAGGATGTGTCATTTCCAGCACGAATTTCAAGATGGTGTCTTCGTGGTGACCTTCGATGATTTATTTAATCTTTTCACGCTCAACGCTCTCGACGCTCACTGCTCGATGCCGACGCTGTAAGTGTGTACAATCACAGTCTCTGTTCATGTCATACCAATAAATGTCATATATAATTTGTTTCTTTCGTGTGTGTGTATATATGTAGACACATGGTGACTATAGCTAGATCAACCAACTCATCGGTTGGTTTCTTGGACCCATACATGGTCGCCAAATCTACCATCAACGAGAATATTGACTTCGTCGAGAGATACATTACAGCAGCACTGCTGGTTTACCGCGATAAGGAATATGTACTTATACCCTACAATCAGGATTTTCATTGGATTTTAATAGTAATTGTACTAAAATGGAACAGGGCAATATACCTTGATTCCCTAAGTAAGAATAAAACCGACTACACAGTTGTCCGCAAAGTAATCGATAGGTAAGAACATTTTCTCCATACATACCTATATTGTACTATTTCTTTCCTTCTGAATGACTAAGGTCAACTTTTTCGAATCACGTAGGGTATTTACGATATACGCTGAAAAGGCATAGTCCTCGACGTAAGGGGCCAAAGCCCTGACACATGATCTAAAATTTAAGGTATTCGCTAGTACATATTAATTAATCCTATGCAACAGTTGGTAGTAATGCCTCTTGAATTAACACATTCTATTTTTTGCAGTGCCACCAGCAGCAGCCGGGCAACACGTGTGGATTCTACGTTTGCCACCATGTGAAGCTACTCCTCGATTCCGCGAGGATCACCAATCCCACTTCTAAGGTTTGTCAATATTCCCATATTTACTTCATACTTATGAAGCTATATATATACGCATTACTGATATTCCTATTGACAAAGTTGCGCCCATCCCAAAACCGCATTGAAACAGCCCAACCTTGAAGGAATTCTAGGAGAGAGCACCTACTTTTGGTGGCTCAAGTCCTAAATCCAAAGGGAGAGTTCCACAACGAACAATGATTTTTTATTGTTTATCACTCCGGAATCGAGGTCTGCTGAAAAAGCAGATCCATAATCAACGACTTTTGTCGTGCACAAGCATTACTTGGATGGCAACCATGCACCATCCAAGTAATACTTATGCAGCCTAACAAGTTCGTTGATTATGGATCTGTTTCTTTCGCGAGACCTCGATTCCGGAGTGATAGAGCAATAAAAAATGCAATGTTACCATCTAAGTGCAAATGCAATGTAGATCTTTTGCAATTGTGTATTGTTAATGGATAATTTACTTCATTTCAATTAATTGATTTGTGAAATGGATGTTTTATGTTTGTGAAATGAATTGAGATATGAATTGGATGTTATATGTTTCTGAAATGAATTGAGATGTGAATTGTCTGTATGTGTACATGTTGATCTTTTTGTTTCAGAGGGCATGGCTAGCATTTCCTGAGGCTAGCCAATGAACAGAAATAGATCTAGGGGTAGGAAAGAATATCACAGACGGTTTGTAACTACAAACCGTCTGTGATAGCTAGCATCACAGACGGTTTGATATATCACAGACGGTTTTTTGTTACAAACCGTCTATGATATGCCTATATTACAAACGGTTTTTTTTATAAACCGTCTGTGATACTAGCTATCACAGACGGTTTGTAGTTACAAACCGTCTGTGATATATACTCCACAGACGGTTTTCAAACCGTCTGTGATAACCTTCGATTATCACTGACCCATAAAGTCAGACGGTTCAGAAAACCGTCTGTGATGACGTTTTTGAACCGTCTGTGATAATGGTTTCTGTAGTAGTGTATGTTCTCTTCATCCTAGCCTCCATTGTTACAGTGAGGCCTACCCGAGCTTGTGATGGTGGATTATTCTCTACTATGTTGCTTTCATTGTTCTCTTCATCGTAGCATCCATTGTTACTTCCATTATTTCTGCTATGTTCTCTGCTATTGTAATGGTGGACTGTAATATTGTGATATTGTAATGGTGGATTGTAATCTTATGATGTTGTAATGATGGATTGTAACATTGTGATGTTGTAATGGTTGATTGTAATGAAATAAAATGTTCTCTGCTATGTTTAATATCGTATTTGCTTGTTTTCAAAAAGCATAGCTAACATTTCCTGAGGCTAACTGAAAAATAGGAAAAAATTTAGGTATAGAGTAAACTATCATAGACGATTTTGTAGTATAAACCGTTTGTGATCACACATCACAGACGGTTCTATATATAGAATTGTCTGTGATAGTGTTTTTCACAGATGGTTCTAGTTACAAACCATCTGTATTGTATTTATCATAGACGGCTCACAAACCATCTGTGATAACTTTCGATTATCACTGACCCATAAATTCAGACGGTTCAAAAACCGTCTGTGGTGATGTTTTAGAACCGTCTGTGATGATGATTTCTGTAGTAGTGATAATTATAGATAATCTAATCATTTTGAATATCTCTTTAGTGTATGTACCAAGAGAAAATGCACCTTATAAATTTAGACGGAGTGCCAAAGGGCATCTCTTCTGGTAGCTCTTTAGGTTTGAGGTTAGAGCTATTCAGAAAACTAGAATTTCATAGAAACACAGGAATTCCATAGAAATTCTACAGAGTGAGAGCGTATTGTCTCCTGTTCATTCACCAGTACACCAATCCATCCAAACGGGCTCTAAGCCTAATCGGATATGGCCTCATCACCTTAGTGATGATAAGTGTGCATTGAATATTGATAGGATCTCTAATTTGTTTTAGGTCTCCTAAAGGTACCGGAGATTGAGAAGGCGGGAGGCATGCTCCGTACAACTAGGCTGAACCTGCACGTAGGATCATTAAAGGCCGCAAGAACAAGCCTCAGACTGTAGCAAGTGCCAAACTTGACATAGGGCAAACCCAAGAGACGGGAGCCCAAAATTGACAATGATGAGCCACCCCCCCCGGGAGCAAATGCAGGTGCCCGCGCAAAGGGCTACCAGTGGGAACCCTTCACCCATGTCCAAGTCCATACCCATATTATTGGGTAGGGTAGGGGAGGAAATCATACACATTTGAATGAGGTATTGAAGAATAATGATAATCTTATTTATTACATCATCATATTCTTTAATTATACCCCTCAGCGATAAGGGAAAAATTTCATAGAATAGTCGTAAGTTCTGCTACGAGTACATAGTCATAAGTCCTGCTACAACTATCTAGTCGTAAGACTTGCTGCGACTACTTGGCCGTGAGTCCTATTAGGACGGTTTGATTATTCCCCAATTAACGACCAACCTACTCCTGTAGTAGGGTCACTACTACAGACAGTCCTATCACAGACGGTTCGGAATCGTCATCACAGACGGTTCCTGAACCATCTGTGTTTATGTGTTAGTGATAATAGGTGGTTATCACAGACGGCTCTCAATCCATCTGTGATAACTTACATTACAGACGGTTTTGGAGAAAAAACCGTATGTGATAGTCGACTTTCACAGACGATTTTTTATAAAAAACCGTCTGTGATACTCGACTATCACAGACGGTTAATAACAAAGACCGTCTGTGATATACTGTAATACCCTGAACGTCGTTTCGGCGTCAGATTTAAATTAATCGCAGAGTCACCCGAGTTTTCGGTAAAGCGTGGGAAGGGAAGAAATAAAATTTTATGGAATAGCATAGAGTGTAAAATATGTGGGAAATATATTTTAAATTAAAAAACCCTGTTAACGGGTCGGCGGAAGGGTGGGCTTGCCACCTTGGGCCAGAAGGCCCAAGGGGTGGCTGAAACACCCCCTCCACTTAACCCTAGCCCATCTTGGCTGCACCCCTCCCTCCCCCTTTTCCATAGCCGCCACCCCCCCTTTCCATGTCTCCTTGCGCCCTCTCCCTTCCCTCAATGGCTGCTGCCCATGGTGCAAAGGAAGAAGAAGGAGAAGAGGGAAAATAAGGAGAAGAGAAGGAAGGGAAGGAAGAGTGGAAGAGGAGGAGGAGAAGAGAAAAGGTGTGATCCCAAGGCTAGGTAATTCTCCCTCATCCCAATCCCTCTGATTTCTACTATTTTAGGGTTCTTAGCCCAAGATTTTGGTGGGGATTAGGATTTAGAACCTCCGATCAGAGAATCCCTGCTGTCTGCCTGTAGATTGATTCATGCAGTGTTTCTGTTCGTGCTGTTTAGACCCCGAAAATGATTTTTCCCGACGGTCTCCCCAAAAGTAAAAACATAGAGAACGACGATACACATTTACTCTATTTTTTTCCAGGTTTTTTGGCTGCGTAATTTAGGTGTAACAGGGTCTGGAATCTCGCTGTCCGTCAGGGGTGCAGTTAGGGGCAGACCGCTGTTCAGATCGGAATTATGTATAGAAGATGATTTTTAAATTTTTGGTCATAATTGAGACAAAGGTAGGGAATTAAGTAATCTAACTCCTGTAAAAGAACCAGAATTTTTAGAGCCTTGATCTGTTTTGGGGACGCGTTACAAGTCAGCTGTCCAGACTTTCAGAATAGAGGACGTCCTCTGTTTTGTGCATTAGATATCACCTTGTTAATGACAAGATAAAAATATATGATCTACATGAAAAGTGTGGGTAATTAAGTGAGGAATCCAGATATATATCTTTTGCTGTGATTAGTTTTATATTTTTAAAGATAGAAAAATGTTAAGCAACACCGCTGCAATGAGAAGATTGTAGAACCGCTACGTGGGGAAGGATGTTGTGGGGTTTAGGGTTTTGGCGACACTTTTCTTTGAGAGTCGTGATTGCATTGCTGTGTATTGTGCTGAGAGGTACCTTGTTGGACAGGCGGATTTGCTTCTGATCGAGCGTGATCTCGTCGCTTCACTGGTAGAGGCAAGTAAACGTAGCAGATGTGCTACCGTTTAACCTGTTATTCTTACTACTTGCAATGTGCGTGATTTTTCGTATTGATAAATGATATGCCATGATTACATATTTTCTAAGGAAGAATGTTGTAGCAAGATATTAATCAATTGCCATGTTTAGATGAGTTTTGGTAGTATTGTGGTAATTTGCTTAATGAGCTAATTGTGGTATATGAAAGTAAATGCATGGTGGTTATGATGATATTTTCTTATTGTTAAATTTGTGAGAATCATATTGTTGCCCTTGAAGTTGGTATTATTGTGGCTTTAGTAGTAGTATTCTTAGTGAATACTTGTGGTCGTGGTGGAAGCAATCTTGATGGATATATTATGGTCTTTGTGGTAGGATACACTATAGATCGATTGATTATGATCTTGGTGAACCGAATGTGGATTATGTGGTTGACCTTCGTGGTTAAATTCTTGTGGTTTATGATTATCATATCATTCATAACATGTCATGACATTGCATTGTGGATGTTGCCGCTTATAGCCGCGACCGCATCTGACAAAGATCGTGCATTGTCAGAGCACGATGCACACTTTTACCTTGTTGGGTAAAGGTGCAGTGGAGCATAGCATGCATATGCATTGCATTTGTGGAAAGATCATTTGCATTCTTATGCAATATATTATGGTGAAGTTATTTTATAAACAACTACAACTTCATAGTTGTAAGGTGGAATTGGCTCATGAGGGCCACTTGTGGTATGAGGAATGTGGCTGTGGTCGTGGATTGGGGTTCATCCCTTGTGGTATGGCTGGGGTTGTGGTATGAGATTCTTTTCTCTTGTGGTAATTGTTGATAGCAGTTGTGGATGCGAGTAATAATAAAAGTTAGTGAGGTAAAACATGCTAATATTTTATTGTCATTGGTAGTGGTAGTGGTGGATGATATGAAGTAGTTAATCCAGATTTATATGCTAATGTTTTATTACTATTGGTAGTAAATATGGTTGAAGCTATAATTATGGTCATTATGAAAAATGGATATTGATGTTTAATATCGTTGTAGTTTAACTAGCTTGTTAATGAATGTGGATGTACATTGTGGATGTGGACATGTGGATACTTTAATGATGTTGTATATTTGTTTGTAGTCTGAATAGCCTGTTAAACAGTTTGCTTGCTGAGATTTTTTTATCTCACCCTTGTTTTCCCCCTACAGGTGATTCTTGAGCATTCATGGGATGGGTAGAGCGGCACCACAATAATGCACTTGGTTCATCAATTCATGTTGTAATAAAGTCGATGGAATTCTATTCAAATGCTTAGCTATTCGTGGATGATTATTTTATTTAAGAAAGGTGAAGTTGTGAAAAATTCGTTGTTGTTTATGCTTCCGCTTAATGCTTCATGTATAGAAAATATTACCGGAATAAATTATCTTAAAATTTTGGCTAGCTGTAGAGTGGTTTGGTGGCATTTCAGGGTAATGTGGGTCCTGGGGTGTTACATATACACAATATCATAGATGGTTTTTGTTACTAACCGTCTGCGATATGAATCATATCACAGACGGTTCGGAATAACAACCGTCTGTGATATTGTCTATATCACAGACGGTTAATAATAAAGGCCGTCTGTGATATCGTTCATATCACAGACGGCTCAGTCTTTGAAACCGTCTGTGATATATATATCACAGACTGTTTTCAACAACGAAACATCTGTGATAGCAATTGCAATAACATTTTTATTTGTTGTTTTTTGGCTAGCCTCAGGATATGCTAGCCATGCCCTCTGAAAGCAAGTAAGCAGATTACAGATAATGATAGATAAGTTAATTGCAACTTAAAGTGAATTACGAATGTAACAAACGGCCAGCAGATCACACACACACACACACACACACACACACACACACACACACACACATATATATATATATATATATATATAGAATGAAAATCGTTACACATATCTGACAAATGAATAGTTTGATTAAGCACAATTGAGTGATTTGTAGAATTGAATCCAATGTTTCAACATCTAATTATCACCATTGCTGGGGTAGAACTCTCTAGCCTTGTTTATAACCTGTGCTAGTAAGAATTCGGAGAGTTTTCCACGAATTTCGATGAGTTGGTCAAGATCATATGTACTTTTGTTGAAGTCCACCCACTGTTGCTAGGAGCTATGTTAAGTCATTAATTAGCATGTGTGTGTATATATATATACACACATATATAATCAGAAAATAATAATTATTGGAAGGACCTGACAAACATCTGGATCATTGATCTTACATGATTTCCTTCATATGGCGGCAAACGTAGAATCCACATACGTTGCTCTGTAGCTGCTGGTAGCACTACAAAAATAAAATTACGTATATAGGTATTGTCAATTCTAGAGGCATTGTAACAAAGTGTGATATAGGATTATTGTGTTGTAGCGGGTACCGAAAATCGCGTGTTGTGTCACAGCGTGTCATTAGATTTGTTGTGTCTTCCTCCTAGGGCAACATAAGCGGTAAACGACCTATGTGATTAAAAAAAGTTAGCCTCAGCCGTTGCAAATGAAGGAAATATTACAATTGAGTTATATATAGAGGAAATGAGTTTACCTGTTAATTACTTCTTGCACACGACTGAAGTCGTGGTTGCTCCTAAGTAGGGAATCAATGTATATTACCTTACTCCACTTTGGTACAATCACAATTAAAATCCAGTGTTGCCTAGTCATGTGTGTCGCTATAGTGATTAATCCTAAGTTCATGCTGCATGTAAAGTATAAATGAAACATGTGCGGCAACTAGTGAAGCACTTACCCTTGGTTGAAAGGTATCATGATGTACTCCTTGTCGTTGTGAGCAATCAATCCCCTCGTTATTTAATATTGCACGAAGGATACATTTTCGTTGATAGCTTGCTCGGAGACCAAGTGAGGGTCGAAGAAACCCACCGGTTGTCGCGATTGCTGGACTTATTGGATCATGTATCTATACATAAGGAAAGAGTAATGACATTTATCGGTATAACGTGAATGTAGAACTTCATTGCACGTACACTTACAGTGTCCAGCATCGTAGAAGTGAGGTGTCGAGTTCATTGAGATTGAATAGTAAGAATAAGTCTTCGAATGTCACGACGATGTAGCCCAAGTCGTGGAGGAAATGCTCCTCCGTATATCTCAGAGTGAATGCACTCTGCCGGTTTGGCTTCATGTTGGACTTCTACATGTACCAGGTATGCAATGTATTGCAAACCAAACCAAGCCGGGGTAATTGTGACTCGAGAACCAATGACACTCCTAGAATGAACTTCCATGGCCCGGGATTTGCCTTAATTTTCTTCGCTTGAGTCTTAGAGCCTCGCTTACGATACATTTTCAGTGGCGTCTCGACCGGAGCCGATGCAACAGGCTTTGGAACCGGAGCTGGAAGTGGAGCCACCGGAGCCGATGTGACAGGTCCAGGGCGATGTCCCTCTTGGGACACTGGATGTGGAGATCGTGGCACGGACAAGTCGAGGGCGATGTCCCTCTTGGACCACTGAATGAATGTATAGATGGCATCCCCTAATGTATTAATCTCTTCGTTCGGAGGCTTCTCAAGAGGGACGGTCTTAAAACATCATTAATCATGTCCATCTATACCTTTATGAAATCGATCTCTACTTGTACACCGTGCACCAGCGTCCCTGATAGCAATGGATACGCTATGCCCCGCCTAACGTCAACGGGAATAGAGCCAATAAGCCTGACTCTGAGGATGCAAGACATGGGCTCCTACATAACGACACAAGATGAGTTAAGGTGCCCACCAGAGAGATCTATGTAGCATTCTAAACAGGTACATTACCTGAATGTCATTGATAGGTAAGTGGATGTCGCTATGTTCAGTAATTGGTATGGACGCACAGCTACTGCATCATTGAGGGGGCTAGGTACCGCAGTAGTAGGGGTGGGTTGCGATTAGTTGCGGACTTATCTCAGTTCTTCCCTCAATGAATCTATCTCTCCTTGAAGTGAGGCAGTCTGCTCTTGAAGTGAGGCAGATAGTTGTTTCTAAAGTTGAGCACGAAACTTCTGTTTTATTTGTTCATTGCGGTATGCCTTGGATATCTTCCTACTCCTATATATCACGGAGTAATCCGGAAATCCGTGCCTCCAAGATACGTAAACCCCCAAGCCTCGTGTGCGACCTGGGTTGTAACATCCCAAAATTTTATTCCTTTATTAAAGTATTTTCTAGAATTTATTGGATTTTCCTGATTTTTATTCCAAGCTCTGAATTAAGAGAATTAAAAATTTTATTTTTATAAAGGCCAAATGAATTTATTGCATTTCATGAAAGTCAAAATAAATGTATTTCACCTCCCTAAAGTCAATTTTGTAATTACTGTAATTTTCAGGAAATTATAAAAATTTAAAACCCTTCCTTTAAAGTCAATTTGTGTTTGTGTAAAAATCAATTATCAAATTGGGTTGAAAATATTTTTATTAAGTCTAAAATAGTCCCAGAAGGTTCTCTGAATTTTTTTGGATTTTTAAAATTTTATTTGGTATTTTTCTGAGCTTTCTATAGCTTATTATCTTTTCTAGAATTCTTTACAAGAAAATAAAAACGAAAATCCTCCCCGGCCGCCAAGTGTCAGCCATCGGAGCCTCCCTTACCGCCGGATTCCTCCTCGACCGTCCGATCCCACTTAACCTCTCTCCCCACCTTGCCCACCTCTCTGGCCGACACCTGGCACCCATCCGACCGGCCGCCCCTCCGCCCGATCTGATCCCAGCCGCCCGTCACCACTTACCTCTTCGTCCGCGCCGTTCCCCGTTGCCGTACCGAATCGGGTCCGCCCGTAGTCACTTAACCCCCCGGCCCATGCCCGAATGGCCCCGATCTAACCCCATTTGCCGGATTGGATCTCACCTGTTCACGGTCACTTACCGGTTCGACCACGATCCAGCAGTCGCCCTTTCCCCCCTCGGCCACCTGTCAAAGATCCGACCGTCGCCTCGCCTCATTCCTTTTCTTCTTTCTCGCTGACCGATGGGCCCCACTTGTTGGATCCGTCTTCCCCGGCCCTTTCGTTTCTTCCTCGCGTGTTCGCCGCCCGCTGCCGCCATTGAAACCGAAACCGAAGCTTTTAAAGCTTCGGTTTCCTTCCCGATTACTCCCCCGCACCAATGGCAAATTAAACCTCCGCCTTCACCGCGTCCGTTTCAGGCATAATTACCCCCCAATTGCGCCGTTTACGCCGTCGCATTGATCCTCCCTACCCGTTTGAACTCCGGCGTACAGTGCGCGGCCGTTACCTCGCCTCCCCGCCTATAAAAGGGACTTCCTGAGCACCCTCTACTCACACCGCCTCTCCCTCGCCCCTCAATCGGAGCATCCGAGCATCGAAGCCTCCCCGAGCTCGTTTTTCTCTTCGTTGGCTTCCCCGACTCCGGTGAGCAATTGTCACCGCACAGGGCCTCCCCGCTCTTCGCCGTCGACGCCGACACCTTGCTCGTGCCCCAGTGACCAGAAGCCCCCTCTGCCCCGAGCATTTGCGCCGCCGGAGCTCCTCCACCGTTGTGAACCCTCCTCCGACCACCGCCCTTTTTCGCCGTTTCTCCTCTCCAGCCTCCTTCGGGATCCGCGCCAGGTTCCAATGCATTCCCCGTGCTCTCCTCTACGTTTTGCACCCCTCGGCCGGAGCCGGCGACCCTCGGTCCCCGAGTGCCGCCGCCATCGGCCAAGCCACGTCAGCTGGCTGCGCTGACGTGGTAGCCAACGTGGCTGCCGCACAGGCGCCACGTCTGCCCCAGGCCGCCCACGCCAGTGCCACCTCACGCCCCCGTCACCCGCGTGCCACCTCACCTCCCTCGGGTCCGCGGACTCAGTCCACCGTAGACCGGCCCCACGTCCGATTATTTAAATCCCAGGGCTGACGTCAGCTGACGTCATAAACCCAATTTTCCCGTTTAAAATTAATTCGGCCAAAAATTAATTACCTTGCTGACGTCATAAATCTTTTATTTCCTTTAGAAAGATTATTCGTGCTGACGTCATAAATGTTTTTTGGTTAAAAATTAATTCCAGAAATTAGGTATTTTCTTTTTAATTGTATTAAACTTTGGAGGGCTATAACTTCTTCATTTTAACTCCAAATTGACCCGTTCAAATTTCTGAATTTTTCTAAAATCATGATCTATCCGTTTCTGGCATCCTTTTGAAATTTTGAGTTTATTTGAATTTTTTTTTGAATTTCTTTTGAATTGGCTCTTTACGTTAGATTTTGACGATTCCGGAGAGTTCGAGTTCGACGATTCTCAGCAAGACTTTGATCAAGGCAAGTTACACCGTTGACCATGTTGAACCTTATATTTCAAATTTATTTATGTTATTTTACTGTATATGCATGCGTACTTCTACTCAAATTTAATTTAAAATTCAGTTTCAATGTTAGATATACCCATAATCCTTTGAATATGGCCAATTTGAATCTCGAATTCATATACCTTGTCACCCTAGCTGAAAACCAGTTAGTACCATAGTTTTGACTAGAAAATTTTATAGAAATTCTTAGCTTGGCTTAGTATAATTTTAGGTGGGATCAAATCCTTCACATGGAATGACGATTTGAAAATGAAATCTTGACTTCGGTGAGTCAAGGATGATTTATGAAAATTATTGAAAAATAGAAATAGAAACTTATGATTTGGACTTAGGCTAATGGTTAGGTGGCGGGTGCCGGCATGCCTCGTGTTTGGTGACACCTGGTTGATTGTCGTGCATGTGGGAATATGGTTGAGCTTAAATCAACTTAAGGACCGTTTCTGTGAATCATTTTACGAAGTCACTTCGTACTACCACAAGTCCGGTATGGGACAGACCTAGCTAAGTAATTTATGAAGTTCCAAATATAGTTTCGCTATAGGCTGAATGTGAGCGTGGCGTAGGCCACGAGAAGTCTCACATGGCACCAGAGGGGGCTCTAACTCGTGGATTCGAGTTGTGGTGAAACCTTAGTGGTGGCGTGATTATTTTGGCTATGGATCATCGAAACAGCCTTGTCAGAAACTCTTCGCCGCACACCTAAGGCAGTGTGTTTATCGCGTGGCTCAAGTGAGAGGGAATTTCTTGTGGGTAAAGTTGTACACCTCTGCAGAGTAATAAACTATCTGGATAGTCGTGTCCGCGGTCATGGACATGCTGAGTAGAGTCTTCACATATTAGACTTGATTTTCGTAAAACTTGATTTTTGGACAAACACCAGTGATTTTGACAATGTCTTGGTGGGATGCCCGTGGTTAGGTTAGTGTAGGTCGGAGCCTATACTAATGATAATACTTTGTTAAAATATTGTTTTCATATGACGTATTAAAAATTCAGCTTTT
This sequence comes from Melocanna baccifera, assembly GCA_036346265.1. Classification (NCBI taxonomy): domain Eukaryota; kingdom Viridiplantae; phylum Streptophyta; class Magnoliopsida; order Poales; family Poaceae; genus Melocanna; species Melocanna baccifera. The sequence continues at coordinate 27,511,759 of CM070693.1, forward strand.
GCACCTATGTTACTATATTTAATTTCAGTACTGCTTTTCGCACAAATAGACTTATTAAGCCTTCCTTGATACCCTATGCATGCATTCACTCTGTTAAAACTCCTGGTGTAACTTGTGTAAGTACTTAATATGCTTACCTTGGGAGTACTCTATGTGCTCACCTTGCTAAATCTGTACTCCGGAGAATGCGTGGGACTATCAACCACGACTTACTTAAATTCCGGAGGGTACGCCCTCGCGTGCGCGGAACGTCCGCGTCTTGTTTAGACTCAGTAGAGTGCGCAGGGAAAACATCCGTGTCTTTGCTTATACTCCGGAGAATGCGTGGGACTATCAACCACAGCTTAATTAAGCTTCGGAGGGTACGCCCTCGCGCGCGCGGAACTTTCGCGTCTTGTTTAGACTCAGTAGAGTGCGCAGGGAAAACATCCGCGTCTTATTTATACTCCGTAGAGTGCGCGCGGAGGCGTCCCCCCGCTGCGTCTTATTTATACTCCGTAGAGTGCGTGCGGAGGCGGACCTCATCGCTACGTCGTATTTATACTCCGTAGAGTGCGTGTAGAGGCGGACCTTATCGCTACATCTTATTTATACTGCGTAGAGTGCGTGCGGAGGCGGACCTTGTCACTACGTCTTATTTATACTCCGTAGAGTGCGTGCAGAGGCGGACCTCGTCGCTACGTCTTATTTATACTCCGTAGAGTGCGTGCGGAGGCAGACCTCCGTGGAGTGCGTGTGTGGAAGTTAGTCTTCGTGCGGTGCGTGTGCGGAGGTGAGTCTCCGTGCGGTGCGTGTGCGGAGGTGAGTCTCCGTGCGGTGCGTGGGAATATCGACCACGTCTTTATACTCTGGAGAGTACGCGCGGCAGTGACACCGACACGTGCGCGAAACTCCGCGTCTTGTTTATACTCGATAGAGTGCGCAGGGAAAATACCCGCATCTTTTTATACTCCAGGGAGTGCGTGCGGAGGCGAGCCTCCGCACATTTTGGGGGGGGGGTATAAACAGTTTCACAAACGGCGAACTTTATTAAATTCCCGTTTGCGCGGGTAAGCGAGTACAAAATGTTAAGGACTAACCACTGGACTCGCCGTCATGGTGGTGGGATGCGAAGCCTCTAGTGCTTGGGCTGCTGCAAGGCTTGTATGGGCACGCCCGACCTAGGTACCGCCTTGAGCTCCCAGGCATGGGCTTCGGGTTCCATGCTCCAAGTGCCGAGCCACGTGCTGGTCGCCGAGAACGGTGATAACACTTCGCGAGCTCGGAAGCTTCACACATAGAAAGCCATGGTGTGGTACCGCTCCAAAGGAATTAAGGATCGGTCTCCCCAAAATGGCGTTGTAGGGGTACTGGATATCAACGACATCAAAGGTAGCGTCCTTACTCGCCACATTGTCCTCCAAGCCGAAGGAGACCTGCAAACATATTTGGCCCAGCGCCAATAGCGGCTGACCTCCGAAGCCCTACAGCAGAACTCTTGAGGGGCTAAGGTGACTGCGAGGGATCGCCATCTGGTCGAAGGCCTGTGCGAACAAGATGTTCGCGGAGCTGCCCCCATCGACCAGGACGCGCCGGATGTCGCACCCGGCAACCGCGACCTGGATGACTAGGGGATCCTGATGGGGGAACTCGACGCCTTCAGCGTCGGCAGGCGTGAAGGTGATCGCGTGCTGCGCCCAATCTGGCGGCGCCTGGGCTGGGTATGCTGCCACGTGGTGTAGTCTCCGCACGTAGGCCTTGCGCTGTCGTTCCGAGGCAAACTCCAAGGAGGAACCACCGAAGATGACGTTGATGACCCTGCGCGGGGCGCCCTCAAGGGCATGGATCCGCAGGGGGCTTTCTTGGGGCTGCTGCGCCTGGGCTGGTATCCGCCGGAGGCCCTCCTGAGGCTGCGGCGCCTGATCGCGAATTCTCAGGGGGCCGTCCGGTGGCTGTTGAACGTGCGCCACGATGGGTGGGCGTGCCTCGAGATCCCTGTCTCGGGCAACGCTTTGGCGAAGTGCTGCAATGGTGGTGCAGGAGCGCGTATCATGATTGCCTTGTCCATGCACCTCGCACCACTGTGGGCGCTGTTGGTCGCCGTACTCCGTGCGGGCCCAACTGTCACAACCCCGGCCTCGGCCTCGCCACCGACCTCGTCGGGCCCTAGTCCCGCGGTTAGCAGGCGCGTTATCCTCGGAGCCGACCTCAATGTCAAAGATGTGCCGGGCTCACCGGGACGTCTGACGGCCACGCTGGGGCTTGTCCGCCGGCCCGTCCTTGTGCTGGGGGGTATCCTTCGACATCTCCTGTCGATGTTTGCTCCGCGAGGAACTTGCTTGCGATGGATCGACGCTCTTCGTGACTCCTCCCGCTGGGTTGACATCAGCTTCGTTGCCCTGGCGTCACTTTGCCTCTTCTTCCGCCCGAGCGTACTCCATCTTGTCGAAGAGTTTCGCCACGGTCTTGATCGGCTTGCGCGTGTTATATTCGGCCAGTGGCCCCGGGCGAAGACCCTGTACCGCGTTGATGATTGTTATCTCGTTGACGTCTTTGACTTGGCAGCGGACCTTCGCAAAGCGTTTGAAGTACTCGCGGAGCCTTTCCGATGGTTGTTGCTTGATTGCGAAGAGTTGATCCGCGTCGACGCGCTCGATTGTGGGACCCGGAGTAGAAACTCCTAGACCCCCTGTGTATTACTGTACTAGTCCCAGAGATCAATGCTAGTACACACAGTTCAAACAAAAAAGATGATACATTGCCAACAACGCTTTATTACAATAGTAACTGAAGTTTTACAAGAGGCCATAGCCTTACTAAGGTTCACGTAACCTCAAGCAAAAATAAACACAATGGAAGCAAAGATAACTTGATCGACCCATCAACCGCCACGGGCAATTGACTGGGAAACGAATCCTAGGTATCCGAGAATAATCCACCGCATCCACATTCGTAGCGAAGTCATACTCTCCACTTGATCTTCTCCATTCTCTGCTTTTATATTTATAGAGCAACGGTGAGTACAAAAATGTACTCGCAAGTCTTGAGAAAAATGCATAGATGTAAGGTTTTCACAAAGGAAGGCTATATGGTTTATTTGCAAAATCAGCATTTTATTTCAAATCTACATAATTACTTTAAAAGCCATTTTGTAAACAACTTGTTTTTAATAATTGAAATTGATAAGTACTTTAGTGAAGGTTAAACTACCAACACTAATATCTCGTGCCATCACACCAATTTTCAAAACCTCAGTTACACCCCGATTCAACATCACGAGAGTTATACTACTCCCGAGTTTTTCTCCAACTCATTTTGTTTTGAAATCAAAACCAAAACTTCTACCATGTGAATGCATTCTTTGTTCGCCCTTGACCGTGGGCACGGCTATTCGAATAGTTTTACTCTGCAGAGGTTGTACACTTTACCCACAAGAGATAAATTATCTTAATAGTCAACACGCTTCCTTTGGCATGAGACCCGGATAAATTATCACAAAGCCTTTCGCCTACTCCAAAGATAGTTTAAATACCACCCGCTAAGGTTTCACCACAACTCGAATCCACGAGTTGGAGCCCCTCTTGCGCCATATGAGTACAAGAAACCCTGTCCCTCACTATGAGTAACCAAGACACCTCGGCACTCAATACACCACGGTGATATCTAAACTACACTATTATAGGGTAGTTAGCTAGGTCGCACCCATATAGACTTGTGGTTGTACTGTTTTGCTTAGTTTGGACAAACACAAGCGCCGGTCCTTAAACGACTGTGGTGGCTCATTCACAAACCCAACAATTCTCGTGCTAATCTGCACCACCAAACCTTCCATCCACCCTGGTCAACTTTTCCTTTGAATTTCATTTTTATTTTCAAATTAACAGTGGTAACATACATTACCACTTTTCAAACAAAATATTTAACAATGGTAACATCCATTACCAATGTTCAAACAAAATATTTAACAATGGTAACATCCATTACCAATGTTCAAACAAATCATTCATCAAAACATTTGATAAACATGCTACTCATTTGAACATTATTATATTTATTTGCTACGCTAAGCATTTGCTAGTATTTAAACATTCCACAATTGTAACACTAACTCATTATTGTGTCAAAGGGATATCCTAAGTTGACAATGGTACAAGGTAAACAATTTTCAATGGAAGGTATAACAAATTGGGTCTTTAACTAAGTTTTCTAAATCAAATTATCACTTGATATAACATAAGCATGCATTAATTTAAAATACTACCTAAACATTTTTCTAAATCATTTGAGCAAGTTGACCAAAGGAAACTTGCAAAACATGGGAGCAAAATGTTCAAAGGAGACTTGCCTTCCTGTGTCTGGTTGAAATCTTCCACAACTTGCTCTTGAGGTTGCTCGGACAAATCGGTCTCTACACGTAAATCGAGAAATCCAAATAAATAAAATAAAATAAAAATTCAAAAATTGAAAATAATTATACCAATTGAAAGATTGAAATTTTAGATGAATTTAGAAATTTGAATGGACCAAATTGGAGCTAAAATGAAAAAGATATGGCTATTTGAAAATCTCAGATTTAAATAAATCCAGAAATTCGGAAATCTCTGACATGTGGGGTCCACTGGTCAGTAATTTCATTTACAATGAGTCTCTGACGCATGGGACCCACTGGACTCGGGACCCACTTGTCAGTGAATAGCGCAGAGGGGTGGTCACTGACGGGTGGGACCCAGGTGTCAGCGCGGATAAAACGGAGAAACTCAACCTCGCGCGCGAGCGGGCTCGAGCGCGCCGAGGAGTGGGAGGGGAAGAGAGCGCGCTAGCCAAGTGAGCGGGAGGCACCGCCACCCCATAAGGGTAGGTAATCCTCTTAAGGATTATCGGCGGGAGGTCGGCGAGCAACGTGGCATACACGTGGTCGCCACGCCGGCGCCACGTGTGTACGGCGGCCGACGTGGCGAGGCGAGTGTGTGGAATGCCGACGTGGCGGGTTTTGTGCCGACACGGCATCCCGGTGGCATCCACGTCTGTTGCCACCCGGACGCAGCCACCGACGTGGCACGCCGGCCGACGGAGGCGCCGCAGACCCGAGGGTCACCGGCATTCCGCGGCGGCGCGCGCCGCCGATGTGCGCAAAAGCAAGAGGAGAGACGAGGAATGTTCGGTACCTTGCGCAGATTATCGAGGATGGTCGGATCGACGAGACGGCAAAAGGGGCGGCGGTCGGAGAGAGCTTCACGGCGCGCGAGGGGTTCCGGTCGCAATAACTCGAAAAGTGGTCGCCGAGATCGCTGGGCACCAAAGAACGCCGAGGATGCACCGGTGAATCTCGGGAAGGCTTGAGGCGCGCGATTGCTCGCCGGAGTTGAAGGTGGCGGCGGAGGAAATCGAGCGCAGGAGGGCTCTCGCCGACAGTGGCAATTGGAGGTGGAGAAGCGAAAGGGAGGCGAGACACGGCTCGGGCGTCGGGTTTTATAGAGGAATGAGGCCGTAACGGCATATAAACTCGCCGGACTTGGAACTGCCCGAGAGTGAAGGCGGCGGCGCGCATGCATAATTAGATGAAATAATGCCGAAACGGTTATGGAAGGCGCTATTTGAATGTGCATTAGTGCGGGAAATAATTGGTTAAGAAACCAAGCTTTAAAGCTTCGCTTTTTCTTTAATGGCGGCAGCGGCGAGACGCGGGGAGGAAGAAGGTGGCGGGGAAGACGACTGGCCGATGGGCCCCGCATGTCAGTGAGAGAGGAAAGGAGAGAAGGCGACGGCTACGGCTCGGATGCACGACGCGCGGCAGAGGAAAGTAATCAAGGCCGTAGGATGATGAGTGAAGGGGTAAGTGAAAAGATGCGGTTGAGATTCAATCCGGCAATCGGATTTAAATCTGAGCCGATGAGGTGTACTAAGTGGCAACGGGCGGCTGCGATCTAATACGGCAATCATGAACGGTCAAGATGACGACGCGTCGGGACGACGGCTCGACAGTGGGACCACCGCGGTGAGTCCACTCGCACCGATCTATGACAGGTGGGGCCCGCTTGTCAGCGCAAATCCAAAAAAAGAAACTCAACCTCGCGCGCGGAGCGGGGCTCGAACGCGCGCCGAGGGAGCGGGGGAGGGAAGAGAACGGGCGGCGATAACCAGTCGGGCGGGGAGGCTCAGCCTACCCAATAAGGGTAGTTTACCCTTTTAAGTATTAGCCGCGGAGTGGCTGGCTGCTGTCGGATGCGCGACACTTGGCGCCGCGAGAGAGAGGGGAGGCGGGATGAGGCACCGAAGGCTGGGATCGGTTCGGGCCGGGGAGGAAAGGCTCGGATGCTTGACAAGTGTCAGCCCGAGGGAGATTTTGATATTTAAATCTTTTATATATTTTAAATCAAGAGGAGACTTTAAAATACTCGAAAAATACCAGATAAATTCCAAAATTCCAGAAAAATTCACATAATTCACGATAATGTTTTAAACATATTAAAAATATTTCCAACTTATTTTGATATTAAATTTTCTTTTCAATGAAACTTTAAATTCTGAAAATTCAGATAATTAGAAATTATTAATTTAAAATTATTTCTTCAAAATAAAAGCAAAAATTGGGATGTTACAAACCTACCCCTTAGAAGGAATCTCAACCCGAGATTGGAAGAACCGAGAAATAGATTAGGAAACTCGTCAAGATCCTCTTCTCGCTCCTGTGTTGCTTCGATTCGGGACGGTTGCTCCATTGCACTTTACGAATTTGATGGTCTTGTTTCTTGTGCGCGTTCGCTTCTTCTAAAATCTTGACAGAAATTCGAATACGTCAAGTCCTCTTTAAATCCACATCCTCAAAAGGTATCAACTCCTCCGTACTCTCAAACATTTTTTAATCGTGATACATGAAATACATTATGTACATCCGACAATCGAGGAGGAAGTTCTAGCCGATAAGCGACTTCACCTCTTCTTGCTATAACTAGAAATGGTCCAATATACCTTGGGGCAAGCTTACCATCGACTTTGAATCGACGCATCCCTTTCATAGGTGACACTTTCAGATACACATGATCGCTGGCGTAAATTCCAACATTCTTCGACGATTATCGGCATAACTCTTTGTCCGGCAGTGGCTGCTTTCAATCGTTCTCTGATTAAGCGAACTTGATCTTCTCGCTAATTTCAAGACATCCGGTCCGAATACTTGACTCTCTCCGGTCTCTGACCAATATAACGGTGTTCTACATTTTCTGCCATACAAGGCTTCAAACGGAGACATCTTCAGACTAGATTGATAACTATTATTATATGAGAATTCCGCATAGGGCAAACTTTTATCCCAGCTGGCTTTATTGGCTAAAGCACATGCTCTCAAAGATATCTTCCAATATTGGATTTACCGGTTCTGTCGACCATCTGTTTGGGGATGATAAGCGAAGATGAAATTTAAATTGGTGCCCAAAACTTCATGAAGCTTCTGCCAAAATCTTGAGGTAAATTGTGTTCCTCTATCCGACACGATCCTCTTTGGAACTCCATGCAAACACACAATTTTTGACATATAAAGCTCGCCAATCTATCTCCGAATATGTAGTCTTCACTGGTATGAAATGAGCAACTTTTGTTAAACGGTCAACTATAACCCAAATTGAGTCATAACCTAACTTGGTTCTTGGTAGTCCCGTTATGAAATCCATTCCAATTTCCTCCCATTTCCATTCAGGTATATGCAGAGGTTGCAAAAGACCAGCAGAGTCTTTGATGCTCTCGCTTAACTCTTTGACATATGTCACACAAGGCTACATATTCTGCAATTTCCCTTTTCATGCTGTTCCACCAGTAACTTTCCTTTAAATCCTGATACATTTTTGTACTTCCAGGATGAATTGAATATCCTGATTCATGAGCTTCTTTTAAGATTAAATCTTTTATTTCCTTTTTCTCGGGTACTAGTATTCTCTTTCCAAACCAAAGAGTCCCTTCTTCATCTTCTGAAAATCCAAGCGCTTTACCTTTCTTCATATTCTCTTTAATTTCTTTAACATATTCATCCTCTCGTTTGGCTGCTTTGATTTGATCTTCCAAGGTAGGGTGAACCTTCAATGCAGACAGAATACCTTCGTTAACTATTTCCAAATTTAATCGTTGAAATTCTTCATGGAGGGTTAACTGCTTATCTGGAATTAACAGATTATTTATATGACTCTTTCGACTCAAAGCATCGGCTACTACATTAGCCTTTCCTGGATGATAGTGTATTCCCACATCATAATCCTTTATCAATTCGAGCCATCTTCTTTGTCTCATATTAAGGTCAGGCTGGGTGAATATATACTTTAAACTTTTATGATCTCAGTATATATCTCACACCGACATCGATTAAGTAATGCCTCCATAACTTTAGAGCATGCACAATAGCAGCTAGTTCTAAATCATGAGTGGGATAATTTTCTTCATGCGGTCTTAACTGCCTTGATGCATAAGCTACCACCCTTCCTTCTTGCATTAGTACACAACCAAGACCTTGCTTTGAAGCATCACAAAATATCTCAAAATCTTTTCGAATATCGGGTAACCGCAGTGCTGAAGTTAACCTTTTCTTTAACTCTTGAAAACTATCCTCACAGATTTACTCCATTCAAATTTCTTCTCCTTCTTTAACAAATGGGTTAAAGGTCCGCAATCTTGGAAAAGCTTTCAATAAATCGACGATAGTAACCTGCTAATCCTAAAACTTGGATCTCTTCATCGTCTTGGTGGAGTCCAATTTAATACATCCTTAACTTTTCCAGATCTACAGATACTCCTTCCGCTGAGATCACATGTCTCAAAACTCAATTTCTTTTAACCAAAATGCACATTTGCTAAATTTGGCATATAACTGGTGTTCACGGAGTCTTTGCAACACTATCCTTAGGTGACCTTCATGTTCTTTGTTATTCTTTGAATAGATAAGAATGTCATCTATGAAAACAACAACAAACTTATCTAAATAATCCATAAAGACTTTATTCATCAAGTTCATGAAATATGCGGTGCATTTGTCGGACCAAAAGACATCACCGTATACTCATATAATCCATATCTTGTGGCGAAGGCTATCTTTGGTATATCTTCAGGTCTAATCTTCAACTGATGATATCCTGACCGAAGATCAATCTTGGAAAAGACACTTGATCCTATTAGTTGGTCAAACAAATCATCGATCCGAGGTAAGGGATACTTATTCTTTATAGTGACTTCATTTAAAGCTCGATAATCAACGCACATCCGCTGACTACCATCCTTCTTCTTTACTAGAAGCACTTTGGGGCTCCCAAGGCGAAGAACTTGGTCCGATGAATCCTTTCTCATACAATTCTTGGATCGCCTCTTGACTTCGCTAAATCATCTACCGACATCCGATAAGGTCTCTTTGATATTGAGCCGCACTGTGCACCGATTTATAACAAATTCAACTTCTCGATCGGTGGTAATCTGGCAAATCTTCGGGAAAAACATCGGGTACTCGCGAACTATCGACACATCTTCCAAACTTTTCCTTTTAGGTTTGGTTAACATATCGTCCTTCTTTGAGTGCATAATCGCCTCATGTCTTATCCGAATTCCATCGAATTGGTAAGGATAATGGCACGATTGGCACAATCTATCATCCTTTATACTTGATCAACCAATCCATACCAAGTATTATATCTATGCCATCGAGTCTATTATAATAAGGTTCGCTAGGAACTTTACTCCATTTATAATTATGGTTGCACTAGGCTAACCAAATTAGTTCTCAATTCTTTTCGAGATTGACTATCATAAGGTCCTTTAGCAAACAAATTTTCCAATTATTCTTTTCAACAAAAGCCTTTGTTACGAAAGAATGTGTAGCTCCAGAATCAAATAATATAATTGCTGGTACTGAGTTCACTAGAAACTTACCCAGAACTACATCTGGTGCATATTCCGCTGCCTCTGCGGTAACATGGTTGATACGCCCTCGATTAATGTTTTGTGGAGTCTTGGGAGTTTGAGGGCTTCCACGTCCTTGACCATTGGTTGGAGCTCTTGCTGGTGTAGGGTCAAGATTGAAACGAACCGGGGTTACCGCTTGACGCTTCGTGGACGATTCTTTCGCATAGTGTCCCATATTCTTGCAATTGTAGCATTGCACTCTCGCAGCTACATTTGCTTTGCTGCGCTTGGGCTGCATTTCAGTTCTAGGAGCTTGAGGTAAAGGACGAGGTGCAGAAATCGGTATCCTTGTATGATTATGTATTGGAGGTCGGTTGTACTGTGGTGGCGTGAATCGTGAACTGCTCGCAGACTGCTGAGCTTGGAACTTCCTCTTCCGGGAGTCGAAGAGTTGGCGTTGAGCATCTTCTTGCAATAAAGCTTTATTCACTAGATGCTGAAAAGTAGGGTAGTCATTGGAGACTAATTGAACCTTGAGGTTGGGGTCTATCCCTCCCATGAACCTCCAAATCTTTGCGGCATCAATCGCCACATCCTTCCGGGGCATATCTAGATAGTGAATGAATTTGCTTAAATAAGTGGAAACGCTGTGTTTCCTCGCTGCAGATGATGGAACTCCTTCCTCTTCATTTCCATAATACTCATAGGAATATGAGCATTACGGAAGGCTTCCAAAAATTCTGCCCAACCAATGTTCTGGGCATCCTGGTGTGCAGCGCAGTAATTGTCCCACCAATTGGCAGCAACTCCTTGGAGTTGATGAGCAGCGATATAACCTTCTCATGTTCAGCACATTGAGCTAGATTCAGCTTCCTTTCCACTTCCTTGATCCAATCATCCGCCTCCAAAGGATCGGCAGATCTCGCGAAGGTCTGAGGTCGGGTCCTCATGAATTCCCGAGCTTAGATGCGGTGGGTGAATAGGTACTTGCTGAGCTCGATTGACTTGATTTTGGGCCAAAGCTCAAGAAGTTGAAGTTGCATGGCCATCATTTGTTCCATGTTGGGAGCTTGGGTGGCGGAGGTGGAATTGGGGCCTCATTGTTGTTGGGCGCTGGTTGTTGTTGATGTTGCTTCTCGTGTTCACCATCTCAAGCTCCATCAAGAAAAGTACAGAAAAGAGGGAAAAGCATAGATGAGAGACGGGGCAATTTATCATCCCAAAACAACACACAAGATTAACACAACAGATTGAGAAAACTCAACTTTTTGAAATTCAAATTAACTTTTGAAATGGCTGTACCACAAATGCACAAGGCTCGGTACAATCCATTTTATTACATCATATCATTATAAAAGCGTTCTAGTATCGATAAACAACTGAAAAAGGGTAGTCTATCTAACATCTAATTGTCCTCAACGATGATACGCTCCTCTGGCTCCTCCTCGGGATCCTCCTCTGAGTCCGACGAGTGACTCTGTCCACAACCACGGCAGTTGTTCGGCAAACGCGACCGTGATCGGCTCTGGCTGAAAGTAGGTGATCCGAACGCAAGCGCCGGCGCCCTACCGATCCGTCGATGTCGAGGTCGGGTAGCGGATCGGGCGCCGCACACTCTTCCTTGCGGTGAGCCTAGTGCGAGGTCTCGAGAGTCGACCGAGCAGCAGAACAGGAGCCGGTGGAGTCGGTGTAGTGGTGGCAGCTCAAGACGCTCCACCTGCGCCTCGCAGCCTATCCTCGCTGTCTGCGTCGGTGTGGGCGGCCTCACTCTGCAGCGGTGTGCTCGAGAGTGTCGGAGTGGTCGAGCTCGACGCCGAAGCATCCGAGAAGTCCTATCTCTGCTGAGCCGAGCTCGCGTAAGTCGCGACGATGCTTGTGTGAATCGCACTGATGAGACAGCGTGGGTCGCCCACCACGATCCGAAAGCCTCGGGTGGGTCTGCCCCGCTCGTAGTCGGAAAGAAGCGTATGGGCGATCGTCAGAACTCCTCCTTGTGCCTCCCGCACAACTCGCTATCGCCATCTTGGCCGCATCTCGGATAGCGCCCGCTGATGGGTCCGAGGGTGCTCAATCCTGCGATGACGGGTCAAGCTGCCCATCCGGAGCATAGATGAATACTTCCATGGTCCATGAATCCATAGTCATCACTCTAGTGTTCCGCCCTCAAAATGGGCTGTTGATTATATTTCGATGCTACATTAATCGTCGAGAAGAGTCGCAAAGCTCCTCACTCTCGCCATGAGAATGGTGATCCCATGGGGTCAAGACGACGAAGAACCCGCCATCTATAAGTTTGAGAATAAGGAGAGATCAAGAAAGATTTTTAAATAATGAGAGTAGGACAAGAACAAGATACTAAGTAAGAAAAGAGTAGAAGCAAAAGAAACTTATATTTTTGTACATAAATTTTTATTAAATATAAATCCTTAAAGCTTCCCAAAACCTAGGGCTCGTCCTATAGTCAAGATGGCTCTGATACCACTTCTGTGGGACCCGGAGTAGAAACTCCTAGACCCCCTGTGTATTACTGTACTAGTCCCAGAGATCAATGCTAGTACACACAGTTCAAACAGAAAAGATGATACATTGCCAACAACGCTTTATTACAATAGTAATGAAGTTTTACAAAGGCCATAGCCTTACTAAGGTTCACGTAACCTCAAGCAAAAATAAACACGGCGGAAGCAAAGATAACTTGATCGACCCATCAATCGCCACGTGCAATTGGTGGGAAACGAATCCTAGGTATCCGAGAATAATCCACCGCATCCACATTCGGCAGAAGTCATACTCTCCACTTGATCTTCTCCATTCTCTCGCTTTTATATTTATAGAGCAACGGTGAGTACAAAAATGTACTCCGCAAGTCTTGGGAAAAATGCATAGATGTAAGGTTTCACAAAGGAAGGCTATATGGTTTATTTGCAAAAATCAGCATTTTATTTCAAATCTACATAATTACTTTAAAAGCCATTTTGTAAACAACTTGTTTTTAATAATTGAAATTGATAAGTACTTTAGTGAAGGTTAAACTACCAACACTAATATCTCGTGCCATCACACCAATTTTCAAAACCTCAGTTACACCCCGATCCGAACATCACGAGAGTTATACTACTCCTAGTTTTTCTCCAACTCATTTTGTTTTGAAATCAAAACCAAAACTTCTACCATGTGAATGCATTCTTTGTTCGCCCTTGACCGTGGGCACGGCTATTCGAATAGTTTTACTCTGCAGAGGTTGTACACTTTACCCACAAGAGATAAATTATCTTAATAGTCAACACGCTTCCTTTGGCATGAGACCCAGATAAATTATCACAAAGCCTTTCGCCTACTCCAGTATAGTTTAAATACCACCCGCTAAGGTTTCACCACAACTCGAATCCACGAGTTGGAGCCCCTCTTGCGCCATATGAGTACGAAGAAACCTGTCCCTCACTATGAGTAACCAGTACACCCTGGCACTCAATACACCACTGGTGATATCTAAACTACACTATTATAGGGTAGTTAGCTAGGTCGTACCCATATAGACTTGTGGTTGTACTGTTTTGCTTAGTTTGGACAAACACAAGCGTCGGTCCTTAAACGACCAGGGTGGCTCATTCACAAACCCAACAATTCTCGTGCTAACTGCACCAGCCAAACCTTCCATCCACCCCTGGTCAACTTTTCCCTTTGAATTTCATTTTTATTTTCAAATTAACAGTGGTAACATACATTACCACTTTTCAAACAAAATATTTAACAATGGTAACATCCATTACCAATGTTCAAACAAAATATTTAACAATGGTAACATCCATTACCAATGTTCAAACAAATCATTCATCAAAACATTTGATAAACATGCTACTCATTTGAACATTATTATATTTATTTGCTACGCTAAGCATTTGCTAGTATTTAAACATTCAACAATTGTAACACTAACTCATTATTGTGTCAAAGGGATATCCTAAGTTGACAATGGTACAAGGTAAACAATTTTCAATGGAAGGTATAACAAATTGGGTCTTTAACTAAGTTTTCTAAATCAAATTATCACTTGATATAACATAAGCATGCATTAATTTAAAATACTACCTAAACATTTTTCTAAATCATTTGAGCAAGTTGACCAAAGGAAACTTGCAAAACATGGGAGCAAAATGTTCAAAGGAGACTTGCCTTCCGTGTCCGGTTGAAATCTTCCACAACTTGCTCTTGAGGTTGCTCGGACAAATCGGTCTCTACACGTAAATCGAGAAATCCAAATAAATAAAATAAAATAAAAATTCAAAAATTGAAAATAATTATACCAATTGAAAGATTGAAATTTTAGATGAATTTAGAAATTTGAATGGACCAAATTGGAGCTAAAATGAAAAGATATGGCTATTTGAAAATCTCAGATTTAAATAAATCCAGAAATTCGAAATCTCGACATGTGGGGTCCATGGTCAGCAATTTCATTTACAATGAGTCTCGACGCATGGGACCCATGGACTCGGGACCCACTTGTCGCTGAATAGCGCAGAGGGTGGTCGACGGTGGGACCAGTGTCGCCGCGGATAAAGCGGAGAAACTCAACCTCGCGCGAGCGGGCTCGAAGCGCGCCGAGGAGTGGGAGGGGGAAGAGAGCGGCGCTAGCCAAGTGAGCGGGAGGCACCGCCACCCCATAAGGGTAGGTAATCCTCTTAAGGATTATCGGGAGGTCGGCGAGCAACGTGGCATACACGTGGTCGCCACCGTGCGCCACGTGTGTACGGCACCGACGTGGCCGAGGCGAGTGTGTGTGGAATGCTTGGCGTGGCGGGTTTTGTGCCGACACGGCATCCCGGTGGCATCCACGTCTGTTGCCACCCGACGCAGCCACCGACGTGGCGTGCCGGCCGACGAGGCGCCGCAGGACCCGAGGGTCACCGGCATTCCGCGGCGCGCGCCGCCGATGTGCGCAAAAGCAAGAGGGAGAGACGAGGAATGTTCTGGTACCTTGCGCAGTTATCGAGGATGGTCGGATCGACGAGACGGCAAAAAGGGGCGGCGGTCGGAGAGAGCTTCACGGCGGCGGAGGGGTTCCGGGGTCGCAATAACTCAGAAAAGTGGTCGCCTGAGATCGCCTGGGCACCAAAGAACGCCGAGGATGCACCAGTGAATCTCGGGAAGGCTTGAGGCGGCGGCGATTGCTCGCCGGAGTTGAAGGTGGCCGGCGGAGGAAATCGAGCGCAGGAGGGCTCTCGGCTCGACAGTGGCAATTGGAGGTGGAGACAGCGAAAGGGAACTGAGACACAGCTCGGGCGTCGGGTTTTATAGAGGAATGAGGCCGGTAACGGCAGCGCGAAACTCGCCGGACTTGGAACTGCCCGGAGAGTGAAGGCGACGGCGCCTGATGCATAATTAGATGAAATAATGCCGTAAACGGTTATGGAAGGCTGCTATTTGAATGTGCATTAGTGCGGGAAATAATTGGTTAAGAAAGCCAAGCTTTTAAAGCTTCAGTTTTTCTGTTTAATGGCGGCAGCGGCGAGACGCGGGGAGGAAGAAGGTGGCGGGGAAGACGACTGGCCGATGGGCCCCGCATGTCAGTGAGAGAGGAAAGGAGAGAAGGCGACGGCTACGGCTCGGATGCACGACGCGCGCAGAGAAAGTAATCAAGGCCGAGGATGATGAGTGAAGGGTAAGTGAAAAGATGCGGTTGAGATTCAATCCGGCAATCGGATTTAAATCTGAGCCGATGAGGTGTACTAAGTGGCAACGGGCGGCTGCGATCTAATACGGCAATCATGAACGGTCAAGATGACGACACGCGTCGGGGACGACGGCTCTGACAGGTGGGACCCGCTGGCAGTGAGTCCACTCAGACCAGTCTATGACAGGTGGGGCCCGCTTGTCAGCGCAAATCCAAAAAAAGAAACTCAACCTCGCGCGCGGAGCGGGGCTCGAACGCGCGCCGAGGGAGCGGGGGAGGGAAGAGAACGGGCGGCGATAACCAGTCGGGCGGGGAGGCTCAGCCTACCCAATAAGGGTAGTTTACCCTTTTAAGTATTAGCCGCGGAGTGGCTGGCTGCTGTCGGATGCGCGACACTTGGCGCCGCGAGAGAGAGGGGAGGCGGGATGAGGCACCGAAGGCTGGGATCGGTTCGGGCCGGGGAGGAAAGGCTCGGATGCTTGACAAGTGTCAGCCCGAGGGAGATTTTGATATTTAAATCTTTTATATATTTTTAAATCAGAGGAGACTTTAAAATACTCGAGAAAAATACCAGATAAATTCCAAAAATTCCAGAAAAATTCACATAATTCACTGATAATGTTTTAAACATATTAAAAATATTTCCAACTTATTTTGATATTAAATTTTCTTTTCAACAGAAACTTTAAATTCTGAAAATTCTAGATAATTGAAAATTATTAATTTAAAATTATTTCTTCAAAATAAAAGCAAAAATTGGGATGTTACATCGATGTAGTTCCCCTGAAAGTTGTTGTAGAGGCGGTCGCGTATCTACGCCCATGCGTATATGGAGTTCAGCTCTATGGTAAAGAACCATGAGAGCGCCACGCCTTGTAACGCGAGCGGGAGCCCCTTCGCCTTGCTGGTGTCATCCTCACCCGCCGCCTCGATGGCGGTCTCGTACACACGCACGAACTCCCGGGGGTCTGTGTCGCCCTTGTACGATGTAACGGAGCTGGGAAATTTGAAGTCCTCCGGCCACGCTACTTGCTGCAGGCCCGGCGATAGCGGGGATTCCAGGTCCACGCGCCGTAGCGAGGCGCTGTTGGAAGTTGGGGCGTCGCGGCTGTCCGCCCTCTCGGGCACAGGTTCCAGCGTGGCCACCAGTGGGGTCGGCTGACTCCGAGCCTCTTGCATGCTCCGCACGGCCCCCCAGAGATCCGCCAACTCCCGCTGGAGCGTGCTAAGGGCTGCCAACAGGGTATTCTCCGCGGCGGGCGTAGATAGGGCGACGGGGGCACCTGGTTGCGCGGTCGAGGTTGTCACGACCGCTACCTGTGCTCTTAGGTTGCTCCTCCCGTCTGCGCGGTGGAGTTCAGTGCCGATGGTGGGGCCCGTGTGGCCGGCGGGACCGCTTAGCACTTCCGCACCGGGTGAAGAGACGGTGGTCGCGCCTCGACGATTGTCGAGGCTACCACTCCCTAGCGCCCGGCTGGTATCATCAAGGTTGATCGTCGCACCAATGGCGGGTTGGGGTGCGACGCGCGGGTTGGGGCCGATCGTCTCATCAATGGGGGTGGGGTCGATGGCGTCGGTGGTGGCGGGGTCGGTGGCGTCGGTGGTGGCGGGGTCGGTGGTCGCGCGATGAGTATCGCCATTTTCGCCCCCGGCCGCCGATGCCGAAGCTCTGGTGCTGACGCGGGGCCTCACCCCGGCCGCTTCCTTCTTCCTCTCGCCGATGATGAAGCTTTTTTCGGTGCCATCCTTCTTCTTGCGGTCTTGAGGTTTGCTTCCGTCGTCCCCACGGACGGCGCCAACTGTTGTGGCTACAAACCAAACAGAGAGAGAGGGGTATGGTAGTGGAGAGTTAGGTGAGCAAAATGACCTCTTCTGTCTTTCCCAAGAACTAGTCACGATACATAAGCACTCCCCCAGGTGATGAGCGACATTACCGTCGTAGCCTTACCCGGAGCCCCTTACTGAGGACAAGCTACGTCATTTACATGATTTACAACCTTCTCAGCAGGCTAGCTGGGTTTAGGTGGGGCCACCCCTACAACACAAATAAAATTTAAAAATTCAAAATAATTGCATAAATGGAAAGTTCATGATTTTAGAAAAATTTAGAAATTTGAATGGGTTGAAGTTAAAATGAGTAAGTTATCACCTTCCAAAGTTTTCAAACAATTAAAAAGAAAATACCTATTTTCTGGAATTATTTTTAAACCGAAAAGCATTTATGACGTCAGCATGAATTATTTTTCAAAAGAAAATAAAAGATTATGATGTCAGCAAGGTAATTAATTTTCGGCCGAATTGGTTTTGAACAGGAAAATCAGGTTTGTGACGTTTGCTGACGTCAGCCCTAGGGTTATTAAATCTGGTTGAGTCACTGACATGTGGGCCCGGTCTATGGTGGACTGAGTCCATGGACCCGAGGGAGGGTGAGGTAGCACGTGGGTGAGCGGGCGCGTAGCGTGGCGCCGAGGTGGCGCGGCCGGGCGTGTGTGGCGTGCACGTGGCTGCCATCTGGCTGCCACTAGAGTGCCACATGTGTGCGGGAGGCCAACGTGGCTGCGAGGCCGGCGATGGCGCTCGGGGCCCGATGGCCGCCGGCGCTCTGGCGGGCGGCGGCGCTCAGTGAGTGCATCAACAAACAGGGGAGGGCATGGGGAACACGGTGATACCTTCCACGGGTCCCGAGGATGGCCGGAGCGTCAAGCCGACGGAGACAGCCGGCAGTTGGAGGAGGGGTCGACGGCGACGAAGGTGCTCCAGTGGCGTAGGGGCTCGGGGGAGAGGTGGCGGAGGTGCGCACGGCTCCACTGAATCTCGGAGTGGCGGCGGTGTGGCACGGGAAGACTCGGGGCGATGGGAATTGCTCACCGGAGTCAACGAAGCCGCGGAGAGGGAAACAAGCACACGGGGGCTTTCGGGCATAATCGCGCGAATTGAGTGGAGAGGGAGAGGCGGTATGGCGAGGGGATGCTCGGGGTGTGCCTTTTATAGGTGGGGAGGGGAGGTAACGGGCGCACACAACTCGCCGGACTTCAAATGGCTAAGGAGGCTTAATGCGAAGGTGAGCGGGGTTTTAAACGGGGAGATAATGCTTGAAACGGACGTGGTGATTATGGGGGAGTAATTGGGTGCTGGCGCGGGCGGCAGAGGTGGATGGAAATTGAAGCTTTCAATGCTTCGGTTTCGGGCGCCAATGGCGGTAACGGCGGCGATGATCGCGCGGGTAAGAAGGAAGGGAGCGGGGGATGAAGGATCTGATCGAGGGGGCCCACTAGTCAGCGAGAGAGAGGAAAGAAAAGGGCTGAGGACGGCGGTTGGATTCGCGACAGGTGGCGGATGAGAAGAGAGCGACCGTCAGATCGGTGCGAATGGGTAAGTGAAGGGAGACGGCTGAGATTCGATTCAACAATAGAGGTTAAATCTGGGCCGATCGGTGCATTAAGTGGAAGGGGGTGGCTGAGATTTAGTACGGCAACAGGCGAGGGCTTGGATTGAGCCACGTGTCGATCGGAGGGAAGAAAGGAGGGGCGAAGTGATAAGTTGGCGCGGGCGGTGAGATCTAATCGGCGGGGAAGGGTGGTGGTTGGATGCACGACACGCGTCGGCCAGGGAGGAAGGGAAGGCTAGGAAAGGGTTTGAAGTGACAGTGGACGGCTCAGATTGAATTTGGTGGCAGTGATCGGCCCGATGGGCAACACCTGCCAGCCTGAGAGGGTTTTGGGATTTAATTTTCTTTTTGATTTTCCAGAAATGATTAAGAGGCTTTAAAAAGCTCAGAAAAGTACCAAATAAATTTTAAAAATTCCAGAAAAATTCAGAGAACTTTCTGGAACTATTTTAGACATAATAAAAATATTTTCACCCCACTTTGATATTTAAATTTTGCAAAAACACAAATTACCTTTAAAAAGAGAGTTTTAAATCTTTATAAATTTCTGAAAGTTATTATAATTACAGATTTGACCTAGGAAAATGAAATGCATTTTTTTGACCTTTATAAAATGGAATACTTTTATTTTGAGTTTTATAAAATAGAATTTTTAATTTTCTCAAATCAGGCCTTTGAATAAAATCCAGAAAAATCTAATAAATTCCAGAAAATACTTTAACAAAGAAATGAAATTTTTGATATGTTACAATTTCAAACCGACTCCGAAACGACGTTCAGGGTATTACATTCTTCCCACCTAAAAAGGATTCGTCCTCAAATCTAACTTCTCAACCCACGAGACAAAAGAACAATTAAGGAAAAAACAACTAAAGGATAGAGCATCCCAAGGGAACCACAACTACAGGTACTCTTCCGCCTCGAAGAGCTCGGGCTCTTCTTATTCATCCAGTCTTCAAGGTTCCATATCGTCTCCCGCTCGGACTGATTCGTCCAGAGGGCCGTCACATACTTGATGGCCCTCTTCCTCACGGTCAGTTCCGGCGAGTCCACGATTCACGTTGGTCTAAGCAAATGTCCGCATAACGCTTCGGCCAGCTCTGAGTGGCCAACAGGTCCTGCCATTTTGGCAAAATTCCCCACCACAACTATCAAACCACTATCTAATACCATCCTCCTTCTTAAAATATTTTTCTCTATTTATTATAATCAGGGTAATACATTATACCTCTTTTAAAGAATTTGACCACAAATTTCACTCACATCATTCTACTCAAGGCCAAACAATAACTTTTACAAATAGAACCCAATAAAAGAAGAATAAAGGATTCTCAAGCAATACACTAGCAACCAGCTTTCCTTCAAAGGACCACGATCCAAAACAAAGAATTCACCACAAAACCTTTTCCACTCTCCAAGTAGACCATTGAGGAAACAACACCACATAAGCCAAGAGTGAAAATCACTCGACAGACCAAAACAATCATTTTGTTTTCCTATCAGGAAAAGACTACGCCTCAACATGAAACAATTCAATTTGCAGATGACCTCTGCCAAAAACACACAACACAAACAAGAAT
Organism: Melocanna baccifera; assembly: GCA_036346265.1. NCBI lineage: Eukaryota > Viridiplantae > Streptophyta > Magnoliopsida > Poales > Poaceae > Melocanna > Melocanna baccifera. The sequence continues at coordinate 27,532,253 of CM070693.1, forward strand.
CAAGAGAGCATCTCACTACTCGAGATAACAATAATTTTCCAATCCATTTCTTTTAATAATTTAACTTCCTTGAACCAAGAATTTTCAGATCATCGCCCAACAAACCAACGCATTTATCTTAAGTTGGCAACCTCAATAATAAGCTCAAACTGAGTACATCATCTACACCATTTTAGATAGAATCTACTGCCCCCGCAAATCATACTCTAGCCCAGCGTTCGACCAATAGAATTATTTTGACAAATAATTCCTAACGTACCACAATCCCTTAAGGATAACAACTCGGAATTCATATCACACCCACACATAATCATTTGCTGCACCTCGAGGATGCTATCCACAATCATCCCACTACTTGGAAACCACTCTGTTCTGCTATTCCCACATAGAGACACTGGGCCTCAAAGATTCTAGCATAACAAAAGGTAAAGCCCAGACTCAGCTTTCAAGATCCTACAACAAACTTCCCGTATAAGATAGGGAAATTCCCAAGTAAAGTCCCTAAAAATCCCCACAATTTAAACCTACTCGAGAATTAACACCAACAAATCATTTAGCTCCAAGAGAAATATTCTATTTAAATCAAATTCCTTCCAAGGATTATTCCACAAAGACAATATATCAGCCAATAGGTCTCAAACATCGTGATGTTTAAAGCTCCCAAAAAAATGTCCACTAGACCACCACTAACTAGTTGCCAACACGCAACAAAAAGGCTTCGCAACCCACAACAATTACCATGTTCTTAGAAGAAGGGGTAAGAAATAAATTCCAGCATAGAGAAACCGCCATCATTTATAGTAGCCATAAGGTCAAGAGAAAAATAAATAGCAATGAGATTGGAAAAACACAGGATTAGAATCATCTGTATCTCAAATACTTTTAGTACACTCTTTCTTTTAACAAGAATTTTTTTTATTACCGCATCCCGCCAATTCCAACAAAAGAGGCTTGAAGACCACAACTCAAGGTTTAATTAAAACAAATAAAAGCATTCATCATGCCACTTTGCTCAAAGTAATTTTGGGCTACCACATAAGTCATAAGGTCCAAAAAAGAAGCCCCCAACCGCGAAACTCAAATCCTTTAATTCAATTGAATGGAGAGCGAAGGCTCGGGGCGACGGGAATTGCTCGCCGGAGTCGACGAAGCCACGGAGAGGGAAACGAGCACAGGGGGGCTTTCGGGCTTAATCGCTCGAATTGAGTAGAGAGGGAGAGGCAGTATGGAGAGGGGAGGCTCAGGGTGCGCCTTTTATAGGCGGGGAAAAGAGGTAACGGGCGCACACAACTCGCCGGACTTGAAATGGCCGAGGAGGCGTAATGCGACGGTGAGCGGGGTTTTAAACGGGAAGATAATGCCTGAAACGGACGTGGTGATTATGGGGGAGTAATTGGGTGCTGGCGTAGGCGGGAGAGGTGGATGGAAATCGAAGCTTTCAACGCTTCGGTTTCGGGCGCCAATGGTGGTAACGGCGGCGATGATCGCGCGGGGAAGAAGGAAGGGAGCGGGGACAAAGGATCTGATCGAGGGGGCCCACTAGTCAGCGAGAGAGAGGAAAGAAAAGGGGTGAGGGCGGCGGTTGGATTCGCGACAGGTGGCGGATGAGAAGAGAGCGGCCGCCGGATCGGTGCGAATGGGTAAGTGAAGGGAGACGGCTGAGATTAGATCCGACAACAGAGGTTAAATCTGGGCTGATCGGTGCATTAAGTGGAAGGGGGTGGCTGAGATTTAGTACGGCAACAGGCGAGGGCTTGGATTGAGCCACGCCTTGATCGGAGAGAAGAAAGGAGGGGCGAAGCGGTAAGTTGGCGCGGGCGGTGAGATCTAATCGGCGGGGAAGGGCGGCGGTTGGATGCACGACACGCGTCGGCCAGGGAGGAAGGGAAGGCGGGGAAAGGGTTTTAAGTGACAGCGGACGGCTCAGATTGAATTTGGTGGCGGTGATCGGCCCGATGGGCGACACCTGGCAGCTTGAGAGGGTTTTGGGATTTAATTTTCCTTTTGATTTTCCAGAAATGATTATGAGGCTTTAAAAAGCTCAGAAAAATACCAAATAAATTTTAAAAATTTGAAAAAAATTCAGAGAACCTTCTAGAACTATTTTAGACTCAACCCACGAGACAAAAGAACAATCAATGAAAGAACAACTAAAGGATAGAGCATCCCAAGGGAACCTCAACTACGGGACTTTTCCGCCTCGAAGAGCTCAGGCTCTTCTTATTCATCCGGTCTTCAAGGTTCCATGTCGTCTCCCGCTCGGACTGATTCGTCCAGAGGGCCGTCACATACTTGATGGCTCTCTTCCTCACGGCCAGTTCCGGCGAGTCCACGATTCACGTTAGTCTAAGCCAAATGTCTGCATAACTCTTCGGCCAGCTCTGAGTGGCCAACAGGTGCTGCCATTTTGGCAAAATTCCCCACCACAACTATCGAACCACTATCTAATACCATCCTCCTTCTTAAAATATTTTCCTCTATTTATTATAATCTGGGTAATACATTATACCTCTTTTAAAGAATTTGACCACAAATTTCACTCACATCATTCTACTCAAGGCCAAACAATAACTTTTACAAATAGAACCTAATAAAAGAAGAATAAAGGATTCTCAAGTAATACACTAGCAACCAGCTTTCCTTCAAAGGACCACGATCCAAAACAAAGAATTCACCACAAAACCTTTTCCATTCTCCAAGTAGACCATCAGGGAAACAACACCACATAAATCAAGGGTGAAAATCACTCGACAGACCAAAACAATCATTTGCTTTTCCTATCTGGAAAAGACTATGCCTCAACATGAAACAATTCAATTTGCAGGTGACCTCTGCCAAAAACACACAGCACAAACAAGAATCAAGAGAGCATCTCAGTACTTGAGATAACAATAATTTTCCAATCCATTTTGTAGGACCGAAATGGCTACAGAGGGGGGGTGAATGTCGTTCTCTAAAAAATAGACCCTGAAAATTCGTACATTGAAATTTAAAAAAGATGCAGACTAAAGCAACTCACAGGAAATTAATTTTGGACTGCATGCAAAAGAATAAAAGATTGGAACGCATGCAACACTAAGAAAATCAGCATAAATCAGAGACCAACCAGCAAACAATTCAACTGAAAATAACGCTGTTTGGAGTGCATGCAAAAAGATTGAAAATCAGCAAAAGAAAACAAAAGGGAAGACTAAGAGTGGAACAAGGACTTAATCTTCATGAGCTACTCAAGTGCTGGACGATAACAGCAGAAAAACAAAAAAGACTAGAGAGGAAAACAAAACAAGCAGCTGTCCCTAAAACAGAAAGCAGACCAGCAAAGAAAAGCTTAAACGAAAAAGGAGAGGGAGGAGACAAGATCTGCCAAAACTAATCAAAGAACCTGCAGACTGAACAAAAAGAAGCTAACAGCTTTACCAACAAAACTTGAGACAAGAAACAGAAGGTAGCCAATCAGAGAACACCTCCTAAACCGAACACAGGAGTGCTACAGAAGAGAGACTGCTGCTGCCGAACAAGTCCAGGGAGCAAGAGATGCAGACCTGTTGCAAATAAATTCATTCGGCACAGCAGAAAAAGGAAGGAACTGAAAAACAATTTGCTGACTGAGACATGAAACTGGGACAGCCAAACACAACTTGGGACTGCAGACCAAACCGTGAGCACTTGCTGCAGCAAACAAAAAGATTAAAGGCTGATTAAAAAGCAGGGAACCGAACCTACTGCCTACTAAAGAAGCTGCTGGGCACAACAACAAAAATCAGCAAGAAGATAGACTACAATGCAGTGCTGACCGAAAATAAACACTTTAGAAAAGCACGGAGCAAACAAGCACAAAGGATCAAACTTCTTGCTGCCGCAAGCTGATATTACCTTGCTGAAGATAAACAACACAGAACTTCCAATTTGTCCAACAAAAATGGGACAGCAGACTGACTGCAAACCAAAATCTGAAAACAAGAGTGTTCTTTGATTTTCTACTCTTGGGATGAACTGATCACTTGATCTTGGGGCCAACTCCCATCACCGAGCAAGAACAACTAATGAGATGATGCTAAAAACTTTGCTTTCGGGACGAACTAGCCAAAGCGCTTTGAGATAATCCCCGTTCAAAGCAAACATATCGTAGCTATTCGATCAACGAAATGAGATCAAAACAAGCAAATAGAAAAACAGTAAATAACTCAATAGAACATAGGAACTTCATATTGAGACGAAGAGCGATGAAAGATTATAATATATGAATGTTTACATCAACTCTTCCTTGTCTCACTCAAGAACACCCACAAGGAGAGAAACAGATAGAATCCTAAATCTTGCATAAATATTTCTCTCCCAAGAGCACAAGCATTAGGAAACCCTAATACTCATACCCATTTCTCTTTCTCTTTCTCTCAAGTGCACTTCTCCACCTAGAGAGCACCTCTATTTATAGCCTCCACTAATGGGTTTACAAGCACTTTACCCATTAGGTCACACCAACTCTCCACTAATGGGTTTACACACATTTTACCCATTAGGTCACACCCACTCTCCACTAATGGATCATTTTCTAATAAAATCCATTTTGCCCATTCTTTCTCAATCCAATCCGCTTCCTTTTGTGCAGCCTTGTGCATTTACCAAAATGCCCCCGCTGCACCTTCCTGGAAGTTTCCTCGTTTCTTGCCGCGCACGCCTCGCAGCCACTTCGAGTCCTCGCCGTCTTTGACACATCCCGACCGCTCTGACCTCAGCACCGCCTGTGCCTAGTCCGGTCACCCGTGTCTCGCCACGACTCCATCTCAAAGTCCTGCAGTCATCACCGATAATAAAACGCACTACATAGCACAGCACGAAATGATATAATTAAATATCCGCATCAGTAATTAGCATAAAAATGCCCGGAACAAACTCAGACTTTGTAGGACACGTGTCAATTACTCCTCACACAACCGGGGTTACCTCCACATGGTCTCTCACATTTCTTTTAATAGTTTAACTTCCTTGAACCAAGCATTTTCAAATCATCGCCGAACACACCAACGCATTTATCTTAAGTTGGCAACCTCAATAATAAGCTCAAACTGAGTATATCATCTACACCATTGTAGATAGAATCTACGACCGCCGCAAATCATACCCTAGCCCAGCGTTCGACCAACAGAATTATTTTGACAAATAATTCCTAATGCACCACAATCCCTTAAGGATAACAACTCGGAATTCGTATCACACCCACACATAATCATTTGCTGCACCTCGAGGATGCTATCCATAGTCATCCCACTACTTGGAAACCACTCTGTTCTGCTATTCCCACATAGAGACACTGGGCCTCTAAGATTCTAGCATAACAACAGGTAAAGCCCAGACTCAGCTTTCAAGATCCTACAACAAACTTCCCGTATAAGATAGGGAAATTCCCCAGTGAAGTCCCTAAAAATCCCCACAATTTAAACCTACTCAAGAATTAACACCAACAAATCATTTAGCTCCAAGAGAAATATTCTATTTAAATCAAATTCCTTCCAAGGATTATTCCACAAAGACAATATATCACCCAATAGGTCTCAAACATCGTGATGTTTGAAGCTCCCAAAAAAAATGTCTACTAGACCACCACCAACTAGTTGCCAACACGCAACAAAAAGGCTTCGCAACCCACAATAATTACCATGTTCTTAGAAGAAAGGGTAAGAAATAAATTCCAGTATAGAGAAACCGCCATCATTTATAGTAGCCATAAGGTCAAGAGAAAAATAAATAGCAATGAGATTGGAAAAACACAGAATGAGATCATCTGTACCTCAAATACTTCTAGTACACTCTTTCTTTTAACAAGAATTTTTTTTATTACCGCATCCCGCCAGTTCCAACAAAAGAGGCTCGAAGACCACAACTCAAGGTTTAATTAAAACCAATAAAAGCATTCATCACGCCACTTTGCTCAAAATAATTTTCGGCTACCACATAAGTCCTAAGGTTCAAAAAAGAAGACCCTAACCGCAAAACTCAAATCCTTTAATTCAATTGAGTGGAGAGGGAAGGCTCGGGGCGATGGGAATTGCTCGCCGGAGTCGATGAAGCCGCGGAGAGGGAAACGAGCACAGGGGGGCTTTCGGGCTTAATCACTCAAATTGAGTGGAGAGGGAGAGGTGGTATGGAGAGGGGGATGCTCGGGGTGCGCCTTTTATAGGCGGGGAGGGGAGGTAACGGGCGCACACAACTCACCGGACTTGAAATGGCCGAGGAGGCTTAATGCGACGGTGAGCGGGGTTTTAAACGGGGAGATAATGCCTGAAACGAACGTGGTGATTATAGGGGAGTAATTGGGTGCTGACGCGGGTGGGAGAGGTGGATGGAAATCGAAGCTTTCAATGCTTCGGTTTCGGGCGCCAATGGCGGTAACGGCGGCGATGATCGCGTGGGGAAGAAGGAAGGGAGCAGGGACGAAGGATCTGATTGAGGGGGCCCACCAGTCAGTGAGAGAGAGGAAAGAAAAGGGGTGAGGGCGGCGGTTGGATTCGTGACAGGTGGCGGATGAGAAGAGAGCGGCCGTCGGATCGGTGCGAATGGGTATGTGAAGGGAGATGGCTGAGATTCGATCCGTGCATTAAGTGGAAGGGGGTGGCTGAGATTTAGTGCAGCAACAGGCGAGGGCTTGGATTGAGCCACGTATCGATCGGAGGGAATAAAGGAGGGACGAAGCGGTAAGTTGGCGCGGGCAGTGATATCTAATCGGCGGGGAAGGGCGGCGGTTGGATGCACGACACGCGTCGGCCAGGGAGGAAGGGAAGGCGGGGAAAGGGTTTTAAGTGACAGCGGATGGCTCAGATTGACTTTGGTGGCGGTGATCAGCCCGATGGGCAACACCTGGCAGACTGAGAGGGTTTTGGGATTTAATTTTCTTTTTGATTTTCCAGAAATCACTAAGAGGCTTTAAAAAGCTCAGAAAAATACCAAATAAATTTTAAAAATTCCAGAAAAATTCAGAGAACCTTCTGGAACTATTTTAGACTTAATAAAAATATTTTCACCCCACTTTGATATTTAAATTTTGCAAAAACACAAATTACCTTTAAAAGGAGAGTTTCAAATCTTTATAAATTTCTGAAAGTTATTATAATTACATATTTGACCTAGGAAAATGAAATGCATTTATTTTGACCTTTATAAAATGGAATACTTTTATTTTGACTTTTATAAAATGGAATTTTTAATTTTCTCAAATCAGGCCTTGGAATAAAATCCAAGAAAATCCAATAAATTCCAGAAAATAATTTAACAAAGAAATGAAATTTTTGGGATGTTACAATTTAACACCGTCTCCGAAACGACGTTCAGGGTATTACATTCTTCCCACCTAAAAAGGATTCGTCCTTGAATCTAACTTCTCAACCCACGAGACAAAAGAATAACTAAAGGATAGAACAACTAAAGGATAGAGCATCTCAAGGGAACCACAACTACGGGTACTCTTCCGTCTCAAAGAGCTCGGGCTCTTCTTATTCATCCGGTCTCCAAGGTTCCATGTCGTCTCCCGCTCGAACTGATTCGTCCAGAGGGCCGTCACATACTTGATGGCCCTCTTCCTCACGGCCAGTTCCGGCGCGCCCACGATTCACGTTGGTCTAAGCCAAATGTCCGCATAACTCTTCGGCCAGCTCTGAGTGGCCAACAGGTCCTGCCATTTTGGCAAAATTCCCCACCACAACTATCAAACCACTATCTAATACCATCCTCCTTCTTAAAATATTTTCCTCTATTTAATATAATTAGGGTAATACATTATACCTCTTTTAAAGAATTTAACCATAAATTTCACTCACGTCATTCTACTCAAGGCCAAACAATAACTTTTACAAATAGAACCCAATAAAAGAAGAATAAAGGATTCTCAAGCAATACACTAGCAACCAGCTTTCCTTCAAAGGACTACGATCCAAAACAAAGAATTTACCACAAAACCTTTTCCACTCTCCAAGTAGACCATTGGAGAAACAACACCACATAAACCAAGAGTGAAAATCACTCGACAGACCAAAACAATCATTTTCTTTTCCTATCTGGAAAAGACTACGCCTCAACATGAAACAATTCAATTTGCAGATGACCTCTGCCAAAAACACACAGCACAAACAAGAATCAAGAGAGCATCTCACTACTCGAGATAACAATAATTTTTCAATCCATTTCTTTTAATAATTTAACTTCCTTGAACCAAGAATTTTCAGATCATCGCCCAACACACCAACGCATTTATCTTAAGTTGGCAACCTCAATAATAAGCTCAAACTGAGTACATCATCTACACCATTGTAGATAGAATCCACTGCCCCCGCAAATCATACTCTAGCCCAGCGCTCGACCAACGGAATTATTTTGACAAATAATTCCTAACGCACCTCAATCCCTTAAGGATAACAAGTCGGAATTCATATCACACCCACACATAATCATTTGCTGCACCTCGAGGATGCTATCCACAATCATCCCACTACTTGGAAACCACTCTGTTCTGCTATTCCCACACAGAGACACTGGGCCTCTAAGATTCTAGCATAACAAAAGGTAAAACCCAGATTCAGCTTTCAAGATCTTACAACAAACTTCCCGTATAAGATAGAGAAATTCCCAAGTGAAGTCCCTAAAAATCCCCACAATTTAAACCTACTCGAGAATTAACACCAGCAAATCATTTAGCTCCAAGAGAAATATTCTATTTAAATCAAATTCCTTCCAAGGATTATTCCACAAAGACAATATATCACCCAATAGGTCTCAAACATCATGATGTTTAAAGCTCCCAAAAAAATGTCTACTAGACCACCACTAACTAGTTGCCAACACGCAACAAAAAGGCTTCGCAACCCACAACAATTACCATGTTCTTAGAAGAAGGGGTAAGAAATAAATTCCAGCATAGAGAAACCGCCATCATTTATAGTAGCTATAAGGTCAAGAGAAAAATAAATAGCAATGAGGTTGGAAAAACACAGGATGAGATCATCTGTACCTCAAATACTTCTAGTACACTCTTTCTTTTAACAAGAATTTTTTTTATTACCGCATCCCGTCGATTCCATCAAAAGAGGCTTGAGGACCACAACTCAAGGTTTAATTAAAACCAATAAAAAGCATTCGTCATGCCACTTTGCTCAAAGTAATTTTTGGCTACCACATAAGTCATAAGGTCCAAAAAGAAGACCCCAACCGCGAAACTCAAATCCTTTAATTCAATTAGTAACATGGAACTAACAAATTCCTTCATTTGTAAAGCATTCAACACTATAACCACAACTATATGCTATCAATTGTATTAACAACAAGATAAAATATTCTTTGCAAGAATCATCATATCCTCTTACTCCATATTTTTCTAAAGGAACACCATAAATCACTTCATCATGTTCTTATTATCTAAATAAGATTCTAACTACTTAATCTAGGAGAAACCTAGTGCGTAAGCCACCATATTAAAACAAGAATCTTTAACAAGATGATATTAGAATATGACAACCTCACAAACATGCTAGTATAAATCTCTTATTATATTTCATACAGTTTATTCTTACTGTTGCTCAACTTTAATTTAGCAAAATTAACTGCACTGTAGCTATTACTGTCAATAATTGATTATTATTTTTCATCATCGTAGCATCAATGATCCTATCTCTGTTTTGCAATTGCAAAAATAATTATGACCATAGATTCAATATTCCACTTTATGTTCAGAAATTAGAGCAAAATAAATTTAAACATCAATAATACCAGCTTTATAAGACAAGATTCCACAAGTCAATTCATCAACCTTCATCCGTTTCTTTATACATGTTTGAACAATTTAGCATGGCAAAAGTTACATAAAATTAGTAGTTGTACATGCTCATCAAGTATGTAAAGAGAGGACATATTAAAGGTTAATCTTATTAAGGTAATATTCCAACATTTCCTTATTTAACCATCCCAAATAGTCAGGTTAATTACTTGAGACCAATCAATCCAATCTATCCAACAAGTTGGGAAATTTAAATAACTACAATAATCAAAACAATTGTTTTTCATATTCCTTAATAACGGCATGAGTTCTACACATGAATCGACAAGTTCTTAACCACAATTCTTCAAGAAACTACAACAGGACAACATCATATTAATCAACCTCACTTCTAAGGATATAGATAAAAATTAATTATGTATCACGCTAACATTTCAACTTGATGATTCATAACCTATCAATTATTTACATAATTGCCACCACCTACTTAAACACAATAAAACATCACAAAGGGGTTTTAACACCTCCTTTAAAAAAGGGAGAAAATCAAACTTCAATATTCGAAATAACTCGAAAGAAATGCATAGAGCCAAGGCTTCCACCAGTTAAGGAACTTCCAACATAAAGCTTTGATTCCTTTTCAAAATATCAAACGAATAAAAGAGTCATGTTTTCCAGTAAGAAAGATAGAATATACACGAAAAATACCAGTCTCTCCAAAAGCACTGCTCACGAGCAGTATAACAACCCATCAATCAGAAAGAAATAATATTCGGTCTCAAGAACAATTGGAGGCCTGTTGGCACCCCCAACAACTGCAGTAAACCGCTAACCCGAGAGAAATTCATTAACCGTAATAGGTCAAGAATCGGCCAAAATCGACTCAAGGAGGATAACACTTTTCTAAGAAACTTACCCACAACATCCGCAACTAAGTTATCCGAGGTAACTGCATCACTATCCCCATACCATGAACGGTGGTATAAACTGGCAATGCCCAAGGCAACAGCTGCAAACCCTACCTCTTATCATTGACTATCCTCACTCAAAGCAGTCATAGAAACAAATCATAAACATACAAGATTATCTCATAGCATGAATCATCAATATAACATGTCAAAGCATGAATGCAATTCTTGACCCATCCCATCCTACTGTGCACCAGTGTGTCAATTTAATATTTTTAATTACCACGGACCTAAAGCCCGCTCTGATACCAACTGTAACACCCCAGGACCCACATTACCCTGGAATGCCACTAAACCACTCTACAGCTTGCCAAAAATTTCAAAATAATTTATTCCGGCAAAAATTTCTAGACATGAAGCATTAAGCGGAAGCATAAACAACTAAGAGAACAAAGATAATGATATCAAGTTCAATAATTGAATCAACCTCTAGTAGATTAATCAAAGAATAGTTCACAAGTTCATCATTATTAAATAAAATAATCATACACGGTTAGCTAGGCGTTTGGCTAGAATTCCATCAACTTTATTACATCATGAATTGATGAGCCAAGTGCATTATTGTGGTGCCGCTCTATCTATCCCATGAATGCTCAAGAATCACCTGTAGAGGGAAAAATAAGGGTGAGATAAAAAATATCATCAAGCAAACTGTTTAACAGGCTATTCAGACTACAAACAAATATACAACATCATTAAAGTAACCACATGTCCACATCCACAATGTGCATCCACATTCATTAACAAGCTAAATAAACTACAAACGCTTTGCAACAACAGTGTAAGGCTCTACAAATTTTGATTTTTATACAGCAGCTAGCTTACTAAATTCCCTACAACTTTCTCAATGGTGGCCCAAAATATAGAATTCATCTGCTATCCCTAATTCCCATCTGAACAGCGGTCTGTCCCTGTCTGCAACCCTGATGGATAGCGAGATTCTAGATCCTGGTATGTCTAAATTACGTGGCCAAAAAATCTAAAAACAATACAGCGAGATTCCAGATCCTGGTATCGTCGTCCTCTACGTTTTTCCTTTTGGGGAGACCCTCGGGAAAAATCGTCTTAGGGTCTAAAGCGCACTAACAAGAACACGCGCGATTGGATCTCTGAGCATACCAATCGGGATTCTCTAATCGGGGGTTTCTAAAATGCTAATCCCCACAAAACTTGGACCAAGAACCCTAAATTTATTAGAAAACAGAGAGATTTGGGTGAGGGAGAGTTACCTAGGGGATTGGGATCACCCTCTTCTTCCTCTCCTTCTCCTTCCCTTCTTCTCCTTCCCTCTCTTCCTCTCCTTCCTCTTCCCTTCTTCTCCTTCTTCTTCTTGCAGCAGCACTTGGGCAGAGGGGAGGCGCAAGAAGAGGGGGTGTGGCAGCTGGGAGGGGAAAAGAGGAGGGGGGAGGCGCCTACAAGGGATTTAAAGGGGGAGGGGGTGCGGCCACCCGTTGGGCCCATTGGCCCAAGGTGGCCGGCCTGTCCTCCTACCATCCCGCTAAAGAGTTTTTTTTAAATTAGCTTTTCCACACATTTTTTTATTTTATGCTATTCCATGAAAATTTCTTTCTTTCCTTCCCGCGATTGTACCAAAAATCTGGTGACTCCGCGATTAATTTAAAACCGACTCCGAAACGACGTTCAGGGTATTACATTCTCCCCACCTAAAAAGGATTCGTCCTCGAATCTAACTTCTCAACCCACGAGACAAAAGAACAATGAAGGAAAGAACAACTAAAGAACAACTAGAGGATGGAGCACTCAGACGAGGACGAAGATATGCCCTTCTAGAGACCGAAGCATATAATCAAGCACATTTACGGGGTTCGGCCACGTACGAGTCAAAGTAGTAGTATAAGGCTGTCAAACGAGAGATAAACTCTGTTGACCCCTCCCTTATCAATAACTTCTAAATGGTTGGAAGTTACCATCACATTCAAGAGGGGTGACTGTCTGATCCCTTTATCTAGACCTAGTCATTTTTTGATTATGGCTGAACCCACCATCAACAATTGTCGAGTAAATCATGCATTGATTAATGGTGGTAGTTCTTTAAATATCATATTTGTTAGCACGCTAGATGAGAAGTATGTTTCTTGAAACAAAATAATGTCGGTGTAGTATTCCTTTCATGGAATCGTGCCATGATCTTTAGCTAAACCTATTGGCCAAGTCTCCTTGCCTGTAATGTTCGGTACTCTGAACAACTTCAGGACTGAGAAAATCTCCTTTGATGTAGTTGATTTTGATACGGTCTATAACACCATACATGGTCGGCCAACACTCGTACATTTTCTGATAGTTGTTCATTATGCGTATCAATGTCTCAAATTGCTAGGTCCTAAGGGAGTAATCACAGTTCGCTATAACAAGAAAATGGCGCTAACATGTGACCGCAAGTCTCTCGAGATGGTCGAACAACCACCGACTCCAGAAGCTATTACGACGCAGCTTTTGAGCAAGCACTCGAAGAATAAAGCCACGCTGAAGCCGAATGAGGGAGTTAAGGAGATTCCGCTAGATCCAGTAGAGCCTTCAAAGACTCTTCATATCGGAGTTACTTTCGACCCTACATAGAAAGACACCCTCGTCACCTTCCTCCGGGCAAACGTAGATGTGTTCGCGTGATAACCATCTGATTTGTCCAAAGTACCCAGGGAGGTGATCGAGCATCGGCTAGCTCTACAGCCTGATAAGAAACCCGTAAGACAAAAATTACAGAGATTTGCATCAGATCGGTGAGAAGTTATTAAATCAGAGTTAGACAAGCTATTAAAAGCAGGCTTTATAAGAGAAATCAATCACTCTAAGTGGTTCGCTAATCCTGTAATGGTAAAAAAGTCTAATGGTAAGTGATGGATATGTATAGACTATACCGATTTAAATAAAGCTTGTCCAAAGGATGATTTCCCACTTCCTCACATTGATCAGTTAGTTGAGTCTACTGTTAGATCTGAAATATTAAATTTTCTATATGCATACTCTGGTTACCACCAGATTAGCATGTCACCAGAAGATGAAGAAAAGACCACATTTATCATGGCATTTGGAATATTTTGTTATGTCAAAATGTCGTTCAGTCTGAAAAATACTGATCTAACTTTTCAGCGTTTGATGTAACTGACTTTTATACATCAAATGGGTTGCAATCTAGAGGCCTATGTTGATGATGTAGTTGTCAAAAGTGTTAAATGACTTAATCATATTTTTGATCTGCAGGAGACTTTCAATAACCTCAGAAAATATTACTTGAAACTTAATCCCGAGAAATGTGTGTTCAGAGTTTCTTCGGGGAAATTGCTCAGATTCCTTATGTCGGCAAGGGGTATCGAAGAAAATCCTGAAAAGATCAAGACCATCGAACAGATGCACCCTTCGACAACGAAGAAAGAAGTTCAAAAACTCACTGGCTGCATGGCAGCTCGAAGTCGATTCATCACACGCCTGGGTGAGAAAGGACTTTCCTTCTTTAAGTTTCTTAGGAAACATGAAGGTTTTGAGTGGACAAAGAAGGCTAATGATTCCTTTGAGGATATCAAGAGATATCTTACGAGTGCTCCTATACTAGTTTCCCTAAAACCAGGTGAAACGTTACTCGTGTATCTTTCCGCCACGCCACAGGAAGTAAGTGTTGTACTCATTGTACAATGTGAAAGCAATCAACGACCTGTATATTATGTAAGCGAAGACTTACATGGGCCTAAGTAATGCTACCCGCAAGTCCAAAAGCTATTATATAACCTCTTTATGTCTTCGAGGAAAATAAAGCATTATTTTCTTGCGCACAAAATTTTTATGCTGTCTGAGTTTCCCTTAGGAGTGGTCCTCCAAGGTAGAAAAATAGCGGGACGCATAGTAAAATGGTTGGTGGAACGTGAGGAGTTCGATCTCCATTTTGTATCTCAAATGGCCATTAAATCTCAGATCTTGACAGGCTTTGTCGTCGAATTGACAAATCCTGAACCTGTTTAGGATCTCAACAGTATGATTCCCACGACATGTGGACGATGTACTTCGATGGGTCACTTACGTTAAGTGTATCAGGGGTTGGGGTGCTCTTGGAATCTCCTACGGGAGAGATCTTAAAGTATGCCATTCAATTCCTATAATACCCTGAACGTCATTTCGACATCAGTTTTTAAATTAATCGCGGAGTCGCTCGGATTTTCGGTAAATCACAGAAAGGAAAAATAAAATTGTGAATAGCCTAAAATGAAAAAAGAATGAATTAAATAATTAAAAAGAGAAATTTTTGGCTGTCCGGAGGGGTGGGCCAGCTACTTTGGGCTGGCTGGCCCAAAGGGGGCCGCACCCCCCCAAACCCTAGCCCCTCCCCCATATAAACCCTTGTATGGCCGAACCCCTCCCCTTTCCACCCCTTGGCTGCCACTTTCCTCCCCCCTTGCGCCCACTCTCCTCCCCCCAAGAGCTGTCCATTGGTTCAAGGAGAAATCAAGAAGAAGAAGAAGAAGAAGAAGAAGAAGAAGAGGAAGAAGAGGAAGAGAAGGAAGGGAGGAAGAAGAGGAGGAGAAGGGAAGAAGGGGAGATCCCAAGGGATCCCCTAGGTAATTTTTCCCCATCCCAAATCCTTCTGGTTTTGCTGTAATTAGGATTCTTAGCACGAGAATTGATGGGGATTAACAATTTGATTCTCTGATTAGGGAATTCTTGCTGTCTGCATGTAGTTCAATCTGTACAGCGCGGCTGTTTGCGCAAATTAGACCTACAAAACGATTTTTCCTGTGGGTTTGACCAAAAGGAAAATTGTAGAGGACGTCAAGATCTATCTCCTGTATTTTTCTTAGATGTTTTGGCCTTGGGGTTTAGGCGCAGAAGGGTCGAGAAGACTGCTGTCTGGCATAGGTGGAATCCGAGATAGATTGTTGTTCAGGTGTGGTTTAGGAGTAGTAGATGATTTTTATATTTTTAGTCTTATTTGTGAAAAATATAGAGAATTCAGTAATCTAACTGCTGTATAAAAATCATAATTTTTAGAGATTTATACTGTGGTTAGGGTGCGTTAGAAGCTGGCTGCCCAGATTGCCAGGATAAAGAATGTCCTCTATTTTGCGCGTTAAGTTACACCTTGTTGGTAACAAAATAAAAATAAATGATCTATTTGAAAGATGAAGGTATTGAAGTGTAGATTCTAGAAATATATCTCTCTCTGTAAATGGTTTAATATTTTTAAAGATACAAAAAAATCAAGTCGCACTGCTGCAGCCGGTAAAGTGTAGAACCCTTAAGCGGAGAGGGATATTGTGGGGTTTTGGGGTTTAACGACATCTTTACTTCTTAAGTCGCATTTTCATTGCTGTAGTATTGTGCTGAGAGGTACTTTTGGACATGTGGTTTTGCTCCTGAACGCGCGTGATTGCTTCGCTTCAACGGTAGAGGCAAGTAAGTGTAGCGGATGTGCTACTGTTTAACTCGTTAATCATTCTACATTCATACGAGTTAATTCTCTTAATTTGAGATGTTATACCATAATTACATACTTCTTTAATGTGATTTATGTGGTAGCAATCTAGTAATCAATTGGTTATGCCTTGATGAAATGTTGGTGGTTATGTGGTATAGTTCTTAATAAATGAAAGTGGTTGTGGGGTAGTGTTCCTTATGAGGATATTAAGAACTAGGTGGTAGTACTCTTAATGATCATATTGTGGGCTAGTTGGCGGTATTATTAACGAATAAATTATGGCCTATGTGGTAGTATTACCTTTGGATAGATTGATTTTGATCTTGGTGAACTAAATGTGGATTATGTGGTAATGTCCTTATTGAATCATATGTGGATTATGAGGTGGTATTCATGTTGAATATGTTGTTATCCTTTGTGGTTAAATTCATGATGAATAAGATGTTGTTCTTTGAGATTAAATTCTTGTGGATTATGATTATCATATCATTCATAACATGTTATGATATTTACATTGTGGATGTTGCCGCTTATAGCTGCGACCGTACCAGTACAATATCGTACATTGTCGTAATACGATGTACACTCTTACCTTGATGGGTAAGGGTGTAGTGGATCATATGCATGCATATGCATTTTCATTGTAGTTGCGGATGTCGTGGGTGAGTTTCTTAGAAAAGTTGTTATTTTGTTGGAGTTGATTTTGGCCAATTCTTAGCTTATTGCGGTTAACGAATTTTCTCTTGGATTAGCGGTTCATGGCTGTTGTTGGGTGCCAATAGGCCTCTAATTATTTTTGAGACAATTATTGTTTCTTTCTGATTGATGGGTTGCTTTTGCTGCTCGTGAGCAGTGTTTTTGGTGAGACAGATATTTTCCATGTTTGTACCATCTTTCTTACTGGAAAATATGACTCATTTATTCATTTGATATTTTGAAAAAAAACAAAGCTTTATGTTGCAAGTTCGTTAACTTGTGAGGTCGTGGCTCTATGCATTTCTTTGGGGTTATTTCGAGTGTTGAAATTTAATTTCTCTCTTTTCTGAAAGGAAGTGTTAAAACCCTTTCGTGGTGTTTGTTGGGCTTACGTAGAAGGTGGCAATCATATAAATAATTGATAAGTTGTGAATTATCAAGTGAAAATATTAGCGTGGTGCAAAATTAATTTCTACTAACATACTTCGAAGTGTAGTTGATTAATATGATGTTGTCCTGTTATAGTTTTTTGAAGAATTGTGGCTAAGAATTTGTTGATACATGTTTAGAGCTCATTCAGTTATTAATGAATACGAAAAAAAAGAATTAGTTTGATTATTGTGATTGTTTAAATTTTCAATTTGTTGGGTAAATTGGATATTTGTTTTAAGTAATTGATCTGATCATTCGGTATGGTTAAGTAAGGAGGTGTTGGAATATTACATTAATAATATTAACCTGTAATATGTCCTCTATTTACATACTTGATGTGCATGTACAATTGCTAAATTCATGTAACTTTTGCCATGCTAAATTGTTGACATATGTATAAAGAAATAGATGAAGGTTGATGTATTGACTTGTGGAATCTTATCTTATAAGGCTTATATATTGAAGTTTAAAGTTATTTTGTTCTAATTTCTGAACATAAGGTGAAATATTAAATATGTGCTCATAATTGTTTTTGTGATTGCAAAACAGAGATAGGATCATGAATGCTATAATGATGAAAAATAATAATCAATTATTAACAGTAATAGCTAGAGTGCAATTAATTTTTGCTAAATTAGAGTTGAGCATCGGTAAGAGTTAAATGTATAAAATCGAATAAGAGATTTATACTAGTGTGTTTGTGAGGTTGTCATGTTCTAATATCACCTTGTTAAAGAGTTTGTTTTCAATATTGTGGCTTGTGTTCTAGGTTTTTCCTAGGTTAAGTAGTTGGAATCTTATTTAGATAATAAGATATGATGGAGTGATTTGTGGTGTTCCTTTTAGAAAAAATATAAAGGAATAAGAGAATATGATGATTCTTGCAAATAATACTTTATCTTGTTGTTAATACAATTGACAGTACGTAGTTGTGATTATGGTGTTGAATGTTCTAAATAAAGGAATTTGTTAGTTCCATGATACTATTTAAATTAAAGGATTTGAGATTTGCGGTTGGGATCTTTTTGGACCTTATGACTTATGTGGTAGCCGAGATTTCTTTGAGTAAAGCGACGTGTTGAACACTTTTTTTGGTTTTTAACTAAACCTTGTGTTGAGGTCTTCAAGCCTCTTTTGTTGGAGCTAGCGGGATGCGGTAATAAAAAAATAATTATTTCTTGTTAAAAGAAAGAGTGTACTAGAAGTATTTGAGGTACATATGATCTCACCTTGTGTTTTCTAACCTCATTGCTATTTATTTTTCTCTTGTTTTTTGGCTACTGTGAATGATGACGGTTT
Source organism: Melocanna baccifera (assembly GCA_036346265.1). Lineage (NCBI taxonomy): Eukaryota > Viridiplantae > Streptophyta > Magnoliopsida > Poales > Poaceae > Melocanna > Melocanna baccifera. The sequence continues at coordinate 27,550,830 of CM070693.1, forward strand.
TCTGTGTACTAGCATTTATTTCTTCTTACCCCTTCTTCTAAGAAAGAGTAATCGATTTGTGTTGCGAAGCCTTTTTGTTGCATGATGGCAACTTGATAGTGGTGGTCCAGTAGATGTTTTTGTGGAAGCCTTAAATATCGCGATGTTTGAGTACATTGGATGATATATTGTTTTCATGGAATAATCCTTGGGAAGGATTTGTTTTAAATAGAATGTTTGTCTTGGAGCCAAATAATTTGTTGATGTTAAGAATTGAGTGCATGTTAATTGTGGAATAGTAGGGTTTTCACTTGAGGATTTTCCTATCTTATACGGGAAGTTTGTTGGAGTCTTAAAAGTTGAGTCTAAGCTTTACCTTTTGATATGCTAGAACCTCACATGCCTAGTGTATCTGTGTAGGAATAGTGGATCAGAGTGGATTTCCAATAGTTTGAGGATCGTGGATAGCATCCTTGAGGTGCAATAAATGAGTATGTGTAGGGTGCGAAGTGAATTATTCGAGTTGTTATCCTTAAGAGATTGAGGTGCTTGAGGAATTATCTGTCAAAGTAATTCCATTAGTCGAGGTCTTGGCTAGAATATGTTTTGTGGAGACTGTAGAGTCTCTCTACAAGGGTGTAGACGATGTACTTAGTTTGAGCACATTGTTGAGGTTGCCAACTTAAGATAAATGAGTTGGTGTGTTGGGCGATGATTTGGAAATCCTTGGTTCAAGGAAGTTAAATTATTAAAAGAAATGGATTGAGAAATTATTGTTATCTCGAGTAGTGAAATGCTCTCTTAACTCTTGTTTAGGCTATGTGTTTTTGGCAGAGGTAATATGCAAATTGAGTTGTTTTATGTTGAGGCGTAGTCTTTTTCGGATGGGAAAAGAAAATGGTTGTTTTGGTTTGTTGAGTGATTTTCACTCTTAGCTATGTGGTGTTGATTCTCCAATTGTCCACTTGGATAGTGAAAAGGTTTTGTGGTGAATCCTTTGATTTTGAATCATGGTTCTTTGAAGGAAAGTTAGTTGCAAGTGGGTTGCTTAAGAATCCTTCATTTTTAGTTGGGTTCTGTTTATAAAAGATTTCTAGACGTTGTTCGAGTAGAATAGCGTGAGTGAAATCTGCGGTCAAACTCCTTTAAAGAGTATAATGTATCATCCCGATTATAATAAATAGAGGAAAATATTTTCAGAAGGGGAATGGTTTTGGATAGTGGTTTAATAGTTGTGGTGGGGAATTTTGCGAAAAACGGCAGGACAGTTGGCCCCTTAGAGCCGATGGAAGGGTTGCGGGTGCTCGGCGTCGACCAGCGCGTATCGTGGACTCGTCAGAGTTGGTCATGAGGAAGAGGGCCATCAGGTAGGTGAAGGTCCTTTGGACGAATCAGTTCAAACGGGAGGTGACGTGGGAGCTTGAAAATCAAACGCGGAATGAGAACCCGAGCTCTTCGAGGCAGGAGAGTACTCGTAGTTGTTGTTTCCTTTCAGTTGTTCTCTCCTTTATTGTTCCTTTGTCTCGTGGGTTGAGAAGTTAGATTCGAGGATGAATCCTTTTTAGGTGGGGAGAATGTAATACCCTGAACGTCGTTTCGACGTTGGTTATTAAATTAATCGCGGAGTCGCCCGGATTTTCGGTAAATCACGGGAAGAGAAAATCAAATTGTGAATAGCCTAAAATGAAAAAAATGAATGAATTAAATAATTAAAAAGATGGATTTTGGGCTCTCCGGAGGGGGGGCCAGCCACTTTGGGCCGGCCGGCCCAAAGGTGGCTGCACCCCCCAAACCCAAGCCCCTCCTGATGAGGACATCACTCCTTCGGATGCAACCGCTGATCCTCCAACCGTTATGCAAGGTCCAATGACCCGAGCTCGCATACGACAATTAAATCTAGAGGTGAGCTCGTTGTTAAGCGATCATTTTTATAGTTTTGAGAATAGATTGCTACCTAATGATATTATCATGCTTAGGAACATTGGAGAGGGTCATGAAGTACATGGAGAAAGGTGTTTTGGCGGAGAAGACCACCAAGGACGTCCAAGTCAAGCCGGAGGCCCAGTCCAACTCGAGTTCGCGTCTGCCTCGGCCTTCAGGACCAGCTTGTAGTAAAACAGACACCCAGGATGCATACGGACTCCGTTTTGGACGTTCCACATATGTATGGAAAGCTGAGAAGGAGACCTTTCCAATGGCTCTGGTCCCATATCAAAATTCCTTCTGAGTCAACGGGAATCATTGAAACAAGTGGACATTCAGAATCTGTCAGGGTGCTGCGCCACCGTATTTTGGGCCGTTCGGCTTTGTATCGTGTTGGAGCCCATTAGGGCGCGTCCAGGGGTTTTGCACGCCCCTCACTCCTTTATATACAGCCGCCACCCCCACCATTAGGGTTGGGTTTTGCTTAGATTAATTCTGTCTTGAACAGTTTCGCCGTTCATCGGTTTGTGAGACCCCAATTTTCGAGTGCTAAATCAATACATCTGCAATTGCGTTGTGTTCTTCCTTGTTCTTGCTTGTGTTCTTCGATTCGCAGGCGAGGATTAGCCTTCTTGGCGAGGTCAACCGGCTGCGCACGGTTGATAACCTGAGGAGACGTGGTGCTGCGATTGCGGGGTTCGGGACGTGTTGTTCGGAAGCTGGATCGATTAGTGTCGCGCCTCCACCAAATCGAACTTATCCAGAACCTGTTGGAAGGTCAGGACCCCGTCCCCATCAAGTGGTAATCAGAGCTTCAGGTGTTCCTTCAGGTTCGAGTTTACCCTACCTTTGTTGTTTTCGGTTTCATCCTAGAGTCCAAGAAAAAGCCCTAAAAAAATTGTAGTCATAGATTGTTTCCTGTCCCAGATCTCTTTTAGCCTTTTGCACAATTTGATTTCAGAGTCCGTAGTGTTGAGTTTGTGTCCTTAGTCGAGTTGTGTTGCTGGTTTAGATCGTGTTTTGTTTCGGGTTGTCTTGCTTCCGCTACCTCTCATACAAACCCTAGCCGACTTTTGTTTTCCCACCCATATCCCACCCTCTGTTTTTGTCTCGTGATCACCTAACACCATCCCCCACCCTTTTCCCGAGCTTCCGCCCCCAATTTCCACCAATTTCCTCCACCCGATCTCGTTTTGACCTCCACAGATACCATAACTCGGAGATCAAACTTCAAATGGCCGTAACTTTTGCATACGGACTCGAAATCAGGCGATTTTTTTTGAAATTGGGTGAAATTAAATTTTACATCCGATCTTTCGTCACCGATTTTACAGCACATTCATCATTTTCTGTAGGCCACACCTTACATCAGATTGAGGTGAAACTTTGTGTGGTTCCTATTTCTGTGCTCTGCTTTTGTGAAAAAAATAAAAAAAAGAAAAAATAAAAAAATTTGCTTATAGTAGAGAGGAGAGAGAAAAACACACAAAAAGTGCTCTCCGTGGCTAAAAAAAGAAAAAAAAGAAACAAAAAAAGAGAGAGCACAGTTTTAGTTGACAGAGATTCATTCGTTTTGTGCTGTCTTTACCTGGCCATCTTTGTTGCTGTCTTTGCTTTACTATTCTGGGCGATTCCTTGTTCATCATATCATACCTGTTATAGGACACATTTTAGGCCAGCAACTAGGACCAGTGCTTTGGACATTTATTCAGCATTACTATCTGTTATTGATTTATGTTCCACTCACATATTTGGCCTTCCAAACTCCATATATATACTTCCGGACAGCACAGTTTTTGACCCTTACAATCGCTGGGTCACACTCTCGAGGTATCACGAACCAGCCACCGGTTGTACCACCTACTGTTTGCGATGGTAAGAACACTTATAAGAGCTTGGTAAGCCACTTTCTTTGCGGGTTTCCACTGTCCTCCTTTGTAGTTGATAGGGATAATCTTTTGTTTTCCCTGTGTTTCCACTAACCATGGCAGGATACGAAGGGGACGGGACACCGGTCGACATCAACGAGTGTGTTAGTCGCGGCCAGCTACAAGCTGCGCTCGACAAACAAAATGCTTCATTCACTGATCTCGGCGCGCGAATGGACACCATCGTCGCCGCCATTGCCTAGTTGAACACCACAGAAGGCATTGAGCGGGTGGAGCGGCGAATGGCTGACCTCACTGGTCGGATGGACACATTGGAGACACGCCTGCCACCTGTCAATGACGGCCATCGTCATGTCCAGAAGAATTGCCCTAGCCAACGGGCATACATCTCCACAGAAGATGGAGGCTATATCAGCACTTCGGATGTCAACGAGGATGATGATGATATTGCTGCTGCCTCGGACGACAATGGCGGTGGTGATGACGACTTGGTCCTTGGTGGGCGTCCACAGCGACGCTACGGAGCATCATTGTGCAGCGAGTCCTCAGCACACAGGTACAACAATCCGATAAGCTTCAACGCCATAATTTGTTTCAGACTTTCTTCGCAATCAAGAATCGGCGTGCACGTGTCATCATTGATGGAGGAAGCTGCAACAACTTGGTGAGTTCTGATTTGGTCAAGAAGCTTGGCTTGACCACGCGACCGCATCCACATCCATACCATATTCAGTGGTTAAATGACTCTGGAAAAGCTAAGGTAACACAAACATGCCGAGTCTATTTTTCTATTGGTGGTTATTCTGATCATGTTGATTGTGATGTGGTTCCCATGCAAGCATGCTCTCTTTTATTGGGTCGACCTTGGGAATTTGATAATGATGCTTTACACCATGGTAGTAGTAACAAATACACTTTTATGCATAAGGGAAAGAAAGTTACTTTACTGCCTTTGTCCCCAGCTGAGATTATAGAGGCCGATAGGGAGAGAGCTGCTGCTGCTAATGATCCAAAGGAACATGTTAAATCTGAAAAACAGCAAGTAATCAATTTAAAAAATTCTGTTATGCTTGCCACAAAATCAGACCTTGCTGAAATTGATGATGTTAATGATACATGCTATGCTTTCGTGTGCAAAGATGCTTTATTTTCTCTTGATAATATGCCTTGCACTTTGCCTGCTCCTGTCACTAACTTTTTGCAGGAGTTTAGAGATGTTTTCCCTGATGAGATACCTCCAGGACTTCCACCCATTCGAGGGATTGAGCACCAGATTGACTTGATCCCTGGAGCGAGTTTGCCAAACCGTGCGGCATACAAAACCAATCCCGAAGAGACTAAGGAGATTCAGCGACAAGTCCAAGACCTTTTGGACCGTGGGTACGTACGTGAGAGCCTTAGTCCTTGTGCTGTTCCTGTTCTTTTGGTTCCTAAAAAAGATGGTTCTTGGCGTATGTGTGTAGATTGTAGAGCCATTAACAACATTACTATAAGATATCGTCATCCTATTCTTAGGCTAGACGATGTAGGATCGGAAATGGCAACAGAGGGGGGGTGAATGGTGCCTCTTAAAATGCCCCCAAAGTATTCACAAAGGTTCACAACTCTCCCATAGTTATAAGAGCTACAAAGGAGTTGATTGACCTTTCTGGAAATTGCAAATTATTCAACACTAGCAAAAAGGCAATAACTGCCACTCCTCAGAACAAACACAGACCACCTGAGCAACCACATCCACTAGCACACACACATACATGGAACCATCAGTACATTAGACTTCATGACTGAACAGGAAATCTAGGACTGCTTCAAATCATTCAAACTTATTTGCTCCCTCTCAGCTCACAAACTGAAAACCAACTACTACTGCTACACTGCTGAAAACTAAGTCCCAAATCCTCTTGAAATCTGAAATCTGCAAAGGATTTGAAAACTGAAGGCTGCATTTAAGAGGAGAAATCTGTGGAGAATTGCTGCTGAAAACAGCAGGAAAGTGTGCTGAAATCTGCAGCTAGTATGTGCTGAAAACAGCAGCAAGTAGTGCTGAAATTTGCAGCTAGAATGTGCTGAAAACAGCAGCAAGTAGTGCTGAAATCTGCAGCTAGTATGTGCTGAAAAACAGCAGCAAGTAGTGCTGAAATCTGCAGCTAGAATGTGCTGAAAACAGCAGCAAGTAGTGCTGAATAACACAGCAAAAACTGCACCCAAACTGCTGGAAATACAGAGTGAAAGTGTTGCTGAAAAATGAGCTAAAAGGTGCACAATTTGCTGTAAATACAGAGAAATTTGGCTGCAGCTAAGAGGCAGCCGATTGCAGCAATGTACTCATATTTCTGCTGAAAAACAGCAGACCGTAACAGCAAACATGAGTGCAGATTTCAGCCTAAAGGTGCAGAACCGAAAAGGCTACAAAATAAAGAAACTGCAGACTGCAGTTCGGCAAGACGGACAGCAGAAGAAGCAACTGAACTAAAAACAAATCAAACTGCAGCAAACAACCGAACTAAACACTGAAGATCGAAGGCAGAGAACAGTAAATACTGCAGCAGACCGAAACTTGACAAGAAGTAGAGCAAATTCTTTTCTTCTCAGGCCAGAAAGGTCAAGAACTTGAAATAAATATCACAGAGGCCTTGGGGAGAAGAAATTGCAGCCCAAGAACAGAGATATTGCAACCTGAAATCAGTCACGAACAGTAGACACTGTAGCAGACCGAAATCTGACAAGATAAAGAGCAATTCCTTTTCTTCTCAGTCCAAAAAGAACTAGACTTTGAACTAAATAATGTGGTGGCTTAGAGAAGGAGAAATTGCACCCAAAAACTCAACGAAACATAAAATCTGAAATTCTTCAGAGAAAGACCAAGAGGGGCAAGAATCCATAAATCTCATGATTTTCAGCTCCTTTGCACAATAGCTTTTGGATTCAACAGGGAGAAGATATTTGAATTCAAGAACTTATTTTTCTCACACCTTTCAGTTTGCACAAACAAGAAAATACAAGTCACCTGACCAAAAGCCCTAGGTTTGACCAAACAGAGGAAGTGGGCTCCAAGCAAATACACATTGATTTTGAAACATGCTCTTAGGAATAACTTGGTCAAATAACCTTGCAACTAATTTCTTGCACAGAGCACAAGGGATTCATCTTCTCAAACAAGGAACTAACTCAAACACAAATACTCTGATACAGAGACAGAACCATGAACGATTACATGGTGATGTGTTACCATCAGTTCATGCTCACTACAACATCTCTGGAAGCACACACGCAGAGGTGACAATCAGAACCACAGAGGAGTACACAAGCAGAGCCCTCACCTATGCTCTCACTCTACTACGTGCTTCTCTAAAGTGAGATGAACACCCACCAAAGCTTCACAAGCCCTACTCTCCTTACCTCTCCCACTTCCAGCATTCTACTGCATCCCTTTCTTACATACTTTACCCACACACGCAGGAGAGACAAAAAGAAAACACTCCTTGCTTCCTGTCTAAAAACAGCAAATCAAGAAGTGCAGTCCAACACCCACTCCCTTGCTCCATACACACACCTGGCAAGGGTCAAACACATGTAGAGAAATGGAGGGAACCAGCCATTTCACCAAAACTTGAGTCAATTCTCCAAATTGCCCTCAAGCACCATCCCGGAAGTTTCCCGCAACCGGCATCTCGACCGCCTGGACCTCGACACCTCCTGTGCCTAGTCCCGATCCACTCGTATCGCCCGTCGTGTTCGTCACGGGTAGCTCCGGTTCCTCATCTCCCGACTCACAACCACCTCAGCAGTCTCGATCATCTTCGGCATCTTTGACCGTCTGGACCTCGACACCTCCCGTGCCTAGTCCCGATCCACCTCGCCTCACCATGACCTAGCTCCGAAGTCCTGCAGTCACACAGACAAGCAAACCATCACATAGCACCGCACGAAACAGTATACACAGATAAAGGTACTCAACCCTAGAATACCCGAAACAAACTCAAACTCACTAAACCGACCGTCAATTACTCATCACAAACATGGGGACACCTCCACATGGTCTCTCAATCTCCCCCTTGATGAGTATATTGACAAACACGGAAAAAGCATAAGTTGAGTTTGTGTGAAAATCATACATGGTCCAGAGAAAGAATAAAGGACGCTAAAGACCATGTAGACACAAGGAGCAAAAGAAAGAACAAGTTTTCCTCAAACGCTCCCAAAGCTCTCAAAGAGTGGCAACGCTCCCAAAGCTCTCAAAGAGTGGCTTTTTCTCCATTTTTCTCCAATATTCTCCCCCTTTTGGCAATAGAGTCATCAATATGTAAAAGAGAGAATATAGCATGGTGTTGTTGAATGTTATGCAATGCTAATCAATTAGAGCCATGAAGATTATCCAAAATGACTATTTGAGTATTACACCAAGCCATAATAGATATGAATGCTATTAAGATCATGACAAAATATGCATAATCAAGCCAAGCCACGTAAGTAACAATATGAAGATTAGATGAATTTCTTAGCATGTCAAGTCACTAAAGAGTATAATCTAGCTAGAGGTATTCAAAGATGATGCAAGCCATGTCAATAATCTAAGTGGAACCAAGAAGCTAGAATTGAGTCAATTTAGAGTGCTACAAGTTCAAGAATGAATCATTTGCACAAGTACTTAGTTCTCTTGGCAATTAAGCAAATTTAGCACAAATCACATGTTTTCATTTGAAACTCATAATTTTGGTGATATGCTAGATCTCAAGCCTTATGCGACCATTCCAAGCGAGAAGCTTAAGGAGATGATCTTGGTCATCCAAAACTCCCCCCGAGTTCATGCCTAGTGCAATGGCAAGCAGTCTCACGAGAAAGAATTGGTGAGATCAGTTCTTTCGCACATAAAAGAGATCTTTTGCTTTCTTAAATAATTGTACTTACTCATGCTTCATCAAGAAACTAGCATAGCTCAAACTAAAGCTCAATTAAAGATTCAAGACTCAACTTAGCCTATTTGACATGGCATGAATCATAAGAGGATAACTAAAGACAGACTAGTCTCAAAAGCTAACATGACATGTCTTAGTTCAAGTTATGCAATTTTAATTAACTCAACAATGGCAAAGGCTTGACGACACATATGAAGCAATGATAAGTCTAGCGATTAAGCATAATCATGGCAAGATGTAATGCATTGTAATCATGTCAACTATGGATAATAGTCAAGGCTCCATGTAGTTATATTACAATGAAATGCAGAAAATCCAGCTCCCCTCAACATGTGAAGCACCTTTTAGTTCAAGTTGAGTTATGACAATATTAAGCCCGTAAGCTCCCAAATGAACTCCTTGAACCAAAGCTATAAAACGAGAAGTCGGCAAAGAAATCGAAAAGGCATCCTTAAAGCATAGACAAGATGTAGAGGATACTATGACTCGATCGACTCTCATCTACCCCATATGACACTAGGATTATCACTGCCCAACCAACACACTAAGGAGCAAACACGTTCTGCCTACCCAAGGGTGGCCCAACCCTTGCTAGAACCTATAAGAAGTGAGTAAGCTCAACCTAGTGAGAAGAAAACAGCTAACAAGCAAGATCCTAGAATCACAAGATGAGAGGAAGAAGTCGACCATCTAGATACGAGACACACTCTAATCTATACTAGAAAGACTAACCCGAATGCACCCAAATGCAATGCAATAGAAAAGAGTAAGGGTATAATATACAAGATAAAGCAAGAAAGCACAAAGCTCCCCTCACTACAGTTCATAAGGACAAACCACCCCAAGCTCTCCCTCAAGGTGAAAACCTAGAGCTATCCAAAGGCTTGGTAAAGATATCACCAATCAAGGTCACTCTCCACAAATCAAGCACTATATCACCCTTCTCCACATGGTCTCTAAGGAAGTGATATCGATATCAATATGCTTGGTCCGAGAGTGCTGCACCGGGTTCTTAGCAATGTTAATAGCAGAAGTGTTATCACAAAAGAGTGGAACACTTTCTATAACTAACCCAAAGTCCCGCAGGTTGAAGCCATCCAAAGTATCCGTCGCAAAGAATCGGCGGCAAGAACATATTCAGCCTCTGCGGTGGACTGCGCAACACCGGACTGCTTCCTAGAAGACCAAGAAACGAGAGAAGTACCAATGAATTGGCAGGTGCCAGAAGTGCTCTTCCTATCTATCCTACAGCCAGCAAAGTCTGCGTCCGAATAGGCTCGAGGAAAAGACAGATGAGGAAGAGTACCATATACCATAGTCAATGGTAGCTCAAGGTACCAAGAATGCGCTTCACCGCTCGGCGGTGAGATACGCGAGGAGAAGCTCAAATCGAGCACACGCACACACGGAGAAGTGTATGTCCGGTCTCGAGGCGTGAGGTACAAGAGGGAGCCAATCATGCCGCGATACTCCTTCGATCAATCGCTCGCCGCCCTCATCCGGGTCGAGTGAAGTGAAGAAGCCATCGGAGTGGACACGGTTTGCCATCACTCATATCAAAGCGTGCCAGAGGTCACGAGTGTACTTGCCCCGATGCAAGAAAGTACCCTCCCGAGTCCGCTTGATCTGAAAGCCAAGGAAGAAACTCAACTCGCCCATCATACTCATCTCAAACTCGAGCTCATGACATCGAGAACCGAGAAACAAGAGTATGAGAAGAGCCACCAAAGATGATATCATCCACATAAACGGACGAGTAGAAGATCATTGCCATGCTCGCGAATGAACAAGGTCTTGTCCACCTTACCCATCTCAAATCCATGACTCAACAGATAAGACTTAAGCCTCTCATACCAAGCTCTAGGGGCTGCTTAAGTCCATACAAGGCTTTGGAAAGCTTGTAGACATGGTTTGGATATTTGGGGTTCTCAAACACGGAGGTCTGTCTAACATAGACTTCTTCCTCAATAAACCCATTGAGGAAGGCACTCTTGACATCCATCTGTAAAGCTTGAAACCTTTAGAAGCCGCAAAGCAAGCAGGATTCTAATGGCCTCAAGTCTAGCAACAGGGCAAAGGTCTCTCAAAATCTAGACCCTCAACCCGGGAGAACCCCGAGCTACTGGGCCTAGCCTTGTTTCAATGACTACCCCATCCTCACTCTGCTTGTTTTTGAACACCCACTTAGTCCCAATAACATTGTGACCTCGAGGGGCTCAACAAGCGACTGCACCTTGTTTCTCTCAAAGTTCTCCAACTCCTCATGCATAGCATTGACCCAAGACTCGTCAGAAAGAGCATGATCAACATCCTTGGGCTCGAAAGAGGCAACGAAAGCAGAATGGAGACAGAAAAGAGAAGTGCAGATTTTGAGCGTGTGACACGCTCAAAAGATCTCCAATTATCTCGCTCAAGGATGATGTTCTCGGACTCTACGAGGAGGTCCTTGATGAGAAGAAGGAGAAGTGGCTTCTACCTCATGAGTCGACGAGATAGGAACAGAGCCACTAGCTCCGTAATAGCGGAAGGCATGGGCCGATCTCCTTGAGGTGTGGTGGTAGAAGCAGCACCTCGGGGAAGAGGAACTGGATCGTAGACAACCTCATCTCCATCCTCCGATCATCCACAAATATGGTCTCGGATCGCTCTACGTAACTCGAGATATCGGGCCTAGTCCCTGGTGGCCTCATCGAAGGTCACCTCACGAGTTTCTACCAATTTACTAGACTCAGCCTGCACCTATAAGTTCGCGAAGAAGTCGAGTAACCTAAAAGATCCCATCACAAGATCGTGACTCGAACTTATCTAGGTTTCAGACTTCGAATAAAACACTTGCAACCAAACACGCGAAAATGAGATATACTGGGCTTTCGCCCATATCTCAACTCATAAGAGGTGCGATGCAAGTGTGCCCGAGAAAACTCGATTTGAAACATGGCACGCGGTGGTTATCGCCTCAGCCCAAAACTTCCTCTGTAGAGTACTCATCAAGCATCGTCCTGGCCATCTCAACCAAGGTACGATTCTTCCTCTCCACAACGCCATTTTGCTGAGGGACGTATGGAGAAGAGAACTGGTGCTCTACACCTGTCTCATCACAGAAACTCTTAAAGTAGGAATTCTTGAACTCCGTGCCATTGTCACTGCGGATCGCTCGTAAGGCACCCGGGAGCTCAACAGAAATCCTACGAAAGAGACCTCGAAAATGTGTAAATGTCTCATCCTTCGAGGCTAAGAAAAACACCCAAGAGTACCTCGAGAAGTCATCGACCACAACAAGAACATACCACTTCCTCCCGCCGATCGCAGACTCGAGCTGGTCCAATCAGATCCATATGGAGCAACTGTCCCGTGCATCGGTCATAGTCATCGTGGATCGGAGGATGAGAAGCGGCAACCATCTTGCCGTGCCGGCAAGGAGCGCAAACAAGATCTTTGACCATCTTGAGTTTCAGCAGACCACGAATAAGATCGTGGCCGCTAATTCGAGTCAAGTGGTCAAATCCAATATGACCAAGTCTCCTATGCCAAAAAGTAAGGTCACGGGACTCAGAAGCAACTAAACACCTGAGAGGATCACCAGAAGATTCAGCAAAATCGGCACGAAAGATCCTCCCATAACGAGATATCCCGCAAACCAAACTCCCCGAAGAATCAAGAATTTTGCAATTGTTCTTCTTGAAGCTTACCTCGAAACCGTCATCGGTAAGCTGAGAAACTGAAAGCAAATTGTACTGCAGCTTACTCACTAATGCAACATCTCTTAAAATGAATGAATCATTAACATGCATCGCACCTTTTGCAATGACGCGCCTGCACGGCGTCTCCAAAGGTGATCGTCTCATCACGGAGCACGGCTAGGGAAGAGAACCAACGAGTCTCTCGGTCATATGACGAACAACCGAGTCCACAAGCCAAACTCTCTCTTCCCAGCCCGGCGAACCTGAGTCAAACAGAGTGTAAAGGCTCAGTATTGGGATAAATCAAAAGAGATTTTGGCACCCAATACTGAGTCACACGCCGAGCAGAGAAAGTAGCCACACACGACTGACCTCTAGCTACCCTACGCTCTCTGTCGCTCGAAGAGCCAGAAGGTCTACTAGCAGACTTGAAGCTGTTATTGGGTCCGACTGCTACGAGGGAGCGAGTCAGAGCACCAACAACATGCTGATCACGCCGCGGATAGCCATCTCGATGGGGGAAACGAGAACTACCCTCAGAACGGCAAAAGTCATAACCAGGAGCAACATGAGGACGAAAAACAGAAAACTCAGAAAAACCAAGTCCTCGATGCTGCCCAAACCCATCAACAGCAGTAATCCTAGACCTCGTGCTGGTCCTAGGTGCACTCAGGGTCTGGGGCTGACCCTGAATACGCCTAAGTGCTTGCGCACGCCTCTACGCCGCAATTTTGGTGCGCCTGAAGCATCGATCGACTGTGTGTCCATCCTTCTGACAGAAGGTGCAGTGATACTTCACCTTCTGAGAGGTAGAAGTGACAGGTGGAACCACCTTGCTATCAGAGATCCCCTGGACGTAGCCCGCTGACTTAAATTGGACTTTCTCGGTCCTGGGCTCAGTCTCGATCACACCTGGTGCTATGGGTCTGAGCACGGCAGGTGGATGCTTCCTCATGTCCTCATAGAAATCATATCCTAGACCCTGATTAAATCTGCAGATCTTAGATTGGTCTAAAATAAGATTGAGCTTCTTCTTGCCTCCAACAAACCTCTCAAGAGTGTTCATAAGATACTGACACTCCCGAAAGAGAGAGATGCAAGAAGAACAGGGGGAAGAAGAGACAGCAGAAGGTAAGGGAGTAGAAGAAGAACCAATAGCAGAGGAATGAATGGCATGTGCACGCACAGCCAACTCAGAAGGAACAGTCCTACTGCTAGCAATTTGGTTCACGTCGCTAGTCGTCTCTACCTTACCCTTGGGCTTCTCCTCAACCCCAGCACACACATCACAAGCAGATGGTTGCTTCTCTAGAAGGTCCTTAGTTAGCTTCACACATTTTTCATCCAAAGCAACAAGTTCAAGTTTTAGTTTTTCACAACTATTGCATGGTGAGCTAACTGGGGCCTTAGTTGCATACTTAGCCAACTTGTTGTTATGGTCAATCATTTCTTGAAACTGTTTTGAGACAGATTCAAGTTCAACAGTTAATTTAGGACAGTTCAAACAAGAAGCAATTGGCTCAAGTAGTGAAGCTTGCAGTTCAGCAATTTTATGATCTGCCCGTTTTAGGTTCATCTTTAAATTATTGCAGGTTTCACATGACTCGGGCAAATCCAGAAGCATAGCATAAGGTCCTCTAGCAGCAATGTCCTCAACCTCAAATGAGGTGGGAGAAGTAGTCTCATCAGTAGTCAGTAGGGTAACAGCCATCCTACTCAGTTCTAATTCGGCAAGCAGACTAGCATTCTCCACCTTAATAATATCAAGCTCAGAGGACAAACTATCATACGAGGTCCTTAATTTCTCCATATCACCCAATAGAGCACAGCATGTATCACACTCATCACAGGAGGGACCAGATGTAAGAGCAATAATCTCTAGTGGCAATCTATCTACTTTCTTCTCTAACTCAGTACACCTAGCCCTAGCTCTAGCATGAAAACCACCTAGCTTAAGAAAAGCATGATTGAGCTGGTCGTAGGTGGGGTATACCTCGTCGAGTCGAGTACAGCTCATTGTCGCTCGATTCGCCCTCGAGGCCATGAAGCACATGCCGAGAAGTCGCCACCGCCATCCTTGAGCTCTTGGTCACCCGTCCCGTCGCCGCCGCTCCATCCTTCCACCTCGCTGAGGTCGAGGTCGTCGAAGGCGGTGAGGACGCGGTGGAAGAGCTTCTTGGCTTTGCTAAAGTTGCGGAACTTCTTCTTGCCTTGTGTAGGAGCTGGAGGCTTCTTGTTGCGGTTCTTGTCGGTGTAGTCGTTCTTGCCCGAACCACCGTAGTCGTTCTTGCCCTTCTCCGCCTTGGGGCGCTTTGCCGAATGTGGTTGGGGCCACCACACTCGAAGCAAATCACGTGTCCTCCTCTTCTCGTCCTTCCTCCTCTTGTAAGCATGGGAAAACTTCCGAGCTAAGAGGGCCAGCTGCTCATCCTCGAGCTGCTCTAACTGATCATCAGTTACGTCACAGAGAGCAGCAAGGGAGAAACCACACAACAAATCAGCAGAAGAACCAGAAGCCAAACTGGGATCGGTGACTAGGGCCATCGACTGTGACTTCGACTTTCAAGAGACAATGTCAATCTCGTGAGTCTTGAGACGTGAGTACAGCGCCTCAAGAGTCAAAGTCGAGAGGTCCGTTGTGTCCTTGATGGTAGTCACCTTCATTTCCCAAACACGAAGATCAAGTGCAGCAAGCATCTGTCGAGTGTTATCCGAGTCGGGGTATGTGAGACCGACCGCCGAGGTTGCTCGAATCTTGTGAAAACGCGCAGCACTCATCCAGGACTCTCCAATGAGCATTTCAAACTTGTTGTAATCTCGCTTGAACTGGTCTCGTCATCGCCTTTATTTGGGTGGTGCCTCATGGTAAGCATCGAGGGTCTCCCAAATATCAAGGCGGATGAAAGATGAGATATGCGATCAAACTCACTACGACTCGTGCCCCGGATGATGATGTTCCTTGCCTTTGCATTCGCCTCAACATCAGCCATATTCCCGGCATTGATGTTCTCATCGGCAGGAACAACAAACCGGACCTTGACCTTACGCCAGATGGCGTACCCCTGGGCCTGGATGTATGTCTCCATTCGGCTCTTCCAGAAGGGGTAATCGATGCCATCGAAAATGGGCGGCTTGGTGGAATACTTGTCCGTTGCCATGGCTCACTGCATCGTTAAAGATCTATCGAGAAGAGCTAACCGGCTCTGATACCAATTGTAGGATCGGAAATGGCAACAGAGGGGGGGTGAATGGTGCCTCTTAAAATGCCCCCAAAGTATTCACAAAGGTTCACAACTCTCCCATAGCTATAAGAGCTACAAAGGAGTTGATTGACCTTTCTGGAAATTGCAAATTATTCAACACTAGCAAAAAGGCAATAACTGCCACTCCTCAGAACAAACACAGACCACCTGAGCAACCACATCCACTAGCACACACACATACATGGAACCATCAGTACATTAGACTTCATGACTGAACAGGAAATCTAGGACTGCTTCAAATCATTCAAACTTATTTGCTCCCTCTCAGCTCACAAACTGAAAACCAACTACTACTGCTACACTGCTGAAAACTAAGTCCCAAATCCTCTTGAAATCTGAAATCTGCAAAGGATTTGAAAACTCAAGGCTGCATTTAAGAGGTGAAATCTGCGGAGAATTGCTGCTGAAAACAGCAGGAAAGAGTGCTGAAATCTGCAGCTAGTATGTGCTGAAAACAGCAGCAAGTAGTGCTGAAATTTGCAGCTAGAATGTGCTGAAAACAGCAGCAAGTAGTGCTGAAATCTGCAGCTAGTATGTGCTGAAAAACAGCAGCAAGTAGTGCTGAAATCTGCAGCTAGAATGTGCTGAAAACAGCAGCAAGTAGTGCTGAATAACACAGCAAAACTGCACCCAAACTGCTGGAAATACAGAGTGAAAGTGTTGCTGAAAAATGAGCTAAAAGGTGCACAATTTGCTGTAAATACAGAGAAATTTGGCTGCAGCTAAGAGGCAGCCGATTGCAGCAATGTACTCATATTTCTGCTGAAAAACAGCAGACCGTAACAGCAAACATGAGTGCAGATTTCAGCCTAAAGGTGCAGAACCGAAAAGGCTACAAAATAAAGAAACTGCAGACTGCAGTTCGGCAAGACGGACAGCAGAAGAAGCAACTGAACTAAAAACAAATCAAACTGCAGCAAACAACCGAACTAAACACTGAAGATCGAAGGCAGAGAACAGTAAATACTGCAGCAGACCGAAACTTGACAAGAAGTAGAGCAAATTCTTTTCTTCTCAGGCCAGAAAGGTCAAGAACTTGAAATAAATATCACAGAGGCCTTGGGGAGAAGAAATTGCAGCCCAAGAACAGAGATATTGCAACCTGAAATCAGTCACGAACAGTAGACACTGTAGCAGACCGAAATCTGACAAGATAAAGAGCAATTCCTTTTCTTCTCAGTCCAAAAAGAACTAGACTTTGAACTAAATAATGTGGTGGCTTAGAGAAGGAGAAATTGCACCCAAAAACTCAACGAAACATAAAATCTGAAATTCTTCAGAGAAAGACCAAGAGGGGCAAGAATCCATAAATCTCATGATTTTCAGCTCCTTTGCACAATAGCTTTTGGATTCAACAGGGAGAAGATATTTGAATTCAAGAACTTATTTTTTCTCACACCTTTCAGTTTGCACAAACAAGAAAATACAAGTCACCTGACCAAAAGCCCTAGGTTTGACCAAACAGAGGAAGTGGGCTCCAAGCAAATACACATTGATTTTGAAACATGCTCTTAGGAATAACTTGGTCAAATAACCTTGCAACTAATTTCTTGCACAGAGCACAAGGGATTCATCTTCTCAAACAAGGAACTAACTCAAACACAAATACTGATATGAGACGTAACCATGAACGATTACATGGTGATGTGTTACCATCGATTCATGCTCACTACAACATCTCCGAAGCACACACGCAGAGGTGACAATCAGAACCACAGAGGAGTACACAAGCAGAGCCCTCACCTATGCTCTCACTCTACTACGTGCTTCTCTAAAGTGAGATGAACACCCACCAAAGCTTCACAAGCCCTACTCTCCTTACCTCTCCCACTTCCAAAGATTCTCTCGCATCCCTTTCTTACATACTTTACCCACACACGCAGGAGAGACAAAGAAAACACTCCTTGCTTCCTGTCTAAAAACAGCAAATCAAGAAGTGCAGTCCAACACCCACTCCCTTGCTCCATACACACACCTGGCAAGGGTCAAACACATGTAGAGAAATGGAGGGAACCAGCCATTTCACCAAAACTTGAGTCAATTCTCCAAATTGCCCTCAAGCACCATCCCGGAAGTTTCCCGCAACCGGCATCTCGACCGCCTGGACCTCGACACCTCCTGTGCCTAGTCCCGATCCACTCAGACGCCGTCGTGTTCATCACGGGTAGCTCCGGTTCCTCATCTCCCGACTCACAACCACCTCAGCAGTCTCGATCATCTTCGGCATCTTTGACCGTCTGGACCTCGACACCTCCCGTGCCTAGTCCCGATCCACCTCGCCTCACCATGACCTAGCTCCGAAGTCCTGCAGTCACACAGACAAGCAAACCATCACATAGCACCGCACGAAACAAGTATACACAGATAAAGGTACTCAACCCTAGAATACCCGAAACAAACTCAAACTCACTAAACCGACCGTCAATTACTCATCACAAACATGGGGACACCTCCACATGGTCTCTCAGACGACATGCTTGATGAGTTGTGTGGTGCTATAATTTTCACAAAGATTGACTTGCGTAGTGGATACCACCAAATAAGAATGAAACTTGGCGATGAATAGAAAACTGCTTTTAAAACTAAGTTCGGCTTGTATGAGTGGTTAGTCATGCCTTTTGGGTTAACTAATGCACCTAGCACCTTCATGAGATTAATGAACGAGGTTTTACGTCCTTTCATTGGCAAATTTATGGTCGTTTACTTTGATGATATCTTGATTTATAGCAAGTCAATGGATGAACATTTGAATCACTTACGTGTTATTTTTAATGCTTTGAGAGATGCACGTTTGTTTGGTAACCTTGAGAAGTGCACCTTTGCACGGATCGAGTCTCTTTCTTGGCTATGTTGTGACTCCACAGGGAATTGAGGTTGATAGAGCCAAGGTGGAGGTGATATGGAGTTGGCCCACGCCCACGACGGTCTCCCAAGTGCGGAGTTTTCTTGGCCTTGCAGGATTTTATCGCCGCTTTGTCAAGGAATTCAGCACCATTGCGACACCGTTGATTGAGTTGACAAAGAAGGGAGTCGTGTTCCATTGGGGGCCATCACAAGAGGAGTCCTTTAATATTTTGAAGGACAAGCTTACACACGCACCATTGCTCCAACTTCCGGATTTTGGTAAGACTTTTGAGCTGGAATGTGATGCTAGCGGAATTGGTATTGGTGGTGTTTTGATGCAAGAAGGCAAACCTGTTGCCTACTTTAGTGAAAAATTGAATGGTCCTACTCTTAATTATTCCACGTATGATAAAGAATTGTATGCTCTTGTTCGTTCTTTAGAGACGTGGCAACACTATTTATGGCCTAAAGAATTTGTCATTCATTCCGATCATGAATCACTTAAGCATATTCGTAGTCAAACCAATTTGAATCGTAGACATGCTAAGTGGGTTGAATTTATTGAATCTTTTCCTTATGTCATTAAACACAAGAAAGGGAAGGATAATGTCATTGCTGATGCTTTGTCTCGACGCTATACCATGTTGTCTCAACTTGATTTTCGCATTTTTGGTCTTGAAACTATTAAAGGACAATATGCTTTTGATGCTGATTTTAAAGATGTGTTGTTGCATTGTAAAAAGGGACAAGCATGGAATAAATTCGTGATCAATGATGGGTTCTTGTTTAGAGCTAACCGCCTATGCATTCCAGTTGGATCCGTTCGTCTTTTGTGTTACAGGAGGCACATGGAGGCGGTTTGATGGGACATTTTGGTGCTAAGAAGACGGAGGACGTTCTGGCCGCACACTTCTTTTGGCCAAAGATGAGGCGAGATGTTGAGCGGTTTGTGGCTCGCTGCACGACATGTCAAAAAGCTAAGTCTCGCTTGAATCCACATGGTTTATATATGCCTCTTCCTGTTCCTTCTATTCCGTGGGAAGATATTTCTATGGACTTTATTTTAGGATTGCCCAAGACTAAGAGGGGGAGGGATAGTATTTTTGTTGTTGTGGATCGTTTTTCTAAGATGGCTCACTTTATACCATGTCATAAAACCGATGATGCCGTTCATATTGCTGACCTCTTTTTCAAAGAGATAGTTCGTTTGCATGGTATGCCTTCTACTATTGTTTCAGATCGTGACGCCAAGTTCTTGAGTCATTTTTGGCGTACTTTATGGAACAAGTTGGGTACAAAGTTGTTGTTCTCTACAACATGTCACCCACAAACTGATGGCCAAACCGAGGTGGTGAACCACACATTGTCTACCATGTTGAGAGCTGTTTTGAAGAACAATTTGAAGCTGTGGGAAGAGTGTTTGCCACATGTTGAGTTCGCATATAATCGAGCGAAACACTCCACCATCAAGGTAAGTCCTTTTCAGGTAGTGTATGGATTCAATCCTTGTGCCCCTATTGATATTTTACCTTTGCTTACTAGTGAGAGAGTTCATAATGATGCTAAGGAACGTGCTGATTTTATTGTCAAAATGCACGAGACTACTAAGGCAAACATTGAAAAGATGAATGAAAAATATAGGATTGTTGGTAGTAAAGGTAGAAAGGAAGTTAAACTTAAACCGGGTGATTTTGTTTGGTTGCACTTGCGAAAGGATAGATTTCCAGAGTTAAGAAAGTCAAAATTGATGCCTAGAGCTGCTGGTCCTTTTAAGATAATTGAGAAAATAAATGATAATGCATATAAACTTGAGTTGCCACCCAAGTTCGGCGTTAGTCCCACCTTTAACATTGCAGATTTGAAGCCATACTTGGGAGAAGAAGATGAGTTTGAGTCGAGGACGACTCCACTTCAAGAGGGGGAGGATGATGAGGACATCACTCCTTCGGATGCAACCGCTGATCCTCCAACCGTTATGCAAGGTCCAATGACCCGAGCTCGCATGCGATAATTAAATCTAGAGGTGAGCTCGTTGTTAAGCGATCCTTTTTAAAGTTTTGAGAATAGATTGCTACCTAATGATATTATCTTGCTTAAGAACATTGGAGAGGGTCATGAAGTACATGGAGAAAGGTGTGGAGGCGGAGAAGACCAGCAAGGACGTCCAAGTCAAGCCGGAGGCCCAGTCTAACTCGAGTTCGCGTCTGCCTCGGCCTTCAGGACCAGTTTGTAGTAAAACGGACGCCCAGGACGCATACGGACTCCGTTTTGGACGTTCCACATATGTATGGAAAGCTGAGAAGGAGACCTTTCCAATGGCTCTGGTCCCATATCAAAATTCCTTCTGAGTCAACGGGAATCATCAAAACAAGTAGACATTCAGAATCTGTCAGGGTGCTGCGCCACCGTATTTTGGGCCGTTCGGCTTTGTATCGTGTTGGAGCCCATTAGGGCGCGTCCAGGGGTTTTGCACACCCCTCACTCCTTTATATACAGCTGCCACCCCCACCATTAGGGTTGGGTTTTGCTTAGATTAATTCTATCTTGAACAGTTTCGCCGTTCATCGGTTTGTGAGACCCCAATTTTCGAGTGCTAAATCAATACATCTGCAATTGCGTTGTGTTCTTCCTTGTTCTTGCTTGTGTTCTTTGATTCGCAGGTGAGGATTAGCCTTCTTGGCGAGGTCAACCGGCTGCGCACGGTTGATAACCTGAGGAGACGTGGTGCTGCGATTGCGGGGTTCGGGACGTGTTGTTCGGAAGCTGGATCGATTAGTGTCGCGTCTCCACCAAATCGAACTTATCCAGAACCTGTTGGAAGGTCGGGACCCCGTCCCCATCACCTCCCCCATATAAACCCCCTATGGCTGAACCCCTCCCATTTCCACCCCTTGGCCGCCACCTCCCTCCCCCCTAGCGCCCACACTCCTCCCCCCCCCCCCCCAAGAGTTGTTCATTGGTGTAAGGAGAAATCAAGAAGAAAAAGAAGAACAGGAAGAGGAAGAAGAAGAGGAAGAGAAGGAAGGGAGGAAGAAGAAGAGGAGAAGGGAAGAAGGGGAGATCCCAAGGGATCTCCTAGGTAACTTTCTCCCATCCCAAATCTTTCTGGTTTTGCTGTAATTAGGGTTCTTAGCGCGAGACTTGATGGGGATTAGCAATTTGATTCTCCGATTAGGGAATTCCTGCTGCTGCGTGTAGTTCAATCTCAGATTAGATCTTTGAAATGATTTTTCCTGCAGGTCTGGCCAAAAAGGAAAATTCTAGAGGACCTCGAGATCTACCTCCTGTATTTTTTTCAGATTTGTTTGGTCACGGGGTTTAGGCGCAGCAGTGTCGAGAACATTGCTGTCTAGTAGAGGTGGAATCCGAGATAGATTGTTGTTCAGGTGTGGTTTAGGAGTAGTAGATGATTTTTATGTTTTTAGTCTCA
Source organism: Melocanna baccifera (assembly GCA_036346265.1). Lineage (NCBI taxonomy): Eukaryota > Viridiplantae > Streptophyta > Magnoliopsida > Poales > Poaceae > Melocanna > Melocanna baccifera. The sequence continues at coordinate 27,572,754 of CM070693.1, forward strand.
CTTGTGAAAAACTTAGAAAATTCAGTAATCTAACTACTATATAAAAATCATAATTTTTAGAGATTTATACTATAGTTGGGGTGCGTTAGAAGCTGGCTGTCCAGATTGCCAGGACAGAGAACGTCCTTTGTTTTGCGCGTTAAGTTACACCTTGTTAGTAACAAAATAAAAATAAGTGATCTACTTGAAAGATGAAGGTATTTAAGTGTAAATTCTAGAAATATATCTCTCTCTATAAATGGTTTAATAGTTTTAAAGATACAAAAAAATTAAGCAGCGCTGCTGCAGCGGGCAGAGTGTAGAACCGTAAGCGTAGAGGGATGTTGTGGGGTTTTGGGGTTTAACGACATCTTTACTTCTTAAGTCACATTTTCATTACTGTAGTATTGTGCTGAGAGGTACTTTTGGACAGGTGGTTTTGCTCCTGAATGCGCGTGATTGCTTCGCTTCAACGGTAGAGGCAAGTAAACGTAGCGGGTGTGCTACTTTTTAACTCGTTAATCATTCTACATTCACACTAGTTAATTCTCTATATTTGAGATATTACGCCATGGTTACATACTTCCGTAATGTGGTTTATGTGTTAGCAATCTAGTAATCAATTGGTTATGTCTTGATGAAATGTTGGTGGTTATGTGGTATAGTTCTTAATAAATGAAAGTGGTTATGGGGTAGTGTTCCTTACGAGGATATTGAGATCTAGGTGGTAGTACTCTTAATGATCATATTGTGGGCTAGTTGGCGGTATTATTAATGAATAAACTATGGCCTATGTGGTATATTACCTTTGGATAGATTGATTTTGATCTTGGTGAACTGAATGTGGATTATGTGGTAATGTTCTTATTGAATCATATGTGGATTATGAAGTGGTATTCATATTGAATATATTTTTGTCCTTTGTGGTTAAATTCATGGTGAATAAGATATTGTTCTTTGAGGTTAAATTCTTGTGGATTATGATTATCATGTCATTCATAACATGTCATGATATTTGCATTGTGGATGTCGTCGCTTATTGCCGCGACTGTACCGGTATAGCATTATACATTATCGTAGTACGATGCACACTCTTACCTTGTTGGGTTAGAGTGTAGTGGATCATATGCATGCATATGCATTTTTATTGTGGATATATCATTTGCATACTTATGCAATATGTTGTAGATGATTAAGTTGCAAACAAATGCAACTTATCTTTATGTGGTGTGGGCTCATGAGAGTCCCTCGTGGTATGAGAAACGTGGCTGTGGTCGTGAAATGGGGGTTCACCCCCATGTGGTATGGTAGGGGATGTGGTTGTGGCATGAGGTATTTTTCTCTTGTGGTAACTGTTGTTAGCGGTTGTGGTTGCGGTTATGAAATAGGCAATCGAGACGTAATTGCTAATGTTTTGTGCTTGTTGGTAGTAATGGTGGTTAAGACTATAATTGAGATCAATGTGGAAATTAAATGTTGAAGATTAAACTATTGTAGTTTAATTAGCTTGTTAAACAGTTTGCTTGCTGAGATTTTCATCTCACTCTTGTTTTTTCCCTCTTTCAGGTGATTCTTGAGCATGCATGGGAAGGGTAGAGCGACATATCACAATTGCACACCATCTTATGATTAATGATATAATAATTGTGGAGTCCTAGTCACGGTTTTAATTCTCTCATTGATGTTTGTTTCAAATTTATAATGCTAGACAGTGGTTCTGTTTAATTGGTTAAAATTAGTAGTGGTGGTTCTTTATTAATAGTGTTCCATTACCTTTGTTTTAGTATGCTTCCGCTTAGCTTATCATGCTTTAGAAAATTGTTGCTAGTTTATTTTACTTTATAAATTAGCTAGTTTGTGGAGTGGTTTAGTGGCATCCCAAAGTAATGTGGATCCTGGGGTGTTACAATTCCTCTTTCTAGCTAGGAACAACATGACTGAGTATAAAGATTTGTTGGCTAGCATACGAGCCACTAACGCGTTCAGGATTCGTTGACTACTCGTGATAGGAGACTCTTAACTAGTCGTAAATCAGGTTGGAAAATAGTATAAATGCTCGAGTTCGACCATATCTCAATATTTGACGGAAGTTCTCGAGCTAGAGAAGCACTTTTTCGATCTTGAATTATAGTGTATCCCTTGAAAGAATAACTTTCTCGCAGATCAGTTAGCTTGAATAGCTTCTTCTCGATTGCTAGTTCCATTAGGAGTTTTCTTAGAGCAACTCTGAAAGCCATGTTTGAAAGCCATGTTTGGTCAAAGGACTAGAGACAACTTCTAATGTGATGGCATCTATTGAGAGCGAAGATACATGGATGTTAGTCATCTACGAGTATCTTCAAAAGGGTTCTGTATCCTAGGACGATTTGGAAGCAGATTGTTTGTCTTGAAAGGCCAAGATATATACCTTGGTTGAAGGGATGCTCTACAAATGGAGTACTCAAGGCATTCTCTTGTGATGTATATCGCAGAGAGAGGGGTTACAACTCCTCAATATCATACATGGAGGCATCTATGGAGCACGTGCTTCCTACAGAATGCTAGTCAGCAAGGCCTTTCGATAAGGCTTTTACTGGCCAACAGCCCTCAATGACGCCAAAAAGTTGGTTAAGAAGTATGTACAATGCTAGTTTCATAGCTGGCAAATACACCAACCAATGTAGGCTGTAACATCCCAAAAATTTTATTTCCTCATTAAAGTGTTTTTCTGGAATTTATTGGATTTTCCTGGATTTTATTCCAAGCCTTGAAGTGAGAAAAAGTTAAAACTCCCATTTTATACAAGCCAAAATAAATTTATTTTATTTTGCAAGGTCAAAAATTAAATGCATTTCATTTTCCTAAAAGTCAAATATGTCTTTATAATAATAACTTTCAGGAAATCATAAGGATTTAAAAACTCTCCTTTTAAGTTAAATTATGTTTTTGCAAAATCTAATTATCAAACTGGGTTGAAAATAATTTTATTAAGCCTAGAAAGGTTCCAGATGACTGTCTGAATTTTCCTAGAATTTTTAAAATTTATTTGGTATTTTTAAAGCCTCTTAACTTTTTCTAAAAATCAAAAAGAAAATAAAATCCAAAACCCCTCCCCGGGGTTGACACTTGTCACCCATCGGACACTCCTCGCCCCGACAGATCTAATCCCCACCGCCCGTGACAACTTACCCCTTCAGCCGCCTTTCCCTTCCCTCTGACCGACGCGTGTCACGCATCGGAGCCATTCCTCGTTGTCAGATCTAACACCAGCCGTCTGATATCACTTAAACCGCTTCGCCCGCCTTCCTCTTTCCTCTGGCCGACACGTGCCTCCATCTGAGCCCTCCGCCGTTGTTGAAACCCATCTCACTCGTTCACAGCCACTTACCCCTTCATCCGAAAACCCCACGGCCTGGATTTAATCTCAGTTGCCGGAGGAAATCATGACCGTCCCTACTCACTTACCGCTTCTCTTAGAATCCATCAACTCCGATTTTCTCTCCTTGCCACATGTCATCAATCCAACCGCTGCCCTCTCCCTTCCCTTTTTCTCTCTCTCACCGACAGGCGGGACCCACCTGTTGGGACCGTTGTTTCCGCCATCTTCTTCTTCCCTGAGCCACCGCCATTACCGCCTCGTCGAGCTCCGCCAATTCCGCCTCCTAACCGTTTCGTCCCGCCATTAACTGCCGTAAGTGCTCCCCCATTCACGCACATTCAATCCCTGTCGTTACCCATCGGTTTTACTGCCCCTTCCCACCGGTTGGAAGCTAGTAACGGCAGCCCTAATTCCGGCGAAGCATTTACACCCGTGCATTGCCCCTTGGCCTATATAAAGCCATCCCCAAGCACCCTCTCCTCACACCGCCACCCCATCGCTCTCCACTTCGAGTGTCCAAGCCTCGGAGTCCTCCCCGCACCCTTCCTCCTCCGCCAGCCTCTCCCGAACTCCGATGAGCAATTGGGGTGAACTCAGGCCTCCTCACTCCACTCCGACGCCACGGACACCTTGCCCAGGCCCCGGCGACCGAAAGCCCTCTCTTCCCTAAGCACGTGCGCCACCGGAGTTCCTCCGCCGCCGTAAAGTCCCCTCTGACCGTCGGCCCTCGCCATCGCTACCTCACTCTGGTCATCTTCAAGCACCGCGTGAGGTATCAGCAGACTCCCCTCGACCCCTCTTTCGCTTGGTACCCTCGCCGAGTTTCACCGGCTGCCCGAACTCCGACAACCATAGTCCCCATGCGCCGCCGCCGGCTGCCCCGGCCACGTCAGCCCCAATAGATTTTGACGATTCGGGAGATTACGACTTCGGCGAATCGCAACAGGACTTCGAGCAAGGCAAGTTACACCTTTGACCATGTTGACCCTAATATTTCAAATTTAATTATGTTGTTTTACTGTATATGCATGCGTACTTTTATTCAAATTTAATTTAAATTCAGTTTAAATGTTAGATATACCCATGATCTTTTGAATATAGCCAAATTTGATATTTATTTCACATGCCTTGTCACCTTAGATAAAAATCTAGTTAATACCATAGTATTGACTAGAAATTATATAGAATTGCTTAGCATAGCTTAGTATGATTTTAGGTGGGATCAACTATTTCACATGAAATGATAGTCTTTTTAAACGAATTCTCGACTTCGGTGAGTTAAGAAAGTTTATAAAATAATTTAAAATTAAAAATAAAAAATTGGTTTGGACTTAGGCTATTGGTTAGGTGGTGGGGTGCCGGCATGCTTCGTGTTTGGTGACACGTAGTTGACCGTCGTGCAGGTGGGTATGTGGATTGAGCCAAAGTAGAATTAAGGACCGTTTCTGTGATTCATTTTACAAAGTCACTTCGTATTACCACAATTCTGGTATGGGACGGACCTGGCTAAGTAATTTGTGAAGTTCCAAATATAGTTTTGCTATAGGCTAAATGTGAGCGTGGCGTAGGCCACAATAAGTCTCACAGGGCACCAGAGGGGGCTCCAACTCGTGGATTCGAGTTGTGGTGAAACCTTAGTGGCGGCGTGACTATTTTGGCTATAGATCATTGGAATAGTCTTGTCGTGAACTCCCCGTCGCACACCTAAGGCAGTGTGTTAATCGCGTGGCTCAAGTGGGAGGACACATCTTGTGGGTAAAGCTGTACACCTCTGCAGAGTTTAAAATCTATCCTGGATAGCTATGTCCACGGTCATGGACATGCTGAGTAGAGTTCTTACAGATTAGACTTGGATTTTATAAAGCTTGATTTATAAATAAAAATGTTGGTTTGAAAAATGGTCCGGGTCGGATACCTGTGGTTTGGTTGGTGTAGGTCGGAAACTACACTAACGTCATTACTTTGTTCATTGTGGTTTCATTTGATATATTTAAATTTTTCGCTTTCCGTACTTACATTATTGTATTTAAATTTTAGTATTGCTTTTCCGCAAATGTACCCTATTAAGCCTTCCTTGGAATCTGTTATGCATGCATCCATTCTATTATATCTCCTGGTGTAACTTGTGGAGTACTTTCAAAGTACTCACCTTGCTAAAATCTGTTACCAGACTTCGACGGCGACTTCGACGGTGAGGACTACTTCAGCGAGTAGGACGCGTCTTACAGTCATTCGCCTGTGGGAGGCTGGATGGGCTGAGCTGCTGCCTTATTGTTTTTCTGCTGCTTTTATTTTCAGTTGGCCTTGTGCCATTTTATTGTAAGACTTGGCCATATGGCTGCAAATTTGCTTAATATAATTGTGGTGATTTTGCGTGATATACATCACTGTTTACCCAGTGTGCACTAGCTTTTCTTGGGATAGTGCATTTTACACAGAGGGACTTGGAGTGTTGTTTCGGGTTCCGACAGAGATGGTATCAGAGCAATAATAACCTTAAGACGTGACCCTAGATAGAGACCAACCTTAAGGATATATTTTGATAAGAAAATATTTTTAAAAACCATTTCCTCCTTTTCTCAGTTTCTTATCAAAACTGTTTACTAACTTCTTCCCCTCTTCAAAATTATAGATGGAGCAACCCACCCGCGTCACCCATGGAACCCTCGCCACAGACCTCGCGGACTGCCTCTATAGCCTTATGCGAGAGTTAGGCTTCCGACCTCGTCCCCTCTACCAGGGATACTTGGGTCTGTACGGAGATCAAACACACTGGAGGGTCGAAGGATCTTCACCAACTTTGGGGACCACGCCGCCACCCACATCTTCGATGCCCCTACCCCCGGGAGACCTACCTCGCTGGTGTTTAGGATGCAGTCCGTGAAGCCATCCGTCAGCTGAGGAACCTCAACGCATTGGAGCTGCAGCGCACCAACTTTCGCTACTACCCCCATCAAAGTTCCAATCAATTTTGCCAGTGAGTTCGCCTCCACAGAGTACAAGAGCAACCCTCGCCACGTCCAGCAGGTGCAGTTTACTCAGGCCATGGACTCGGTGTACCAAGCCACACTAGATGAGCTGCACTCCACGGCATAGACTCCGTGCCGTAGAGGAAGAGCTGGCCAATTATCGTGCCGGAGATGAGGACTCCGCTACCTCAGAGCCACCCCCGAAGAGACTTAAGCGTAGTACTAGTGTTTAGGAGCCTTAAGTTTAAATCTTAGAATGCTACTTGTGAGCTACATTCCCTTGTTAGCAGCCTCAAGCTTATTATAATAAAATAAAAGAAGTTTTTATTGACTCTTGTTCATTGTTTTCTCTAATTTTCATTGCTTTTTGTGAGTACTTGGTTGTGGGAATGTTACGGGGAACCCCTCCTTCTAGTTTCTCTCTTTCCTCTTAATCGGAAGGTTTCGACAGATGGTGAACACACGGGGGAACCTCAACGACGATGGCAACCCCGGAGCTCAGGGAAGCTAGTCTGCTCCTATCCCTCCACCTCCGCCAGCAGCAGGACCAGATTGGGCTCAGTTAATGGCCAACTAGAATCAATTGATTCAGCTAATCGCCTAGACTATCAACAATCCGGCACACCAAGTTCATCAGCCGCCAGCTCAAGCTCATCCCAACCGCTTATCAGAGTTCCTAAGGATCAAGCCACCAACTTTTACCAGCAGTGCAGAACCCATGGACGCCGATGACTAGCTAAGGTCGATCAGCAAGAAGCTAGACATCCTTCATTGAACTGATCGGGAGCGAGTCTTATTCGCTTCTCATCAGTTGAACGGACCTGCGTCCGAATGGTGGAACACCTTCACAGCCTCTCATGCCAACCCTCAGGCTATGACTTGGAACGAGTTCGTGCAGAGCTTTCGCAAAGCACACATCCCCACCGGCACCATGACCCTGCGAGCCCTTCGGCAAGGAGGCCGCTCAGTGAACAAGTATGTGCAGAAATTCAACCAGTTGTCGCGTTATGCACCAGAGGATGTGGCTACGGATGAAGCCAAGCAGGAAAGGTTCCTGGAAGGTCTGAACGACAACATCTTGGTGCAGCTGATATCAGGCGACTACGCTGATTTCCATCAGCTAGTCAGCAAGGCCATCCGCCAGGAAGGCAAGCACCAGGAGATGGAGAACCGAAAGAGGAGAATGGCTGATCAGAGGGGTAGCTCTGGAAGTCCTCATAAGGCTCGCAGCACCCCTCCTCAGATGAACAAGTTCAAGCCGCAAGGTAGCAGTTTCAAGACTCAAGAAAGCAAGTTCAAGCCATCAGCCAGCCGCCCACCGTTTCAAGTCAACTGCTCGCAGTACCAAGCCAACCGCACTCCAGCTACCAGTGGGCAAGTTCCAAAGAGCAGTCCCCCGTCGGATGGAGTGACCTGTTTCTACTGCAAGAAAATAGGGCACTATGCTAAGGCATGCCCCAAGAAGCTCCAAGCCGCTGCCAGTTCAGGAACATCGGGAAGCCAGAACCAGGGGCAACAGAAACCACAGACCTTCATCAAAGGGAGAGTGAACCATGTGACGACTGAAGAAGCTCAGACTGCACTGGACGTCGTGCTGGGTATGTTTCTTGTTAACTCAGTACCAGCATTAGTTCTTTTCGATTCCGGAGCATCGCATTCTTTTGTGTCAAATGCTTTTGTGGATAAGCATGGGTTGGGCATGGTTACTCTTAGCAACCCTATTTTAGTTCACTCCCCTGGAGCAGAAATGAGAGCAGGGACTTTGTGCCCAAAAGTAGAATTGCTCATAGATGGAACCCTATTCCTAGCCGACCTTTTGGTCTTGGAATCGCAAGGGTTGGATGTCATTTTTGAAATGAACTGGTTAGCTAAGAATAAGGGCCAAATCAATTGTGCTACCTGATCCATCACCCTCACCAATGACCAAGGATTAGAAGTTGTCTTTTCCCCGGGAATCCCTGCAGAAGAGGGGTGTGCCCTCTATCATCTCCAAGCTTTGGAAGAAGTACCAGTGGTGCGAAAATACCCAGAAGTATTTCCCGAGAAGTTACCTGGAATGCCACCGGATAGGAAAATCGAGTTTGTGATTGATCTAGTCCCAGGCACCACTCCAATTTCCAAGAGACCTTATCGGATGCCAGCTAACGAGTTAGCGGAGTTGAAGATGCAGCTTCAAGATTTGGAAGATAAGGGTTACATCCATCCAAGCTTGTCGCCTTGGAGAGCACCTGTCCTATTCATCAAGAAAAAGGATGGAAGTATGAGGCTATGTGTAGATTACAGAGCACTCAATGATGTTACTATCAAGAACAAGTACCCACTGCCCAGGATCGATGATCTGTTTGACCAGTTGAAGGGAGCTGGTGTATTCTCCAAGATATATTTACAGTCAGGGTACCATCAGTTGAAAATCCATGATAAGGACATCCCCAAGACTGCTTTCTCCATCCGATATGGACATTATGAATTCACTGTCGTGTCTTTTGGACTGACCAATGCACCTGCCTATTTCATGAGCATGATGAACAGTGTATTCATGAAATACCTGGATACGTTTGTGGTGATCTTTATCAATGATATTCTCCTATACTCCAAGACTGAGGAAGAGCACGAGGCTCATCTCAGGATAACTTTGGAAAAGCTTCAAGAACATCAGCTCTATGCCAAATTCAGTAAATGTGAATTTTAGCTAAGGGAAGTTGCTTTCCTTGGACATATTGTAACAACAGAAGGCATTGCTGTGGATCCTTCCAAGATAGAAGCAGTAATGGAATGGAAGCAACCCAAGTCGGTAACAGAAGTCAGAAGCTTTCTTGGACTTGCGGGTTACTACCGCCGGTTCATAGCAGGATTCTCAGAGTTAGCCAAGCCAGTGACACAGTTGTTAAAGAAGGAAAAGAAGTTTGAATGGACGAAGGCTTGTGAGCAGAGTTTTCAAACCCTAAAGAAAAGGCTAGTCTCCGCACCCGTGCTTGTTTTGCCGGACGTGCATAAAGACTTCGTGGTTTTCTGTGATGCCTCTCGCCTTGGCTTAGGCTGTGTCTTGATGGAAGAGGGCAAAGTGGTAGCCTATGCATCGCGCCAACTAAGGCCTCATGAGTGCAATTATCCTACTCATGACTTGGAATTAGCAGCCGTAGTGCATGTTTTAAAAATCTGGTGCCACTATCTCATCCGTAACCGTTACGAAGTGTACACGGACCATAAGAGCTTGAAATACATTTTCACTCAAGCCGAACTCAACCTGAGGCAGCGAAGATGGTTAGAGTTGATAAAAAACTATGATATTGGTATACATTACCACCCCGAAAAAGCAAATGTTGTGGCCGATGCCTTGAGTAGGAAGTCCTATGCGAATATGGTGTTATCGGAGGAAGACCAGACCCGACTTCAGGAGGGAGTCACTCGTCTTAGTCTAAATTCGATGAATCCAAGTGTTCTCGCCACCTTGGAAATCCAACTTGCTTTGCCAGATCAGATCAAAGAGGCTCAGAAAGTCGATGAGGATATTCAGGAAATCAAAAAGAATATAAGAAGAGGCAAAACACCAGGATTCAGTGAAGATGAACATGGCACCGTTTGGTTCGAGAACCGCATATGTGTACCAAATAATCAGGAAATCAAAAACCTGATCCTCAAGGAAGCTCATGAGACCCCATACTCAATTCACCCAGAACGTACCAAAATGTACCAAGACGTGAGAGAAAGATATTGGTGGGTTAGTATGAAAAGAGAAATAGCAGAGTTTATTGAAGCCTGTGATACCTGTCAGAGGGTGAAAGCGAAGCATCAGAGACCCGCTAGACTCTTGCAGCCATTGCCAGTACTAGATTGGAAATGGGAAGAAATCGGTATGGATTTCATAACCGACTTCCGAGGACTCAATCGGGATATGATTCGATTTGGATAATCATCGATCGATTGACAAAAGTAGCTCACTTCATACCTGTCAAGACTACTTACTCTGGAAGTAAGTTAGCTGAGTTGTACATATCTCGGATTGTGTGTCTACACGGAGTTCCTAAGAAAATAGTATCAGATCGAGGTAGCCAGTTCAGTTCTCGATTTTGGCAGCAACTACATGAAGAATTAGGGAGCAAGCGCAGTTTCAGTACAGCCTACCATCCCCAGACAGATGGGCAAACAAAACGAATAAATCAAGTGCTCGAGGATATGTTAAGGGCTTGTACCTTGGACTTCGAAAACAGTTGGGACCGTTCATTGCCCTATGCAAAATTCTCATACAACAACAGGTACGAAGCCAGCCTGTAGATGGCACCTTTCGAAGCTTTGTATGGCAAAAAGTGCAAGACACCCTTGCTTTGGGAATAGCAAGGAGAACCCCAAGAAGCTGGTCCAAACCTACTTCAAGACGCCGAGGATAAGGTAAGAAAGATCAAGGACAGACTGAAGATAGCTCAATCTTGACAAAAGAGTTATGCAGACAACCGTCGACGAGACTTGACCTTTGAAGTCGGGGACTACGTCTATCTTAGGATGTCCCCACTCAGAGGGGTCAAGAGGTTTCAAGTCAGAGGAAAACTGGCACCAAGATTTGTGGGACGTTTCAAGATCTTGAGCAGAAGAGGTGAAGTTGCATATCAGTTGGAGTTGCCGCCGAGCATGTCCGGAGTGCATGTAACATCCCAAATTTACGATTTGCAAAATTTATAAAAATCTTTCCTTATTTTGGTGAATTTCAAAATTTCGTTTATTTAAGTTCTTGATTTGGAATTCTAGCGGTAAAGATTCAATTAAGAAAACCAGGATCTCGAAAAATCTGAAACCAAGTTCCCAAAAATTCAAAATCCGGAAAGTCTCAATTTTCTCTCGAGTAAATCTTAAATCGGAAACCTTGAAGATTTAAAAGCCTATCTCCAAGAATTTAAAATTTTGATATTCAAAATCTTGGAAATCCTAAATCCAAATTTAACTCTGGAATTTAAATTTTACCTTTAATTTTAACAATTGTAATAGTTAGCATCTAATTACCTAAATCAAGGAACTAAATTGCAAAATCCCAAAAGTCATCAAAAATCAGAAATCCTTCCCGGCCCACTCGGCCCGTTCGGCCTCCCCCTTGTCTCCAATCCCTAACCTTTCCCTTGCCTCGGCCGCCTCCTCCCCATTTCTATTCAGAGCCGCCACCGACTTCTTCCTTCTTTCCCCCATTTCACTCGGGCGCAATGACCAGCCCGCCGCCTGTGCTCCTTCTTCCTCTCCTCCTCCGGCCCGTTCGATCGCTCCGCCTCCAGCCTGCATCGGCTCCAGCCCGTTCCACCATCCCTCGCCCCTCCTGGCGCCCCCTCGCCGCATCAAGCCCAGCCCTTGCCTCCACGCCCGGCACGCAAGCTGCGCTCAGTACCACCTACCTGCGCCGCGCCCCAGCACCTAGCGCTGCTCCCTTCAATGCCGGCGTTGCGTCCGAGCCCTGCGCCTATGCGCCCCACTCCTACATCACCTTCACTGCTGGCCCTCGCGTTCACGCCATCGCCTACCACCGGTCTTCCCTCTTCAAGCAGCCTGTCGCGTCGCTGAGCTAGCCTGCCACCGGCCTAGCACCGGAGTTACTCCTCTCCAGCGCAAACGCCACCCCTCCGCTAGCCCTGCACCGGCCTCGTCAGGCTTCAATGCCGCACCGGCGCACTCCATAGCTCCACCGAGGTAGCCTCCTCCCTCTAGTGCCATTAAGAGGCCGCAGAGCTCCCTGACACTTCCCACAGTCTAAGCCCTCCACCCACTCTTCGGTGCTTCGCCCTCCCGATTGCGCCACCCATGGAGGCCAGTCCACTGCCACCTCATGCTTCCATTGACGATTAGTCTTGGCACCTCTTCGGCCAATCCGCCGCCTTGGTAAGGTTTCCCCTTGCCCCTCCTACTTGTACGCATTCAGTTTCTCCTTCCTTCCTCCTCTGATCGGCGTCGCTTCGCAGCACCTCCGAGCCCGCTGCCCAGCACCACCGATGGCTCCTTCGGCCCCATCGCACGCCACGTCCCCACCTTCTTGTGCCTTTGCCCTCTCAGGAAGCCCCTGTGGCCGCCGACGCCGACACCCCTCCAGCTGCCCCTCGCTGGTGCCGCCGACCCCAACCAGGCGCCTCCTTCCCTCTCTGCTCTTCCCCGGCTGAGCACACCTCCCCTCTGCCTCTCTCTGTCTTTGAATGGCAGGTGGGTCTTTTCCCCTAAAGGATTGCATTTATCTGGTGAATGTCAATTAGCAACATGCTTATTTGTGAAATCCAAATCTGCATGTTGTTCTTTGAAGTGAATGGTTGAGCATGTGTATAACTTCTTTTGAATTGAATTTGTGCTTGTGAAATCAAATAAGTGTGCAGGTAATCACCAAATACCAATTTATCCTTGTATGAAAAATTTGTTTAAAACAAAGATCTCATGGCCAATTTTACAATGGATGGCATATTCTTACTAATTGAATATTACAAGTTCAATTAATCTAGTAAAACCACTGTTATTTCAAGCTAAGCATATCAAGGAATTAATCCTAAAAATATTGTCAGATAAGAACTTACTTGCTAGTTGCACAAGAATTTTAAGGAGAATGAAATTTGCTTGCCATCTCAAATCAAGATTTATCACTTCTCGTCGACGCTTAAATATTATCAAGAGCTAGTCCAAAGAACTCGAATTAACTGGAGCAATCCGTCTAATATCCATTATGTCTTCCTCCTTGAATTTAAGTTACTAGTGCAAATAAAGCTCTTTAACTTACATCCTGTTGCATGAAATATTATTATACAAACTGTTCATTTGCTAAAAACCCATAGGTCTCCCTTTTGTTTGAAACTAATATAATGGTAAAATCCTTAATGTTTATATCTGTGAAATGCTAAGAGTTGAGCCTCTTTTCAAAAGGGAGAAACTCTTACACCTGAAGAAATCATTACCTTTAGCCTTAAGGTGATTTCAAATCCATAATAATCTTTCTACATCTCAATCTTGCAAGGTTAAAACATAAAATGACAACCATTAAGTAATCATCACCCATAATCAAGAACCTTGCTAAAACACCACTTTGCATCCCAATATAATCATGCAACTCTTACCTCAGTATTTGAATTGTGGATAAAGTGCAACTTTATCAATTAAACCTCGTAAATTCATAACTCACATTTCCATTGAGCTGCAACCATCGGTCAATATTATCCATTCCATCAAATCATCAAAAATAATCAATTTATTCCAAATCATAATGGGATGAAGGACTAGCTCCATACTAAAACTAAATTATAAATAGTTGGATGCAAATATCTGGCAAAATCATCCTCCCAGGCAATCTTTCTAAAGACACATAAGTCCAACTTAACTCATGTAACTTCCTTGATGAATATAAAATAATATAAATAAAGCTATAAAGAAAAAGATCAAGCCATAGCCTCCCTCTCCAACCCGTATCTTAAACCTAGCAGAAGGATCCTGCGGGTAATCCTTTGTTCAACTCCTTCCTATCAGATGAATCCATTTCAATCATTCTCTCAATTCATAAGCAATGTTAATAAATTCAATTAATTTAAACCAGACTTTTGCCACATTTGGATTTATTTGGTTTTCCATTCTGTTGCCGCGTAATTAGAAGCTGCAGTCTAAAGACAACGAGATCAAGCGGATCCGGACTACAGTGAAGATTCAGGATTTATTGCGACTGACTGGTTAAGCGGGCTTTGAATTAAATCAAGACCGCGGTAAATAAGCAAGGCAAGTCATTACTTTGATCATATTGATCCCACATTTTTAAAAGTTATGTTCATTCAAATTATCAAAATGCATGCTTACTTGTTATGCAAAATTATGTCAAATGTAAGGTAGATACTACCATTTTATGCTACCAATATTATTAATATGACATTCCTTACCATTTCATTCAACTAATCCTTGTCGCCTTAGAGAATAATGCTATTATTATTAGTTAAGTCATATTTACTGCCAAATGAGTCTAAAACCAGGGCATTCAATTGTCCGGCTCATCATTATTCTTCAATCATGTGAAATTATTTTGGGCAGTCATTGGATGTAGGTGACTGATACTTGTGTACAGCTTACCTTCTCAAAACCAAAAAACTACTTTACTTGTCTATGCGGTTGGTAAGAGTGGTTGGGGTTGGATTGTGGTAGGCACCGCCTGGACGCATTAAGGACTTAATCCTGTGTTGACCTCTCCATGTAAAACAGTACAACCACAAGCTGGTAAAGTGTAGGCATGACTAAATAATTTGTACTCGCCACTAAATGAATGCATTTCGGGGGGAAAGCACGATTTTTCTCGCTTTGCGTCCACATGCTGGCAAAGCGTCCTGGAGATGGTCGTATCACCGAGTAGCGGTGGGCGCAAGAGGGGGTCTAGCTGGCGCCTAAATGGCCTTCCTGTAGATGGAAACCTTAGCGAGTGCATTCTTTTACTAGATACATTGTAAAGGTCATGTGATAACCCGGTTGATCTGCATGTCTAAGGCAACATGCGGAATATAACAATTGGTTTATCTCTTGTGGGTAAAGTTGTGCAACTCTGCAGAGTCTAAAACTATTCGAATAGCCGAGCTCACGGTCAAGAGCGGACATGGGAACATCCTCGAGTTAGTTCTATTTCAAAAACCTTTTTCGGGAGGGATGAAAACTAAGTAGGAGATGTACTCTACTTTGTTGGATTTTTCCTGGAGAGACGTACTCCAGCGATAATTAGGGTGGAGGTAGCCCAGTAATCAAAATTAGCATTGGTGAAGGTAACCATACACTGTAAAAGGTGGATGTAACCTGTGCTACTATAAATTTTGGTTAAAATTGCTAAGTCACAGGAATTCTATTTATGATATTTGGAAATGCTGCTTTAGCAAATAAATTAACCTCAAGCCTCCTTTCACAGCCTTACACATACTAGTTAGTAGTATTGCATTCTGTGTGGTGGCTTGTTGAGTACAATTTGTACTCATTGTTGCTAATTACCCTCCAGTCAGTCAAGAACAGAAGAAGGCCCTGCAATACTTCACAAGGGTCGACAGAGTTGGTATTTAAGAAGGCCATGGACATAGGTCGCGAAACCCCAGTTGGTTGCCTGTGGGCAAGTCTCGAGGGTTCCACTTGTGTGAAGATTTTCCGCTGCTGCATTCTCTGCTTTCTCGGCCTAAACAGCCTATGTAAGTTATTACTGTATAAATTATGCTTCCGCTTAATATGTTTTTGATATACAGTGATGTAACTGTGAGCACTGGCTACTGATCCAGGGAACAGTGCAGAAATCACAAAGAAATTCGGATTTCTAAATTCGGTTCTGATAGTGCACAACGTATTTGTAACACCCTAGGACCCACATTACCCTGAGATGCCACTAAACCACTCTACCGCTAGCCAATTTACAAGATAACATAAAACTGGTAACTATTTCTAAATCATGATAAGCTAAGCAAAAGCATACTAAAGCAAGGTATTGGAACACTATTAATTAGAGAACAACTGCTAAAAGGTTTAACCAATTAAAACGAACTGCTATCTAGCATTATTACCTTGAAACAAACATCAATAAGGGAAATAAATCCATGATTAAGACTACACCACTATTACAATATTAATCATGATATGATGTGTAACAGTGATGTGCCGCTCTACCCTTCCCATGCATACTCGAGAATCACCTGGAGGGGGGAAAAGCAAGAGTGAGATAAAAATCTCAGCAAGCAAACTGTTTAACAAGCTAATTAAACTACAATGTTGTTAAACATCAATATTTATTTTCCACAATGACCACAATTACAGCCTGAACCACAAGTTCTACCAACATTAATAAAACATTAGCAAATGAATATTAATTAACTACTTCATATCCTCAACCACTACCACTACCAATGACAGGAAAACATTAACAGGTTTTACCTCACTATTTTTATTATTTTTCACATCCACAACTGATATCAACAGTTAACACAAGAGAAAAGAATCTCGTACCACAATCTCAACCCCTATCATACCACAAGAGGTGAACCCCCTTCCATGACCATAGCCACATTCCTCATACCACAAATGACTCACATGAGCCAATTCCACATTACAACTATAGAGTTGTATTTGTTTGCAAAATAACTTCACCACACTACATTGCATAAGTATGCAAATGATCTTTCCACAATGCAATGCATATGAATGCGTATGCTCCACTACACCCTTACCCAACAAGGTAAGAGTGTGCATCGTAGTACGGCAATGTACGATGCTGTACCGGTACGGTCGCGGCTATAAGCGGCGACATCCACAATGCAAATGTCATGACATGATATGAATGTTATGATAATCATAAACCACAAGAATTTAACCACGAAAATCAACAACATAATGATCATGAATACTTCCTCATAATCCACATGTGTCTCAATAAGCACAATGCTAGTGTTTCATAAGATCATTACCACATAGCCCACATTCGGTTCACCAAGATCATAAACAATTGATCTTTAAGGAATTCTACCACATAGACCACAATATATTCATCAAAATGCTACCACCATAACCACAAATATTCACTAAGAATATTACCACCTATACCACAATATGTTCATAAAGAATAGTACTCCATAACTATATTTGTTTCATCAAGAACAATTTCACATACCCACAAATAAACCATCAAGATCATAAACAGTTGAGTTCTTAAAATACTACCACATGGACCATATTGACGAAACATGTAACAATGTCATAGCACCTCAAATTAAGAGAATAAATAATAGTGAAGATAGAATAATTAACAAGTTAAACATGTAGCATAATCGCTACGTTTACTTGCCTCTACCGTTGAAGCGAAGCAATCACATGCATTCAGGAGCAAAACCACCTGTCCAAAAGTATGTCTTAGCACAATGCGATAGCAAGGAAATCGCGTCTTAAGAAGTAAAGGCGATGCTAATCCCCAAAACCCCACAACAATCCTCTCCGCTTAACGGTTCTCTACTCTGCTCGCTGCAGCACTGCTACTTAACATTTTTATATCTTTAATATTACTAAACCTTTTTGCAGAGGGGAATATATTTCTGGTTTCCTTACTCATTTTTCTTCACTTTTCATGTAGATCACATATTTTAATTATGTTCTTAGCATGGTGTAACTAAATGCTCAAAACAGAGAACATCCTCTGTTTTGTCTATCCAGACAGTCAGGTTCAAATGCTTCCCAACAACAGAGTAGGGCTCTAACAATTTTGATTTTTATACAGCTGCTAGCTTACTAAATTCCCTACAACTTTCTCAATGGTGGCCAAAAATATAAAATTCATCTATTATCCCTAATTCCCATCTGAACAACAGTCTGTCCCTGTCTGTAACCCTGACGGACAGCGAGATTCCAGACCCTGGTACATCTAAATCACGTAGCCAACAAATCTGAAAAAAATATAGTAGATGTGTATTGTCATCCTCTACGTTTTTCCTTTTGTTGAGACCCTCGGGAAAAATTGTCTTAGGGGTCTAAACCATACATACAGTAACACCGCGCGATTGGATCTACAGACAGTCATCCGGGATTCTCTAATCGGGGGTTTCTAAAATGCTAATTCCCACAAAACTTGGATTAAGAACCCTAAATTCAGCAGAAAATAGAGGGATTGGGGTGAGGGAGAGTTACCTAGGGGAATTCCTCGATATCACTCTTCTTCTTCTTTTCTCCTCTTTTCTTCCCTCCTTCTCCCTTCTCTTCCTCCCTTTCTTCCCTTCTTCCTTTTCTTCCTTTCTTTTCAGCCATGGCAGCCTTGGGGAGCGAGAGAGGGCAGGGAGGACGTCCAAGAAGGGGTGGGGGCGGCCAAGGGGGTGGGAGGGGCCTTGGCTAGGGTTTGAGGAAAGAAAAAGGGGTAGCTTGGGCCCCCTTTGGGCTGGTTGGCCCAAATTGGCTAGGCCCCCCTCTAGGAAGTCCAAATTCTATATTTTTTAATGAATTAAATTCATTCTTTTATTTTGGACAATTTTTTAAATTAATTTTCGCCTCCCGTGATTCACCGAAAAAACGGAAAACTCCCTATTTTTTAAAAACCTACGTCTAATCGACGATCAGGATATTACATTCTCCCCACCTAAAAAGGATTCGTCCTCGAATCTAACTCCTCAACCCACGACACAAAAGAACAATCAAGGAAAGAACAACCAAAGGATAGACCATCCTAAGGGAATTACAACTACGGGTACTCTTCCGCCTCGAAGAGCTCGGGCTCTTCTTAAGCATTCGGTCTTCAAGCTTCCACGTCGCCTCCCACTCGGACTTGTTCGTCCAGAAGGCCTTCACATGCTTGATGGCCCTCTTTCTCCCGACCAGTTCCGGCGAGTCCACGATTCATGTTGGAAGCCGAACATCCGCATAACTCTTAGGCCAACTCTGAGCGGCCAATAGGTCCTGCAATTTTCACAAAATTTTTCTGCGACAACTATTAAACCACTTTCTAATACCATCCTCCTTCTTAGAACTTTTTTCTCTATTTATTATAATCGGGATAATACATTGTACCCCTTTAAAAGAATTTGACCACAGATTCTATTTACAACATTCTACTTGAAGCACAAACAATATCTTTTACAAATAGAACCCAATAAAAGAAGAATAAAAGATTCTCAAGTGACACACTAGCAACTAAGTTTCCTTTCAAGGACCATAATCCAAATCAAAGGATTCACCACAAAATATTTTCCACTCTCCAAGTAGACAATTGGAGAAACCACACCACATAAGCCAAGAGTGAAAATCACTCGACAGACTAAAACAATCATTTTTTCCCAGCCAAAAAAGAATACGCCTCAACATAAAACAATTCAATTTGCAGATGACCTCCGCCAAAGACGCACAGCATAAGCAAGAATCAAGCGAGCATCTCACTACTCGAGATAACAAATATTTTCCACTCCATTTCTTTGAATAATTTAACTTCCTTGAACCAAGGATTTCCAAATTATCGCCCAACACACCAAATCATTTACTGCACCTCAAAGATGCTATCCACAATAATCACACTACTGGAATACCACTCTGATCCACTATTCCCACACGGAGACAATGGATCTCTAAGGTTCTAGCATAACAAGAGGTAAAACTCTGACTCAGCTTTCAAGACTCCTACAACAACTCCCCATATAAGATAGGAAAATCCTCGGGTGAAAACCCTACTACTCCATAATTAACATATACTCAATTCTTAACATCAACAAATTATTTGGCTCCAAGACAATCATTCTATTTAAATCATATTCTTCCCAAGGATTATCCCACGAGAATAATATATCATCCAATATACCATAAATATCATGATATTTAAGGCTTCCACAAAAACATCTACTAGGCCACTACTACCCAGTTTCCATCACGCAACAAAGGAAACTTCGCAACTCAAATCGGTTACCCTTTTCTTAGGAGAAGAGGTAAGAAGAAATAAATTCCAGTACACAAAAATTCGCTATCATTCACAGTAGCCAAAAGACAGAGAAAATAAATAGCAATGAGGTTGGAAAACACAAGATGATATCATCTGTGCCTCAAATACTTCTAGTATAACTCTTTCTTTTAACAAGAAATAATTTCCTTTGATTACAGCATCCCGCCAGTTCCAACAAAACATGTTTCAAGTCCACAACGCAAGATTCAGATAAAACCAATAGAATCATTCAACACGCCGCTTTACTCAAGGCAATAACGGTTACCACACAAGTCATAAGGTCCAAAAAGATCCCAGCCGCAAATCTCAAATCCTTTACTTCAATTAGTGTCATAGAACTAACAAATTCTTTTATTTATAAAACATTCAACACAATCACAACTACGTACCGTCAATTGTATTAACAATAAGGTAAAACATTCTTTGCAAGAATAATATTAGAATAGAAAGGTTTGTGGGACCTTTCAAGATTTTAAGCACAAGAGGTGAAGTTACATATCAGTTGAAGTTACCGCCAAGCATGTCAGGAGTGCACAATGTCTTCCACATCTCTCAGCTGAAGAAGTGCCTCCGAGTACCGACAGAGCAAGCTGCATTGGAAACCTTAGATCTTCAAGATGATTTCACCTATCAAGAACAACCGATCAAGATCCTCGAGACAGCAGAGCGTCAGACCAAAAGGAAGACCATCAGATTCTGTAAGGTTTAGTGGAGCAACCATACCGAAGACGAAACCACCTAGGAGCGAGAAGAGGATTTGAAGGCCAACCATCCTCATCTCTTTTGTTAGCCAGTACAAATCTCGAGGGAAAGATTTCTTTTAAGGGGTAGGTTTGTAATATCTCAAAAATTTTATTTCCTTTTTAAAGTGTTTTTCTGGAATTTATTGGATTTTCCTAGATTTTATTCCAAGCCTTGAAGTGAGAAAAAGTTAAAACTCTCATTTTATACAAGCCAAAATAAATTTATTTTATTTTGCAAGGTCAAAAATTAAATGCATTTCATTTTCCTAAAAGTCAAATATGTCTTTATAATAATAATTTTCAGGAAATTATAAAGATTTAAAAATTCACCTTTTAAAGTTAAATTGTGTTTTTACAAAATATAATTATCAAATTGGGTTGAAAATATTTTTATTAAGCCTAAAAAGGTTCCAGATAACTCTCTGAATTTTTCAAGAATTTTTAAATTTTATTTGGTATTTTTCTGAGCATTTTTAGAGCCTCTTAACCTTTTCCAAAAATAAAAAAGAAAATAAAATGCAAAACCCCTCCACAGGGCTGACACTTGTCACCCATCGGACGCTCCTCACCCTGCCAGATCTAATCCCCACTGCCCGTGACAACTTACCCCTTCGGCCGCCTTTCCCTTCCCTCTGACCGATGCGTGTCACACATCAGAGCCGTTCCCCGTTGTCAGATCTAGCACCAGCCGTCCGATATCACTTAAACCGCTTTGCCCACCTTCCTCTTTCCTCTGGCCGACACGTGCCTCCATCTGAGCACTCCACCGTTGTCGAAACCCATCTCACTCGTTCACAGCCACTTACCCCTTCGTCTGAAAACCCCATGGCCTAGATTTAATCTCAGTTGCCAGATGAAATCATGACCATCCCTAGTCACTTACCGCTTCCCTTAGAATCCATCGGCTCCGATTTTCTCTCCTTGACACATGTCGTCAATCCAACCACTGCCCTCAACCTTTCCTTTTCCTCTCTCTCACCGATAGGTGGGACCCACCTATCGGGACCGTCGTTCCCACCATCTTCTTCTTCCCCAAGCCACTGCCATTACCGCCTCGCTGAGCTCCGCCAATTCTGCCTCCTAACTGTTTCATCCCGCCATTAATGGCCGTAAGTGCTCCCCCATTCACGCGCATTCAATCACTGCCATTACCCATCGGTTTTACTGCCCCTTCCCGCCAATTCGAAGCTAGTAACGGTAGCCCTAATTCCGACGAAGCATTTACACCTGTGCACCGCCCCTCAGCCTATATAAAGCCCTCCCCGAGCACCCTTCCC
Organism: Melocanna baccifera; assembly: GCA_036346265.1. Taxonomy (NCBI): domain Eukaryota; kingdom Viridiplantae; phylum Streptophyta; class Magnoliopsida; order Poales; family Poaceae; genus Melocanna; species Melocanna baccifera. Next base: position 27,594,488 of record CM070693.1, read on the forward strand.
TCACACCGCCACCCCATCGCCCTCCAATTCAAGTGTCCAAGCCACGGAGCCCTCCCCGCACCCTTCCTCCTCTGCCGGCCTCTCCCGAACTCCGACGAGCAATTCGGGTGAACTCGGGCCTCCTCACTCCACTCCGACGACCAAAAGCCATCTCTTCCCTGAGCACGTGCGCCACCGGAGTACCTCCGCCGCCATGAAGTCTCCTCTGACCACCGCCCCTCGCCATCGCTAGCTCACTCCGGTCATCTTCAAGCACCGCACGAGATATCAGCAGACTCCCCTCGACTCCCTCTTCTTTCATTTGGTACCCTCGCCAAGTGCCACTGGCCGCCCGAACTCCAGTGACCATAGGTCCCATGCGCCACCGCCGGCCGCCTTGGCCACGTCAGCCCCGCCGCCCAGGTGACACCCAGGTGGGAACCCAGTGGCAGCCACACACACGCCACCTCAGCTTTCCTACTACGCACGCGCCACGTCACCACTCCGGGCCCCACCTGTCAGCCTCACTCCCGAGAGTCGGCCCCACATGTTGTTCTCTCGGTCGAATAAATTAATTCTAGGGCTGACGTTATGATGACGTCATAAGAACTAATTTTCTGTTTAAAATTAATTCGGTTAAAAATTAATTACCTTGCTGATGTCATAATCTTTTATTTCCTTTAGAAAAATAATTCTTGCTGACGTCACAAATACTTTTTCAGTTCAAAAATAAATCCAGAAATTGAGTATTTTCTTTTTAATTGTATTAAAACTTTGGAAAGCCATAACTTCTTCATTTTAACTCCAAATTGACCCATTCAAATTTCTAAATTTTTCTAAAATCATGAACTTTCCATTATTCAGTCCTTTTTAATTTTTGAATTTATTTGAAGTTTATTTTTGAATTTTTTTTGAATTGGCTCTTCACATTAGATTTTGACGATTCGGGAGATTACGACTTCAGCGAATCGCAACAGGACTTCGAGCAAGGTAAGTTACACCTTTGACCATGTTGACCCTAATATTTTATATTTAATTATATTGTTTTACTGTGTATGCATGCGTACTTTTATTCAAATTTAATGTAAATTCAGTTTAAATGTTAGATATACCCATGATCCTTTGAATATAGCCAAATTTGATATTTATTTCACATGCCTTGTCACCTTAGATAAAAATCTAGTTAGTACCATAGTATTGACTAGAAATTTTATAGAATTGCTTAGCCTGGCTTAGTATGATTTTAGGTGGGATCAACTATTTCACATGAAATGACAGTCTTTTTAAATGAATTCTTGACTTCGGTGAGTTAAGAATATTTATAAAATAATTTAAAATTAAAAATAGAAAATTAGTTTGGACTTAGGCTATTGGTTAGGTGGTGGGTTCCTGGCATGCTTCGTGGATGGTGACACGTAGTTGACTATCGTGCATGTGGGTATGTGGATTGAGCCTAAGTTGAATTAAGAACCATTTCTGTGATTCATTTTACAAAGTCACTTTGTACTACCAGAACTCCGGTGTGGGACGGACCTGGCTAATTAATTTATGAAGTTCCAAATATAGTTTCGCTATAGGCTGAATGTGTGCTTGGCGTAGGCCGCGAGAAGTCTCACAGGGCACCAGAGGGGCTCCAAGTCGTGGATTCGAGTTATGTGAAACCTTATGGGCGGCGTGACTGTTTTGGCTATGGATCATTGGAACAGCCTTGTTGTGAACTTCCCACCGCACACCTAAGACAGTGTGTTAATCGTGTGGCTCAAGTGGGAGGACACGTCTTGAGGATAAAGCTGTACACCTCTGCAGAGTTTAAAATCTATCTTGGATAGCTGTGTCCACGGTCATGGATATGCTGAGTAGAGTTCTCACAGATTAGACTTGGATTTTATAAAGCTTGATTTATGAACAAAAATGTTGATTTCAAAATTGCTCCGGGTGGGATACCCGTGGTTAGGTTTGTGTAGGTCGGAAACTACACTAACGTCATTATTTTGTTAATTATGGTTTCATATGATGTATTTAAATTTTTCGCTTTGCGTACTTACATTATTGTATTTAAATTTTAGAATCGCTTTTCCGCAAATGTACCCTATTAAGCCTTCCTTGGAATCTATTATGCATGCATCCATTCTGTTATATTTCTTGGTGTAACTTGTGGAGTACTTTCGAAGTATTCATCTTGCTAAAATCTGTTGCCAGACTTCGACAGTGACTTTGACGGTGAGGACTACTTCAGTGAATAGGACGTGTCGTACAATCATTCGCCTGTGGGAGGCTGGATGGGCTGAGCTGCTCCCTTTATTGTTTTTTCGCTGCTTTTATTTTCAGTTGGCCTTGTGCCATTTTATTGTAAGACTTGGCCATATGGCCGCAAATTTGCTTAATATAATTGTGGTGATTTTGCGTGATATACATCACTGTTTACTCTGTGTGCACTAGCTTTTCCTGGGATAGTGCGTTTTACACAGAGGGACTTGGAGTGTTGTTCCGGGTCTCGACATAGGCTCTACAAATGATTCCTCTTTTATGGCCATTTTCGACCTAGGGTTTAGACATCCTGTGGCCATTTTTGAGAGCGCTGAGGAGCTTTGAGTTCCTTTTTGTGGCTATTGATACATTCATAAAAATGGATTGAGGCCGAATCAGTGACTCGAATAACAATGGAAGGCACAAAAAAGTTCATGAACAGAAGTGTAATTACTCAGTTTGGATTCCCAAGTCATATAACTATAGACAACGGTAAGCAATTCCCTAGTATAAAGTTCCAAGAGTTTTTCGATCAACTCGGTACCAAGCTTTGCTATGCCTCAGTGGTCCACCCTCAAAGCAATGGTGCAGTGGAGCATGCAAATGGCCAGATAATGCAAGGGATAAAAACATGAGTCTTCAATCAGCTTGTAAAACGCTCGGGGGCTTGGGTGCAGGAACTCCCTTCTGTATTATGGGCAATTCACACGACTCCTAGTGAGCAACAGGAGAAACTCCTTTCTTCTTAGTATTTGGGACAGAAGTCGTGCTTCCTCCAGAACTAAAAAACAGTCAGCAAGGGTTGCAAACTTTAGCGACTCCAACCAAGAGCAATTTCAAACAGAGGACATCAACCTGCTCGAAGAAAGGAGGAACCAAGCCTTAATCTAATTGGCAGTCTATCAACAAGCCATGCGTAAGTACTACAATTCTAAGGTCCAACCTTGCAGCCTTATTGTAGGTGACTTAGTATTGAAAAAAATCCAATCCCAGTCTAATTGGAACAAACTTTCCCCTAAGTGGGAAGGTCTTTACACTGTAGTTGAGCTCATACGACCAGGCCTCGTATGACTTGCCATGGGAAATGGCTATGGTTTTTTCAAACTCTTGGAATATTGACCATTTGCGTAAATTTTACATTTGAATTTTCTCATTCTTTGGTAAGAAAGTTTTGGTATTCCCAATCTTTTTTATATTTGTCTAATGAGAATCCTTTTATGTCTGCTCGACTGCTTCTAGTAAATTCAATTGGTTTTACCTAGTCGGAGAAGGGGACAACGCTAGTCGAAGTCTCTCCTCTATGTATGTGGTCCTGCCCACTAGAAGGACCTTCATAGTGACACGTTGTTCCTAACTCTTGCTTCCTGTACAAAGCAATTGGACTATCCACGAGCACATTGCGTAGATATAAAAGAAATAACTCAAGTGATCATCTCGCTACCGTTTATGTCTTTGATTTGATTAACCTAGTCGAAATATGGTCCTGCTCACTAGAAAAAACTCCCTAGTGCTGACTCATTCTAGACTTTTGCTTCTAGAATATGGCAATTGATTTTGACAATGGTAGTTAGACGATTTATCCTTACAAACTAAGTAAATAGTTGGGGCTAGGATAGAATTATTCATATAACTTCATTTCTTAGCTATAAACTATTCTTGCATTTCTTTGAACTTTTGTCTTACGAGTACAAAAGAAAGATGAATTGTGGGAAAAGAAAGATACTTTTCATTTGTCGAAGGAAAAGGAAGAGACCTTTTATTCATCTAAAGTAAATCCTTTACAAAACTTTTTACAATTACATGACTATTAACAAGGAGAGTCAAGTTGAATTTCCTCTAAAACCTTTCGAGCGTAAGGTTTGGCTTCTTCGATTAGTCGTGCTGCTCTTGCATCTGAACAATCGAAGTCATACTTGATCTATTGAAATGACTGATTTGTGTCACGTGTTTTGAGTTTTGCCAAAGCATAGCTTACAACACTTTTGACCACTTCCCAAATTGACTCGACTTGTTCCCTCTTCAGTATAGCTAAGAGTTCCTCCAAAGTCTTCACCTATAGCCCAATCATACTCGAACAAGTGGTTATGATATCTTCAGGAAGGTCCATCTTCTTACAACCGAACTTGTTGAGTAAATTATTGAAGAGTTTAACATTGTCGTGAAGAGTTGTCTTCACGGACTTTGTCTCCTCTTCACTACGGGTGGAGATGTCAGAGAGTTGTTTAATCTCAGTAACTACCTCTGCAAGCAGAATAGCGATTATCAGGTTGTGCAATATATATTACATTAGTCTTGGCATCCTAATCGAAAATGAAGTCTTTCTACAACTAACTAGTCATAAGTTTTGCTATGACTACCTAGTCAAGGTGAAGTATCTCATACCTGAAAGTCGTGCATCAAGGCTTTCAAGGTCGCTTTTCATATTCTCTTCCTTCCCCTTGTTTATTCTAGAAAGAGCTCCGATCACCTTGGCCTTTTCTTCGACCTTGATGTGGAGACTATTTATTTCAGTTTCCTTTTCTGTCAATGGAAGGAAATCAGGAAAAGCGAGGAAGAAGCCAAGAGAATAAACAGTCTTTAGTATAGAGCTTACTCTTTATTTTTTTTCTTTTAGGGTCTTGCCCTTGGAATCGGCCTGCATTAGGCCTATCCTTAGGTCAGTGACTTCCTTTTTGAGTCCTTACGTCTCGAGTTGTTCCTCCTTGAGTGTGGCCGCCAAGACCTTTGCATTGCTCCTAGGCCAAAACGACTCAGCAACCAATATGAGAAGGTTGGATGAGCAATTAAAACAAAATTTGATTTCAAAAAAACTTACCACGCTCTTGCATCTTCAGAGAACTTAGCATTCTCTTGCTATAGAAGAGTGACCTATTTGTGGTACTTAGCCATAGACACCATGTTCTCCAATGCTCTCTATGTTTGAGAAGGCAATAAGAAACCAGAAAAGATTGTGTGTGAATGTCTAAGTACTAGATACTTATATTCATCTCCCTATGAGCAAAGTTTGCGAGAACGCTCGTGGAGTCTTGTAGCTGATTGAGTTTGTCGACCCTTCTCCACCACACCTTCTCGAGATAATCATCATAAAAAATTTGCCCTTTGTTGGGTAAGTCATTTGGGTGTGGGGCTTGAGGTCGATCGAATGAGTGCAACGCTACAAAAGGAGAATTAAAGAAAGAAGAGAAGAAGTTGGGAAGCTCATTCTCCTCCCAGAGGGTACCTTCTAGAGTTTGAGAAGGGACAACTTCGGTGAGCTCCTCAGTGCGCTGCTTGGAAGATCCCCCTTTCCTCTGTTTCCACGACCACCTTCGTGGTCGTGGGCGCCACAACACAGATATCAACTTTTATCATTTTGGTAGTCATTTGTTTGACCACCATTTCAATCTCTTTTCTGACTATGGGAAAAGTCATGAGAGACTCTCCCGCAGTATCGTCTTTCTTTGATGGAAGTGCTAAGCTGCACATGACAAAACTAAGACAGTTTTTCAATATAACATGAGAGTGGCAAACTACGTGCATTTCTGTATGTATATTGTTTTCGCTCCTTTGATTTTGAATTTAGAAGAAACTTTTTCAGAGATCAGTTTCTTCGATTTTTTCTCTCTGATCATCTCTGGATGGATGAAGATACCCTCAACCACACCTGGTTGAGAATCTTGAGCAAGTTCTTTCACTCTTTGCTTCTATTGGCTCTTCTGACAGTCGAAGCTAGTTTTGACTATCTCAAGAGCCGACCCTTCCTCGATCGTAGGTGCTGTTGTAGCAGAAATTTTCTTCACAGAAGATATGAAATCCTTCCAGTGTTCTTTGCTGAGTTTCTTAATAAAACCTTGAGAAGCAAACACTGATTGGGTATCGATATTATAGAAGAATGGTGCCTTGATCTTAGCAGTCGGTTGCTCAAATATGGCTCCTTCAATCTCAGATGTAGCACTTAAGTTTGCAATAAACTTCTGGTTGGGCTAGTCTGAACAACGAGGGTAGAGGAAATAGCAGCACTCGAGCTAGCTTTCCCCTTGTCAGCAGTACTAGTCAATGATACTCTGGAGGCTCCTCGATACTCCACAGGGCATTGAAGTTGATCAAGCCAAGATTGTTGCTATCCATAGTTGGCCACCTCCTAAAACGATCACACAAGTGTGGAGTTTTCTCTGGCTCGTTGGCTTCTATCGGCGTTTTATTCGGGATTTCAGCACCATCGCTGCACCGCTGAATGAGCTTACAAAAAAGGGTGTTCCTTTTACTTGGGGCACCATACAACAACATGCTTTTGACGCTCTCAAAGATAAGTTGACACACGCCCCTTTGCTTCAACTCTCTGATTTTTGCAAGACTTTTGAATTAGAATATGATGCTAGTGGCATAGGTCTTGGTGGTGTGTTAATTTAAGAAGGAAAACCTGTTGCTTACTTTAGTAAAAAATTAAGTAGGCCTAGTTTGAACTATTCTACCTATGATAAAAAATTATATGCTCTAGTTCGAACTTTGAAAACGTGGCAACATTATTTATGGCCCAAAGAGTTCATAATAATTTTGATCATGAGTCTTTGAAGCATATTCGAAGTCAAACCAATATGAACTGTAGACATGCTAAGTGGGTTGAGTTCATTGAGTCCTTTCCTTATGTCATTAAACATAAAAAGGGCAAAGAAAATGTAATAGTTGATGCATTGTCTAGGAGATATACCATGCTTTCACAACTTGATTTCAAAATCTTTAGATTAGAGACAATAAAGGAGCAAGATGTGCATGATGCTGATATTAAAGATATGTTGCTCAATTGTAAGGAGGGAAAGGGTTGGAATAAATTTGTGGTGCATGATGTGTTCTGATGCCGTGCTAAAAAGCTATGCATTCTAGCTAGCTCCGTTCTTCTTTTATTGTTACAGGAGGCACATGGAGGAGGAGGATTAATGGGTCACTTCGGCGTGAAGAAAATCGAGGACATTCTGGCCCACCACTTTTATTGGCCCAAGATGAGGCGTGACGTCGAACGCTTCATTACCCGCAGCACCACGTGTCAAAAAGCTAAGTCACGACTTAATCCTCATGGTTTATACATGCCTCTTTCTGTGCCAAGCATACCTTGGGAATATATTTTTATGGACTTTATTTTAGGTCTACCTAGAACAAAGAAGGGGAGGGATAGTATTTTTGTTGTCGTAGATAGATTTTCTAAGATGGCTCATTTTATACCACGTTATAAAAGTGATGATGATATAAATGTTGCTGATTTGTTCTTTAAGAAAATTGTTCGCTTGCGTGGTATTCCGAATACGATAGTTTCTGACCATGGTGCTAAATTTCTTAATCATTTTTGGAGAACTAGGCTAAATTGGGGACTAAGCTATTATTTTCCACTATTTGTCATCCCCAAACCGATAGACAAACTGAGGTAGTCAATAGAACCTTGTCTACTATGCTTAGGGCTATGCTTAAAAAAAACTTAAAAATGTGGGAAGAATGTTTGTCTCATGTGGAATTTGCTTATAATCGCTCACTGAATTCTACTACAAAGAAATGCCCTATTGAGATTGTTTATGGTTTCATACCTCATGCACCTATCGACTTGTTGCCTCTTTCCACTTTTGAGAAGGTAAATCTTGATGCTCAATAACGTGCTGATTTGATACTTAAGATGCATGAGACAACTAAAGAGAACATTGAGCTTATGAATGCTAAATATAAAGTTGCCGGTAGTCAGAGACACAAGCATGTTACTTTTTAGCCTGGTGATCTTGTGTGGTTACACTTACGTAAAGAGCGATTCCCTGAATTGAGAAAGTCCAAACTCATGCCTCGTGCAGATAGCCCTTTTAAAGTGCTTGCATGTATTAATGATAATACATATAAGTTAGACTTGCCTGTAGATTTTAGGGTTAGCCCCACCTTTAACATTGCAGATCTACGACCATTCTTCGCCGAGAAAGATGAGCTTGAGTCGAGGACGACTCCAATTCAAGATGGGGATGATGATGAGGACATCACTTTTACTGATATGAACACTCCTCTTACTGCTTCCATGAATGATGGGCAAGGTTCAATTAATATGAACACTCCTCTTACTGCTTCCAAGAATGATGGGCAAGGTCCAATTACTCGAGCACGTGCTCGTCAACTCAACTATCAGATAAACTCATTTTTAGGAGCCAATAATATTTCCGCTGAGAATTCGATACTTCCTAAGACTTGTGATTTTCTTGTTATTAGGAATCATGGAAAGGAGGAGACAACTCACGGCAAGAGGAACACATGACGAATTTAGGTTTATTATCCATGGTGCTGCGACACCTTTTGGGGCGAGGGTCTTGTATCACCACTTAGATTTTTAGGCCGGTACTGCTCATGGGATGGTACTATTCACATGAATAGTACCATGGCTGTAGTGTTCACATGAATAGTACCATAAATAGTACCGCACCCTTTTCATTAGGTAAGTATGGCTTCCCCTTCCCTATTTAAGGAGGTTGCACCTCTTTAGTTTTTCTTGGATTTTTCTTAAGAGATTATTCTACTTAGCAGTTTCACCGCACGTCCAGTTGAGGAACCCTAACTTATGAACTTAATCTTTATTCGCAATACAATTTCATATTGCATCTTCTACTCTCTTGCTTGTGTTCTTGATTCGCTTGCAGGAGATAGCCTTCTTGGCGAGGTCAACTGCGTTTGGCACGGTTGATAACCATCAGAGCAGTGGTGTAGTGATTGTGAGGGGATCGATCTGTTTTGGTTCGAGCCTTTGGATCATCAACGTCGTGTTCTCCACAATCGACTTATCAATACCTTTTGGAAGATCGGGCCATCGTCACATTAGTAAGTCCTGCTATGGCTACCTAGTCGTAAGTTCTACTATGACTACTTGGCCGTGAGTCCTATTACGACGGTTTGATTGTTCTCCAATTAATGACCAATGCACTCCTGCAGTAGGGGTAGTCTGACACGGTAGTTAAGACGTGCGTTTATACTCCATAACCGCATATGATCTTACCCACATCTCTCTGATAACAACCATCCTATGGCGAACTGTTGCCCACGTCTCTCTGACAATAACCGCCATCTAGATGTTACCTCCCGAAGTGTCATGGTGTCTATTGGCAAGAAGCAACCGCCATCGATTCGCCAGCAATATAAGGGACAGATCTTGAGAAAAGAGAGAGGAAGGTCGAGCATAGAGATAGGTCCCGATAAGGAGTAATCAATCTTGTAAGCATTGTAATTCCTCGCACTATCCACGCTTGTAAGCATTTCCTCAGCAATAATAGCACAAGACGTAGGGCTATTATTCTCTCAAGAGAAGGCTCAAACCTGCATAAAATTCTCATCTCTTCACTCTGTATGATTATACAAGAGACTTGAGCGCTTTCCCCCAAATCCAAAATAAAATCATACGTAAGATCGATATTAAAACATCGACAGGTATGGTACAGGTAATACCAGTTTACCCATATAATACACATACCCACCTAGATCCAATATTCAAGAAAAAATCCAAATCCAATAAAAAGCCTCCTTTCTCTCTCCTCCCTACCCTTCTTCTAACCCTCTCTCTAAAGAACCGTGATGTCGTCGTCGGTCACACCTCGATCCACCACATCTAAGCCACTACTGTAGGCTGCACCTTGTCGTCACCCTGAGCAACATTATCTCCCTCCCTCCACCTCTCAAATCGAGCTCAAGCTTATTGCCATCGCCGGCCGCGCCTTGTTGTCACCCTAAACCCCTCCTCCTCTGTCTCTCTCTCTCTATATATATATATCTTCCTTCCCTCCGTCCCCTTTTGAGATGGACTCAAGCCCATTGTCGCCGCCTCCAACCACGCATCTTGTCATCGTTTTGCTACCAGTGTGAGCTGTCACGCAGCCCAGCCATTCGTGCCAGCACCACTAGAAGCACGACCTCACCGTTCAAGTCACCGACTCAAGACAAGCCAACCTCTTGATCTACTCACCATCTCTCTCATGCCTATTGGCTATATCAGAATTTTCTTGGGTATGGGCAATATGGGCTCAAATGGGTAGGGTAAATTTTCGGTAACCCAAACCCTCCCCAACAGTAGGGGGTGTTTCGCATCGAAGAATTTTGGAGGAAAAATGTAGGTTTATATTCCAAAGGAAAAATTCCTATACAAAGAGTTTTGATTATAGGATTGCATCATAAAAATATCGTAGGATATAAAGGTTTCCTACAAATTTTGGAGGAAATGAAACATATGAAGGAAAACGGGTAGGCTACGCTAGCTACAACATTTGATTTTCTACCGCGTTTGACCAGAAAACATGCGTGTAAGGGAGTCATGGATAGTTACCACTAGATGCGCTGCGCGGTGGAAGAAGAGTTGGAGCAGCCCCGTCCAACGTAGATATGCGTCGATGAAGAAGAAGCAGTGGATTGTTTCACGAACTGAACGTCTCCTCCTCGCGTCCTAGCAATAACCTTGCGCTTCTCGTCAATCAGCACAGCAGCAACAGCAGCGGTGCCTCCACGGAGTCCACATGTTCAGGATAGAACGCCGTGCGCTGGTGTGCTAGCACCGTGCGCCCGGCTAGGGTTTCGGGATACAGCCGAGGGGAGGTGGCAGCCAGGGTTTTCAGTATAGTAGCATCACACACCTGCAGCCCTGCCTCCACATATTTATAGAGCATACTAATGGGCTTCCACGTTGTAGGCCCATTAGAACCCTAATCCCATATGAATTAATATCCCTTTTAGCCTATAAAACCGAATTGTTTATGATTGCCTCTTGGGCACGTCACAACAATCTCCCACTTGCACTAGAGACAATCATATAAGCAAGCTTTCCAATTCCAACCCCTTAAGTGTGTGACCCGGTAGATTCATGTGTAGACAGCCCTGACTCGAAAACCCTTTTCAAGCCAAAAGTCAATAGTGGCACCTAGCAGGGTATATTGACTCCCGAATACACATAAAGATCATATCGGCTAAACTTTGATATACACACACTTGGATCCCTTTGCCACACGATACCAGTCGAACTTAAGGTGAGATTCGTGACACCCTTGTGATAGCTCAACCATTCACTCAATCTTGTGGTGGATTACAACTCATGACTAACTCTTTAGTCACATTGTGATTAACTCTTTAATCACCTTAGTATGGCCATGCACTTCCCTAATCCAATCACATCGAGAGGCCCAGAGATATCTCTCCTGTTATGTAGGAGAGACAAATTCCATCTTAATCAGCTCACATCCCATTCCATGTTTCATAATACACCTGAAGACCACTTTTATAGCTACCCAGTTACGGAGTAGTATTTGGCAGCTCCAAAGCGCACCACTACACATAGTGAGAAACAATGGCGATTTCAGGTCGAAGAATCCAGTAGGTATACCACTCGAGATCACTTGATGGCACATATTAACATAACAATCCCAGTAATGTCTCGGAGTGGGTCAATCCAACACCATGTTCTCTAAAATGTGTCCACATTATTGATTTGATATTCCTATATCCATGATCCGTGAAACATGATCATCAATCAATACATATGCTAGTCCATAAATTATTGTTGCCCCACGTAATGACATAAGGCTAGGGATCTTTAGAATAACATTAAATAAAACAAAGAGTTTCACGAACAAGTCATATACTTGCCAATCAATGCATACAATCATTATTCAAGGAACGAAATAACACCTTATTCAAAATTTCATAAACATAGATTTGATAAAATCATCTCCCACTCACAGTAGAGTCAATCATGTAAGTATCTAATACCCATTGCACTCATGTGTGCCTCATGCTTTGGTTCTGGGAGAGGCTTCGTCAACGGATCAGCAATATTCAAATCCGTGTGCACCTTGCAAATCTTCACTTCACCTCTATCAATGATCTCACGGATAAGGTGATAGCACCAAAGTATATGTTTGGACTTTTGGTGTGACCTAGGCTCCTTTGCTTGTGCAATGGCTCCACTATTATCACAATAGAGATCCACTGGACTGGACATACTAGGGATCACACCCAACTCAAAAATAAATTTTCTGATCCAAACAGCTTCCTTTGCAGCTTCAGAAGATGCTATATATTTGGCCTCAGTTGTCGAATCAGCTACTGTCTCTTACTTAGAACTTTTCCAGCTCACTGCCCCTCCATTGAGGCAGAACACAAAACCAGACTACGATCTGCTATCATCTTTATCAGTTTGGAAGCTAACATCGGTGTAACCTTTTACAACGAGCTCTTCTTCACCTCCAAAAATAAGGAACATATCCTTAGCCCTTCTAAAGTACTTAAAAATATTCTTTACAGCCACCCAGTAAGCTAGACTGGGGCTAGATTGATACCTGCTCGTAACACTTAGAGCATATGAAACATCTGGGTGCGTACAAAGCATAGCACACATGATGGATCCGATGGCTGAGGCATACGAAATCGCACTCATCTTCTTTTGCTCATCAAGTGTTGAAGCACACTGAGTCTTGTTAAGACTAATACCATGTGACATAGGCAAGAAACCTTTCTTGGAATCTTGCATATTGAACCGTTTCAAGACCTTGTCAATGTATGTACTTTGGCTTAATCCAATTAGCCTCTTCGATCTATCTCTATAGATCTTTATGCCCAAAATGTAAGCTGGCTCTCCAAGATCTTTCATTGAGAAACTTTTTCTCAAAGAAGACTTCACAACTTCTAGCATTGGAATACCATTTTCGATCAATAATATGTCATCTACATACAAGACCAAAAAAATAAGTGCGCTCCCACTAGCCTTCTTGTAAACACAAGGCTCTTCGTCATTCTTGATGAAGCTAAACCCTTTGATTACTTCATCAAAATGAAGATTCCAACTCCGAGATATTTGCTTCAATCCATAAATGGACTTCTGAAGCTTGCATATTCTCCCAGCATTTTTCGGATTAACAAAACCCTCAGGCTGTGTCATGTACACATCCTCACTTAGGTTTCTATTTAGGAAAGCCGTTTTGACATCCATTTACCAAATCTCGTAGTCGAAATAGGCAGCAATCACTCGGAGGATCCGAATAGACTTTAGCATAGCGACGGGCGAAAATGTTTTATCATAATCAACACCTTGAATTAGCTTGAAACCTTTCGCCACCAATTGTGCCTTATAGATGTGAACATTTTCATCCGTGTCTATCTTTTTCTTAAAACCTCATTTACACTCAATAGTTTTTATATCATCAGGTGGATCCACCAAGTTCCAAACTTGATTATCATGCATGGATTCTATTTCAGACCTCATGGCTCCAAGCCATTTTTTAGAGTCTGGTCCCATCATTGCTTCCGTGTAGCTCTTGGGCTCATCATTGTCCAACAACAATATGTCGCGTTGTCCCGTGGTTAGGAGCGTGAACTTTTCAGTTGCGCGATGTGCCCTTGTAGACCTACGTGGAGGCGGTGCCTCCATAACCGGTTGTACAACATCTTGTACATCCTGTTGAGGTTTAATAGGAGCTAAAATATTTTCAGGTGTTTCCCGAATTTTTTCAAGCTGCACCTTGCTCCCACTAACACCCTTTGAAAGAAACTCCTTTTCTAAAAAGACACTGTTCCGAACGACAAACACTTTGCCTTCTTCCCGATTGTAAAATAATATCCTTTGGTTTCCCTAAGATACCCAATAAAGAAGCATTTATAAGATTTAGGATGGAGTTTATCAGATGTCAAATGTTTCACATAAGTCTCACAACCCCATATCTTAAGGAAAAATAATCTAGGATGTTTCTCGGTCTATTTCTCGTATAGTGTCTTTTCCACTGATTTAGATGGAACTCTATTTAGTGTAAACACAACAGTTTCTAGAGCATATCCCTAGAAGGACAATAGAAGATCAGATTGGCTCATCATAGATCGAACCATGTCTAATAAGGTCCGGTTCATCCGTTCAGATACTCTGTTCCATTGAGGTGTGCCAGGCGGAGTCAGTTGTGGAACAATTCCACACTGTTTTAGATGTTCACTAAATTCATGGCTCAAATATTCACCTCCACGATCAGATCACAGAATTTTAATTGTCTTGCCTAGCTGATTTTGTACTTCATTCTCAAACGATTCAGACTTGTGCCTCATTAAATAGATGTATCCATATCTACTAAAGTCATCGGTAAAAATAAAGAAATACTGAAACCACCTCTGGCTACTGAGTTCATTGGTCCACATACATCGGTATGTATAAGTCCCAACAAGACACTTGCCCTCTCACTATGACCGGTGAAAGGCGCCTTTGTCATCTTGCCAAGTAAACAAGACTCATATGTCTCAAATGATTCAAAATCAAATGAGTTGAGTATTCCATCTTTATGGAGCTTCTCTATGCGTTTATCATTTATATGACCTAAGTGACAATGCCAAATTAAAGCGAAATTCAAATCATTAGGCCGCAGCCTCTTTGCATTAATATTATAGACATACTTATCCTCAAGATCAAGAATCTATAACCCATTCATTAATGGACAATGTGCATAGAGTATATTATTCAAATAAATAGAACAACGTTTGTTCTTTATTACGAACTCATAACCACCATCTTCCTCCAAACATGAAGAAGAGATAATGTTCTTACTCAATGCTGGAATGTAATAACAATTATTTAATTCCAAAACTAATTTTGAAGGTAATGACAAATGATAAGTGCCGACAACCAGTATACCTGAAGCAGTATGCCGACAACAGGTAATAACAATTATTTAATAACAATGATTTGCAAGTATGAATTATCGATTCGGTATCAAATACCCAAGATTCACCAAAAGAAATTACAAGATTAATTTCTATAAGATTTATACCTGAAGCAGAAGTCTCGCTTCCCTTCTTCTTTTTCAGATCCTCCAAGTATTTCTTATAATTCCTAGACCAATGCCCCTTGATATGGCAATGGTAGCATTCATCATCAGGAGAAGGGCCAGATTTGACCTTACTATTTGGCTTTGGCTTAGAGCTAAGGGGCTCATTAGGAACCATTACTTTGCCTTTGCCTTTGGGCGTCCAATGCTTCTCTTTTTATTCTCCTTCTGAACTATCATCACATGATTGATGTTTTTCTTAATGCTTTCCTCTGCTGTCTTATGCATCCCATGCAATTCAGTCAATGATTTCTCCATGCTATTCATATGAAAATTCATAATGAACTGCTCATAGCTCGGAGGGAGAGATTGGAGAACAACATCCGAAGCCAGATCAGGATTAAGGGGAGAATCAAGCTTCTCTAAGCTCTTAATGTAACCAATCATCTTGATCACATGAGGACTGACTAGACTACCTTCTGCCAGTTTGCACGCAAACAAGGACTTTGAAATATTAAACCTCTCGGTCCTAGCTTGGTTCTCAAACATGTCACGCAGTCCTTCAATCATAGTGTGAGCATCTGCATTCTCATAATGCTTCTGAAGCTCAGAGGACATGGTAGCAAGCATGAGACAGCTAACGACGACTGAATCATTGCAGTGCTTCTCATAAGCTTTACGGGTGGCAACGTTTGCACCCTCAGGGAGTTCATCGGGGTAGGGTTGCTCAAGAACGTATTCTCTTTTTTTGTCTGAGAACAATTCTCAGGTTGCGGTACCAAACAATAAAATTTGTTCCATTAAATTTTTCTTTCTCAAGAACAGATCGCAAGTTAAAACCAGAATTGTTACTAGAAGCATCTATGATCTACAAAAGAAAATAAACAAGCAAAGTTCAGCACTATGTTCATGTTTGATCTTCCATTAAACAATTTAACAAAATACACTCCCACTATATGTTTTATAATCGTCTTCCCTCTAATGACATATAGTGGTCAAGATCCATGTTCATCTAAGTTCTAGTGATCTTTGGCATCACCGCTAGAAACCTAGTGGCGTAGGTAAGCAACACTTGCTAATCACATCTTATATGACTCTTGTTTGTTGGGGTGGCATCCAATGCCCTGGCTCCCAACACCATACCCCAAGGCCCAAATCCTATTTGATAGACTTGTCAAGTAAACCAATACTATGCATGTGGATGTCCGACATCCACCCTATTAGATCAAGATAGTTGATGGTACTCTGCTTTGGCAGACCGACCAAACAATGATCGTAATTCTTATAGGTGCAGCAATTGGAAGGGCATTAAATAAATTCTTAATTTTTCTGAGGGAAGCTATTCTGTCATGAAAAATACATCCTCTACAGGTATGGCATAAAAGAATAGTATGACAGGAAATAAACATCACATGCATATAATCAAATTATACTGTGAATGGTATGGCCTTTTAAATCGTAGTGGTTGCCATCGCCACGGTTCCACGGTGATCTCTTTCGCCACATTTCATGTCCTCTTTGTCATCATGCTTGAAGCCTCCATGATAAAGAACTAAACTATTACAACTAATAGCTAGCAAATGAATTACATGAGGAGCACAAGCATCACAAGTCGATACGCAGGTCATTATACAGTTAAAGAATAGCCTCAACCCAGCTGTGATTAATACAACACACAGGCCACCAAAATACACATGCATCACATATACATCTATGTCATACCATTCACATCATTCCCTACAAAAACAAGTTAAGAGCAGAACGCATTCTACCACCCTGACATGAATGTGTTTGTATAACAATCTATGCGTGTACGCAACAGCGGTCCCGTGGGTTTCAGGGCAGCGCCCTGAAAACCTCACGGAATTACATAGATCGCATATATGAAATCGCTATGAAAATCTTATCGGGCCGATCAAATCAACCCAAATCCGAGCCATTCAAAATGTCTCAATTTTCATTAGATCAATCATATTGATCATTGCGATCGGTATACTTAAGGAGACCGCAACACAAGACCTCGATCTGTTGACTCGATCTACTGACTGTGCACGCAGTCCGATGGTGATTCCAGCCGGTAGGGGCAAGTCGCGCGTATATCAAAGAAGGAGCACGAACTAATCTTTTTGGCCACATGATGCTATCAACTCATACCTATTTCAACCTCTTATGACCGGTTGATCTAATCAATCTATGCACCGAAAGATCCATCACATGAACCTTGCATAAGAATAGTAATAGATCGCATCTACTACAACAACATATCATCTACAAGCGCATGATCTAGACCACATACTACGCAGCTTTGCTCTGATACCACTGAAGGAAAATGGGTAGGCTACGCTAGCTACAACATTTGATTTTGTACCACATTCAACCAGAAAACATGTGTGTAAAGGAGTCATAGATAGTTACCACTAGATGCGCTGCGCAGTGAAAGAAGAGTTGGAGCAGCCCGGTCGAACGTAAATGCGCGTCGATGAAGAAGAAGCAGTGGATCGTTTCACGAACTGAACGTCTCCTCCTCGCGTCCTAGCAATACCCTTGCGCTTCTCGCCGATCAGCACAGCAGCAATAGCAGCGGCGCCTCCACGGAGTCCACACATTCGGGATGGAACGCCGTGCGCTGGTGTGCTAGCACCGCATGCCTGGCTAGGGTTTCAGGATACGGCTGAGGGGAGGTGGCGGCCAGGGTTTTCAGCATAGTAGCATCACACACCAGCAGCCCCGCCTTCACATATTTATAGAGCATGCTAATGGGCTTCCACGTTGTAGGCCCATTAAAACCCTAATCCCATATGGATCAATATCCCTTTTAGCCTATAAAACCGAATTATTTATAATTGCCTCTTGGGCACATCACTAACAACATAAGCTCCATCTTTATGTTTTTCATTCTTTTGAAAGTTCCTGTGCACACACTCTCTCCCTACCTTCTCATCCTAATTAAGAAGCATTTCCTTTCATGTTTCCTGTACTTTTCCGGTGGAGCATCCAAACACCAGTTTTGAGAAATTTTGTGTGTTTTTTTTATTCCTGTAGTATTCCACTAGGCATGACGTTTAATTCATATGATTTTGTCTGTTATGTTTTTTCTTGCTGTGATGATCCTTAGATCATTATGGGGTAAACACTGTCAGAATAGCCGAGGTGGCATCGGCTTGATTGGGATGAGGGACAGACTATAGATAAGAGAAAAGAACCTTATGAAGAAGACTAGATTAATTCAGCTTCGTTGGTTAGTTGATTATGAATATATGCTAGTCCTTTTATATGGATGATTTACTTGATCCTTAAGAAAGCAATCTCTAATTTAAAGAAACTAATCTTGTCTTAAAAACTAACCTTATCTTACTCCTAATTAATCCAATCCTGTCATGCATGGGTTCTATAGTATTGTAGGTACTATTCACATGCATAAACAGTGTGTGTGAATAGTAATTTCAGTATGTGAGAACTTCTCCCCCCTTCGGAGAGAGCTCGTCCTTGATCTATGGTGGTCGCCATGGTTGCAAGTCTTGGTAGCCCTACTTTGATAGGTAATTGTAATGCCTTACATAGAAACTTGGAGTGGTGTTGACGACGTTTAACGGCAAATATGTGAGGTCTTTAATGCTGCCCGATGTTGAGAAAGTTGCCGATGGCAAGGGCCGTCGGTGTGGGACAATAGTGGCGTGCTTTCTGGCACAAGAAGTCATGAGGATGGGAGAGACATGACAATGTCGTGATCCAGCCCCCACACAAGCACCACATCTTCAATTGCATGGCATTGGCCGATGACATGGAGCAGGCCACTTGACCAATGGGGGCACAAGCGCCGGAGGTGGTGGCAGCGGCGTGACCATCCCCGTGAAACAATTTGCCTCTTTTGCCTTGTCGCTTGCCGCGATCATCTTCTCCAAGGCAGCATGCATATCGAGAAAGATGGCCGCTATCTTCTTATTAGCGTCGTTAGTACTAGTGGCCATCTTGTTGGCGTTATCATTTATATGGCCAGTGACTCGGCAACAATAGCCATGATAACAGAAGTCATGGGAAGTGATGAACTGCTCTAATACTTAATGTAATGATCTTTAGATCATTATGGGGTAAACACCGTCAGGACAGTGGGCGGTGTCGGCTTGATTGGGATGAGAGGCATTAATCTATAATGATGACTTGTCCTTTAAGAAGTAATATCTAATTTAAAGGAACTAATCTTGTCTAAAGAAAACAAATCTTATATTGATTCTAACTAATCTAATCTTATTATGTGCATGCGCTATCGTACTGTAGATACTATTCACACATATAAATAATGCGCGTGAACAATAATTTCAGCACGGGACATTTGCGTTCTAAAATGACTTGACTCGGACACCCATAGCAGCACACAAAATAGAGACCAAAGAGGCAACCTCCCGAGCGTGCGCTGCGCCCGGTATATAATCATTATCCTGCAGCACTGGGGAGATTTATAGATTCCGGTAGGCAGAGTTATATGCATTTATTTTGATTGTGGTTAATGGTTTATGGCTGTAGCTGATAGATTTTAGTTGTAACGTGAGCGTTTGTACGAATAAATCAAATATCAATAAACCAATAAGTTATTTTAAAAAAGATATCATGTAAGCCGTTTCAAAATAGCGATGGAGAAATTATTCTATTTATTTATTTGGAGAAAATCATAAGCTAAAAAGAATAGCGTCATAAAGATTCACTATCTCACTCTCCGAACTAGCATGTGCTATCCTGTGGTAATCTCCTTGCTATTCTCCGCAATATGTATATCTTTTGACATAGCACTGTATTTGGAGCGTGTCAAGATATGACAAACTTTCAGCAATCCAATATAAAAAGAGAAAATTATAAAAACATCAGCATATTATAAGGTAGGTGTTTTGACTTTGGTGTTAAAACACCATATATTTTGCAAATCTTTTGTTTCGACTAAAACAAGGCCATATGCTGCCGCAGAAATTGGACTTTCAAGACACTTATTAAGTTATTTAGTGTACATTATCTTTTTGTAATTGTAGTAGGTAGGAAGTGAAGCAAAAAAAAAAACAATTATCCAAAGAAGTGACACGAAAAAATAAATTATATTCTATGTATTGTAGTTGAACCATCATATGATTTCATATCCTGTGATTAGTGATTACCCAATTCGAAACCGAGCCAGTCCCAAGGATTGTATGCACCACTTCTTTTTTTCAGAGAGACGAAGAAGATCGGGAAAAAAACCGAATTTGAGGCCCGTGTGTCCATTCCTGAACCGCAAAGAACAAGACCCAATTCTCTACTACCAGTCCACCCCACATTGGCTAGTTTTGCTATTTAGCCAGCCCAAAAGGAACCATCTGTACATTAGGGATTGGGATAGCAATTAGTCAGCCGAAATGATTTCAACACTCCTGAGCCCAACAGCTCTCCTCCAAGGCTCAAGCCCAATCCCACACCTGTGGGTCAGCCCAAGTACCCACCTCGTGCCTGCTCGGCTCATGTGGTTCCAATAAACTTGAATCAGGCGCTACGCATTTCCTCCACGTATAGGAAAAAAGGTGTCGGAACCGCGAGCTCATCTCCTCCAACTGCACGCGCCTTCCCCTTCCTCTCCTCTCGCTCCTCGTGGCATTGCCCCTCGCACTCCTCCATCTGCTTCCCTCTCGATTACGGTGTTGAGATGGTGGCGCGGAACGACCGACTCATCCTATTCATTCCTTTTCGCAGCTCAATCGCCACCTCTACCGTTCACCCATCGCTCTCGATGGAACCGGAACATCCACAGTGAGAAATCGGAAGGAGGGCAGCGAGGTACAAGGCGAGTCCACACTCCACCATGGCTAATACCTGATTGTCCGTGGCTTCAGGCCGCCACAGCACTTCCAATCTGCACTACCCTGTTTACCACTGCCTCCATTCTCATTCACCACCGGCTGCAACCTTCTCTCAGGTAAAATCGTAAAGTGCGACTTCTTGAAATTTAGTCTAGTCAGTCTCAAATTGGCCTGCAACGACGATGGTGGTGTTGTAGGTTAGGCATGGCTATAGGGGGTTGAGGGTGTAGGTCAAGCATGGCATATATAATTTTAGCCGTATGTCTAGATCTAATCGAGTTTACTCCCCAGGTCAAGATCTAAGCAGGTTGCTCACCTAAGCCTACGAACTGTCATATGCAAACTCTAAACCAACAACCTTATAAGTGGTATTGAGCCTTCTCTCCCCTAAAAGACTAATTTAATAGGTGAGACCTCTCTCATACTTATAAGTTATAATTTTTCCTTTTTCATAACTAATGTAGAACTATTTTTAACATTCTCCTCCTTATATGTTATGCACTTCTGCAACTAGGAAGATGTTAGGCGCCTAGCCTCTGATACTAGTTTTTGGAGTATTTGCCCAAGGCCTAGGCGAGCGATGAATTTGAGCCTTGAGATCATGTACGCGAACACGAGTAAACCACAGATTGATCTTTGGCGGTACGATACGTCTATGTCCTTTTTATTTTTCTTATATAGAGAAGCAACATACAAGATTCCGTAATCAATGCGGCTTCCCACGTTAAGAGTCCTACACAGACACATCTTGACTTTCCTTTACGACTACTCTGAATCCTAGTTATATGTAGACTCTGATTCCTAACATTTTACGATAGCTACAATACTTTCTTTCTTCGACTACGGTTGCTATAGTACTTGGAGCTGGTCATAAACTGCGTACAGGTCATAAGACTCTTGTGGTCGTAGGACTGGTTATGAACTTGTAATATCCCAAAATTTTTATGCATTTTATTTAAATTTTATGGATTTTTATTTCCAGCTCTGAAGTGAGAAAAACAATTAAATTATTCATTTTATAAAGGTCAAAATAATCTTATTACAATTTTCCTCAGCTTCACTGAGGCAGCACGCATCTCCCCTGCCCTTCTTCCGAGCTCGAGCATCATCGGATGACCCTCGCCGCCGACGACCTCACTCCGCCGCTGCTCCTCGCCGACGTCCGCACTTTCCAATCACCCTCAGGCTCCACAATCGGTACCTTCACACTCCCCTTAACCCCCTCATTCTTTTGGTGCCCTTGTCAAGTACCGCCGGTCACCATAGCTCTGGGGAGCCTAGGTCCCCACGCCGCCGCCGTCGCCGGCCTTGCCACGTCAGCAGGCCAAGGCGATGTGGCCCGACGTGGATGCTAGGTAGACCCACGTGCACCCCGACCGTGCGACGCCAGCACCACCTCACGCCCTGTCAAACCCCGCGCCACCTCAGTCACCTTCGGGTCCGTGGACCAAGTCCACCGTAGACCGGACCCACTTGTCAGTCGCATACCCAATTTTAAAAATCCTAGGGCTGACGTCACACTTACGTCATAATCCAGTTTTTCCGTATAAAATTAATTCAGCTGAAATTTAAATAGGTTGCTGACATCATAATCTCAGTTTTTCTTTAGAAAAATAATTCATGCTGGCGCCATAATTCCTATTTCAGTACAAAAATAATTCCAGTAAATAAGACTTTTCCATTTTAAGCCCCTATTTCTTTGTTTGAACTCCGATTGGACACGTTCAAATTTCTGAATTTTTCTAAAATCATGAACTATCCATTTCTGGCCTCTTTTTGAATTTTTGAATTTTATTTGAATTTTTTTTTGGAATTTGAATTGGTTTTTCGCGTTTAGATTCCGACGATTCAGGAGAGTTCGAATTCGACTACTTTTCGCAGCAGGACTTCGAGCAAGGCAAGTTACACTCCTGACCATGTTGTTCCACTATTTTAAATTATTTATGTTGTTTTCCTGTATATGCATGCGTAATTTTTATTTAATTATAATTTAAAGACGATTTAAATTTTAGTTATATGCACGTTCCATTGTTTATGGCCAAATTTGGATTCCATCATCACATGCCTTGTCACCTAGCTGAAAACTAGTTGGTATAATAGTATCAACTCGACGATTTTTAGTTATTGCTTAGCCATGCTTAGAAGAACTTAAGTGGGATAAATTTTTTCACATGAAATGACACGTTTTATTAGCATATTCTTGACTTCGGTGAGTCAAGAAAGTTTATGAAATGGTTTAAAATAAAAATAGAAAATTTGGTTTGGACTTAGGCTACTGGTTAGGTGGTGGGGTGTCGGCATGCATAGTGTTTGGTGACACATTGTCGATTGTCGGCACGAGGAATTGTGGTTGAGCCTAAGTCAAGTTAAGGACCGTTTTGTGAACTACATTACAAAGTCACCTCGTACTACCACAAGTCCGGTATGGGACGGACCTGACTAAATAATTTGTAATATTTCAAACATAGTTTCGCTATAGGCTGAATCTGAGCGTGGCGTAGGCTGCGAGAAGCCTCATGGGCACAAGAGGGGGCTCCAACTTGTGGATTCAAGTTGTGGTGAAACCTTAGTCGTGGCGTGACTATTTTTGTTATGGAATATTGTCACTGCCTTATCATGAACTCTCCGCCGCACACCTAAAGCAATGTGTAATTGCGTGGCTCAAGTGAGAGAACGTGTCTTGTGGGTAAAGTTGTACACCTCTGCAGAGTGTTAATCTATCCTAGATAGCCGTGCCCACGGTCATAGACATACTAAGTATAGTTTTCATAAAACTTGGATTTTGGACAAACAAGAATTATTTTGGAGGTCCAGGTGGGATACCCGTGGTTAGGTTAGTGTAGGTCGGAGCCTACACTAAACGATAATACTTCTATTAAAATATTGTTTCATATGACATATTAAAATTCAGCCTTTGCATTTATGTTATTTAAATTCAGTGCTGCTTTCCGCCCACATAACCTTATTAAGTCGTCCTTTGTTATTCCTTATGCATGCATCTATTCTGTTATATTCCCCGGTGTAACTTGTGGAGTACTTTAAAGTGCTCACCTTGCTTACTTCTGTTGCCAGAGGAGGATTTCAACAACTTCTGTTAGGATTACGATGAATAGGCTACGTCTTACAGTCATTCGCCTATGGGCAGGCAGGATGGGCTGATCTTCTGCTGTTTATTTTCGCTACTTTTATTTCAGTTGGCTATGAGCCCTTTTATTGTAAAACTTGGCCATAAGGCCCGTACCTTTGCTTAATAATATTTTGTGGTTGTTTTGCATGATATGTGTCACTGTTGACCCTGTGTGCGCTAGCTATACCTGGGATAGTGCGATTTACACAGAGGGACTTGGAGTTATCGTTCCCGGTCCCGATAGAGATGGTATCAGAGCTATAATGACCCTAAGACACGACCATAGATAGAATAGAATGGACCAACTTAAGGACATACTTTCATAAATAATT
Source organism: Melocanna baccifera (assembly GCA_036346265.1). Classification (NCBI taxonomy): domain Eukaryota; kingdom Viridiplantae; phylum Streptophyta; class Magnoliopsida; order Poales; family Poaceae; genus Melocanna; species Melocanna baccifera. The sequence goes on from CM070693.1 coordinate 27,618,759, forward strand.
ATATTTTTACTTCATCTCTCACTCAACCAAGTTCTTTTGCCAAAAATTGTTTACTATCTTTCCTCCCTTTTACAAAATTTTAGATGGCCGAGCGTCCTACCCAAGCCTCCCATGGAACCCTAGCTAGACACCTAGCTGACTGTCTTTGGAGTCTTATGCGCGAGTTGAACTTCCAACCTCGTCCCCTTTATCAAGGATATTTGGGCCGGTACGGAGATCAAGAGCGTTGGAGGGTTGAAGTGATGATCTACGCTAACTTTGGAGATGAAGCAGCTTTGCACACATTTGACGCCCCCATTCCTCGAGAAAACTTCCTTGCTGGAGTCCAAGATGCAGCTCGTGAAGCAATTCAACAACTGAGGGACATCTACGCGCTGGAACTTCAACGCACCACCTTTCGGTACTACCCCATGAAGCTTCCTGTTAGTTCTGTCAGTAACTTCTCATCCATGGAGTACGAGAATAACCCTCGACTCGTACAGTAAGTGCAATTCACTAAGTCTATGGACTATGTGTACCAAGCCACCTTGGATGAGCTGAACTCCATGGCCCAGAGGCTTGGTGCAGCGGAAGAAGAGTTAGCTCAGTATCATGTAGCGGATGAAGGTTCCAATGCTACAGGACCGTCCCGAAGAAACTTAAGCATACCACCAGTGTCTAGGAGCCATAAGTTATAAAACGTCACTTGTGAGTTGTAGTCCCTTGTTAACAGCCTCAAAATTATTATAATTTAATAAAAAGTTTTATTGGCTCTTATTCGATGTTTTCATTGTTTTTTGTGTGCTTGGTTGTGGGAATGTTAGAAAAACCTCCTTCTAGTTCTCTCTCTTTCCTCTAAATCTGGAAGATTTCGGTAGATGGTGAACACGAGGACGAACATTAACGACAACGTGAACTTCGAAGCTCAAGGAAGTCAGTCTGCTCCCATCCCTCTGCCTCCACCAGCAGCCGGACCAAACTGGGCACAACTGATGGCAAACCAGAATCAGCTGATTCAACTGCTAGCTCAGACTATCAACAACCCAGCTCATCGTGCTCCTCCACCGCCAGCTTCGGCTCCTCCCAATCGATTGTCAGAATTTCTGAGGATCAAGCCTCCAACCTTCTAGGGTAGTGCAGAACCCATGGACGCAGATGATTGGCTCTGCGCAATTGGAAAGAAGTTGGATATTTTGTAGTGCACAGATCGAGAGAGGGTTTTATTTGCCTCTCATCAACTAAACGGACCCACGCCCGAATGGTGGGATACTTTCACCGCCTCCCATGCTAACCCCCAAGCCGTGGCATGGAATGAGTTCATGCAAAGTTTCCGCAAAGCTCACATCCCTTTAGGTGTCATTACTCTGAAGAAGGAGTTCCGAGCACTTCATCAAGGAAGCCGCACCGTGAATGAGTATCTGCAGAAGTTCAATCAATTGGCACGTTATGCACCAGAAGATGTGGCTACCGATGAGGCGAAGCAAGAGAGGTTCTTGGAAGGTCTAAATGACAACATCTCTGTTCAGCTAATCTCAAGCGATTATGTTGATTTTCACTAGCTGGTCAGCAAGGCCATTCACCAGGAAGGCAAGTTCGTCAAGATAGAAAACAGAAAGAGAAGAATGGCTGATCAAAATGTTAACCCTGGAGGTTTCCCTAAGCCTTGCAGCACTCCTCCGTAAGTGAACAAGTTTACGCCACAAAGCAGCAACTTCAAGCCGTAGTCAGGCAACTTCAGGCCAACAACCAGCCACCCACCCTTCCAGGCCAGTCACCCACACTTTCAAACAAACCGCACTCCTGTTGCTGGTGGGCAAGTCCAGAAGGGTACCCCTGCATCAAATGGAGTGACCTGTTTCTATTGCAAAGAAATAGGGCATTTTGCTATGTCTTGCCCCAAGAAGAACCAAGTCACGGCCAATTCAGGTGCATCTGGGAGTCAAAATCAGGGATAGCCACTTCAGAAGCCGCAGAACTTTGTCAAGAGGCGAGTGAACCACGTGACTGTTGAGGAAGCTCAGGCCGCACCGGACTTCGTACTAGGTATGTTTCTTGTAAACTCAGTACCAGCATCAGTTCTTTTCGATTCTGGAGCTTTGCATTCTTTTATGTCAAAAGCTTTTATGGATAAGTATGGGTTGGGCATGGTTACCTTTAGCAACCCTATGATAGTTCACTCCCCAGGAGCAGAAATGAGAGTAGGGACTTTGTGCCCAAGAGTAGAGCTACTCATAGATGGGACTCTGTTCCTAGTAGACCTTTTGGTTTAGGAATTGCAAGGGTTGGATGTGATCCTTGGTATGAATTGGTTAGCCAAGAATAAGGGTCAGATTAATTGTGCCACCCGATCTATCACCCTCACCATTGACCAAGGTTTAGAGGTGATCTTCTCTCCTCAAATTCCAGAAGAAGGAGGATGTGCCCTTAATCATCTGCAAGTACTACAGGAAGTACCTGTGGTATGGGAATACCTAGAAGTATTTCCTAAAGAGTTACCTGGAATGCCATCAGATAGAGAAATCGAGTTTGTGATTGACCTAGTCCCATGAACCGCCCCTATCTCTAAGAGGCCGTATCGGATGCTAGCTAATGAGTTAGCCGAGTTGAAGAAGCAGATTCAGGAACAGGAAGACAAGGGTTATGTCCGTCCAAGTTCGTCACCATGGGGAGCACATATCCTGTTCGTCAAGAAGAAGAATGGCACATGTAACATCCTGTTTTTCGGCATTTTATAAAGCCTAAAATTTAAAAATAAATTTTCTGGATTTTTCTGAAATTTATTAAAGCTTCAAATGAATTTTTAGAATTTAAAATGATTTAATATGATTAAAATAAACCTTAACACAAGTTGAAAATATTTTATTTGGATTCTTCAGGTCTCAAGGAATTTTCTGGTATTTTTGGTGAATTTTTGGGATTTCTTTGCTATTTTCTAGAGCTCCTGGCATTTTATTTGAGTTTCTGATAATTGCTTAATCGGGAAAACTCCTCAGCCGCCCGATCCGCCATTCCCACGCGTCGGCCATCCCTCTCCGCCACGCGTCACCTACCCGCTAGCCCGGTCCGCGCGCGCACCGCTCCACCCTCGCTTGCGTCGACCCGTCCGATTGGCCGCGACGCCACGCGTCGACCGATCCCGCACCCGCTCCCTCGCGCAAACCCTAGCGCCGCCACCACGCAGTCGTCCGATCCCGCCCGAGAGACACGCGTCGCCCCGCTTGTGCCTCCGTCCCGGTCGAAACCGTAGCGCTGCCCTCGCCCGCTCCGCGCCGTTGGATCACCCCGCGCTCGCATCGCGACCGTCCGCGTGTCCCCGAACCGCGTCCGCTGTCCGCGCACGCGTCGTAACCAATCTGGATGCCTCAGTTTGCGTGATAAAACCCGCGTTCTTGCCTCGGTTCACGTGCAAGCCAACATCGCCGCCCTCGCCTCCGTTCTCGCCTCGCGCCCGCGCTGTCACCGGAGTCCTCGCCGTCGCCGGAGCCCGTCCCCGTCGCCGTAGTCCCCTCTTGCCGCCATCCTCGTTGCCAGTGAGCCCCCGCCTCGCCCGTCGCCCGCATTGCCTCCCCCTTCGCCTCCTCGGTCCGCGTGCCGTCGACGAACACCACCACCCGTGCCGTGCCCTCGCGTCCGCCCGCGCCCGCGCCGCGCACGACGCTTCGCGCGACGCGCCCGCCACGCGTTGGCCCTCAACTGTTTCCCGCTCCCGAGCTGCCTCATCCCCGCCGCCCATCCAGATCTAAGCCGAAGGCCTAGATCGCGCCGCGCGTCGCATTCCCCATCGCCCGATTCCGTTGCCGCCACCGCACCCGCACCCGAGCCACGTCAGCCCTAGCCACACCAGCAGCCATGTCAGCCCTAGGCCACGTGTCGTGCCACATGTCACGCTACGTCAGCAAAACCCGACCCCGGTGCCACATCAGCGCATGCCACGTGTCAGCCCCTCGGCTTGCCACGTCAGCCCTAGGCCGCCACGTCAGCACCGCCTTCCCCGTGCGCACTATTCCATACACCGGGTCCACCGTGGACTTGATTCTCCGTGCACCCGATCTACAGCACAGTAGGTTTTTCGATTTTCTGTAATTTCTTTAGGGTTTATTTTCCGAGAGCCCGTTCTCCTCCGTCGTAACTCCAATTGACCCCGTTCTTTTTTCTAAATTCATCTAAAATTGAGCTCTAGCTTTTGGTTCTAGTTTTATTGTTTTTGGAGTTCATTTGCTTATCATTTTATGTGTTTTTCTTATTTTGATCGTTTTCTCTCTTGTTAGATTCGGATTCCGGAGGAGCAGGAGCTACGCCCGAAGACCAAGAGTACATCGCTGAGCATAACCAAGGCAAGTAGTGTCCTTTGATCATGTTGAACCCAGTTTGCAATATATTTTTTAATTATTTTGTTTTAAAGTACATTGCATCGCTATTTTTATTGAGACTTTGTAATTGGTAGTTATTGTCCTAGATTGATTACCCCTCCTTGATAATTTGGAACACCCTTGTGCCATTGTCACCTTAGGTTGTGTTATTATTTAGTGATGCTATGTTAATTGTCACATGGGATTGGTGCGATAAAATTGCTTAGTCTTGCTTAAATTTACGAATGGTTTCATCATCACATGTGAATTATTAATTTGACTTAATGATATATAGAACTGAGGTTGGTGCCATGTTTATTAAAATTTGTGTCATGACATTGGTGTGTCATTGGCTTGGTTATACAAACTTGGTTTTGCACTCGGGCGAATGATCGTGCGGTAAAGGGGGAAGTGCAGGTTCACTTCGGGGGATGTGGTAGCCTCGCCCGGATAGAATTAAGGACTTAAATTTCTGCGCTATTGATCTGAGCTTTATCGTGCAAACCATATGTCTAGTATGGCATAGACCTGGCTGACTAATTTGGGAAGTTTCATCTTAATCTTGCCAATGAGATGAACATGGTTGCTGATTTCCATGTGGCGCAAGGGGGGTGTGATGCGAAACCCTAGCGGGCAGGATTAGGTTAGGATTGACCTTTGTAAAGGCCTTGTTGTGATTTACAGAGATCGAGGCTAATCATATCGTGTGGGTACAGTTGTGCAACCTCTGCAGAGTGAAAAACTATTCGAATAGCCGCGTCCTCGGTCATGGACAATGCTTGATGATTTCACACGAGGGTTAGTGTTGTCTTTTAAACTTGGTGGTTTATGTTGGAAGTGAACAGGTAGTTCACTGTCGGTTCAGTTTGTGAATGGGATGTTCACAAGTGGCTTAATTTCATTCCTTTGATTATTTATTATTATCGTTTTCGTTTAAAGTTCGCTTTCAATCTATTATTTATATTTACTGTAAAATATCTTTTATGCAAATTAACCTTTCAGCCTTCTATTGGTAAGCCTTGCATACTATATTGTATTCATTTATTACAAGCGACTTGCTGAGTACCAATATACTCACGGTTTTACGCCTATGTTGCTCAGTTGAGGGTGAGGAGTATTATCAGCAGGAGGTTCCGAAAGGAGAGTACTTCGATGACTTCACGGATTAGGCTTCGTTCTCCACTCGATAGCCTGTGGGCTTGTCGATTGACCGCTATGCTTTATTTTGGATTTTCACTGCTAGTTTTAAAGCCCTTTCAGCTAGAGATATTGTAAGCTTGGCCATAAGGTCGTACATTTGAGATTTATCAATATTTGAGTTTTCCCTTTATTATATCGTGTGTATGGTTGTGATTACATCTATGTTTAACTGTGAGCACTAGCGTGATCCTGGACTAGTGCAGTTTACACAGAGAGTCTGAATTTGCATATTCGGGTCTCGACAGCACTATAAGGCTATGTGTGGATTACAGAGCACTCAACGAAGTAACCATAAAAAACAAGTACCCTTTACCCCGAATCAACGATCTGTTTGATCAGTTGAAGGGAGCTAGTGTTTTCTCCAAAATAGATCTGAGGTCAGAATATCATTAGTTGAAGATCTGTGAGGAAGACATCCCCAAGACTACCTTCTCCACCCGTTACGGACATTATGAGTTCACTGTCTTGTCTTTTGGACTGACCAATGCACCCGCCTATTTCATGAGTATGATGAACAGTGTGTTCATGGAGTATCTGGATAAGTTTGTGGTAATTTTCATTGATGACATTCTTATATACTTCAAGGATGAAGAAGAGCACGAAACACATCTCCGAATAACCTTAGAAAAGCTTCGAGAGCATCAGCTTTATACCAAATTCAGTAAATGTGAATTTTGGCTAAAGGAAGTTGCTTTTCTTGGACATATAGTGACAAACGAAGGAATTGCTGTGGATCCTTCTAAGATAGAAGCAGTGATGAAATGGAAGCAACCCAAGTTAGTAACGGAAGTCAGAAGCATTCTTGGACTTGCGGGTTACTACCGCCGGTTCATAGCTAGATTCTTAGAGTTAGCCAAGCCAATGACTCAGTTGTTAAAAAAGGAAAAGAAGTTTGAATGGACGAAAGCCTATGAGCAAAGTTTCCAAGCCCTCAAGAAAAGACTAGTCTCAGCACTCGTGCTTGTCTTGCCGGATGTGCATAAAGACTTCGAGGTCTTCTGTGATGCCTCCCGTCTTGGCTTAGGTTGTGTCTTGATGCAAGAAGGCAAAGTGGTAGCCTACGCATCGCGCCAACTAAGGCCTCATGAGTGCAATTATCCCACTCATGACTTGGAGTTAGCAGTCGTAATGCATGCTTTAAAGATCTGGCACCACTATCTTATCGGTAACCGTTGTGAAGTATACACAGACCATAAGAGTCTGAAGTACATCTTCACTCAAGCAAAACTCAATCTAAGGCAGCGAAGATGGTTGGAGTTGATAAAGAATAATGATATTGTAATACATTATCATCCCGGAAAAGCCAATATTATGGCTGATGCCTTGAGCAGGAAATCGTATGCAAATGTGGTTCTATCGGAGGAAGACTAGACCTGACTTTAGGAGGGAGTCTCCTGTCTGAGTCTAAATTCGATGAATTCAATCGTTCTCACCGCCTTGGAAATCCAACCCACCTTATCTAATTAGATTAAAGAAGCTCAAAAAGTTGATGAGGATATTAAGGAAATAAGGAAGAACATGAGAAGAGACAAAGCCCCAGGATTCAGTGAAGATGAGCATGGGACTGTTTGGTTTGAGAACCGTACCTGTGTACCAAATAATCAGGAGATCAAAACCATGATCCTTAAAGAAGCCCATGATACTCCTTGCTCGATTCACCCAGGTCATACCAAGATGTACCAAGACTTGAGAGAAAGATACTGGTGGATCAGTATGAAACGAGAAATAGTAGAATTTGTCGAGGCTTGTGACACTTATCAAAGAGTTAAAGAAGAGCATCAGAGACCTGCTGGACTTCTGCAACCTTTGCCAGTACCTGATTGGAAATGGGAAGAAATCGGTATGGACTTCATAACTGGACTTCCAAGGACTCAGTCAGGTTATGATTCAATTTGGGTGGTAATAGACCGATTGGCTAAAGTGGCTCATTTTATACCTGTTAAAACCACTTACTCTGAAAGTAAGTTAGCCATGTTATATATGTCTCGAATTGTGTCCCTCCATGGTGTTCCCAAGAAAATATTATCAGGCCAAGGTAGTCAATTCACTTCTCATTTTTGGCAGAAGTTGCATGAAGAGTTAGGGAGTAAGCTCAGTTTCAGTACAACTTATCATCCTCAGATCAATGGTCAGACCGAGCGAGTAAATCAAGTACTAGAGGATATGTTAAGAGCTTGTACTCTGGATTTTAGAAATAGCTGGGATCATTCTTTGCCCTATGCTGAGTTCTCGTACAGTAATAGTTACCAAGCTAGTCTACAGATGGCTCCTTTCGAAGCCTTGTATGGCACAAAGTGCAGAACACCCTTGCTTTGGGAATAGCCAGAAGATACTCGGGAGTCTAGGCCGAACCTACTTCAAGATGCCGAAGAAAATATAAGAAAGATCAAAGACACATTGAAAATAGCCCAATCCTGACAGAAGAGTTATGCAGATAACCGCCGTTGAGACTTGACCTTCAAGGTAGGAGACTACGTCTATCTCAGAGTGTCCCCACTCAGAGGAGTCAAGCGGTTTCAGGTCAGAGGAAAGCTTGCACCAAGATATGTGGGACCTTTCAAAATCCTGAGCCGAATAGGAGAAGTTGCATATCAGTTAGAACTACCACTAAGCATGGTAGGGGTGCACAAAGTCTTCCATGTCTCTCAGCTAAAGAAATGCCTTCGAGTACCCACAGAGCAAGCCGCATTGGAAACATTGGATCTTCAGATAGATCTCACCTACCAGGAGCAACCCATCAAGATTCTCGAGACAGCTGAGCGTTAGACCCAAAGGAGGACCATCAGATTCTGCAAAGTCCAATGGAGCAACCACACCGAAGACGAAGCCACTTGGGAGCGAGAAGAATATCTAAAGGCCAACCATCCCCATCTCTTTTACTAGCTAGTGCAAATCTCGAGGGCAAGATTTCTTTTAAGGGGGGTAGGTTTGTAACATCGTGAAATTTTTGTGCATTTTATTTTAATTTTATGGATTTTTATTTCAAGCTCTGAAGCGAGAACAAATAAATTATTCATTTTATAAAGGTCAAAATAATCTTACTACAATTTTCCTAAGCCATTTCTATATTTATATTAATATTCAGTATTTTCAAGAAATTAAAGACTCACTCTTAAAAGTTGAATTGTGTTTTTATAAAAATCTGAATACTAATATGAGTTACAAATATTTTTCTTAAGTCTAGAATAGTTCCAGATAATTCTCTGAATTTGGTTGGAATTTTTGGACTTTATTTGGTATTTTTCTGAGCATTTTAAAGCCTTCTAGCATTTCTGTAAAACATTAAAAATAATTTAAACCCAAACTTCCCTCAGGTGACATGTGTCCCGCATCGGACCAACCCACTCCCCGCCAGATCTAATCCCCGCCGTCCCACTCCACTTAACCCTTCCCTGCCTCCTTTTTCGTCTTGAGTCGACACGTGTCACGCACGAGTTAAATCCCCCCTCCCCCGCCGATCAAATCTCGGCCGCATCTCTTCACTTACCCCTTCGCTTCACATCCAACGGCCCCAATATGATCTCAGTTGACCGAATGAATCTCGACCCTTCGCTTTCATTTACCGTCGCTGCCGCCATTAATGCCCGAGATCGAGCTTTTAAAACATCAGTTTCTTCCGCATAATCCTCTTGTGTAATTGCGCATTATGGCCCTCATTCACCGCCGCACCCAATCCGAGCGTTACCTTCCCCTTTAAACCCTCATTCATCGTCGCACTTAAGCCTAGCGGGTGTTTTCAAAATCGACGAGGCGTTACCCCCATGCACCGCCCCTGTGCCTATTTAAACCCCTCCCCGAGGTCCCCCTTGCCCCGCCGCACCTTTCCCCTCCTCCAATTTCACCCGGTCCCATCCGCAGCCCCGCCGCCCCATGCAACCTCCCCTTTTCTCACTGGTGGAGCTCTGGCAAGAAATTCTCGCTGCCTCGGACTTCCTTGTGCCGCGCTGCCACCACCCCGAGCTTCACCGAGGCAGCGCGCATCTCCCCCGCCCTTCTTCCGAGCTCGAGCGTCATCGTCCGACCCCCGCAGACGACGACCTCACTCCGCCGCCACTCCTCGCCGACATCCGCACTTTCTGATCACCCTCAGTCTCCGCAATCGGTACCTTCACACTCCCCTTAACCCTCTCATTCTTTTGGTGCCCTCGCCGAGTGCCGCTCGTCACCATAGCTCTGGCGACCCTAGGTCCTCGCGCTGCCGCCGTCGCCGGCCATGCCACGTCAACTGGCCGAGGCGTTGTGGCATCGACGTGGACGCCAGGTAGACGCCACATGCGCCCCGACCGTGCCATGCTAGCACCACCTCGCGCCCTGTCAAACCTCGTAGACCAAGTCCACCGTAGACCGGGCCCGCTTGTCAGTGGCATACCCAATTTTAAAAATCCTAGGGTTGGCTTTTTCGTATAAAATTAATTCAACCGAAATTTAATTAGGTTGCTGATGTCATAATCTCAGTTTTTCTTCAGAAAAATAATTCATGCTGGCGTCATAATTCCTATTTCAGTACAAAAATAATTCCAGTAAATAAGACTTTTCCATTTTCTTTGTTTTTAACTTCCGGAAGCCCGTATTTCTTCGTTTTAACTCCGATTGGACCTCTTCAAATTTCTAAAATTTTCTAAAATCATGAACTATCCATTTCTGGCCTCTTTTTGAATTTATGAATTTTTTTGAATTTGAATTGGTTCTTCATGTATATATTCCGACGATCCGGGAGAGTTTGAATTCGACGACTTTTCGCAGTAGGACTTCGAGCAAAGCATGTTACACCCTTGACCATGTTGTTCCACTATTTTAAATTATTTATGTTATTTTACTGTATATGCATGTATAATTTTAGTTATACCCACGTTCCATTGTTTATGGCCAAATTTGGATTCCATCATCACATGCCTTGTTACCTAGCTGAAAACTAGTTGGTATAATAGTATCAACTTGAGGATTTTTAGTAATTGCTTAGCCATGCTTAAAAGAACTTAACTGCGATAATTTTTTTAATGAAATGACAAGTTTTATTAGCATATTCTTGACTTTGGTGAGTCAAGAAAGTTTATGCAATGGTTTAAAATAAAAATAAAAAATTTGGTTTGGACATAGGCTACTGGTTAGGTGGTGGGGTGTCAGCATGCATCGTGTTTGGTGACACATTATCGATTGTTGGCACAAGGAATTGTGGTTGAACCTAAGTCAAGTTAAGGACTGTTTCTATGAACTACATTACAAAGTCTGGTATGGGATGGACATGGCTAAATAATTTGTAACATTTCAAACATAGTTTCGCTATAGGCTGAATGTGAGCATGGCGTAGGCCGCGAGAAGCCTCACATGGCACAAGAGGGGGCTCCAACTTGTGGATTCAAGTTGTGGTGAAACCTTAGTGGTGGCGTGACTAATTTTGTTACGGAATATTGTAACAGCCTTATCATGAACTCTCCGCCGCACACCTAAGGTAGTGTGTAATCACGTGGCTCAAGTGGGAGAATGTGTCTTGTGGGTAAAGTTGTACACCTCTGTAGAGTGTTAATCTATCCTGGATAGCCGTGTTCACGGTCATGGACATACTAAGTATAGTTTTCATAAAACTTGGATTTTGGACAAACAAGAATTATTTTGGAGGTCCGGGTGGGATACCAGTGGTTAGGTTAGTTTAGGTCGGAGCCTACACTAAACGATAATACTTCTATAAAATATTGTTTCATATGACATATTAAAATTTTGCCTTTGCACTTATGTTATTTAAATTCAGTACTGCTTTCCGCACACATAACCTTATTTAGCCATCCTTTGGTATTCCTTATGCATGCATCCATTCTGTTATATTCCCCGGTGTAACTTGTGGAGTACTTTAAAGTGCTCACCTTGCTTAATTCTATTGCCAGAGGAGGATTTCAACAACTTCGGTGAGGATTACAACGAATAGGCTGCGTCTTACAGTCATTCGCCTGTTGGCAGGCAGAATGGGCTGATCTTCTACTGTTTATTTCTGCTACTTTTATTTCAGTTGGCTATGAGCCCTTTTGTTGTAAATCTTGGTCATAAGGCCCGTACCTTTGTTTAATAATATTTTATGGTTGTTATGCATGATATGTGTCACTGTAAGTATGAAAGCATTTATTTGCGTGAGAACATAAAGTATTTAGGCAAGTTACACCAGGAGTTTTTAACAGAGTAGATGCATGCATAGGGATAACAAAGGAATGCTTAATAAGTTTATTTGCGTGAGAAGCAATAATTGAGTTTTAAATACATCAATGTAAGTATGAAAGCTGAAATTTAATACAATATACGAAACAATATTTGAAACAAGTAACTTCGTTAGTGTAGGCTCCAACCTACACTAACCTAACCATGGGAATCTACCCGGACCATTATCAAAACCACTGTTGTTTTGTCAAAATCAAGTTTTATAAAACCAAGTCTAATCTGTGAAGACTCTACTCAGCATGTTCATGACCGTGAACACGGTTATCCAGGATAGGTTTTACTCTGCAGAGGTGTACAACTTTACCCACAAGACATTCCCTCTCATTTGAGCCACGCGACAAACACACTGCCTTAGGTGAGTGGCGGAGAGTTCATGACAAGGCTGTTCCGATGATCCATAGCCAAAATAATCACGCCGCCACTAAGGTTTCACCACAACTCGAATCCACGAGTTGGAACCCCCTCTGGTGCCATGTAAGACTTCTCGTGGCCTACGCCACGCTCACATTCAGCCTATAGCGAAATTATATTTGGAACTTCACAATTTACTTAGCCAGGTCCGTCCCATACCAGACTTGTGATAGTACGAAGTGACTTCGTAAAATGATTCACAGAAACGCTCCTTAAGTTGATTTAGGCTCAACCACATACCCATATGCACAACAATCAACCAGGTGTCACCAAACACGAGGCATGCCGGCACCCACCCCCTAACCATTAGCCTAAGTCCAAATCATAAGTTTCTATTTTCCTTTTTAAAATAATTTTCATAAACCATCCTTGACTCACCGAAGTCAAGATATCCATTTTCAAGTTTGTCATTTCATGTGAAAGATTGATCCCACCAAAATTTATGCTAAGCCAGGCTAAGCATTTCTATAAAATTTCTAGTCAATACTATAGTACTAACTAGTTTTCAGCTAGGGTGACAAGGTGTATGAGTTCGAGATTCAAATAGGCCATATTCAAGGGATTATGGGTATATCTAACATTTAAACTGCATTTAAATTAAATTTGAATAGAAGTACGCATGCATATACAGTAAAACAACATAATAAATTTGAAATATTGGGTTCAACATGGTCAAAGGTGTAATTTTCCTTGCTCAAAGTCCTGCTGAGAATCGTCCAAGTCGAACTCTCCGGAATCGTCAAAATCTAACGTACAGAGCCAAATCAAAAGAAATTCAAATAAAAATCAACAAAATTCAAATATTCAAAAGGATGCCAGAAATGGATAGTTCATGATTTTAGAAAAATTTAGAAATTTGAAAGGGTTAATTTGGAGTTAAAATGAAAAATTTATAGCCTTCCAAAGTTTTAATACAATTAAAAAGAAAATACCCAATTTTTGGAATTATTTTTAAACCGAAAAGCATTTATGACATCAGCAAGAGTTATTTTTCTAAAGGAAATAACATATTATGACATCAGCACAGGAATTTAATTTTGGCCGATTTATTTTTATACTGAAAAATCGAATTTATTGCGCCATCATTATGTCAGCCCTGGGAATTAAATAATTCTTGCTGAGGTGGGGCCGGTCTATGGTGGATCTGGTCCAAGGACCGGGCGATGCTGAGGTGGCACGCGGAACATGGGGAGGGGAGGTGGCACTGGCGTGGGCAGCCTGGGGCACACGTGGCGCCTGTGTGGCAGCCACACCGGCTACCACGTCGGCTGCGGCGATTGGCGTGGCGGGCGGCGGCGGTGGCGCTCGAGGACCGAGGTCACCGCGATCCCGCAGCGGCGGCGCTGGCCGAAGGTACCAAAACGTAGAGGGGAGTGAGGGGAGTCCACCGGTACCTTACGTAGTGCACGGGGACAGCCGGAGAGGGTGATCGGCAGAGAGGGGCAGCGGTCGGAGAGGGTCTCACGGCGGTGGCGCACGTGCTCGGGGAGGTGGTCGTCGGGGATTGTCGGGGCACAAGGAACGTCGGAGAGGCGTCGATGAGGCTCGGGGAGGCTGGAGGCGGCAGCAATTCCTCACCGGAGTCGACGAAGCCGACAGCGGGGAAATCGAGCTCGGGGGAACTCTGGTACTCAAATGCTTCAATTGAGAGGCTAGGGAGGGGCGATATGGAGAGGGGATCCTCAGGGGGGCTTATATAGGCCAGAGGAGGCAGTAACGGACGCGCGTAGCACAGCGGAGTGGAAGCGGCCGGAGAGTAAAGATGCGACGATGGAGGAGGGCGTAATTGGGGTTAGTTATGCCTTAAACGGATGCGGGGAGGCGGCAATTTGAACTTGCTGTGGTGCGGGAGAGTAATTGGCTAAGAAACCGAAGCTTTTAAAACTTAGGTTTTCTGTTTAATGGCGGCGGCAGCGGCGGAGATCGCGCGGGGAAGAAGGAAAGGAGGCGGGGCCCAAGCGTCAGCGAGAGAAAGAAATGGGAAAGAAAACGGGCGGTGGCTGGATCGGTGACATGTGGTGGGAGGAGGAGATCGGGGCCGTAAGATCCCGAGCGAACTGTTAAGTGAGAGGGAAAGGCCAGGATTCGATCCGACAACGAGGATGACATCGGAGCCGTTCGAGTGAGGGCCGAAGGGTTAAGTGACTGCGGGCGGTGAAGATTTAATCCGGCAACGGTCGATGGTCCCGATTGAGCCACGCGTCATCCCACGAGAAGAGAGGAGTGGGCGAAGCGATAAGTGAGTGTGGGCGGTGGGGATTGAATCTAGCGAGGAGGCGGACGGCTCGATGCTTGACACGCATCGGCCAGAGGAGAGGGGAAGGTGGGATGGATCGGTAAGTTAGATCGGATGGCTAGGAAAGGATTCGGCAGCGCAGACTGTCCCGATGGCTGACACTTGACGGCCAGGGAGGCTTTTAGGATTTAATTCCTTTTTTTGATTTCTAGAAATGATATTAAGCTTTAGAAAATTCGAAAAAATACCAAATAAAATTTAAAAATTCCAAAAAAATTCAGAGAACCTCCTGGAATTATTTTAGACTTAATAAAAAATATTTTCAACCCATTTTGATAATTGATTTTTACAGAAACATAGTTTGACTTTAAAGGGAGGGTTTTAAGTTTTTTATAATTTCCTAAAAATTAAAGTAATTACAGATTTGGCTTTAGGAAAATGAAATACATTTATTTTGACTTCCATGAAATGAAATAAATTCATTTTGGCCTTTATAAAATAGAAACTTAAATTTTCTCAATTCAGAGCTTTGGAACAAAATCCAGGAAACTTCAATAAATTCCAGAAAACACTTTAATAAAGGAATAAAAAATTTTGGGATGTTACAACCAGACCCGAAGACAACTAAATTAACTTGTTGTGTTCTGTTGATGTTCCGCACATCGATTTTCTCCCTCATTTCCATGAACTTCAATCTTCCGAGCGATTTGGTTAGGATATCAGCAAGCTGATCTTTTGTGCAAACATGCTACACCTCTATCAACCCTGATTCCACACATTCTCTAATGTAATAGAAATGGGTATCAATTTATTTGCTTCTCTCATGGTAGACTAGATTCTTACTCAAACAATTGCAGATTGATTATTGATCTTCGAAGCTACCTTCTTAACCTTTGTCTCTAGCATATCGGCTAAGAATCATCTCAGCCATACTCCTTGACATGCTGCCGCACAAGCTACAATGTACTCCTCTTCATACCCCTTGACATGCGACTACCTTTTGCTTTTGTGAACACCAACTGATTGGATTTGACCCAAGGAAAAATGTCATACCCGAAGTGCTTTTTCGGTCATTGGTATCACCGGCTAGGTCACTATCAAAGTAAACGATCAGCCCCAAACCTTCTTCCTTCTTCTCGTAGACACACTCATAACTCAAAGTTCCTCTCACATACCTCAGTATGTACTTTACATCGGCCATATGCTCTGTAGTAGGCTTCTTTATGTACATGCTCACTATGCCAACCGAGAACGCTAAGTCTGGGATTCGGTATAAGGTCTTGTGCACAGGAGGGTTTGTGCTGCCTTTGCTCAACATCCGGCGGGGTCCCATCAGAATTTGAGTTGGATTACAATTATTCATACTGTATTTGTCCAACACATTTGTTGCATATGCAGACTGGTTGAGAGTGATCTTCCCAGAGCTCTGACGAACTTCAAGACTCAAGTAATAGCTGAGTAACCCGAGATCGCTAATACTAAACAATTTCTTTATCTAGCTTTTGAAGTTATTAATCTCCTCGATACTCTCTTCAGTGATGATCAAATCATGCACATAAACTTCAACTAACAAACTCCCTTTTTCCTTGGCTTCGTTTGTGCACCGCATGCTCTAATAGGTATCTTTCAAAACTGAGTTCCACGATGGACTTGTCTAGCTTCAAATTCCAAGCTCTTAGGGTCTGACACAGACCATATAGTGCTTTGTGCAATCTTAACACCTTGTGTTTTTCTCCTTTCTTCTCAACTTCTAGATGTTGCACAACATAAACTTCTTCTAAGTCGCCGTTGAGGAAGACTGATTTGACATCCATATGATGAATCTCCCATCGTTTATATGCCGCGATCGCAATGAGCAGGCGCACTATCTCTAGTCTCACAACAGGGGCAAAGACTTGATAAATGAATCAACGCCTTGTCATTGAATGTACCCCTTTGCAACTAACCTCTATAATATCCAGAATGTTGTTTCGACGTCGGTTTTTTAAATTAATTGTGGAGTTTCCCGGATTTTCGGTAAAGTGCGGGAAGGGAAAAATAAAAATAGTGGAATAGCATAAATTGATAAATGAATGAAATAGACATTAATAAAAAAACCCTTTTAGTGGGCTGGTTGTTGGGTGGGCCTGCCACCTTGGACCAATGGGCCTAAGGGGTGGCCGCGCACCCCCACCCCCAAACCCTAAGCCGCCCACCCCCCTATATAAGTCCTTGGGGCGCCTCCCCACCCCTTTTCCCCCAGCCGCCACCCCTTTCTTCCCCATTTCACCTCCATCTCCTCCCATTTGCTGCTGTCCATTGGTGCAAAGGAGAAAACAAGAAGAAGGGAAGAAGAGGAAGAGGAAGAGAAGGAAGGGAGGAAGAAGAAGAGGAGAAAGGAAGAAGGGAGATCCCAAGGGATCCCCTAGGTAACTTTCCCCCATCCCAAACCCTTCTAGTTTTGCTGTAATTAGGGTTACTAGCATGAGAATTGATGGGGATTAGCAAATTGATTCTCCAATTAAGGAATTCCTGCTGTCTTCGTGTAGTTTAATTTGTGCAGCGCGGTTGTTTGCACAGATTAAACCTGAGAAATGATTTTTCCTATGGGTCTAGTCAAAAGGAAAATTGTAGAGGATGACGAGATCTATTTTCCATATTTTTTTTAGAATTTTAGGCCATGGGATTTGGGCACAGCAGGGTCGGGAACCTTGCTGTCTGTTAGGGGTGCAGACTGGGATAGATTGCTGTTTAGGTGTGATTTAGGAGTAGTAGATGATTTTTATGTTTCTGGTCACAATTGTGAAAAATATAGGGAATTCAGTAATCTAACTACTGTATAAAAATCATAATTTTTAGAGTTTTATACTATAGTTGGGGTGCGTTAGAAGCTGGCTGCCCAGATTGCCAGAACAGAGAATGTCCTCTATTTTGCGGGTTAAATCACACCTGTTAGTAACAAAATAAAAATAAGTGATCTACATGAAAGGTGAAGGTATTTAAGTGTAGATTCCAGAGATATATCTTCCTCTGGAAATGGTTTAATAGTTTTAAATATACCAAAAATTATGCTGCGATATTTTTAATGAATAAATTGTGGCCTATATGGTAGTACTACCTTTGGGTAGATTGATTTAGATCTTGGTGAGCCGAATGTAGATTATGAGGTAATGTCCTTATTAAATCATATGTGGATAATAAGGTGGCATTTATGTTGAATATGTTGTTGTCCTTTGAGGTTAAATTCATGATGAATATGATGTTGTTCTTTGAGGTTAAATTCTTGTGGATTATGGTTATCATATCATTCATAACATGCCATGATATTTCCATTATGGATGTCGCCGCTTATAGCCACGACCGTACCGGTATAGCATCGTACATTACCGTAGTGCGATGCACACTCTTACTTTGTTGGTAAGGGTGCAGTGGATCATGTGCATTCATATGTATTTTAATTGTGGATGTGTAATTTGCATACTTATACAATGTGTTGTAGAGGATTGATTTGCAAACAAAAGCAATTTCTTAACTTTATGTGGTATTAGCTCATGAGAGTCTCTTGTGGTATGAGAAATGTGGCTGTGGTTGTGGAATGGGGGTTCACCCCCTTGTGGTATGGTAGGAAATGTGGTTGTGGCATGATATATTTTCTCTTGTGGTAACTGTTGTTAGCGGTTGTGATTACAGGAAAGAATAAGGTTAGTGAGGAAAATATGTTAATGCTTTGTTGATGTTGGTAGTAATGGTGTTTGCAGTTATGAAGTAGGCAATCGAGACCTAATTGCTAATGTTTTGTGGTTGTTGGTAGTAATGGTGGTTAAGGCTATAATTGAGATCAATGTGGAAATTAAATGTTGAAGCTTAAACTATTGAGTTTAATTAGCTTGTTAAACAGTTTGCTTGCTGAGATTTTTGTCTCACTCTTGTTGTCCCCCTTTTCCAGGTGATTCTTGAGTATGCATAGGAAGGGTAGAGCGGCACATCACTGTCATACACCATATCTTATTTCATACTGTAATAATTAAGTGGAGTCTCTAGTTATTCGACTTATCTCTCATTGTTGATCATTTATAATTAATAATGTTAGACTGTGGTTCGCTGTAATTGGTTAAAATTATTAGCGGTTGTTCTTTAATTAGTAGTGTTCCATTACTTTTTTTAGTATACTTTTGCTTAGCTTATCATATTTTAGAAAATTATTGTCAGTTTATGTTATCTTCTAAATTGACTAGTTTGTGGAGTAGTTTAGTGGCATCATAGGGTAATGTAGATCCTGGGGTGTTACAGCCTCGCCTTGTACTTCACGATCGTGCCTTGAGTGTCCTTCTTTAACTTGTACACCCACTTCAAACCTATCGGCCTTTGGATGTCTAGCAATGGAACAAGCTACTAAGTTCCATTCTCTTGGACAAAGGACATCTCCTCCATAGCTCTTCTCCACTCGAGCTTTGCCTTGGCTTCTTCAAAGTTCGTAGGCTCCTCCTCTTCGAGTAAGCAGAACCCTGAATCTTCCAGCTCTATGTGACATCATAGATACTTCTGATGTCATGCTCTCATCGTGGTCCTTCAGATGAGCTCTCATTGAGCTCCATCCATAGCACAGCTCCTAGTGAAATCGGTGTCCCCAGTGTTCCTGCAGGAGTACATGGTGTAGATGAGCTGGGCATCCTGGATCCTATGCTTGTCTTGGTCGTGGTCATGCCTAGAGTTGCCGCTTCATGGCCATGTCATCCGACTACGTCCTCCATGGTCAGAGTGTTGGATGCCACCTCATGCTCATCAGGACCTACGACAGCATCATGGTCGGGTCCTCCGACTACGCCCTCTGTGATCGGTGTGTTGGATGCCTCATCATGATCATCAGGATCTGTATCAGTTTTAAGAGCGTAATGTATCGCGAGGATGTCACTAGTCTCTCGCTACTCCCACTTCTTTTTCTCCTCAAACTAGAAGTAAAACAAAATTAACTAATTACGTTAACCAAATTTTGGCAGAGCCTCCCTTGTTTATCCATCCAAATTAGGGATTTCACAAACAGTAACAATTATAATGGACAAACCTCGAGTAACAAATTCAAAGTTCAGCAATTAGATTAAAAACTACTAAATCATTTATGAATATAATGCCTAGAGAAAGAGCAAGAGTATCACGAATAATCTAAACTCTTATTACAATTAAAATCCAAGGGTAATAAACAAACGATTCTTAAATAGTCCTTACATCCTATGCTTAATTCTCTTACATCCTATGTTTAATTCTCTTCCTTTATTTCCATTATGTGTGGAACGTGCCAGTGCAACTAATTTATTCCTTCCCTTTTCCCAAGCATGTTGATCTCATAAAGGTACCTAAAAAAACAACAACAAGAGTGAGTCCAACGATTCAGCAAATATAATGGATAGTAAAAAGTACATTTATAAACATCACTTCACAAATCCATCTATCAACCATATAGTCAAGCCATTCTATGCACGATGATCAAAAAGCTCTTTATCTCTTTCTCTTTTGCATTTTACTGGTAATGCAAAGTGTGCATCCGTCGACGCACACCCATGCCTGTACCACCTGGTACAGGGACCAACTGCCCATACTCCACAAGTATGGGGACCTTTAGCCCGTTATGTCATCAACATGACGGGGACCTCGGCGTTTAGTCAATTCGTGACTAAGACTTCAATAAATCAACATGATGCATATGTGTGAATGTCTCAATAAAATAAATTTTGCATTCCCATTATCCATGCACCAGAATTATTCATGAACATTGTAAATTGTAATCATCCATAAACAGCACCAATACATTCTTCCCACAACCACACCACATATATGGATCAAACATCAACATTCCACACTATCAAATTTAAACCATCGTTATACTTGCCTCTACCGACGAAGTGACGAAATCACGCACATTCAGAAGCGAAACCGCCTATCCAAAAAGGTACCTCTCAGCACACATTACAACAATGAAAACGCAACTCTTGAAGAAAAGATATCGCTAAGCCCCAAAACCCCACAACATCTTTCCCCGCGTAACGGTTCTACAATATTCCCACTGCAGCGGCGCTGCTTAACATATTTCTATCTTTAAAAATATATAACTAATCACAGAAAAAGATACATATCTGGATTCCTCACTTAAATACCTACGCTTTTCATGTAGATCATATATTTTTATCTTGTCATTAACAAGGTGATATCTAATACACAAAACAGAGGACGTCCTCTGTTCTGAAAGTCTGGACAGCCGACTTGTAATGCATCCCCAGAACAGATCAAGGCTCTAAAAATTCTGGTTATTTTACAGGAGCTAGATTACCGAATTCCCTACCTTTTTCTCAATTATGACCAAAAATTTAAAAATAATCTTCTACCCCTAATGCCCATCTGAACAGCGGTCTGTCCCTGTCTGCATCCCTAGCGGACAGCAAGAATCCAGACACTGGTATGCCTAAATTACATGGCCAAAAAATCTAGAAAAAGATACAGTAGATGCGTATCGTCCTCCTCTACATTTTTCCTTTTGGGCAGACCCTCGAGAAAAATCGTTTTTGGGGTCATAACCACACAAACAGAAACACGGCGTGAATCAATCTACAGGCAGGCAGCAGGGATTCTCTAATCGGGGGTTCTAAATCCTAATCCCCACCAAAATCTTGGGCTAAGAACCCTAAAATAGCTAAAATCAGAGGGATTGGGATGAGGGAGAATTACCTAGGGATTTGGGATCACCCCGCTTCTTCCTCTTTTTCTCCTTCCCTTGTTCTCCTCCTTCTCTTCCTCTCCTTCTTCTCCTTCTTCTCCTTCCTCTTCTCCTTCTTGTCCTTGCACAAGGGCAGCACCATAGGGGAGGGAGAGGGCGCAAGGAGGGTGGGGGTGGCGGCTTGGGGTGGTAAAAGGGGGAGGGAGGGCTCCCCAAGGGGTTTATAAAGGGGGTGCTAGGGTTTGGGAGAGTGCGGGCCCCGTTTGGGCTGGATCGCCCAAAGTGGTCGCCCCCCCTCGGATAGCCTAAAACCTCTTAATTAATTATTATAATTCTCTTTTTATTATTTTGGACTATTCCGAAGAATTTATTTTCACCACCGATGATTTATCGAAAATCCAGGCGACTCCGCGATTAATTTAAAAACTGACGCCGAAACGACGTTCAGGATATTACATTCTCCCCACCTAAAAAGGCTTCATCCTCGAATCTAACTCCTCAACTCACGGGTACTCTTCCGCCTCGAAGAGCTTCGGCTCTTCTTTAGCATCCGGTCTTCAAGCTTCTACGTCGCCTCCCACTTGGACTGGTTCGTCCCGAGGGTCTTCACATGCTTGATGATCGTTTTCCTCACGGTCAGTTCCGGCGAGTCCACGATTCATGCTGATCGATGCCGAGCACCCGCAGCCCTTCGGTCGGCTCTGAGCGGCCAACAGGTCCTGCCGTTCTCATCAGAATTCCCCACCGCAACTATTAAACCTCTTATTAAATATAATCAGGATAATACATTTTACCCCTTCAAAAGAATTTGACCGTAAATTCCACTCATATCATTCTACTCGAAGCACAAATATTATCTTTTATAAATAGAACCCAACAAAAGAATAATAAAGGATTCTCAAACAACACACTAGCAACTAACTTTCCTTTCAAGGACCACAATCCAAATCAAAGGATTCACCACAAAATATTTTTCACTCTGCAAGTAAACAATTGGAGAAACCACATCACATAAGCCAAAAGTGAAAATCACTCGAAAGTCCAAAACAATCATTTTCTTTTCCCAACTGGAAAGGACTACGCCTCAACAATAAACAACTCAATTTGTAGATGACCTCTGCAAAAACACACAGCATAAACAAGAATCAAGAGAGCATTTTACTACTTGAGATATCATTAATTTCCCAATCCATTCCCTTTCAAAATTTTTACTTTCTTTAACAAAATATTTTCAACTCATCGCCCAACACACCCTTTCATTTAACTCAAGTTGGCTACCTCAACAATAAGCCCAAACTGAGTACATCATCTACACCCTTGTATAGAGACTCACTGCTCCCAAAAAACATACTCCAGCCAAGACCTCGACCAACGGAATTATTTTGAGAAATAATTCCTAATGAGCCTCAATCCCTTAAGGATAATGACCCGAAATTATTGTCACACCCACACATAATCATTAGTAGCACCTCGAGGATGCTATCCACAATCATCACCCTATTTGGTATCCACTCTGTTACACTACTCCTACACAGAGACACTGGGCCTCCAAGGTTCTAGCATAACAAAAGGTGAAGCCTAGATTCAGCTTTCAAGATCCTACAACAAACTTCCCGTATAAGATAGAGAAATCTCAGGTGAAAACCTTACTATTCCACAATTAACATACACTCAATTCTTAACATCAACAAATTATTTGGCTTCAAGTCAAACTTTCTATTTAAATCAAATCCTTCCTAAGCATTTAAACTCCACGAAAACCATATATCACCCAATGCATCTCAAACATCGTGATATTTAAGACTTCCACCAAAACATCTACTAGATCACCACTAACCAGTTGCCATCACGCAACACAAGGCTTCGCAATACAAATCGATTACTCTTTCTCAGAAAATAAGGTAAGAAGAGATAAATCCCAGTACACAGAAATCCGCCATCATTCACAGCAGCCAAAAGACCAAGAGAAAAATAAATAGTAATGAGGTTGGAAAAACACAAGATGAGATCACTTGAACCTCAAATACTTCTAGTACAACTCTTTCTTTTAACAAAAAATAATTTTCTTTGATTACAGCATCCCGTCAATTCCATCAAAAGATGTTTGAAGTCCATAACGCAAGATTCAGATAAAAACCAATAAAATCATTCAACACACCACTTTACTCAAGGCAATAACGGCTACCACACTAGTCATAAGGTCTAAAAGATCCCAATTGCAAAACTCAAATCCTTTAATTCAATCAGTGTCATGGGACTATCAAATTCTTTTATTTATAAAACTCTCAACACAATACTCCCAACCACCTACTGTCAATTGTATTAACAACAAGATAAAACATTCTTTGCAAGAATCATCATATCCTCTTACTACTTCATATCTTCCAAAAGGAACACCATATATCATTTCATCATGTTCTTATTATCTAAATAAGATTACAACTACTTAACCTAGGCAAAAACCTAGAGCACAAGCCACAAAATTGAAAACAAACTCTTTAACAGGTTGATATTGAACATGACAATCTCACAAACATGCTAGTATAAATCTCTTGTTAGATTTCATTCATTTAACTCTTACTGATGCTCAACTCTAATTTAGCAAAAATTAAATGCACTCTAGCCATTACTGTCAATAATTTATTATTATTTTTCATCATAGCAGCATTCATCATCCTATCTCTGATTTGCAATCATAAAGCAATTATGAGCACAGATTCAATATTCCACCTAATGTTCAGATATTAGAACAAAATAAATTTAAACCTCAATAATACGAGCTTAATAAGATAAGATTCCCTAAGTCAATACATCAGCCTTCATCTATTTCTTTATGCATGTTTCAATAATTTAGAAGTTGTACATGCTCATCAAGTATGTAAAAAGAGGACATACTAAAGATTAATATTATTAAGACAATATTCCAACAACTCCTTACTCAACCATCCCTAGTGGTTAGATTAATTACTTAAGATCAATCAATCCAATCTATCCAACAAGTTGGGAAATTTAAATAATCATAATAATCAAACCAATTCTCTTTTTTTTGTCATATTCCTCAATAGATGCATGAGTTCTAAACATGCATAGACAAATTCTTAGCCACAATTCTTTAAGAAACTATAACAGGACAATATCATATTAATCAACCTCACTTCTAAGGATATTGGTAGAAATTAATTATGTACCACGCTAGCATCTCAACTTGGTAATTCTCAACTTATCAATTACTTGCATAATTGCCACCTGCTACTCAGACACAACAAAACATCACAAAGGGTTTTAACACTTCCTTTTAGAAAAGATAGGAATCAATCTTTAATAGTCGAAATAACTCAAAAGAAATGCATAAAACCAAGGCTTCACAAACAACAACTTCCAACATAAAGCTTTTTTTTTGCCAAAATATCAAACGAATAAATGAGTCATATTTTCTAGTAGGAAAAAAATGGGAACAACATGAAAACCAATCTCACCAATTAACAGCACTCACGAGCAGCAAAAGCATCTCACCAATCAAAAGAAAACAACAGTTGCCTTAAAACGATTGGAGGCCTTTTGGCACGCAACCACTGCAACAAATCACTAACCCAAGAGAAATATCGTTAACCACAATAGGCCAAGAAATGGCCAAAATCAACACAAAAAAGATAACAACTTTTCTAAGAAACTTACCCATGACATCCGCAACTAAATTACCCGAGGTAACTGCATTACTAACCCCATACCACGAATGGTGGTATAAATAATCAATGTCCAAGGCAACAACTACAACCTGTACCTCTTGTCAACGACTATCCTCACTCATAGCAGTCATAGAAGCAAATCATAATCATGCAAGATCATGTCATAACATAAATCATCAATACAACATGTAAAAAGCATAAATGCAATGCTTGACCCATCCCATCCTATTGTGCACCAGTGTGTCAATTTAATAATTTAATTACCACGGGTCTAACGCCCGCTCTGATACCAACTGTAACACCCCAGTCAAACAAAGACCCGGAATGCTACCAAACTAGAAGTAAACCAAAATTAACTAATTACGTTAACCAAATTTTGGCAGAGCCTCCCTTGTTTATCCATCCAAATCAGGGATTTCACAAACAGTAACAATTATAATGGACAAACCTCGAGTAACAAATTCAAAGTTAAGCAATTAGATTAAAAAGTACTAAATCATTTATGAATATAATGCCTAGAGAAAGAGCAAGAGTATCATGAATAATCTAAACTTTTATTACAATTAAAATCCAAGGGTAATAAACAAACGATTCTTAAATAGTCCTTACGTCCTATGTTTAATTCTCTTCCTTTATTTCCATTATGTGTGGAACGTGCCAGTGCAACTAATTTATTCCTTCCCTTTCCCCAAGCATGTCGATCTCATAAAGGTACCTAAAAAAACAACAACAAGAGTGAGTCCAACGACTCAGCAAATATAATGGATAGTAACAAGTACATTTATAAACATCACTTCACAAATCCGTCTATCAACCATATAGTCAAGCCATGCTATGCACGATGATCAAAAAGCTCTTTATCTCTTTCTCTTTTGCATTTTACCGGTATGCAGAGTATGCATCCGTCGACGCACACCCATGCCTGTACCACCTGGTATAGGGAACAATTGCCCATACTCCATAAGTATGGGGACCTTTAGCCCGTTATGTCGTCAACATGACGGGAACCTCGGCGCTTAGTCAATTCGTGACTAAGACTTCAATAAATCAACATGATGCATATGTGTGAATGTCTCAATAAAATAAATTTTGCATTCCCATTATCCATGCACCAGAATTATTCATGAACATTGTAAATTGTAATCATCCATAAACAGCACCAATACATTCTTCCCACAACCACACCACATATATGGATCAAACATCGACATTCCACACTATCAAATTTAAACCATCGTTACACTTGCCTCTACCGACGAAGCGACGAAATCACGCACGTTCAGAAGTGAAACCGCCTGTCCAAAAAGGTACCTCTCAGCAGACATTACAACAATGAAAATGCAACTCTTGAAGAGAAGATATCGCTAAGCCCCAAAACCCCACAACATCCTTCCCTACGTAACGGTTCTACAATATTCCCACTGCAGCGGCGCTGCTTAACATTTTCTTATCTTTAAAAATATATAACTAACATAGCAAAAGATACATATCTAGATTCCTCACTGAAATACCTACGCTTTTCATGTAGATCATATATTTTTATCTTGTAATTAATAAGGTGATATCTAATGCACAAAACAGAGGACGTCCTCTGTTCTGAAGGGCGAGGGAGGGCTCCCCAAGGGGTTTATAAAGGGGGTGCTAGGGTTTGGGAGGGGTACGGGCCTCCATTTGGGCTGGCTGGCCCGCCCCTTTGGATAGGCCAAAACCTCTTAATTAATTATTATAATTCTCTTTTTATTATTTTAGACTATTTTGAAGAATTTATTTTCACCTCCGACGATTTACCGAAAATCCGGGCGACTCCGTGATTAATTTAAAAACTGACGCCGAAACGACGTTCAGGATATTACATGTTGCTTCCCGATCTGACAACCATTGCAGATATGGTCTACATGCTCGATCATGGGTATATCATGCACCATATTTTTATGAGCCAGATCCTTCAAAGCATGGAAGTTCACATGCTTGTATCTGGTGTGTCATCGCCACGCCCCTTTGGTGCTTCTTACTAAGAGACACTTCGGAAGAGTCATATTGATATGTAACACATACATCCAATTTCTTGTTTGTTCACTTTGGCTAACATCCTACGAGTTTTATTCAAGATCGCCATCACTCCTTCGATCACAATCTTGCAACCGTTCTCTTCTAGCTGACTGAGATTGATTATATTACTTCTCAGCTTTAGGATGTAGTAAACATTCATGAGGATACGATGTTCGCCCATAGAACACTCCAATAGCACTGAGCCCCTTCCTTGTATCTCCACAACTGAACCATCTCTAAATTTGACCAAATCTTTTACAGTCATATCAATCTTAGGAAACTTCTCCATGCAGCTGGTCATGTGGTTACTTACGCCGGTATCAGAGTAACTAGCCTTTTTTGGCTACCTCGGGGGTCAACAGAGCTCAGGCGCGGCTGAGGAGGGCTGTCGGCGTGCGGCGGTGGCGGTCCAAGGAGGGTGCATGGCGAGGGGGCTGCTTGGGCGATGTGAGCTTCGGCTAGTGCTTGGGATGCTTCACCGGGCTCCATGGAAGCTTCTGGTGAATGGAATCGATCAGAGATCGCTTCAATCGCTGGCGAGATCGATGGCTGGAATAGGGGAAGAAGGGGGCTCCAGTGAGCTATAGGGCATGGGAATTCGATTGCTTTCGGTGGGGGGGAGAGGAGAGTGTGGGGAGTCGATCGGAGGCCTCAGCAAGTTCTTATAGGCAGTGAAGAGGGCTGTCAGCGTGGAGGTTAGTGCAATGACTATGGCGATGATGGAGGGGTGGCGTGGTTACAGTGCGCGCGGTCATGGGATCATGACGTGAGTCGATTGGCGACAAGAGGGGGCAGTGCTGGCGAGACCGGGCATCATCGGCGTGGGAAGGCACTGTGGCTAATGCGGGAGTGGCGCAGCGGGGTGGGCGCGGCTGTGCTGTGCACTCAGATGGTGATGGGGGCGGTTGGGTGCACCCGATCCCCAACAAGTTGATGCTCCCCATGGTGCACCCCAAGCTGAAAATTAGCGGGTGGAAGAGGAAGTATTGCCCCAGCCACCTATGATGGCTCAAGTTCTCGCTATGATAGAGTAAGGGCACCAAACAAATACTCTCTTGCTATAGAAATTGGTAAAAAAAATTGCCAACCTCGGCACCACAGCTGCGGGAGGTGGAGTTGCCGCATAACCCCAGTTGAAGTTGGGTGAGTTCTTGCAAACTCAGCCACCTACCTTCACAACTGCGATGGATCCATTGGACAGTAACGATTGGCTTTGGTCCATTGAGAGCAAGCTAAACATTGCCTAGTGCAATGATGAGGAGAAGGTGCTTTACGCATCTTATCAGCTTCAGGGCACCACATCAGCTTGGTCGGATAATTACCAAGACATACTCTTAGAGGGCCATGTCCTTATATGGGCGCCACCTTCAAGGAGGCCTCCCATAATGCTCACATTCCGACCGGTCCCATGGACATCAAAAAGTGGGAATTCTATGACTTCTGGCAAGGGAACATGTCCCTAATGGAGCTCCTTCATCGATTCAACCACCTCACTTGGTATGCTGCCACTGAGATACTAACAAGAAGAGAAAGGTCACTCTCTTCTGGGAGTGCATTAATGAAGAGATGAAGTGGTCACTCTCTGCCCATGACATCCTAGACTTCTAGACAATGGTGGATAAGGCAATCTGAGTGAAGGATAGCACTCGGGCAGTCATGGAGAGCCACAAGCGCAAGTGGATGATGCAAAAATCAGCAAGCGGCGGCTCGTAGAAACCATGGTTTGGTATCTGTCAAACATTCATCCTTCTACGCCACCACCGCCAAGGTATCAAGGGTAAGCCCCTCACATGCAGCAAGTCATGGTTCAACTATATAACCACAGAGAACATCCTTCTAGAATGCAAAACTAGGCTGCTACTATTACTTGCTTCAGGTGCGGTGAGCGTGCACACTATGTGAACAATTGCCCCCAAAAGAAGGCCCCATTGCCTTGTCCTCAACCCTAGAATGTCCAGCCATGTCCCCAATGCTTCACATGATGTCAAGGAGGGTAGCAAGCTTCCAAGCTAGTTCAAGGCTTTAGGCGTGGTCATCTCAACCATACGACCACCAAGGAGGCTAACAAAGCACCCAATGTGGTGTTGGGCATATTCTTTGTGCACTCAGCACCTACATTGCTCTTATTTGATTCTGGAACCTCTCATTCATTCATATCCAAGAAGTTTATCATGCAAATAAACATAGAAATCATATTCCTAGAGAATGTCATGCTGATTCATTCACCTGGGTCAGTTATAAAAACAAAACATGGTTACTTAGGAGTTAAGATGATGATCAATAGAGTACAATTTGACGCTAACTTTATCATGATAGATACACCTAGGTTAGATGTGATTCTTGGGATGGATTAACTGTCCAACTGTCGGATCCTGGAATAACAACTCCGGACCCTCTATGTAAATCGCACTATCCCAGGAAAAGCTAGTGCACATAGTGTTAATAGAGATACATATCATGCATAACAACCATACTTTATTATGAAACAAATGTATGGGCTATATGGCCAAGTTTACAAATAAAAGCTCA
Source organism: Melocanna baccifera (assembly GCA_036346265.1). Taxonomy (NCBI): domain Eukaryota; kingdom Viridiplantae; phylum Streptophyta; class Magnoliopsida; order Poales; family Poaceae; genus Melocanna; species Melocanna baccifera. The sequence continues at coordinate 27,648,087 of CM070693.1, forward strand.
TGGCCGACCAAGACAAAAACAACAGAAGATAAATCATAAAGGAACAGTCCATCCTGCCTGCCCACAGGCGAATGACTGTAAGACGTGGCCTATTCGTCGCAATCCTCACCATAGTTGATGATGTCATCCTCTAGCAACAGAATTAAGTAGGATGAGCACATAAAGTACTTCACAAGTTACACCAGGAGGTTTAACAGAGTGAATACATGTATAAGAAATGACAAAGGAAGGCATAATAAGATTATTTGTGCAAAAAGCGATATTGAAGTAAATACCATAAAGTAAGTACAAAAGCTAAATTTAATACAATAGATGAAATAATATTTTAATAAAAATAATATCGTTAGTGTAGGCTCCGACCTGGACCACGGGTATCCCACCTGGACCATCTTCAAAAGAGTTCTCAATTGTCCACAAACCAGATTTTATAAAATGAAAGTCTAATCCATGAAAAACCATACTCAGCATGTCCATGACCGTGGACATGGCTATCCAGGATAGTTTATTACTCTGCAGATGTGTACAACTTTACCCATAAGATATGTACTCTCGTTGTGCCACGCGATTAACACACTGCCTTAGGTGTGCGACGGAGAGTTCATAACAAGGTTGTAACAGTGTTCTGTAGCCAAAATAGTTACGCCGCCACTAAGGTTTCACCACAACTTGAATCCACAAGTTGCAGCCCCTTCTTGTACCATGTGAGACTTCTCGGGGCTTACGCCACGCTCAGAGCCAGTCTATAGCGAAACTATGTTTGAAACTTCATAAATTACTTAGCCAGGCCTGTCCCATACCAAATTTATAGTAGTACAATGTGACTTTATAATAGTAGCTCACAGACCGATCCTTAACTTGACTTAGGCTCAACCCACATACCCCTTGTGCCTGACAATCAACATTGTGTCACCGAACAACAATGTATGCCAGCACCCACCGCCTAACCATTAGCCTAGGTCCAAACCAAGTTTTACATTTTGTTTTGAAACATTTCATATACTTTCTTGACCTGCCGAAGTCAAGACTAGACTCTAGAAATCATCATTTCTTATGAAACAAAAATTCCCACCTAAATTATTCTAAGCATGGGTAAACAATTCAATAAAATTTCTAGTCAATACTATTGTGCTAACTCAGTTTTCATCTAAGATGACAAGTCATAGGAAGTTTAATGTCAAATTTGGCCATACGCAAAGGATGTGGGTATAACTAGAATTTAAATCGAATTTACACAAGATTGGAATAAAAGTACGCATGCATAATAATTTTAAAAATAACATAAATAATTTAAATTACTAGGAGTAACATGATCAAAGATGTAACTTGCCTTGCTTGAAGTCTTGGTGCTGCGAATCGTCAAAGTCGAACTCTCCGGAGTGGTCGTAATCTATAAACGAAGATCCAAAACAAAAATAAACTCAAATAAACTTCAAATAAACTTCAAAATTTCAAAAAGAGTCCAGAAATGGGTAGTTTAGGATTTTAGGAGAATTTATAAATTTGAACGGGTTCAATTATAGTTCGGATGAAAGACAGTGGTCGAAAGTCCTATCTACAGTAACTGCTCTGAAGTCGTAGCTACAGTAACCACTTGAAGTTCGAGGTTACAGAGTGGTCAGAGGCTTGGTGGTCGGAGAGCGGTGGTCATGAGCGACGATGGTCGGACGGCTGACATGGTCAAAAACAGAGGTAGTTGTAGTCATGGCGGAGTGGCCGAAAGAATCGGTCGACTTAGAGAGGTTGGAAGAATTGGACGGTTGGAGGAGGTCGAGGTATCGGATGGTTTCGAATGGTTGGAGAGATTGAACGGTTGAAAGAGGTCAGAGGCATCGGACGGTTTGGAGAGGTCGAAAGTTGGCTTTGTTCTCGGTGGTCAATGTCGTGATCGACTTCGAGTACTTTCGGCTTCTACAGGAGTACTTGGTGGTCGAAGTCAGGCTATCATGGCCTTGGTCGTCCAGGGCGGTGCTCGTGACCCGAGGGTTGCCGGAGCTCTGGTGCACGGCAGCGGCTAGCATGGGCACCAAAAAGGTAGAGGAGAATACGAGGAGTTGTTTGCACCGGCTCTGGAGCTTCGGAGGTGGCTCGTTGGTGTGGAAGGTGGCAACGACATTTCGGGCGTCAGTGGAAGAGGTGCTCCGACGGAAAAGGCGCTCCGGTGGAGATGCACTTGGTGGCAGGGAAGGTGTAGATGGTGTCGGTGGGGCTTGAGGCTGACCAGGGTGGTGGCAATTTCGTGTCGGAGATCCGCCGGCGACTGGAACCAAGGAGGTACAATGAGAAGAGCGCTCAGGGCACTTGGGAAGGGAATTGGGAGAGAGAAAAGGAGCAGCGTGGCCAGGGGATCTTCGGGGAGGGGCTTTTATACGCAGAGGGCTGATAACGGCTAAGCACGACCTCACCGGAGTGAAACGTCCATGGGTGGCTCGGTTAAGACAAGGTAATGGGGTTTAAAAGGGGGGAAACGGTTGGAATGAGTGGAGGAGTGAAGAGGGGAGTGATGCGGCCATTAATGGTTGTGATTTCCCATGCTAACGGCAGCATTGAAGAGCTCGAACGGGCAGCAATGGCGGTGGCACGGGGAGGAAGAAGGGGGTAGGGAAGATGGCCTGACAAGTGGCCCCACCTGTCGGCAAGGGAGAAGAGGAGAGAGGGAGGGAATGGATGGTCAGATGGTTGCCGCGTGGTACAAAGGAAAGATCGGTGCCACCGGCCGATAAGCGAAAGGGTAAGTGAAGGTGAGCGGCCGGGATTTGATTGGGTGAGGGCGGATTGAACCAAGGCGTGACACTTGTCGGCCCGAGGTGGGTTTGAGTTGAAATTTTCTTTTATGCTTTTCAGAAATACTAAAAGGCTTCTAAAAAATCTAGAAGATAGCAAATGACTTCAAAAAAATCTAGGAAAATTTCTCAAAAATACTATGAATCTAGGGGAACTCAAGAAAATAAAATAAACTATTTTTGACTATTAGAAAATAGATAATTTTAGTTTTCTTACTCTATGTTTTGAAATAAAATCTAGAAAAATCCAAATAAATTTCAATAAGTCAAATAAAATTTTTTGGGATGTTACACCAACACAAACGGTTTATTGATTGTGCCAGCTGAACCATTTCTCTTGTCAATTTCCGTGGAGAGCAAGTTGTTTTCTCTTCTGCTCATGTCGTGTCTTCACGATGGCTCACTCTCAATGTCCTCTTAGTTTCAGAGCTTAGTCAACTACCCATGGTGTGCGAGTATCCCAACATGTTTTTAGATGAATTACTGGGAATCCCGCTGAACCGTGACATGGAATTTGCCATTGATTTGTTGCCCAGAATAGCACCTATTTCGAAAAGACTGTATCGCATGCCCCAAATGAGTTGGTTGAATTAAAACAATAGCTCAAGGAGTATCTGGATGTCAAGACCCGAATATGCAAATCCGGACTCACTGTGTATTCTGCACTAGTCCAGGGATCATGCTAGTGCACACAGTCAAACATAGATGTCATCACAACCATATACACGATAAAATAAAGGAAAAGCTAAAATATCAATAAATCTCAAAAGGTATGACCTTATGGTCAAGCTTACAATAGATTAACCCGAAGGGCTTAACAAAAACTAGCAGCGGAAATCCAAAGTAAAGCGTAGTGGCCAATCGACAAGCCCACAGGCTATCGAGTGGAGAACGAAGCCTAATCCGTGAAGTCATCGAAGTACTCTCCCTCTGGAACCTCCTGCTGGTGATACTCCTCTTCCTCAACTGAGCAACATTGGGCATAAAGTCGTGAGTACATTGGTACTCAGCAAGTCGTTTGTAACAAATGAATGCAATATAGTATAGAAGGCTTACCAAAAGAAGGCTAAAAGGTTAATTTGCATAATTGACAGTTGAAGGTAAATACAGTAAATAGATTGAAAGTGAACTTTAAGTAAAATAATAATAAATAATAATCAAAGGAATTGCAATAAACCGCTTATGGACCTCCCATCCATAAGCTAAACCAACCACTTATAGACCTCCCATCCATAAGCTAAACCAACAGTGAATTAACCATTCACTGTCTAACCGTAATTCACAAGTTTTCTGAAATAACTACCCCTCGTGTGAAATCACCGAGCATTGTCCATGACCGAGGACGCGGCTATTCGAATAGTTTCACACTCTACAGAGGTTGCACAACTGTACCCATACGATGTGATAATCCTCACGTTAAAGATAATCACAACAAGGCCTTTACAAAGTTCAGTTACAACTCAATCTGCCCACTAGGGTTTCGCATCACACCCCCCTTGCGCAACATGGAAATCAGCAACCATGTTCATCTCAATGGCAAGATTAAAGTTGAAACCTCCCAAATTAGTCAGCTAGGTCCATCCCATACTAGACATGTGGTTTGCACGGTAAGGCTCAGATCAATGGCGCACAAAGTTAAGTCCTTAATTCTACCCGGGCGAGGCTACCACATCCCCCAAAGTGCACCTGCACTTCCCCCTTTACTGCACGATCACTCGCCCGAGTGCAAACCAAGTTTGAATCTCCCCGCCAATGACACACCAACGCCACGGCATAAATTTTTCGTAAACGTAGCACCAACCACAGTTCCATATATCATTAAGTCAAATTAAAATTTAACATGTGATGATGAGATCAATCGTAAATTAAGCACAGCTAAGCATCTAATTGTACCAACCCATGTGACAAATAATCTAGCATTATGTAACATCCCAAAAATTTTATTCCTTATTAAAATGTTTATTGGATTTTCCTGGATTTTATTTCAAAGTCCTGATGAGAGAAAATTAAAATTTTAAATTATTAAAGGCCAAATTATTTTGCTGCATTTCATGAAAGTCAAAATAAATGTATTTCACCTTCCTAAAGGTCAAATAAGTAATTATATTAATTTTTAGGATTTTATAAAGATTTAAAACTTCCCCTTTTAAGTCAAATTGTACTTTTGCAAAATACAAATATCAAATTGGGTGAAAAATATTTTTATTAAGTCTCAAATAGTCCCAGAAGGTTCTCTGAATTTTTCTGGATTTTTTAAAATTTATTTGGTATTTTTCTGAGTTTCCTAAAGCTTATTTTCATTTCTGGAATTCAAAAAAGAAATTAAAAATCCTAAACCCTCCCGGGGCCGACAAGTGTCACCCATCGGGCTGATCCCCGCAGCTAGATCTGTTCCCAGCAGCCCGATCTCACTTACCGCTTCATCCCGCCTTCCCCTCCGCTCCTACCGACACGTGGTGTGATCGGGGCCGTTCGTCGTTGTCGGATTTTATCCCGCCCGTCCGCAGCCACTTAACCCTCCGCCCGAAACCCCAACGGCTTGGATTTAATCTCCGTTGTCGGATGGAATCGGGACCGTTCTCCTTCACTTAACGGTTCGCTCTTAAATCAACGGCCCCATTTCCCCTCCTCTGCCACCTGGCTTCATCCGGACTGTCGCCTAGCCTCTTCCCTTTTGCTCTTTCTCGCTGACCGGTGGGCCCTTCCTGTCAGGCCCGTCGTCCCCGCCGCCTTCCTTCTTCCTCGCGCCGTCCCCGCCGCTATTAACGTCCGAAACCGAAGCTTTGAAAGCTTTGGTTTCCATCCTTCACTCCCGCCCCCGCCGGTACCCAATTACTCCCCTGCATGCACCGCGTCCGTTTCTGGCATAAAGTCGCGCATTACACCCCTCCTCGCTAGGGCTGTGCATTTTTTATCCGAATCGAAAAAACCGGACCACAAAAACCGAACCGAACCGGTCAACTCGGTTTGACCGGTTTTCGGTATTCGATTCGGTTTTCAATTTTTGGGTTTTTTCTAGGTTCGGTTTTTTCGGGATTTACCGGCTAAAAACCGAATAAACCGAAAATACCAAAAATAATCAAATATTATGCCATCGGTGAGTTTTGAACCCATGACCACAGGTTTGAAAGCCCCCATGCCATCTATACCAACTGAGCTAGGCTAGCTACGTTGTTGAACTCAATGTATATATTACATATGTACATGTTTTCTATACTTCAAGTATATGTATTATCGTCTACTCGTCTCGCTAGTCGTTATATCGTTAGCAATTCGCGTTAACTTTGGTAAATATGGTATTTACCGATACCGCACCGAAATAAATTGGTATTTACCGAAACCGAACCGTATTTCTAAAAATACCGTATATAACCAAACTACTAACACCGTATTTACCGTATATACCGAACCGATTAAACCGAAAAAACCGAACGCACAGCCCTACTCCTCGCCATCGCATTCAACTTCGCCGCCGGAGCAAATTCGGGCGCCCATTGCCCTCCCTTCTCCGGCCTATAAAAGGAACCCCCGAGCACCCTCAAACCACACCACCCCTCCCTCACCTCTCAATCGAAGCATCCGAGCACCGACGCCATCCCGAGCCCGATTTTTCTCTCCGCGGCTCCGACGACTCTGGCGAGCAATTCCGGCCACCTCGGACCACCGCCCCTCTCCGCCGATCTTCCGCTCCGGCCGTCCCCGTCAGCTGTGCGAGGTACCAATGTACTCCCCGCACTCCCCTCTTCATTTTGGTGCCCTCAGCCGGCGCCGCCGCTCACCGGAGCACCGGCGACCCTCGGGCCCCGATCACCACCGCCGCCGGCCAGGCCACGTCAGCCCGTCGGGCCGACCTGGCAGGTGCGTGGCAGCCAGGTGGTGGCCAGATCGGCGCCACGCCAGCGCCACCCGGACGCATCCACGCCACCCCGCGTGTGTGCAGCCACGTCAGCATAAAGCCGTGACGTGGCAGCCCCGCGGCAGCCACGTAGGGCCACTGTAACATCCTGTTTTTCTGATATTTTTAAAGCCAGGATTTTAAAAATGAATTTTCTGGAATTTTCTAAATTTAATTGAAGCTTCAAATGAATTTTTAGAATTTTCAAAGATTTAATGTGAATAAAAAAAATATTAACATAAGCTGGAAATATTTTATTTGGATTCTTCAGGTCTCAAGGAATTTTTTGGTATTTTTGGTGAATTTTTGGGATTTATTTGCTATTTTCTAGAGCTTTTAGAAGTTTATTTGAATTTCTGGAAATTAAAAAGAAAAGGGGAAAATCCACCGCCACCCGATCCACCTACCCGCCACGCGTCACCCATCCTGCGCCCCGCCGCCGCCGCCGTACGGTTTCCCGCGCACCCACTCTCCGCGCGCCCGAGCCCGAGCCCCGCACCCCTCAGCCGCTCGATCCCGCGCCGCGCATCCCCGCCGTCCGTCTCCCGCGCCGCGCCGCAAACCCTAACCCTAACCGCGTCCCGCCCCGCGCCGTCAGATGTGCCACGTGGCGGCACCAGCAACACCCTCGCGCGCAATGCCGTCGGATTGCGCCTCGTGGCGAATCGCGCCGCCCGTAATCGGTCGAGCTCCTCGGTTCGCGTGTTAAAACCGCCGCGCTCCTCGGTTCGCGTGCCCATCGCCGAACTTCGCGCCGCCGCTCCTCGCCGTCCGCGCGCCGCGTCGCCGCTGAGACGCTCGCCGCCGTCCGCGTTGCCCGCCGCCGCCGGCGTCGCCGGAGCCCGCCGCTGGTGAGCCTCCGTCGCCCGAGTCGCCTCCGCGTCGCCCGTCGCCACGCCCCGCGCCTCGCCTCGGTCACCGCGTCGCCCACCCGCGCGCGCTCTAGCTGACGTGGCATGCCACGTCAGCGCCATGTCAGCACGAGCCGTCCCCCGAGCCACGTGGCAGCCACGTCAGCTGCCACGTCAGCCGGGTGACACGTGGCAGCGTATGCCGCTGCCACGTCAGCCCTAGCGCCGCGTCAGCCACCGCCCCCCGTGCACTGTTTGGTGGACCGCGTCCACCGTGGACCGCATCTCCCGTGCGCCCGGTCCACAGCACAGTGACTTTTCCAATTTATCCCGATTTTCTTTAGGTTTAATTTTTCAAGAGCCCGTTCTCCTCCGTCCTAGCTCCGATTGACCCCGTTCTTTTTTCTAAATTCATCTAAAATCGAGCTCTAGCTGTTGGTTCTGGTTTTGTGAATTTTGGAGTTCATTTTCTTATCATTTTATGTGTTTCTTTGTTTTCGGTCATTTTCTCTCTCGTTAGATTCGGATTCTGGAGGAGCAGGTTTCGCGCCCGAAGACCAGGAGTACCCCGCTGAGCATAACCAAGGAAAGTCATGTCCTTTGATCATGTTGGACCCAGTTTTACAACCTAATATTTAATTATTTTGTTTCAATTATATTGCATCGCTACTGTTACTCAAATTTCGTACTGGTAGTTATTACCCAATTGAATCTATCTCTCCTTGTTAATTTTGGAATGCCATGATGTCATTGTCACCATAGGTTGGGAAATTTACTAGTGATGCTAAATTAATTGTCACATGGGTTGGTACGATTAGACCGCTTAGCTGGCTTATATTTTACGATTGATCTCATCAGCACATATTAATTATTAATTTGACTTAATGACATATGGAACTGTGGTTGGTGCCACATGTATTAAAATTTGTGCCACGTCATTGGTGTGACGTTGGCTTGGTTATACAAATTGGTGTTTCACTCGGGCGAGTGATCGTGCAGTAAAGGGGGAGGTGCAGTTGCACTTCGGGGATGTGGTAGCCTCGCCCGGGTAATATTAAGGACTTAACTTTGTGCGCCATTGATCTGAGCTTAATCGTGCAAACCACATGTCTATTATGGGATAGACCTGGCTGATTAATTTGTAATATTTCAACTCAATTCGGCCATTGTGATGGACATGGTTGCTGATTTCCATGTGGCGCAAGGGGGGGGTGTGATGCGAACCCTAGCGGGCAGGATTGTGTTGAGGTAGAGCATTGTAAAGGCCTTATTGTGATTTCCTGAGATCGAGGCTAATCACATCGTGTGGGTACAGTTGTGCAACCTCTGCAGAGTGTAAAACTATTCGAATAGCCACGTCCTCGGTCATAGACATTGCTTGGGGATTTCACACGAGGGTTAGTGTTTCACTTATAACTTGGTGGTTTATGTTGGGAGTGGACAGGTAGTTCACTGTTGGTTTAAACTTGTGAATTGGTGTTCACAAGTAGTTCATGTTTATTCCTTTGATTATTCATTATTACTGTTTCAGTTAACTTTCGCTTTCAAGTTATTTATTATATTTCATCGAGAAATGCCTTTATGCAAATTAACCTTTCAGCATTCCTTTGGTAAGCCTTGCATATTATATTGCATTCATTGTTACAAACGACTTGCTGAGTACCAATGTACTCACGGCTTTACGCCTATGTTGCTCAGTTGAGGGAGAGGAGTGCTATCAGCAGGAGGTTCGGAAGGAGAGTACTACGACGACTTCACGGATTAGGCCGTTCTCCACTCGATAGCTTTGTGGGCTTGTCGATTGGCGCTCGCTTTATTTTGGATTTCATTGCTATTTTGTTAAGCCCTTAGGCTAGAGATATTGTAAGCTTGGCCATAAGGTCGTACCTTTGATATTTTATCAATCTTCGAGTTTTCCTTTATTATTGTCGTGTGTATGACTGTGATGATATCTATGTTTGACTGTGTGCACTAGCGTGATCCTGGACTAGTGCAGTTTACACAGAGAGACCGAATTTGCATATTCGGGTCTCGACAGCCACGCCAGCGCCACCTCACTCCCCGCGCGCCCGCCTGCCACATCACCCCTCTCTCTGGTCCATGGACTCGGTCCACCAAACCCGGGCCCACATGTCAGCCTCTGCCCGATTTTTAAAACCCTAGGGCTGACGTCATGCTGACACAATTAAACCGATTTTCCCTTATAAAAATAATTCGACCGAAAACTAAATGCCCTGCTGACGTCATAAACCTTTATTTTCCTTTAGAAAAATAATTCTTGCTGATGTCATAAATTCTTTTTCGGTTTAAAAATAATCCAGAAAATGGGCTTTTTCTTTTATTTTGTATTTAAACTTTGAAAGGCTATAACTTTTGCATTTTAACTCCAAATTGACCCATTCAAGTTTCAAAATTTTTCTAAAATCATGATCTATCTATTTTCTGGAATACTTTTGAAATTTTGAATTTATTTGAATTTTGTTTTTAAATTTTCTTTGAATTGGCTCTTTACGTTAGACTTTGACGATTCCGGAGAGTTCGAGCTCGACGATTTCCAGCAGGATTTCGACCAAGGCAAGTTACACCTTTGACCATGTTGCACCTAATATTTTAAGTTTATCTATGTTGATTTGCTGTATATGCATGCGTACTTTTGTTTAAATTAGTTTTAAATTCAGTTTAAACGTTAGATATACCCATAATCCTTTGACTATAGCCAATTTTGAATCTCGAATTCGTGTACCTTGTCACCCTAGTTTAAAACTAGTTAGTACCTTAGTATTGACTAGAAAATTTTATAGGAATGCTTAGCCTGTCTTAGAACAATTTTGGGTGGGAATAATCTTTCACATGGAATGACGATTTGAAAATGAAATCTTGACTTTGGTGAGTCAAGGGTGGTTTATGAAAGCTGTTTAAAAATGAAAATAGAAACTTATGATTTGGACTTAGGCTAATGGTTAGGTGGTGGGTGCCGGCATGCCTCGTGTTGGTGACACCTGGTTGATTGTCGTGCACGGGGGAATGTGGTTGAGCCTAAATCAGATTAAGGACCGTTTCTGTGATTCATTTTACGAAGTCACTTACTACCACAAGTCCGGTATGGGACGGGCCTGGCTAAGTAACTTGTGAGGTTCCATATATAATTCCGCTATAGGCTGACTATGAGCGCGGCGTAGGCTGTGGGAAGTCTCACATGGCACCAGAGGGGGCTCCAACTCGTGGATTCGAGTTATGGTGAAACCTTAGTGGCGACGTAATTATTTTTGGCTACGGATCATTGGAACAGCCTTGTCGTGAACTCTCTGCCACACACCAAAGAAAGTGTGTTTATCGCATGGCTCAAGTGAGAGGGAATGTCTTGTAGGTAAAGTTGTACACCTCTACAGAGTTTTAATCTATCCTGGATAGCTGTGTTCACGGTCATGAACATGCTGAGTAAAGTTGTCACAGATTAGACTTGAATTTTATAAAACCTGGTTTTTGAGCAAACAAATGACGGTTTTGGTTTTGGTCCGGGTGGATTCCTGTGGATAGCTTAGTGTGGGTCGGAGCCTACGCTAACGGTATTACTTATTAAAAACATTGTTTTACATATTGTATTAAAGTCCAGCTTTTCGTACTCACATTATCGTATTCAAATTCAAGTATTGCTTTTCCGCACATTTACCCTATTAAGCCTTCCTTTGAAATCCATTATGCATGCATCAATTCTGTTATATCTCCTGGTGTAACTTGTGTAAGCATTTACTTGCTTACCTTGGGAGTACTCTTTGTACTCACCTTGCTAAATCTGTTGCCAGACTTCGACGGCGACTAGGACGGTGAGGACTACTTCAGCGAGTAGGACGCGTCTTACAGTCATTCGCCTGTGGGAGGCTGGATGGGCTGTTCTGCTACCTTTATTGCTTTCCGCTGTTTTATTCCTTTTGTTGGCCTTGTGCCCCTATATTGTAAGACTTGGCCTTAAGGCCGTATTTTGTCAGTTAATAATATTCGTGGTGATTTTTGCATGATATACATTGCTGTTGACCCTGTGTGCACTAGCTTTTCCTGGGATAGTGCGATTTACACAGAGGGACTTGGAGTTGTTGTTCCGGGTCTCGACAGAAATGGTATCAGAGCAATAATGACCCTAAGAAGTGACCTTAGCTAGAGACCAACCTTAAGGATATATTTTGATAAGAAATGCTTTTTTTAAAAAAAAATCATCTCTTCCTTTGCTCAATCTCTTACCAAAACTGACTACTAACTTCTCTCCTCTTCCAAATTCTAGATGGAGCAACCCACCCGCGTCTCCCATGGAACCCTTGCCGGACTCTTCGCCGATGATCTGTACAACCTCATGCAGGAGCTCAACTTCCGACCGTACACCCTCTACCAAGGGTACGTAGGCATGTACGGAGACGAGGAGCGCTGGAGGGTGGAAGTGAAGATCTTCAAGGATTTTGCAGCCAACGAAACCATTTACGTTTTCGACGCCCACTACCTCGAGCTACCTTCTTCGATGGAGTGCAAGATGCAGCTCGGGAGGCCATTCGCTAGCTGAGGAACATCTACGCTCGAGACCTGCAGCGCACGGACTTTCGCTACTTTCCCATGAAGACTCCTCTTTGTGCTGCCAGCGATTTCTCATCCACAGAGTACGAGAGCAACCCCCGTCTCATACGACAGGTGGAATTCACCAAGTCTATGGATCACATGTACCAGACCACCCTGGATGAGCTACACACCGCACAGCAGAAGCTCCTCGTAGTGGAAGAAGAACTGGCCGAGCCGTGCAGAGGGCGAACTCCACCACTTAGAGCCATTTCAGGAGGCTCGGCGCAGCACTAGTGTCTAGACAACCCTGAGTCTTAGAACGTTATCCGCGAGCTGTAGTCCTTTGTTAACAGCCGTGAGACTATTATAATAAAATAAAAAGTTTTATTTGGCTCTTAATTTGTGTTTTCCTTGCTCTTGGGTGTTTTGTTGGTGGGATTGTTACAAGAACATCTCCTTTAGTTCTCTCTTCTCTCTAAATCTGGAAGCTCCAACAGATGGTGAACACGAGGAGGAACCCCAGCGACAATGCCAACCCCGGAGCCCAAGGAAGCGATCGGCCCCATCCCACCGCCTCACTTGTGATAGGACCGGATTGGGCGCAGCTGATGGCCAATCAAAATCAATTGATCCAGTTATTGGCTCAGACTATCAACAACCCCCAAGCTCATCACCAACCGGCCCTAGAACCTCCTAATCAGCTTTCGGAGCTCTTAAGGATCAAGCCACCGACCTTCGCGGCAGATGCGAACAATGGGCGTCGACGGTCGCTCGGTCGATCGGCAAGAAGCTGGACATATTGCAATGCACTGATCGAGAGCGAGTCCTGTTCGTCTCTCACCAATTAAATGGACCAGCATCTCAGTGGTGGGACACTTTCACCGCCTCACATGCCAACCCGCAGACGGTGAGGTGGAACGAGTTCGAGTAAAGCTTTCGCAAGGCTCACATCCCCACCGGCACAATGGCATTAAAGAAGAAGGAATTTCGGGCCCTACACCAAGAAAGCTGTACTGTCAATGAGTATGTGCAGAAGTTCAACCAACTGGCTCGCTATGCCTCAGAAGATGTGGCTTCCGACGAAGCCAAGCAAGAAAGGTTCATGGAGGGCCTAAATGACAATATATCAGTACAGCTGATATCGGGTGACTACACTGACTTCCACCAGCTAGTCAGTAAGGCCATCCATCAGGAGGGCAAGCACATGGAGATGGAAACTCGGAAGAGAAGGATGGCAGACCAGAGGAACAACTCTAGAGGTTCTCACAAGGTTCGCAGCACTCCTCCGCACGCGAACAAATTTAGACCTCAAGGCAGCAACTTCAAGACCTGGTCAGACAAGTTCAAGTCCTCAACCAGTCGCCCGCCGTTCGGGCTAGCCGCCCGGCGATTTTAGACCAACGCAACCCAACGACCGGTGGCAGTGCGTAAAAGCGATCCGCCATCGGATGGGTGACTCGCTTCTCGCAGGAACCAGGGCACTATGCCAAGGCGTGCCCCAAGAAGATATAGGCGACAGCGACCCTAGGAGCCTCCGGAAGCCAGAACCAGGGGCAGCAGAAGCCGTAAACCTTCATCAAGGGGAGAGTGAACCATGTGACAGCGGAAGAAGCACAGGCTGCACCGGACATCGTGCTGGGTATGTTTCTTGTCAACTCAGTACCAGCATCAGTTCTTTTCGATTCCGGAGCATCGCATTCTTTCGTATCAAAAACTTTTGTGGATAAGCATGGGTTGGGCGTGGTAACTCTTAGCAGCCCTATGATAGTTCACTCCCCTGGAGCAGAAATGAGAGCAGGGACCTTGTGCCCAAAAGTGGAATTGCTCATAGATGGGACCCGATTCCTAGCCGACCTTTTGGTTCTGGAATCGCAAGGGTTAGATGTCATTCTCGGAATGAACTGGTTAGCCAGGAATCAAGGCCAAATCAATTGTGCTACCAGATCCATCTCCCTCACCAATGACCAAGGCATAGAAGTGATCTACTCTCCTCAAATTCTGGAAGCAGGAGGATGTGCCCTCTTTCACCTTCAAGTCTTGGAAGGAGTGCCAATAGTGCGGGAATACCCAGATGTCTTTCCCGAGGAATTACTAGGAATGCCGCCGGATAGGGAAATCGAGTTTGTGATTGACCTAGTCCTAGGCACCGCCCTAATTTCCAAACGACCATATTGGATGCCTGCTAACGAGTTAGCAGAACTGAAGAAGCAGCTTAAAGATTTGGAAGACAAAGGATACATCTGACCTAGTTCGTCGCCTTAGGGAGCACCCATCCTGTTCGTCAAGGAAAACGATGAAAGTTTGAGATTATGTGTGGATTACAGAGCGCTCAATGATGTCACCATCAAAAACAAGTATCCCCTGCCCAGGATCGATGACCTGTTCGATCAGTTGAAAGGAGCCGGTGTCTTCTCCAAGATTGACCTACGGTCAGGATATTATCAGTTGAAGATTCATGAAGAAGACATTCCCAAGACTGCCTTCTCCACTAGATATGGACATTATGAGTTCACGGTCATGTCATTTGGACTGACCAATACACCAGCCTATTTCATGAGCATGATGAACAGTGTATTCATGAAATACTTGGACAAGTTTGTGGTAATCTTTATCGATGATATTCTCATCTACTCCAAGGATGAAGAAGAACATGAGCAGCATCTCAGGATCACCTTGGAAAAGCTTCGAGAGCATCAACTTTTTGCCAAATTCAGTAAATGTGAATTTTGGCTAAAAGAGGTTGCCTTCCTTGGACATATCGTGACAGCCGAAGGGATTGCTGTAGACCCTTCCAAGATAGAAGCAGTAGTAGAATGGAAGCAACCAAAGTCCGTGACCGAAGTAAGAAGTTTCCTTGGACTTGCGGGCTATTACCGCCGGTTCATAGCAGGATTCTCCGAGCTAGCCAAGCCCATGACCCAGTTGCTGAAAAAGGAAAAGAAGTTCGAATGGAGAAAAGCATGTGAACAGAGTTTCCAGACCCTCAAGAAAAGACTGGTCTCCGCACCCGTACTTGTTTTGCCGGACGTACATAAAGGCTTCGAGGTTTTCTGTGATGCCTCTCGCCTAGGCTTAGGCTATGTCTTGATGCAAGAGGGCAAGGTAGTAGCCTACGCATCGCGCCAACTCAAGCCTCATGAGTGCAATTATCCTACTCATGACCTGGAGTTAGCTGCAGTAGTGCACACCTTAAAAATCTAGCGTCACTATCTTATCGGTAACCGTTGTGAAGTATACACGGACCATAAGAGTTTGAAGTATATCTTCACTCAGGCAGAACTCAACCTAAGGCAGCGAAGATGCTTAGAGTTGATAAAGGACTATGACATCGGCATACATTACCATCCCGGAAAAGTAAATGTTGTTGCCGATGCCTTGAGCAGGAAATCCTATGCAAATGCGGTATTATCGGAAGAAGACCAGACCCGACTTCAGGAGGGAGTCGCCCGTCTAAGTCTAAATCCGATGGGACCAAGCATCCTCACCACCCTGGAAATACAACCTGACTTGCCTGATCAGATTAAGGAAGCTCAGAAGGTTGACGAGGATATTCAAGAAATCAAAAAGAATATGAGAAGATGCAAAGCCCCAAGATTCAGTGAAGATGAGTATAGCACTATTTGGTTCGAGAACCATATCTGTGTGCCAAATAATCAGGAAATCAAGACCATGATTCTGAAAGAAGCTCATGACACCTCATATTCAATCTACCCAGGTCGTAACAAGATGTATCACGATCTGAGGGAAAGATATTGGTGGGTTAGTATGAAAAGAGAAATAGCAGAGTTTATTGAAGCCTACGATACTTGTCAACGAGTCAAGGCCGAACATCAGAGACCAGCTGGACTCTTGCAACCACTGCCGATACCAGAGTGGAAGTGGGAAGAAATCGGTATGGATTTCATAACCGGACTTCCAAGGACGCAATCGGGTTATGATTCAATCTAGGTAATCATAGACCGATTGACTAAAGTGGCTCACTTTATACCAGTCAAAACCACTTACTCTGGGAGTAAGTTAGCGGAGCTGTACATGTCCCGGATCGTGTGTCTGTATGGTGTCCCCAAGAAGATAGTGTCAGATCGAGGTAGTTAGTTCACTTCTCGATTCTGGCAGAAGCTGCATGAAGAGTTGGGAAGCAAGCTCAGTTTTAGTACAACTTACCATCCCCAGACAGATGGTCAAACCGAAAGAGTAAACCAGATACTCGAGGATATGCTAAGAGCTTGTACCCTGGATTTCGGGAACAGCTGGGACCACTCATTGCCCTATGCAGAATTCTCGTACAATAATAGCTACCAAGCCAGTCTGCAGATGGCACCCTTCGAAGCCTTGTATGGCCGAAAGTGCAGGACACCCTTGCTTTGGGATCAACAAGGTGAACCTCAAGGAGCTGGACCGAACCTGCTGCAAGACGCAGAAGATAAAGTTAAGAAGATCAGAGACAGACTGAAGATAGCCCAATCTTGACAGAAGAGTTCTGCGGACAACCGTCGTCGAGATTTGACCTTTGAGGTTGGGGACTCTGTCTATCTCAGAGTGTCCCCACTCAGAGGAGTAAAAAGATTTCAAGTCAGAGGAAAGCTTGCACCAAGATATGTGGGACCTTTCAAGATCTTGAACCGAAGAGGTGAAGTCGCCTATCAATTGGAACTGCCACCAAGTATGTCAGGTGTGCACAACGTCTTCCATGTCTCTCAGCTGAAGAAGTGCCTCTGGGTACCCGCAGAGCAAGCAGCATTGGAAACCTTGGACCTTCAAGATGATCTCACTTATCAAGAGCAACCAATCAAGATTCTCGAGACTGCAGAGCGTCAGACCAGAAGGAAGACCATCAGATTCTGCAAGGTTCAGTGGAGCAACCACACCGAGGACGAAGCCACTTTGGAGCGAGAAGAAGATTTGAAAGACAGCCATCCCCACCTCTTTTGCTTACCAGTGCAAATCTCGAGGGCGAGATTTCTTTTAAGGGGGATAGGTTTGTAACATCCCAAAAATTTTATTCCTTATTAAAATGTTTATTGGATTTTCCTAGATTTTATTTCAAAGTCCTCATGAGAGAAAATTAAAAATTTAAATTATTAAAGGCCAAATTGTTTTGCTGCATTTCATGAAAGTCAAAATAAATGTATTTCACCTTCCTAAAGGTCAAATCTGTAATTATATTAATTTTCAGGATTTTATAAAGATTTAAAACTTCCCCTTTTAAGTCAAATTGTACTTTTGCAAAATATAAATATCAAATTGGGTGGAAAATATTTTTATTAAGTGTCAAATAGTCCCAGAAGGTTCTCTAATTTTTTTTTTGGATTTTTCAAAATTTATTTAGTATTTTTCTGAGTTTCCTAAAGCTTATTTTCATTTCTGCAATTCAAAAAGGAAATTAAAAATCCTAAACCCTCCCGGGGCCGACAAGTGTCACCCATCGGGCTGATCCCCGCAGCTAGATCTGTTCCCAGCTGCCCGATCTCACTTACCGCTTCATCCCGCCTTCCCCTCCGCTCCTGCCGACACGTGGTGTGATCGGGGTCGTTCGTCATTGTCGGATTTCATCCCGCTCGTCCGCAGCCACTTAACCCTCCGCCCGAAACCCCAACGGCTTGGATTTAATCTCCGTTGTCGGATGTAATCGGGACCGTTCTCCTTCACTTAACGGTTCGCTCTTAAATCAACGGCCCCATTTCCCCTCCTCTGCCACCTGGCTTCATCCGGACCGTCACCTCGCCTCTTCCCTTTTGCTCTCTCTCGCTGACCGGTGGGCCCTTCCTGTCAGGCCCGTCGTCCCCGCCGCCTTCCTTCTTCCACGCGCTGTCCCCGCCGCCATTAACACCCGAAACCGAAGCTTTGAAAGCTTCGGTTTCCATCCTTCACTCCCGCCCCCGTCGGTACCCAATTACTCCCCCGCATGCACCGCGTCCGTTTCTGGCATAAAGTCGCGCATTACACTCCAGCCGTCCCTGTCAGCTGCGCGAGGTACCAATGTACCCCCCGCACCCCCTCTTCATTTTGGTGCCCTCAGCCGGTGCCGTCGCTCACCGGAGCACCAGCGACCCTCGGGCCCCGAGCGCCGTCGCCGCCGGCGAAGTCGTCGGCCGTCGGGCGACTGGCGGTGCGTGGCAGCCAGGTGGTGGCCAGATCGGCGCCACGCCAGCGCCACCCGGACGCCTCCACGCCACCCCGCGCGTGTGCAGCCACGTTGGCATAAAGCCGTGACGTGGCAGCCCCGCGGCAACCACGCGGCAGCCACGTAGGGCCACGCCAGTGTCACCTCACTCCCCGCGCGCCCACCTGCCACCTCACTCCTCTCTCGGGTCCATGGACTCGGTCCACTAGACCTGGGCCCACATGTCAGCCTCTGCCCGATTTTTAAAACTCCAGGGCTGACGTCATACTAACACAATTAAACCGATTTTCCCATATAAAAATAATTTGGTCAAAAACTAAATGCCCTGCTGACGTCATAAACCTTTATTTTCCTTTAGAAAAATAATTCTTGCTGACATCATAAATCCTATTTTGGTTTAAAAATAATCCAGAAAATGGGCTTTTTCTTTTATTTTGTATTTAAACTTTGAAAGGCTATAACTTTTGCATTTTAACTCCAAATTGACCCATTCAAATTTCTAAATCTTTCTAAAATCATGATCTATCTATTTCCGGAATAATTTTGAATTTTTGAATTTTTTGAATTGTTTTTAAATTTTCTTTGAAGTGGCTCTTTACGTTAGATTTTGACGATTCCGGAGAGGTCGAGCTCGACGATTTCCAGCAGGACTTCGACCAAGGCAAGTTACACCTTTGACCATGTTGCACCTAATATTTTAAGTTCATCTAAGTTGATTTACTGTATATGCATGCGTACTTTTGTTTAAATTAGTTTTAAATTCAGTTTAAACATTAGATATACCCATAATCCTTTGACTATAGCCAATTTTGAATCTCGAATTCATGTACCTTGTCACCCTAGTTGAAAACTAGTTAGTACCTTAGTATTGACTAGAAAATTTTATAGGAATGCTTAGCCTGTCTTAGAACAATTTTGGGTGGGAATAATCTTTCACATGGAATGACGATTTGAAAATGAAATCTTGACTTCGGTGAGTCAAGGGTGGTATATGAAAGCTGTTTAAAAATGAAAATAGAAACTTATGATTTGGACTTAGGCTAATGGTTAGGTGGTGGGTGCCGGCATGCCTCATGTTGGTGACACCTGGTTGATTGTCGTGCACGGGGGAATGTGGTTGAGCTTAAATCAGATTAAGGACCGTTTCTGTGATTCATTTTACGAAGTCACTTCGTACTACCACAAGTCCGGTATGGGATGGGCCTAGCTAAGTAACTTGTGAGGTTCCAAATATAATTCCGCTATAGGCTGAATGTGAGCACGGCGTAGGCTGTGGGAAGTCTCACATGGCACCAGAGGGGGCTCCAACTCGTGGATTCGAGTTGTGGTGAAACCTTAGTGGTGGCGTAATTATTTTTGGCTACTGATCATTAGAACAGCCTTGTCGTGAACTCTCCACCGCACACCAAAGGAAGTGTGTTTATCGCGTGGCTTAAGTGAGAGGAAATGTCTTGTGGGTAAAGTTGTACACCTCTACAGAGTTTTAATCTATGCTGGATAGCCGTGTTCACGGTCATGAACATGCTTAGTAAAGTTGTCACAGATTAGACTTGAATTTTATAAAACCTGGTTTTTGAGCAAACAAATGACGGTTTTGGTTTTGGTCCGGGTGGATTCCCGCGGATAGGTTAGTGTGGGTCGGAGCCTAAGCTAACGGTATTACTTGTTAAAAACATTGTTTCACATACTGTATTAAAGTCCAGCTTTTCGTACTCACATTATTGTATTCAAATTCAAGTATTGCTTTTTCGCACATTTACCCTATTAAGCCTTCCTTTGAAATCCATTATGCATGCATCAATTCTGTTATATCTCCTGGCGTAACTTGCGTAAGCATTTATTTGCTTACCTTGGGAGTACTCTTTGTACTCACCTTGCTAAATCTGTTGCCAGACTTCGACGGCGACTACGACGGTGAGGACTACTTCAATGAGTAGGACGCGTCTTACAGTCATTCGCCTGTGGGAGGCTGGATGGGGGCTGTTCTGCTACCTTTATTGCTTTCCGCTGTTTTATTCCTTTTGTCGGCCTTGTGCCCCTATATTGTAAGACTTGGCCTTAAGGTCGTATTTTGTCAGTTAATAATATTCGTGGTGATTTTTGTATGATATACATTGCTGTTGACCCAATGTGCACTAGCTTTTCCTAGGATAGTGCGATTTACACAGACGGACTTGGAGTTGTTGTTCCGGGTCGTGACACATCACTAGTATGTTTTCCAACCTAGGGTGACAATGGTATCATGATATTCCAAATTATCAAGGAGGGATAGATTCAATTGGGACGATAACTGCCAATACAAAGGTTTGAATAAAAATAGCGATGCAATGTAATTTAAAACAAAATAATTAAATAATAGATTGCAAACTGGGTTCAACATGATCAAAGGACACGACTTGCCTTGGTTATGCTCAGCGAGGTACTCCTGGTCTTCGGGCGTAGAACCTGCTCCTCCGGAATCCGAATCTAACGAGAGGGAAAACGATCGAAACAAAGAAAACACATAAAATAATAAGTAAATGAACTCCAAAAATCATGAAACTAGAACCAAAAGCTAGAGCTTGATTTTAGATGAATTTAGAAAAAAGAACGGGGTCAATCGGAGCTAGGACGGAGGAGAACGGGCTCTCGGAAAATAAACCCTAAAGAAAATGGGAAAAACGGAAAAGCAACTGTACTGTGGAGCCGGCGCACGGAATAACCGGTCTACGGTGAACCCGGTCCACCGAATAGTGCACGCGGGAGAGGGGCGCTGACGCGGCGCGGCTAGGGCTAACATGGCAGCAGCTGGTACTGCCACGTGTCACCTACAGACGTGGCGGCTGACCTGGCTGCCACGTGGCACCTGGGGGCGGGGATTTGCTGACGTGGCATGACACATGGCTGCCACGTAGGCTTAAGGATGACGTGTCTGACACGTCAGCTAGAGCTGACGTGGCTCGATGCGGGCGCGGCGACGGCGGCGGGATTCGACGGCTCGGGGGCGTCCACGCGACACGATCTGGTGCGTCGGTCTTTGGATTTGATCGGACGGTCGAGATCGTGTTGCACAGAGGCGGGAGTCGGGCGATGGCTGACGCGTGGCTAGCGCACCGCGCGAAGCGTCGCGGGCGCGCGATCGGGCGGCGGGGGTCTTAACGCGTGGCTGCATCTGGGCCTTCGGCTCAGATCTGAGCGTGCGGCTGGGATGGGGCGGCCGGGGTGTGGTGGCGGAATGGATCGCCGACGCGTGGCAGGCGCATCGCGCGAGGCGTCACGCAGCGCGGCGCGGCGGCGAGGCGGCACGTCCGGCAGCGGCGAGCGTCTTTGCGGCGAGGAGGCGACGCGGGCGATGGGGAGCGGTGACGGCTCACCAGCCGGTCCGGTGGCGGCGGCAGACGGCGAGATGGGAAAACGCGGGCGCGAGGGATGCACGGCAGCTCGGCGGCGCGGCGGAGGCGAAGAGGGCGACAGCGAGGGCGGTGGCGACGGGCGAGCACGCGAACTGAGGAGCGGACGGCGTTTAAAACACGCGAACCGAGGCCATCGATCCGGATGCGGCGCGAACGCGGGGTGAACGCGGTGCGGGCACGGACGGCCAGGATGACGCGGGGGGGGGGATCGGACCGTCGGGGAGGGTTAGGGTTTTGATTTGGGCGGGGGTATGAGCGAGGTGACGCGTGGCTCGCGGGCGCAATCCAACAGCGGGGCGAGCGGCGCTAGGGTTAGGCGCGGGGCGCGAGCACGGGCGCACGGGATGGTGCCACGTGGCGAGGGGGTCGAATCGGGCCGTGCGGGACGGGGGAAGGCGGGGCAGGCCAGGCCGAGAGAGGCGGCGGGTAGAGCAGTCGGGGGATGGGCGACGCGTGGGCCTGGGAGGGGATTGGGCTGCGGTGAGCGGCGGAAGGCGGGCGCGCGCGGGAGATGGGCCGAGGGGCGGCGTGTTCGGCCGGGATGGCGCCACATGGAGGGGAGAAGATCCGACGGCTAAGAGAATTTCCCCGATTAATTTCTTTCCAGAAATTCAAATAAACTTTCAGGAGCTCTAGAAAATAGCAATTAAATTCCAAAAATTCACCGAAAATACCACAAAATTCCTTGAGACATGAAGAATCCAAATAAAATATTTCCAACTTATGTTGATGTTTATTTTACCCAGATTAAATCATTTTAAAATTCAGAAATGCATTTGAAGTTTGATTTAATTTCAGAAAATACCAGAAAATTTCTTGTGACACAAGGAACTCAAATAAAATATTTTTAGCTTATGTTAAAGTTTATCTTAATCATATTAAATCTTTGTAAATTTCTAAAAATTCATTTAAGCTTGATTTAAATTCAGAAAAATTCCAAAAATAAAATTTAAATTCCAGGTTTTAAAAAGCTCTGAAAATCAGGATGTTACACTAGAAAATGGCCCCCCGTGTTGTTTGTGAAGAAGAAAGGCAATAGTCTGAAGATGTGTGTCGACTAACAGCCCTTAAATGAAGTCACCATCAAGAACAAATATTTTCTCCCATGGATTGATGATTTGTTTGACTAAATGAATGGTGCATACGTCTTCTCCAAGATTGATCTGAAGCTTAGTTATTTTCAACTCAAGAATAAGCCAAATGACATTTTAAAGACTGCATTCCTCACCCGTTATAATTTGTATGAGTACACCATAATGTTATTCAGACTTACCAATACTCCCGCTAGCTTCATGAATCTTATGAATAAGATTTTTATAGAGTATTTGGACAAGTTCATGGTGGTCTTTATTCATGATATTCTTATCTATTAAAAGAATATAGATGAGCATAAGAAACACTTGCGTATGGTGCTCGAGAAACTTTAGGAACATCAATTATATGTAAAGTTCGGTAAGTGTGAGTTTTGGCTAAGAGAAGTGGGCTTCTTAGGCCATATTCTTTTTAAAGGAGGCTTTGTTGTGGATCCTAGCAAAGTTCATGTCGTGTTAGCTTGGAGTTATTGCTGCACCACTTGATACGGGGTCGCCCGATCTTCTCGACGTAGGATGGATACTCGCGGGAGTCTTGATGAATCGTAGCTATCCTCCAATGCCAATGCAAGGGACGAACACTCTTTAATCCGCCAAAACACACTCACGTCGATTTCGCCGACCACCAAGCGAAGATCTATCGTGCACCCAATTCCCAGCGGAAAGGCTGAACGATCTTGATTGAAGAACACTCCTAATTCCCTCACGGAATTTCAGCAACAACGATAAACTCGAACAAAGTTCAATAGATTGATTATTCTCAAAGGTGGTCTCCATTGCTTTGCCATCGACAAACCTAAGAATGCACCATTTAATGACATGAGGTAGTATTCTATTCTTATGAATAACAACATTATATTTAGTTTGGAATGAGTTCACTTGGCAATATTTGATGCGGCTCAATAACTCTTTCCAGTTGAATAATATATTTAACTGAAAAGTACATGACACGTGCGTATCCGCATCATCCTCCACTTCTTCAAGAAAAGCCGTCCTCGGCTTTTGATAGCCTGAAATTGTACTAAACAAAGAATACAACGTGTATGCATGGTATATATATTTGTCATCAACACTTCTTGTTAGCACATCATGAACATCTGAAGGTTTAATAAACGAAAAGAACAACACATACGCATGGTATATGTAAGAGTCAATTGTTGTGCCATTTTCATTATTTTGCATAAACCGATGAATATAGTAGCAACCAAAATATGCATGCATTGCAATATTGTTTTTCACATCATTCTCCCTCCCATAAAAGAAAGTCGTCCTCGACTTTTCTATAGACAAATCATTAATGGGGAAAATCAGATTTATTTGTTCATATATAGGAAAGAAAATTTTGAGCGGCCTCCATGCTTCAACTGCGCTACTCTGATTATTTTTACATGGTTGTACATTAAAGATCGAACAAGTAGACTTATGAAATCTTTGTAAATAGTACGTGCAATTGTTGAAATTAATCTCATTGTGATCATAACATAGCATAAAAGATTGTTTATCCATAATATGCGATTTCAATTCTGTAAGCTTATCACATGTAATGCAAATTCTGTGAACATAAAATTTGTTATCTACACCATAATCTCCAATCAAATTGAACTTATATGTGTAGGCATAGGTACTAACTAGTGATTTTGAACTTGAAATTTCAGCAACATTATAAATCACACTAGATAGCTCTCTAGGATCATCAAACATAATACAGCACAAAGAATCATTAGGAGATATTCTAGTAAGAACTTCCTTATGAGTAATCAATTCCACATTATGTAAATTGAGCAAAGAAATTTCAGAACATGGAATTGTTGGTTGATCAAATGAGTACTCACAATTACTCACCTTTGCACAATTAAATTCAGCACCAATAGTGTTACCTTTGTCATCCTTCTCAGATGATGTAGGTGCTGGGGGTTTAAAATTGTTAGGATGTACCCTCGGGGCAGCAAACACTTTATCCCTTCCCGTGGTTATCTCCTCATTTGGCTTCAAAGGTGCCGGTTGTTGAATGTTCAATTCTTCATCTTTAATATCAACCTGCACAATGTGACAAACAACACTAGAAGTAGATATTAATGTGTTAGTTTCAGATGCATCCTCACTTTGTCTATCTTGTAGTTCTCTCTTTTCTTTTGGTGTCTCTCTCACACTCTCAATTTGGATGCTCTCAACCTCACATATGGTGGAATCACCCAGCTCACTCTTTTTATCACTCTCACTCAATTTGGCTATGTGGCTCTCATCTTCACATGGGTTGTGGTGTATCTTAGGAGCTATATGTAGTTTTGAAATACTATATATCTCCTTGACCGAAGGGAAAGTCCCATGCTCGGTCATCTTCTCATGTGTCACACTAGTAGAGGCAGCAGAATTGAAGTATGGGTGGGAGAAAACTGTGGTGTACGTCTCTCCATAAGTCTCTTCTCCTCTTGAATAGCACAATTCACAAGATCTTGCACACTACCAAAATATTTATGTTGAAGTGTAGCGGCAATCTTAGAATTCAATCCTCTTTTGAAGTATGTCTTCTTTTGTAGTTCACTAATGACACCGGCTCGACGTAATGCATCTTGTAGCTCAAAATAATATTCTTGCACTGTATTACTCCCTTGTGTGATACTCTCCAAATAGCGAAGTAATCCTGTGCATAATAGGGTGGCACAAATTCTCTCCTCATGAGTGCCTTCAAATCGACCAAGATTTAATGAATTCGTTTCAGTTGTTGATGCCACCAACTATAAGCATAATCTTCAAATTCTCTAGTGGCACACATCACCTCTTGATCTTTGGGAAACTTTTGAAATCTAAATACTTTCTCCATTCGCGTTCCCACTCAAGATACTCCTCGGATCTTCACTGCCATAGAAAGAATTAAAGCTATCTTCGACTTGTTGTGGATGAAGTGCCCGCATAACATCATTCACGATGTTCGAGCGTAACACTTTCATTTGATGATTGAATTCAATGCGCATATCTTGTGCGAAATTGTTCATCTTGGTCTTGAGTTGCGCTTTCAAGGTGGAAGAAGTGGTGGTGAACTCATTGCGCAAAGTTCCCCTCAAAGTGTGGAATTGAAAACGATCCACCGGGGTATGCTTCTCTTCCATATTATCATCTCTACCTGTCATGATTAGTGGCACAAAGAACGCACAAATACCACAACATATATTCGATATGTGGAGTTCACTCTATCTCACTTTTTCCTCACCAAGTAAAGTTCTTACCTTTCCGAAGTGAATTGAGGTGAAAAAGAAACTTACACTTGGTGGTGGCTACAATAGCAAGTGATGATCAAGCGGATTTAAAAGTGACCCACAATTGCACGGCAAAGAATATTTAGTGGGGCTCGGTAAGGAAGTGTTTATCCTACACAATCTGAATTTCACGATGTTGTTGAATTAAGTAATAATCCAAGCTAGAAAATATTGCTTATGTGCTGATCCAAATGATATAAGTGAAGTATATGAACGCACACGCAATGATTAATGTGACTCAATGCAAACAAAAGGAATGAGCTAAAGGAAACAATCGGGAATATTAGCTCGTTTTGCACCAAGTACTAGAGAGACGCTAGCCAATTGCAATAATATGAAATTGAGGGCACAAGATTGTCCAAAAAAATTAAATACACAATCTGAATTTATGGACTAAGATTAACTCACCCAAATTCGGCCAATGCTTTCTTTTCTTTCTTTCTTTCTTTCTTTTTTTTTTCCAAGCCGTGGTTCTTTTTTTTTTTCAATCGGCTGCCTTCTCTCTTTTTTTTTTTGCTCTTTTTTTTATACTCAAGGCCGAACTAGGTTTAATTGTTCGTAGATTCTACGCTAGTCCAAAGTTGTTCAGCAATGTGTAGATAATTCTAGAACAGCCCTAAAGCAATTATCAAAGACTAGTCTCAAGGTTCAAAAGATTTAAGTGAAGATCTGAATATGGGCAACTAAGATTCTTGTGGCCAAATCAATCAAGAAAAAGGAAACCCAGATATATTCGGATGTAATATTCTTTCAAGATGCACAAAGATCTTATGTGGACAGCAAGAACAAGGTTTCAAAAAGTAAATTGAATCTACTTTTTTTTTGGATGCTAATTGAAAGATCAACTAGCGGATTTTCAAGAGTTTAAAATAACAACGATTAAGCAACGCAAAAAGACACTAACATCAGTACGTAAACAAAATTTCTAATGGATCAAAACTTAATAAAACTCACGAAAATAACATATGCGAAACTAGGGTTTGGATTTTTTTTTGTTGCAATTTTCGGCTTATTGGACTATAGGACAGAAATAAATCAATCTAAAAGTAAAGGGATAAGATCCTACCGAGTAAACCGCTCGATGCGGATGATGCGGGTCGCCCGATCTTCTCGACGTAGGATGGATACTCGCGAGTCTTGATGAATCGTAGCTATCCTCCAATGCCAATGCAAGGGACGAACACTCTTTAATCCGTCAAAACACACTCGCGTCGATTTCGCCGACCACCAAGCGAAGATCTATCGTGCACCCAATTCCCAGCGGAAAGGCTGAACGATCTTGATTGAAGAACACTCCTAATTCCCTCACGGAATTTCAGCAACAACGATAAACTCGAACAAAGTTCAATAGATTGATTATTCTCAAAGGTGGTCTGAGCCCTTTGGCTGCCAATACATGGCTTATATAGGACCTTGGGACGTCCATAGAGTCCACAAATCTAGTACAACTCAACCCTATATGGTTTTAGATACGAACTCTCACAAAAAGGAAACTAGATTTTACAGCCGTCATATTGTTTCGGTCATAACTTTTGATCCGTGATGAATTTGATGGTGGGACCAGATCCATTGCGTAGCCCTTGAAAATATCTTTCCAAGGAGTACAAGAACACCCAAATCGGACTCCGTTTGTGAAAGTTATGACCTTTTTAGTAAGTGCATGTTAGGCTGTCCCGAACCGAATCCGAATTGAATTCTGAGTTGAATCCGAGTTTGAATCCAATTGGCCTTGTGGGAGGTACGAATTTGGCTGAATAATCTTATCCAAAACTTGTAGTTTAAGTCCTTGATCTTCTCCCTTTTGCTCTCCCACTGAATGAGCTTTCTTCCTTCATGTCTTTGACACCTAATGTGGTTTTCCTCTTTATTTTGCGTCTCCATTGCTTTGCCATCGACAAACCTAAGAATGCACCATTTAATGACATGAGGTAGTATTCTATTCTTAAGAATAACAACATTATATTTAGTTTGGAATGAATTCACCTGGCAATGTTTGATGCGGCTCAATAACTCTTTCCAGTTGAATAATATATTTAACTGAAAAGTACATGACACGTGCGTATCCGCATCACCACTCCTAAAGTCTAGAGTTTTCTTAGTCTAGCCGGATATTAGCACTGATTCATTGAGAATTTCTCCAAAATTTTATGACTAATGACCTAACTTTTGAAAAGGAGAAGAAGTGTGAGCGGTCAGCGGCCAGTGAGGAGAGCTTTCAAGAATTAAACAAGAGGCTCACAACAGCCCCAGTGGTTGTATTGCCCGATATACACAAAAGCTTTGTTATGTATTGCGATGTATCTCGTCACGGCCTCGATTGTGTGTTGATGCAAGAAGGCAAAGTTGTCACCTATTTCTAACATCAATTACAATCTCACAAAGTGTATTATCTGACTCATGACTTTGAATTGACAGTCGTGGTTTATGCTCTCAAGATCTAGAGGCACTACCTCATCGGTAATTTGTGTGAACTTTATACCAATCACAAAAACTTGAAGTATTTTTTCACGCAACCAAATTATGAACCTAAGGTAAAGAAGGTGGCTTGAATTAATCAAAGACTATGATCTTGTCATCTATTACCATCCCAGTAAAGCCAATATTGTAGCTAATGCTTCACTACATCGATTGAAAATAGTTAACCAGTGTCACATCAAGAGTTTTGGAGGATCAACCTAGAGGAGGTTGAGGAGGGTTTTCT
Source organism: Melocanna baccifera (assembly GCA_036346265.1). Taxonomy (NCBI): domain Eukaryota; kingdom Viridiplantae; phylum Streptophyta; class Magnoliopsida; order Poales; family Poaceae; genus Melocanna; species Melocanna baccifera. The sequence continues at coordinate 27,676,717 of CM070693.1, forward strand.
TGCTATCCTAGTGCTACAACCTACCCTTGAATCTCATACCAAAGCCTATTAACTCAAAGATCAAGCGATCACCAAAATCAGGCATGATTTGCAAAATGGCAAGAAATCAGAGTACACCAAAAATGAGAGTGGAATGGTTATGCATGGACAGTACTTGTATATCCCAAATAACTAAGAAATTAAGGAGCTAATCCTCATACAAGGTCATGATTTACTACTATCTATTCATCTTGGGAGTACGACGATGTAATACCCCAGGATCTACATTACCCTGGAATGCCACTAAACCGCTCTACAGCTAGCCAAAAATTTCAAGATAATTTATTCTGATAACAATTTTCAGACATGAAACCTTAAGCGGAAGCATAAACAACTAAGAGAACAAAGATAACGACTACAAATTCAATAATTGAGTCAACCTCTAGTAGATTAATCAAAGAATAGTTCACAAATTTGTCATTATTAAATAAAATAATCATCCACGGTTAGCTAGGCATTTGGCTAGAATTCCATCGACTTTATTAATTCATGAATTGATGAACCAAGTGTGTTATTGTGGTGCCGCTCTACCATCCCATTTCCCATAAAAATCTTAGCAAGCAAACGTTTTAACAGGCTATTCAGACTACAAACAAATATACCACATCATTAAAGTATCCACATGTCCACATCCACAATGTGCAACCACATTTATTAACAAGCTAATTAAACTACAATGATATTAAGCATCAATAACCATTTCCCAAATGACCACAATTATAGCCTCAACCATATCTACTACCAGCAATAGTAAAACATTAGCAAATGAATCTTGATTAACTACTTCATATCATCCACCACCACCACTACCAATGACAATAAAGCATTAACATGATTTACCTCACTAACTTTATTATTTCTCGCATCCACAACTGCTAGCAATAATTACCACAAGAGAAAAGAATCTCATGCCACAATCACAACCCCTACCATACCTCAAGGGATGAACCACAATCTATGACCACAACCACTTTCTTCGTACCACAAGTGGCTCTTATGAGCCAATTCCACTTTACAACTTGAAGTTGCAATTGTTTGTAGAATAACTTCACCACAATATATTGCACAAGTATGCAAATGATCTTTCCACAATGCAATGCATATGCATGCTATGCTCCACTGCACCTTTACCTAACAAGGTAAAAGTGTGCATCATGCTACGGTAATGCACGATGATGTACCGGTACGATCGCGGCTATAAGCGGTGACATCCACAATGCAAATGTCATGATATGTTATGAATGATATGATAATCATAAACCACAAGAATTTAACCACGAAGGTGTACCACATAACCCACATTCGGTTCACCAAGATCATAATCAATCGATCTATAGTGAATTCTACCACATGGACCACAATATATTCATCGAGATTGCTACCACCACAACCACAAGTATTCACTAAGAATACTACCACTAAGACCACAATAATACTAACTTCAAGGGCATAAATATGATCCTCATGAATTTAACAATAAGAAAATACCATCATAATCACCATGCATTTACTTTCATACCACAATTGGCTCATTAAGCAGATTACCACAATACTACCCAAACTCATCAAACATATCAATTGATTAATATCATGCTATCACATTCTTTCTTAAAAAACGTGTAACCATGGCATATCATTTAACATTACGAAAAAATCATGCATATTGCAAGTAGTAAGAATAACGGGTTAAACGGTAGCACATCCGCTACGTTTACTTGCCTCTACCGGCCAAGCGACGAAATCACGCGCGTTCAGAAGCAAAACCGTCTGTCCAAAAAGGTACCTCTCAGCACACATTACAACAATGAAAATGCGACTCTCAAAGAAAAGATATCGCTAAGCCCCAGAATCCCACAACATCCTTCCCCGCGAAACGGTTCTACAATCTTCCCACTGCAACAGCACTGCTTAATATTTTTCTATCTTTGAAAATATAAAACTAATCACAGCAAAATATATATATCTTAATTCTCCACTTAAATACCTACACTTTTCATGTAGATCACATATTTTTATTTTGTTCTTAGCATGGTGATATCTAATGCACAAAACAGAGAATGTCCTCTGTTCTGAAAGTCTGGACAGCCGACTTGTAACGAGTCCCCAGAATAGATCAAGGCTCTAAAAATTCTGGTTCTTTTAAAGAAGCTAGATTACTGAATTCCCTACCTTTTTCTCAATTATTACCAAAAATTTAAAAATCATCTTCTACCCCTAATTCCCCTCTGAACAGAAAACAGCCCCAGTCTGCATTCTGACAGACAGCGGGGTTTCTGACCCTGTTACGCCCAGTTCCCACAGCCAAAAATTCTGAAAACAATATAGTAGATGCGTATCATTCTCCTCTACGATTTTCCTTTTGGGGAGACCCTCGGGAAAAATCGTTTTCGGGGCTTAAACAGCACGAACAGCAACACTGCATGAATCAATCTACAGGCAGACAGCAGGGATTCTCTAATCGGGGGTTCTAAATCCTAATCCCCACCAAAATCTTGGGCTAAGAACCCTAAAATAGCAGAAATCAGAGGGGTTGAGATGAGAGAGAATTACCTAGGGATTTGGGATCACCCTTCTCTTCCACTTCTTCTCTTTCCCTTCTTCTCCTCTTTCTCTTCCTCTCCTTCTCCTTCCTCTTCTCTTTCTTCTCCTTGCACTAGGGCAGCACCAAAGTGGAGGGGGAGGGTGCAAGGAGGGTGGGGAGGTGGCGGCTTGGGGTGGGAAAATGGAGAGGGAGGGCTCCCCAAGGGGTTTATAATGGAGATGCTAGGGTTTGGTAGGGGTATGGCACCCGTTTGGGCTGGCTGGCCCACCCCTCCGAACAGCCCAAATCTCTAAATTAATTATTTTAATTCTATTTTTATTATTTTAGACTATTTCAAAGAATTTATTTTCACCTCCCGCGATTTACCAAAAATCCGGGCGACTACGCGATTAATTTAAAAAAACAATGCCGAAACGACGTTCAGGATATTACATTCTCCCCACCTAAAAAGGATTCGTCCTCGAATTTAAGTCCTCAACCCACGAGATAAAAGAACAATCAAGGAAAGAACAACCAAAGGATAGAACATCCCAAGGATAGAATATCGCAAGGGAACAACAACTACGGGTTCTCACCCGCCTTGAAGAACTCGGGTTCTTCTTCTACATTTGAACTTCAAGCTCCGACGTCACCTCCCGCTCGGACTGATTCATCAAGAGGGCCTCCACATACCTGGTGGCCCTCTTCTTCATGACCAACTCCGACGAGTCCACGACACGCGCCGGTCGACGCCGAGCACCCGCAACTCTTCTGTCGGCTCTGAGCGGCCAACAAACCAAGAGTGAAAATCACTCGACAGACCAAAACGATCATTTTCTTTTCCTAACTGGAAAAGACTACGTCTCAACATAAAACAACTCAATTTGTAGATGACCTCTGCCAAAAACACACAGCATAAACAAGAATCAAGAGAGCATTTCACTACTCAAGAAAACAAATATTTCTCAATCTATTTCTTTCAATAATTTAGCTTCCTTCAACCAAGAATTTCCAAATCATCGCTCAACACACCAACAATGAGCTCAACTGAGTACATCATCTATGCCATTGTAGATAGACTCTACTACCCCCGTAAATCATACTCTAGCCCAGCCCTCGACCAACGGAATTATTTTGACAGATAATTCTTAGTGCACCTCAAAGATACTATCCACGATCCTCACACTATTTGAATACCACTCTGATCCACTATTCCCACACAGAGACACCAGGCCTCTAAAGTTCTAGTATAACCAAAGGTAAATCTCAGACTCCTACAACAATTTCCCGTATAAGATAGGGAAGACCTTAGGTGGAAACCCCTACCACTCCATAATTAACATACGCTCAATTCGTAACATAATAAATTATTTGACTCTAAGTCAACATTTTATTTAAATCAAATTCTTCCCAAGGATTATCCTACAGAGACAATATATATCCAATGCACCACAATCATCGTGATATTTAAGGCTTCCAATAAAATATCTACCAGACCACCATTATCTAGTTGCCATCACGCAACGCAAGCTTCGCAACACAAATCGATTACTCTTTCTCAGAAAAAGAGGTAAGAAAAAATAAATTCCAGCACACAGAAAATTGTTATCATTCACAGTAACCAAAAGGCCAAGAGAAAAAAATAAATAGCGATGAGGTTGGAAGACACAAGATAAGATCATCTGTATCTCAAATACTTCTAGTACAACTCTTTCTTTTAACAAGAAACAATTTTCTTTGATTATAGCATCCCACCAAATCCAACAAAAGAGGCTTGAACCAATAAAAGCATTCATCACGTCACTTTACTCAAATAATTTCGGCTACCCAATAAGTTATAAAGTCCAAAAAGATCCCAACCACAAACCTCAAATCCTTTAATCTAAATAGTATCATGGAACTAACAAATTCCTTTATTTAGAACATTCAACACCATAATCACGACTATGCACTATCAATTGTATTAACAACAAGATAAAATATTCTTTGCAAGAATCATCATATCCTCTTACTACTTCATATCTTCCAAAAGGAACACCATATATCACTTCATCATATTCTTATTATCTAAATAAGATTCCAACTACTTAACCTAGGAAAAACCTAGAGCACAAGCCACAATATTGAAAACAAACTCTTTAACAGGTTGATATTGAACATGACAACCTCGCAAACATGCTAGTATAAATCTCTTATTAGATTTTATACATTCACTTCTTATTGATGCTCAACTCTAATTTAGCACAAATTGATTATACTCTAGTCATTACTGGCAATAATTGATTATTATTTTTGTCATAGCAACATTCATGATCCTATCTCTGTTTCGCAATCATAAAAACAATGATGAGCATAGATTCAATATTCCATCTTATGTTCAAAAATTAGAACAAAATAACTTTAAACATCCATAATACTAGCTTAATAAGATAAGATTCCACAAGTCAATACATCAATCTTCATCTATTTCTTTGTACATGTTTCAACATTTTAGCATGGTAAAAGTTACATTAATTTAGCAGTTGTATATGCCCATCAAGTATGTAAAGAGATGACATATTAAAGGTTGATATTACTAAGATAATATTCCAACATCTCCTTACTTAACCATCCTAGATGGTTACTTAAGACCACATAATCCAATCTACCCAATAAGTTGAAAATTTAAACAGCCACAATAATCAAACCATTTTTTTATATTCCTCAATAACTGCATGAGTTCTAAACATGTATAGACAATTTCTTAATCATATTTCTTCAAGAAACTACAACAGATCAACATCATATTAATCAACTACACTTTCAAGGACGTCAGTAGAGATTAATTATACACCACACCAACATCTCAGCTTGATAATTCATACCTTATCAAATATTTATATGATTGTCACCTCCTACTTAGACACAACAAGACATCACCAAGGGTTTTAACACTTCCTTTTAGCAAAGAAAGGAATCAATCTTCAATAGCCGAAGTAACTAAAAGAAATGCACAAAGCCAAGGCTTCGCAAACAACAAACTTCCAACATAAAGCTTTGTTTTTTCCAAAATATCAAACGAATAAATAAGTCATATTTTCTAGTAGGAAAGATGGAAACAACATGAAAACCAATCTCACCAATTAACAGCGCTCACGAGCAGCAAAAGCATCTCATTAATCAAAAGAAAACAACAGTTGCCTCAAAACGATTGGAGGCCTTTCGGCACCCAACCACTGCAATAAACCACTAACCGCAATAGGTCAAGAATTGGCCAAAATCAACACAAGAAAGATAACAACTTTTCTAAGAAACTTACCCACGACATCCGCAACTAAGTTACCCGAGATAACTGCATCACTAACCCCATACCACGAACGGTGGTATAAATGATCAATGCCTAACGCAACAACTACAACCTGTACCTCTTGTCAACGACTAACCTCACTCATAGCAGTCATAGAAGCAAATCATAATCATGCAAGATCATATCATAACATAAATCATCAATACAACATGTCAAAAGCATAAATGCAATGCTTGACCCATCCCATCCTACTGTGCACTAGTGTGTCAATTTAATAATTTAATTACCACGGACCTAACGCCCGCTCTGATACCAACTGTAACACCCTAGGATCCACATTACCCTAGAATGCCACTAAACCGCTCTACAGCTAGCCAAAATTTTCAAGATAATTTATTCCGGCAACAATTTTTAGACATAAAGCCTTAAGCGGAAGCATAAACAACTATGGGAACAAAGATAACGACTACAAATTCAATAATTGAATCAACCTCTAGCAGATTAATCAAAGAATAGTTCACAAGTTCGTCATTATTAAATAAAATAATCATCCACGGTTAGCTAGGCATTTGGCTATAATTCCATCGACTTTATTACTTCATGAATTGATGAACCAAGTGCGTTATTGTGGTGCCGCTCTACCCATCCTATGAATACTCAAGAATCACCTGTAGGGGGGAAAACAAGGGTGAGATAAAAATCTCAGTAAGCAAACTGTTTAACAAGCTATTCAGATTACAAACAAATATACCACATCATTAAAGAATCTCATGCCACAATCACAACCCCTACCATACCTCAAGGGATGAATCATAATCCACGACCACAGCCACTTTCCTCATACCACAAGTGGCTCTTATGAGCCAATTCCACTTTACAACTTGAAGTTGCAATTGTTTGTAGAATAACTTCACCACAATATATTGCATAAGTATGCAAATGATCTTTCCACAATGCAATGCATATGCATGCTATGCTCTACTGCACCTTTACCCAACAAGATAAAAGTGTGCATCATGCTACGGCAATGCACGATGATGTACCGGTACGGTCGCGGCTATAAGCGGTGACATCCATAATGCAAATCGTTTTCGGGGTCTAAACAGCACGAACAGCAACACTACACGAATCAATCTACAGGCAGACAGTAGGGATTCTCTAATCGGGGGTTCTAAATCCTAATCCCCACCAAAATCTTGGGCTAAGAACCCTAAAATAGCATAAATCAGAGGGATTGAGATGAGGGAGAATTACCTAGGGATTTAGGATCACCCTTCTCCTCCACTTCTTCTCTTTCCCTTCTTCTCCTCCTTCTCTTCCTCTCCTTCTCCTTCTTCTCCTTCCTCTTCTCCTTCTTCTCCTTACACTAGGGCAGCACCAAAGGGGAGGGGGAGAGTGCAAGGAGGGTGGGGAGGTGGCGGCTTGGGGTGGGAAAAGGGGGAGGGAGGGCTCCCCAAGTGGTTTATGAAGGGGATGCTAGGGTTTAGGAGGGGTATGGGCCCCCGTTTGGGCTGGCTGGCTCAAAGTGGCTGGCCCACCCCTCCGAATAGCCCAAATCTCTAAATTAATTATTTTAATTCTCTTTTTATTATTTTAGACTATTTCAAAGAATTTATTTTCACCTCCTGTGATTTACCGAAAATCCGGGTGACTCCGCAATTAATTTAAAAAAACGACGCCGAAACGACGTTCAGGATATTACAGAAGATGTATTGGGATCTCTAGGAATGATTTTGGTGGCCCAGTATAAAGAAGGACATCACCGCACATATTGCCATTTGCGATGTATGCTAAAGAATCAAGGCAGTGCACCAGTAACCAGTGGAATTGCTCCAACCTTTGAAGGTTCCCGAGTGGAAATGGGATAATATTAGCATGGATTTCATTACCGGTTTGTCAAAAATTCGTAATAGGCATGACTCTATATGGATTATTGTCAATCGCTTGACCAAAGTAGCACATTTCATTCTGGTTACACCACATATCATAGAGCTAAGCTTGCTGAGCTCTACATGAGCAATATCATATGTTTGCATGACATATTAAAGACTATAAGTTTCGATTAAGGTCCTCTATTTACCTCACGGTTTTGGGAAAGCTTGTGTGAGCTTATGGGGACCGAGCTATTCTTTAGCATGGTGTTCCATCCACAAACCAAAAGCCAAAACAAGTGGACAAATTAGATTTTGGTGGTTATGCTAAGAGTTTGCGTGCTGTCCTATAGCACGAATTGGGAGAAATGCTTTTCATTCGTTGAGATTTCTTACAATAACAGCTTCCAATCGAGCCTCCAATATCTTCGTTCGATGCACTTTATGGGAGGAGCTGTAGAACACCTCTTTTCTAGTCTGAGGTCGATGAAAAACAATTCTTTGGATCAGCTATTATCTAAGGAGCTCAAGAATACATTGATGCGATAAGAAGCCGATTGAAGGAAGCACAATTTCATCAGAAGAGATATGTCGACCATCACCATCATGAGATAAGCTTTGATATAGATGATTATGTTTATCTCAAGGTCTCACCACTACACAATATTCACAATTTCCATGTCCATGGAAAGTTGGTACCTCGATACATTGGGGCATACTGAATCATTGCAAAGAAAGATGGAGTGGCATACCAATTGGAGTTGCCACCTCAAATTTTAAATGTGAATGATATTTTTCATGTCTCTCAGCTCAAAAAGTATCTCCACACTATAAGTAAGCTCACTCAATTAGAGAACATCGATCTGCAACCCGATTTGCATTCTAGACGAAGCCGAGCGACATACTCAAGGATTATCCTTGTTCTAGGATGTTAAGAGGTATTGGCTCTTGAGAGTCACTTGTGGCAGGTAATGATTCCCTTGTGGTTACTATGGTTATGGTTGCGGGTGTGGATATGAATGAGGTTAATGATGGCTAAAAGATAATGCTTTACCATTGTTGTTTGTGGTTGCTTTACTATTGTTGGTTGTGGTTGCTTTACCATTGTTGGTTGTAGTTGCGTTACCATTGTTGGTTGTGGTTATGCGTGTGGATATGAATAAGGTTCGTAAGGACTAAAAGCTAATTCTTTACCATTGTGGTAGTGGATGTAAATGGGGCTCATGAGAGTCACTTGTGGTAGGGAGTGATTCCTTTGTGGTTACTGCAGTTGTGGTTGTGGATGTGGATATGAATGAGGTTAACGAGGTTTAAATACTATTGATCTACCGTTGTTGGTAGCAGTTGTGGTTGTGGATATGAATAGGCTAATGAGGTTTAAATACTAATGCTCTACTGTTGTTTGTAGCATTTGTGGTTATGGATATGAAGAGGCTAATGAGGTTTAATTACTAATGCTCTACCGTTGTTGGTAGTAGTTATGATTGTGGATATGAATAGGCTAATGAGGTTTAAATACTAATGCTCTACCGTTGATGGTAGCACATGTGGTTGTGAATCTGAATTTGATTAACAGTTACTACTATAATGTTGTTAATAATAGTTGTGGTAGTGGATATGATTGTGGATATTAAGAATCTAATTGTTGATGCTTTATCATCATTCTATGAGTGGTTTATTGATGCTTAATCAACTGTAGTTTAATTAACTTGCTAAACAGTTTGTTTGCTGAGATTTTTATCTCACCCATGTTTATTCACTTCCAGGTGATCCTTGAGCATGTTTGGGGAGGGTAGAGTAGCACGTCACCATCACACAAGTCTTCATGCATTTTACTATAATAAGTTAGAGGATTTTTATTAATCATTTCACTCTCCCAGTCGCTAAGCAATATAACTTAATGATGTTAAATCGTGGTTGGTTTTAATGAGGTTTGAGCAATCAAGCCAGGTTGGTAAACGATATTGGTGTGTAGTTATATATTCTTATGCTATTTTACAAGCTCTCAATACATGTTGTGTTGTCATGCTTCTGTGGAGTTCCACTTTCTGGAAAAGTGTTGTCAGATTTTCCTTTGTAATCCAGCTGGTCGAAGTGTAGTTTAGTAGCATCCCAGGATAATGTCGTTCCTGGGTTGTTACAACAAGGTACCATCACATCAGGTGATGGGTTTTCTTACAGAGGAGCTTGACTCGGGTGTCAATCTCTGCAAGTGGAAGATTTGCATAGACAAATAAAGCAATCAACAATCAAAACTCAACATTATCCAAAAAAGGGTTTGCTTGTTATGTACCTTCCTCACAATCCTTGGTCTATCCTTAGCCCCCGAGTACATCCACATGAGATGTGCTCATTTCTTTAGAGGGCTAATGTGATGTGTGATGAAATCGTTCACCATATGCCAACCGGTAAGCCCCTTTTCCCTTAAGTCTTTAATAGCTTCAATATAAGGGGTTATCTTAGTAAAGTTCTTGGGGATCGAATTCCACGAAGGATTCTTCTTTGTAGCCTTCCCCATAAAAGAAAGGTTGTATTCACTGGTCATTTCCCAGTAGAAACACATCTTCTTCCAATTTGTCCATGACGACTGAGAGAACATCTGGATATACTCCTCCATCTTGTCATCGTGGAGCTTTAGACCATAGCCTAGTGATTCTAGTTTGTCTGCTCAATTCATAGTAGTAGCAAAAGATCTCCAGATCTATAGGAATTCTCAGATAAGCTTCACATAAATACATGAACACACTTAACATGGTGATGGAATTGGGAACTAGATTCACCAATTTCACCCCCAAACTGCTTGAGTATGAGTGTGAGAAATGGGTGAGCAAGTAGTTGCAGGCCACACCCACAGTAAGCCTAGAATACTGGAATTTGCTCGATCTCCCCTGATGACCTGTGTTGTCTAACAGCTTTGATCCACTTCACGAATTTTCTCTGAGGGATCTTTTCGGCATTGACCAATGACTTTAGCTTAGCAAAGTCCATCTCTAACACCGTCCAAATAGAGGAAGATTTTGTCATTTTCTCTAGGGGTTGGTTTAGATTTCGAAGAAATCGAAGGAAGGGGATGTCGGACCCCGGAGCAACGACTCCGGGATCCTCTGTGTAAATCGCACTAGTCCAGGATCAAGCTAGTGCACACAGTGGATAACAAAGATTTATATCATGCACAATGACATTTATTCATTAACTAAATATGGGCCTGGTGGCCAAAGATTACATCAATGGTTCATAAACCAAAAATAAATGTAAGCAGCGAAAGAAAACCAATGAAGCAGCAGCCCATCCTGCCTGCCCACAGGCGAATGACTGTAAGACGCGGCCTAGTCGTCACTATCCTCACCGAAGTTGTTGACGTCATCCTCTGGCAACATATTTTAGCAAGGTAAGCACATAAAGTACTTACGCAAGTTACACCAGGAGTTTTAACAGAGTGAATGCATGCATAGGGATAACAAAGGAAGGCTTATAAGTTTATTTGTACGAAAAGCAGTATTAAGGTAAATACATTAAATAGATTCAAAAGCTGAATTTGATACAGTAGATAGAAATAACGATTTAACAAAATAATATCGTTAGTGCAGGCTCCAACTAAACACTAACCTAGTCACAGGTATCCCACCTGGTCCATCATTTCAAAAGATTTCACATGGATTCCATCTATCTATATGCTTTTCAAAATCTCTTATGGATTCATTTTGTTAGTGCAGGCTCCGACCAAACACCAACTTATTAACAGGTATCCCACCTGGTCATGGATTCCGTCCATCCATCCATAAGCTTTTTCATAAATCATTTTAAAAACCAAAGTCTAATGTATGACAACTCTACTCAGCATGTCCATGACCGTGGACACGGCTATCCAGGATAGATTTAAACTCTACAGAGGTGTACAGCTTTACCCACAAGACACGATCATCCCATATTGCCACCGGATAAACACACTTCCTTTGGTGTGCGGTGAGGAGATCATGACAAGGCTGTTACAATGATCCATAGCCAAAATAGTCACGCCGCCACTAAGGTTTCACCACAACTCGAATCCACGAGTTGGAGCCCCCTCTGGTGCCATGTGAGACTTCCCACGGCCTACGCCGCGCTCACATTCAACCTATAGCGAGACTATAATTGGAACTTCACAAATTACTTAGCCAGGTCCGTCCCATACCGGACTTGTGGTAGTACGAAGTGACTTCGTAAAATGAATCACAAAAACGGTCCTTAATCCGACTTAGGCTCAACCACATACCCCCTGTGCACGACAATCAACCAGGTGTCACCAAACACGAGGCATGCCGGCACCCACCACCTAACCATTAGCCTAAGTCCAAAACATAAGTTTCTATTTTTATTTTTAGCTCATTTTCATAAACCAATCTTGACTCACCGAAGTCAAGAGTTCATTTCCAAAGTTTGTCATTTCATATGAAAGAATTGATCCCACCTAAAGTTATATTAAGCCAGGCTAAGCATTTCTACAAAATTTCTAGTTAATATTATGGTACTAACTAGTTTTCAGCTAGGGTGACAAGGTATATGAATTCGGAATTTCAAATGGGCTATAATCAAAGGATCATGGGTATATCTAACATTTAAACTGAATTTAAATCAATTTTGGATAGAAGTACGCATGCATATACAGTAAAACAACATAAATAAATTTGAAATATTAGGTTCAACATGGTCAAAGGTGTAACTTGCCTTGCTTCGAAGTTTGATGAGGTTCATTGAAGTTATACTCCTCGGAATAGTCGTAGTCTACACGTGAAAAATCAGAACAAACCAAACTCAAATAAAATCCAAATAAAATCCAAAAATCATAAACATATGCTGGGAGATAGAATATGAATTTAGAAATTTGGATGGGTCTAATCGGAGTTAGGATGAAGGAGAGCGGCTTCTGGAAGTTTGAATTCTTTGAATCAAAGGAATTCTTTGAATTCTTTTCTTTGTGAAGGAAAAGTAGTTGGAAGTTAAATTATTTGTGTATGATTGAAACTCTTATCGAAGGCATAGTCGAAGCCATCATCGAAAGCATGGTTGAAGCAGCGGTCGAAGTTGCGGAGGTCAAAGTCAAAGATAGAGACTCCAAGTGCAGGTGCAGTCGAAGTCCAAGATTCGGTCGAAGACCTGGTCGGGATTGTACAGTGGTTGGAAGAATTGGATTTATGCAGAGTGGTCGAAAGAATCGAACGGCTTGGAGAGGTCGGACGGTTTCGAGTGGTCGGAAAGATCGGAGGGTTCAGAGAGGTCAGAGGGTGCAGAGGTTAAAACGGTCAAAGAACCATGGTCGGCTCGAAGACGGAGGTCGAAGTCGAAGGCTCCAAGATCGAAGGCCGAAGTCGAAGTCTTCGAGGTCGAAGGTCGAAGGCTGAAGTCGAAGTCTCCGAAGGTCGAAGTCGAAGGCTCCGAGCAGTCGGAGTCTAAGATGCCTCCGAACAGCGGAGTCTAAAGAGCCTCCGAATGGCGAAGTCTAAAGAGCCTCCAGATAGCAGAGTCTTATGGGTCTTCGGGCGTCGGAGTCTAAGAATCGGATGGCTGGGAGAAGTCGGACAACTTCACGACACAAGATCCGAGCGATCCAACGGCGGCGAATACCGGGGAGGTGTACAAAAGAGGGAGAACAGTACGAGTCCGATTTGACCATGGCATAAGGTTTGGGTTACATAGAGTTGGCTGGCGGCGAGGGTGTAGCGAAGGCGAGACACGATTATCGACGGCGGAGACTCTCCGACGACGGCTTGCTCGGAGAAGGGGCGTCGAAGGTTTGCGCGGGCCTAAGAAAGGTTACCGGTGGCGGGGTACTCCAGTCATGCTCTGGCTCGGGAAAAAGGGTGAAGGAGGTGCGCGTGGTCCCGTCGAAGAATTAGCGGTGGTGGCGTCGGCGGAATAGACACTCCGGCGGCGGGATTGCTTGGCGGAGGGGTGGCGAGGTGAAGAAAAGAGAGAGGGAATTGCGAGGAGTGCATTAGTGCTCTCGTGCAATACCAGAAGTGGTTGGAAGGTGGTCGACGGCGAGGTGAGGCAGTGGCGTAACTCGGGCAGCGGTGCCGACGGTGTTTCGGCGGTGAGGAAACTCAACCAAGGGCGGTCGAGAAAATTCAAAAATTATAAAATATATACTGAAAAATAGATTATGAATTTAGATAAATTTAGAAACTTGAATCACCCGATTCAGAGTTCGGACGGAAGAGAACGAGCGATTGGAAGATTGTCGGATCAGAAAATGCTGAAAAAGGAAAAATCACGAATATTCCTTCGGAATATTCCTCCGTGAACAGTAAATGGCAGCGGCTCTTTTCACTGTTTTTGGCTGTGGCGCTAGTGAGAAAAGGCACGGGAGGTGAAGCCAATGGGTTGCTAATGACCCGAGGCACATGTAGGAAGTGACGGCACGTCAAACGGAGCACGATGACGACGTCTACGGTGACAATGACATAGGGTGTGGAGAGAAGAATAATTTTCGGGAATAGAACATAGAGAAGCAAGGTAACCACGGCGTAGAACGCGGTAAGGCGAGTCTAGAAAAAAATATCGGCTAAGCCGAAACTCACCGGAGGCTACGCAATCGTCGTTTGAACGACGTCGGTATCGAAACACGAAAAATTCAATATCTTCGTGCTCGGTCAGGCGAATCCAAAACCGTCTGAAACGTAGCCTCCTGGGATGATTTGGCACGTTTTGACGCAAACGGATTGTTGAAAGCATTCCCGGACAGGCGGGGACACGCAGTGCCATTTGCGGCAATGGCGAGGTGTCGGGCGCAAATATTTGTGGAAGGTTTTTGGATGAACGGAGGAGAGCACGGTGTAGAACGCGTCGAGACGAACTCAACACTGCAGACGGCTCGGTCAATTGACTAGCGAAACACGGTGGACAAGGCTTTATGCAGCCTACTGGCTGACATCGGCGTTCCGGGCAAACGGAGAGGAATTAACATGCGAGACTTGCGGTGAATCGAAGAGTAGAGTGTGGGGATCAAGATGCTCACCTTGGTTTTTGTCGGGCATGCACGGTCGGCCGGTGGCGACGCGACGAACGCGGACCCGATTTGGCCCACGGTGGCGACGGTGCTCCGGCGAAGTTCCGGCGAAGGCGAGGTGAGCACCGCATAGAACGCGACGAGGCGAAGCCAACGGTGTGGTCAACGCGCGCGCCCACGGACGAGGCACAAAAGGCCGGAGAATGACGCTTGGTACACAAAAATAAAACTTCGATTGCGACCAAACGAGAGGGAGTGGGGACTTGAGATTTTCGGGGTTGAGTGAGGATGAGGAGAGGCTCACGGAGCTCCCTTTTATAGGGGTTGAGGAGGTCCGAGGAGGGAGATCAAAGGACCATGTCCATGAATGGCATGGGTTAAATTCTCGTGAAACGGCTCATGAATGGGAGGGGAAACGTTGAGGGAATGAAAGAGCTTGATGAGAGGAAGTAAATGCAATTGATTTCGTTGAAAACCGTCGAGTAAATCACGAGTTATTGAAGTTTGAATGAAGCTCCAAAACGTGGCCATGGCGCTGCTCTGTCTGTGCTTCCGCGTGCACGGGAGGAAGGAGGAAATAGAGAAGAGAGAGAAAGGAGAGAAAAGAGGAAAAAGAAAAAAGAAGAAGAAAATTCTAAAAAATTCTAAAAAAATTTTTCTAAAGATCCTTGGAACCTGAAAAGATTTAAAAAAATAATTTTGAAATTTTGTGATGTTTATTTTAATTTTTAAAAAAATATTTTTCTTTTCTAGCATTAAAATAATACAATAAATAACAAACAAAGCTTAAAAATCTTAGAAAAATTCATAGAAGTTTATAAAGCTATTTTGAACTTATAAAAAAAATTCCAACTCAAATTTGAATATTTTTCTTTATAAAATATTTTTTTGTTTAACAGAAAGGCTCTTTTCTTCTCTTTTCTTTTTAGCAGAAAATTAAGCTAGCTAAAAATTTCAAAATTTCAAGAAACCAAATAACTTTGATTTTTATTTTAAACTAACTTATTTATTTATTTTATTTTTACTTTATTTTATTTATTTATTTTTTTTACTTTTATTTTTTTAATGTGCTTTGCAAAAAAAATAACCTCTTTTTTTAAAGCATAAAATCAGGCAATTTATTTTTTTAAACTTAAGAAACCAAAAGTAAATGTTTTATTTTAAATTAAATATTTTGAAATAAACAGCTGGGCTGTTACAAACTACCCCCTTAAAGAGAATCTCGTCCTCGAGATTCGCACGAGCTAGCAAAGGAATAGGTTTGGATCTTACTCTGCAAGGCTTGAGCTTTGATCTAGTTCAGACATCCTTTCGCAAACTTATATGGCCTTCTGCTTGTTGTCTGAAGGGTATTGGCGATCGGTGTTCCCGCTTGATGTTTTCAAGAATTAGGGAAGAAGAGACTTAAGATAAAGGAGGAATGGGGGTTGTTTTGCACAATCCAACAAAACACAAACTAGAAAAAAAGACCTTTGTTAAGATAATATCATGTAACAGTTATGGCTATCACCAAAGAGAAAACCCGATAGCTCATAACATCGTCTAATAGCTGCTTAATAACTCATCCTAAAGGGGCAAAGGTTGCCTTGGTGTGATCTTTCATGGCTCTCTGGGTACAAAGCGCGATCCTTTGATGCGAAGATTGGAATGACGGCAGAGGTAAAGGATTGCTTTACGAGTGGCTTCTTGCTTGGCTCTTTCAAATGAGTAACTACTTCCTGTAAAACGGTAGCGAAGACTTCCTTGTCCAGTTCGCTTGGTGATGAGTAAAGTAAAGCGGTGTCCCATCGTCTGATTTCCATGACTAACTTCCTGTGCAGGTAGATAGCTCGACGTTGGAATTCCAAACGACGAAGTAGTTGATGAAGGCCTACACTCTATCCACCATTTAGTGCATCTTGATAAACGTCCATCTATAGTGGTTTGAACAAGATGAGAGATAGAAATATGTTTTCATGTAATGACATAAAGATGAGAGAGATTTGAGATATAAGAGTAAGCATAGATTGAGAGGTAAGGATAAGCAAAGTTTTTTTTTGAAAATATTTTATTATTTAAGTTAAGTCCTTAAGGTTGAACTATTCTATTCTATCTACGGTCACGTCTTAGGGTCATTATAGCTCTGATACCATCTCTGTCGGACCCCGGAGCAACGACTCTGGGATCTTCTGTGTAAATCGCACTAGTCCAGGATCAAGCTAGTGCACACAGTGGATAACAAAGATTTATATCATGCACAATGACATTTATTCATTAACTAAATATGGGCCTGGTGGCCAAAGATTACATCAATGGTTCATAAACCAAAAATAAATGTAAGCAGCGGAAGAAAACCAATGAAGCAGCAGCCCATCCTGCCTGCCCACAGGCGAATAACTGTAAGACGCGGCCTAGTCGTCACCATCCTCACCGAAGTTGTTGACGTCATCCTCTGGCAACATATTTTAGCAAGGTGAGCACATAAAGTACTCCCAAGGTAAGCACATAAAGTACTTACGCAAGTTACACCAGGAGTTTTAACAGAGTGAATGCATGCATAGGGATAACAAAGGAAGGCTTATAAGTTTATTTGTGCGAAAAGCAGTATTAAGGTAAATACATTAAATAGATTCAAAAGCTGAATTTGATACAGTAGATAGAAATAACGATTTAACAAAATAATATCGTTAGTGCAGGCTCCAACCAAACACTAACCTAGTCACAGGTATCCCACCTGGTCCATCTTTTCAAAAGATTTCACATGGATTTCATCTATCCATATGCTTTTCAAAATCTGTTATGGATTCATTTTGTTAGTGCAGGCTCCGATCAAACACCAACTTATTAACAGGTATCCCACCTGGTCATGGATTCCATCCATCCATCCATAAGCTTTTTCATAAACCATTTTAAAAACCAAAGTTTAATCTGTGACAACTCTACTCAGCATGTCCATGACCGTGGACACGGCTATCCAGGATAGATTTAAACTCTGTAGAGGTGTACAGCTTTACCCACAAGACACGATCATCCCATATTGCCACCGGATAAACACACTTCCTTTGGTGTGCGTCGAGGAGATCATGACAAGGCTGTTACAATGATCCATAGCCAAAACAGTCACGCCGCTACTAAGGTTTCACCACAACTCGAATCCACGAGTTGGAGCCCCCTCTAGTGCCATGTGAGACTTCCCACAGCCTACGCCGCGCTCACATTCAGCCTATAGCGAGACTATAATTGGAACTTCACAAATTACTTAGCCAGGTCCGTCCCATACTGGACTTGTGGTAGTACGAAGTGACTTCGTAAAATGAATCACAGAAACGGTCATTAATCCGACTTAGGCTCAACCACATACCCCCGTGCACGACAATCAACCAGGTGTCACCAAACACGAGGCATGCCGGCACCCACCACCTAACCATTAGACTAAGTCCAAAACATAAGTTTCTATTTTTATTTTTAGCTCATTTTCATAAACCAATCTTCACTCACCGAAGTCAAGAGTTCATTTCCAAAGTTTGTCATTTCATGTGAAAGAATTGATCCCACCTAAAGTTATATTAAGCCGAGCTAAGCATTTCTACAAAATTTCTAGTTAATACTATGGTACTAACTAGTTTTCAGCTAGGGTAACAAGGTATATGAATTCGGAATTTCAAATAGGCTATAATCAAAGGATCATGGGTATATCTAACATTTAAACTGAATTTAAATTAATTTTGGAGAGAAGTACGCATGCATATACAGTAAAACAACATAAATAAATTTGAAATATTAGGTTCAACATGGTCAAAGGTGTAACTTGCCTTGCTTCGAAGTTTGATGAGGTTCGTTGAAGATATACTCTTCAGAATAGTCGTAGTCTACACGTGAAAAGTCAGAACAAACCAAACTCAAATAAAATCCAAATAAAATCCAAAAATCATAAACATATGCTGGGAGATAGAATATGAATTTAGAAATTTGGATGGGTGTAATCGGAGTTAGGATGAAGGAGAGCGGCTTCTGGAAGTTTGAATTCCAAAGAAATGAATAAAAGGAATTCTTTGAATTCTTTTCTTTGTGAAGGAAAAGTGGTTGGAAGTTAAATTATTTGTGTATGATTGAATCCCTTATCGAAGGCATAGTCGAAGCCATCATCGAAAGCATGGTTGAAGCAGCGGTCGAAGTTGCGGAGGTCAAAGTCAAAGATAGAGACTCCAAGTGCAGGTGCAGTCGAAGTCCAAGATTCGGTCGAAGACCTGGTCGGGATTGTACAGTGGTTGGAAGAATTGGATTTATGTAGAGTGGTTGAAAGAATCGAACGGCTTGGAGAGGTCGGACGGTTTCGAGTGGTCGGAGAGATTGGAGGGTTCGGAGAGGTCAGAGGGTGCAGAGGTTAAAACGGTGAAAGAACCATGGTCGGCTCGAAGACGGAGGTCGAAGTCGAAGGCTCCAAGATCGAAGGCCGAAGTCGAAGTCTTCGAGGTCGAAGGTCGAAGTCCGGAGTCGAAATCTCCGAAGGTCGAAGTCGAAGGCTCCGAGCAATCGGAGTCTAAGAAGCCTCCGAACAGCGGAGTCTAAAGAGCCTTCGAATGGCGAAGTCTAAAGAGCCTCCAGATAGCAGAGTCTTATGGGTCTTCGGGCGTCGGAGTCTAAGAATCAGATGGCTGGGAGAAGTCGGACGACTTCACGAGACAAGATCCGAGCGATCCAACGGCGGGGAATATCGGGGAGGTGTACAAAAGTGGGAGAAGAGTATGAGTCCGATTTGACCATGGCGTAAGGTTTGGGTTACATAGAGTTGGCTGGCGGCGAGGGTGTAGCGAAGGCGAGACACGATTATCGACGGCGGAGACTCTCCGACGACGGCTTGCTCGGAGAAGGGGCGTCGAAGGTTTGCGCGGGCCTAAGAAAAGTTACCGACGGCGGGGTACTCCAGTCATGCTCTGGCTTGGGAAAAAGGGTGAAGGAGGTGCGCGTGGTCCCGTCGAAGATTTGGCGGTGGTGGCGTCGGCGGAATAGACACTCCGGCGGCGGGATTGCTTGGTGGAGGGGTGACGAGGTGAAGAAAAGAGAGAGGGGATTGCGAGGAGTGCATTGGTGCTCTCATGCAATACCAGAAGTGGTTGGACGGTGGTCGGCGGCGAGGTGAGGCAGTGGCGTACCTCGGGCAGCGGTGCCGACGGTGTTTCGGCGGTGAGGAGACTCAACCAAGGGCGGTCGAGAAAATCCAAAAATTATAAAATATATATTGAAAAATAGATTATAAATTTAGATGAATTTAGAAACTTGAATCACCCGATTCAGAGTTCGGACGGAAGAGAACAAGCGATTGGAAGATTGTCGGATCAGAAAATGCTGAAAAAGGAAAAATCACGAATATTCCTTCGGAATATTCCTCCGAGAACAGTAAATGGCAGCGGCTCTTTTCACTGTTTTTGGCTGTGGCGCTAGTGAGAAAAGGCACGGGAGGTGAAGCCAATGGGTTGCTAATGACCCGAGGCATATGTAGGAAGTGACGGCACGTCAAACGGAGCACGATGACGACGTCTACGGTGATAATGACATAGGGTGTGGAGAGAAGAATAATTTTCGGGAATAGAACATGGAGAAGCAAGGTAACCACGGCGTAGAACGCGGTAAGGCGAGTCTAGAAAAAAATATCGGCTAAGCCGAAACTCACCGGAGGCGACGCAATCGTCGTTTGAACGACGTCGGTATCGAAATACGAAAAATTCACTATCTTCGTGCTCGGTCAGGCGAATCCAAAACCGTCTGAAACGTAGCCTCCTGGGATGGTTTGGCACGTTTTGACGCGAACGGATTGTTGAAAGCATTCCCGGACAGGCGGGGACGCGCAGTGCCATTTGCGGCAATGGCGAGGTGTCGGGCGCAAATATTTGTGGAAGGTTTTTGGATGAACGGAGGGGAGCACGGTGTAGAACGCGTCGAGACGAACTCAACGCCGCAGACGGCTTGGCCAACGGACTAGCGAAACACGGTGGACAAGATTTTATGCAGCCTACTGGCTGGCATCGGCGTTCCGGGCAAACGGAGAGGAATTAACATGCGAGACTTGCGGTGAATCGAAGAGTAGAGCGTGGGGATCGTGATGCTCACCTTGGTTTTTGTCGGGCATGCACGGTCGGCCGATGGCGATGCGACGAACGCGGACCCGATTTGGCCCACGGTGGCGACGGTGCTCCGGCGAAGTTCCGGCGAAGGCGAGGTGAGCACCGCGTAGAACGCGATGAGGCGAAGCCAACGATGTGGTCTAACGTGGCGGCGCTCCACCGGACGAGGCACAAAAGGCCGGAGAACGACGCTTGGTACACAAAAATAAAACTTCGATTGCGACCAAACGAGAGGGAGTGGGGATTTGAGATTTTCGGGGTTGAGTGAGGATGAGGAGAGGCTCACGGGGCTCCCTTTTATAGCAGTTGAGGAGGTCCGAGGAGGGAGATCAAAGGACCATGTGCATGAATGGCATGGATTAAATTCTCGTGAAACGGCTCATGAATGGGAGGGGGAACGTTGGGGGAATGAAAGAGCTTGATGAGAGGAAGTAAATGCAATTGATTTCATTGAAAACCGTCGAGTAAATCACGAGTTATTGAAGTTTGAACGAAGCTCCAAAACGTGGCCATGACGCTGCTCTGTCTGTGCTTGCGCGTGCACGGGAGGAAGGAGGAAATAGAGAAGAGAGAGAAAGGAGAGAAAAGAGGAAAAAGAAAAAGAAGAAGAAAATTCTGAAAAATTCTAAAAAAAAATTTTCTAAAGATCCTTGGAACCTGAAAAGATTTAAAAAAATAGTTTTGAAATTTTTTGATGTTTATTTTAATTTAAAAAAAATGTTTTTCTTTTCTAGCATTAAAATAATACAATAAATAACAAATAAATCTTAAAAATCTTAGAAAAATTCATAGAAGTTTATAAAGCTATTTTGAACTTATAAAAAAATTCCAACTCAAATTTGAATATTTTTCTTTATAAAATATTTTTTTGTTTAACAGAAAGGCTCTTTTCTTCTCTTTTCTTTTTAGCAGAAAATTAAGCTAGCTAAAAATTTTAAAATTTCAAGAAACCAAATAAATTTGATTTTTATTTTAAACTAACTTATTTATTTATTTTATTTTTACTTTATTTACTTTATTTTTTTTACTTTTATTTTTTTAATGTGCTTTGCAAAAAAAAATAACCTCTTTTTTTTAAAGCATAAAATCAGGCAATTTATTTTTTTAAACTTAAGAAACCAAAAGTAAATGTTTTATTTTAAATTAAATATTTTGAAATAAACAGCTGGGCTGTTACAGGGGATGACATAGTTGGCAGCGGAAAACTCAAAGAGTAGCGGAATTGAAGGGGAAAGTAAGAACCCCAAAAGTTACCCCGTAGTAAGTTTTTGTAGCCACATTAGTCAGTTACTAATCTTAGGAACTCAACGATTACTACAACTTCGGGAACCGCTCCAGTCGATAGAATGGTGAGAGTCGATTGGAATTCTTAAATTCATATGTCAGAAACCCATATGTCTTTTCAACTCAAGACAAACTATCTTCTTGACCAAGTCTACTTCTGGTTGAATGAAATTTAAAAGGCATTACTTTCGATCTTCACTCGTCTACGACCTCTCTTTCTCAAGTAAGTTACTTGCACTTGAAGTTGGGTGGCTAGATGACGAAGATATAATAATCCTCAAATTATTATTTATCTATAACTAATATGATTACATCATTATATTCCTTAAGTATACCTCTTATTCGTAAGGGAGAAACTTAACCAGGTGATCATAAGCCTTTCTACGACCACTCCTTAGTTGTAAGTCTTTCCACAATCACTTCATAATAGCAAATCTTTTCTACGAGCATGATATAGTCGTAAATCATTCTATGACCACTCCCGTGGTCATAGACTCTTCTACGACAACCCATTACACTATGAATCTGTTTGACAAAATAGTTAATGTACGCAGTTGTTTTTTTGAATAACTGCACATAACTTATCCTTACTTCTGACATTAACTATTTGACGGTGAAGAGACATCACGTCGTTGACAATAACTTTCATGATGGTTACTCATTCAAAACCTTAAGGCATCTTTTGGCATGGAGCAACCATCACCTCTTTGTGTACTATATAAGGGCTGACGTCAGGAAAGCAAAGGGGAGAACAAAGGACAAAGTAGTGTTAGGTATCTAGCATTACGCTTTCTCTTCATTGTTATCAGTATACTCGGAAATAGCCACACAAGAGTAGGGATATTCTACTCTCTGGAGAAGGCCTGAACTATTTTAAAATCCCTGTGTCTTTGTCAATGTGAACGGTAGATAGGATATTCCCTGAACCAAATAAATCATAGTAAGATTGGTACTAAAATATCAATAGTTGCCATGGAAGATACGAGAGAGAATGAAACATGAGGTCTCTGGTCTGTAGATCGATCCAAGGTTGAAGATGCAGTGTTTAGGGCTAAGGAATAAAAGAGAGGAAAGTGAGGACAAGTCAACAAAATTGACAAGCCAACCTGGTGACTATTTTGCTTGGGACGCCCATGTTAAGTGAGGCTCCTCCGGGAGCAAGTCTGGGAGGGGTGACTATACGGCAAGTTTTTTAGCTTTAATAAATAGCAAATAAACTCTAAAAAACTAAAAAAAAAGCACAAAATTCCTTCCAACACAAGGAACCCAAATAAAATAGGTGTATTTTCATATATCACCTCAAGGTAGAACACCTAAGGAATTGAGGCAAAAACAATTGGATCAAGAAATCACTCGAAAAGGCCAAATCAAATGAAAACTAGGCAACTTCAAGAACTTGCCAAACCTAATATATAGATGGATAGAGATTGATTTCCAAGGTATATCTTCATTACTTACACATCCTTGGTATACAGCAAGATCAACATGGGGAGAGGCAAGATCAAAACCATCCAAACACAATAGCAAATCAACCAAAACAAAAGGGATCCATGAGATAAACAAAGTTGATATATTGCTGCATGAAATACTCACACTTCTGAAAGCACTCCATAATACTCACACTTCTGAAACCCTATCCCGTTAATGCTAGGATGGTTGGATGGTTAACTTACAAGTCTCCATCCAAACCCATCAAATAGACAAGTCAATCAGCCCCATCTAACCCTAATAGATACTATTTAATTATTATAAATGGGGAAACTCGTTAACCCCACACAATATGGGTTTTACACATATATTACACTTATGCACGCTTTTCAAAGTATATAAGTCTGAATCCTCTAAATCCTTAGCCTTTGATCCACTTGATCATCTCAACACCTCCTTGACCTAAATCACCTTTCCAAGCAATTGCCATGCTTGCTATGTGTAGCTACACCAATGGCTTGCAACACATTAGCAAGTCTCTTTCATTTTGATTCCACTGGACCAACGCCTCATATGGACAGGACACATGGTGCAACCCGTCGCTCGAACTTTCATTCAATATTTTACGCCTTTCTTGTGCCATGCTTGAACTCAGCCATCTCACCCAGCATCATTGATTGTTCTAAGCCTCGACTTCTCCATGAGCGTAGCCCCGATCCTCACTATTAACTATGGTTGACTCCAAACGCTCCTACACATCCAAAGATCAAGAAATCATTTTTAGGCATATGTTCTTCACAACTTAATCCACGTTAGCTGAAATATGCATCATACCACACATATATGTACAGACCTAGATCAAACCAAATCATCTCATGACTCAAATTTTCCAAAATTATCCATTTCGCCCAAATCAACACAATCTGGCCAATCATACTGTTGCCTCTGCAAGCTGTCCAGAAAAATATGCAAATTTTCAAATCCTAAATTTTTACTTCTCCAAAATGATAATAGTTCATCACAATAAAACCCTGGACCTTTTCACATGATCCTTCAAGAGTGGATCCCAAGATGTCCTAGGATCACATATGGCCACTCCTCTCATGATGGGAAGGGCAGAGAGAGTGTGGGCTCCAAGCTATCACTGGGATCACATATATGTGGAATGTGCAGGCCTCAGTCCTCAACCCCTCATCAATTTCCATCTTTGACTCTTAGCCTCTTCCCAAATGGCGATAAAGAACTTCCCATCACATGTTGGATGGTGATGTAGCTGCCCACGTGAAAGCGAAGTTGTTGGCACCCATGAATTAGTATGATTTCATTAGCTTCTATCCATAAAACTTTTCCTGGCTACTAACAACCCTCATTACTTGCTTCCATTTCCCAATCTCATTATCACCCCCACCTCCAACACTATGGATAGCTATTGATCACTGCATCCTCGCTAATTTTTGTTATGGGTAACAATCCTATTGCATGCCACTTCATTGTTGACCTCCATCCCTATTATAACTACTACTATAACCTCTGCCACCAACCCTTCCTTTGTTGTGTTGCTCTCCCCATAGTTGTCCATAGCAAACTGCTATGAACATCACAACTTTCTTGCTTCATCTCCTTCCATGACCTCCTCCCCTGCAAGACAACGCCACCGCACCTCATCGTCTATGCTGCCAAATCCTTTGTCCACTAGTCTACCAAAGCTATGAATGGTGAACTACTGCTACCAATGATCAGGACATCAACACTACCATGTATGTATCCCAACCAATGCAGCCTAGAGAGATAAAGAGGAAGAGTTTCTCCAAACATAATTCATCTTTAGATATGGAAAATAAAATAGAGTTATCAAGATCCTATAACCCAATTAGAGGGCTAAACAAATTCAAACTGAGGTGAAATCTAGCATCACTTTGTTAAATAATGATATTAATGACAAATGATATGTCGACAATTCATATGTTAGAATTATTTTGTTGGTGTCAATTAGGCATGGAATGAAATGCCTAAGATGGGTGTCTTGTAACACCCTAGGAACCATATTACCCTAAAATGCTACTAAACTACACCATGACTAGCCAGGATACAAGAACGTTCTGGCAGCATCTTCCCAATATAATGAAAACTACGCGGAAGTATAACAATACCATAAGTAATGGAAGATATTTAAAATGTTCAACCGCTAAGATCATAAGCAATTAAATCCAACCACATTCTAGCATTATTAAATAATAGTGCTCAACAATGAGGAGATAGAAAACGATTAAAGACTCCTCTAAATTATTATAGCAAAATTCATAAAATGATGTGTAATAGTGACGTGCCGCTCTACCCTTCCCATGCATGCTCAAGGATCACCTGGGAGGGGAAAAAACAAGAGTGAGATAAAATCTTAGCAAGCAAACTATTTAACAAGTTAATTAAACTACGATTGATTAAGCATCAATAATTAATTTCTCAATAGTTGTATTCATATCCACAATCACAATTACTACCAACAATAGTAAAGCATTAGCAATTAAGCCTTGTTTACCTACTTCATAACCACAACCACCACTACTACCAACATCAGTAAAGCATTAGCATGTATTTCTCACTAACTTTATTATTTTTCACAACCACATCCGTCATCAACAATTACCACAAGAGAAATACCTCATGCCACAACCGCAACCACAACCATACCACCAGAGGGTGAACCCCACTTCACAACCACAAGCCTCATACCATAGGTGACTTTCTTGAGCCAATTCCACATAAAATCTAAGAAATTGCTTATGTATGCAAATAATTCCATAACAAATTGCATATATATGCAAATGATCCATCCACAAGAAAATGCATATGTATGCATATGATCCACTGCATCCTTATCCAACAAGGTAAGAGTGTGCATCGTACTACGACAATATACTATGATGTACCGGTACTGTCACGGCTAAGTGCGGCGATATCTACGATGCAAATGACATGCTATGATATGCATGATATAACATAATGATTCATAAGAATTTAACCACATAGACCACAATTGATTCATAAAGAATAGTACCTCATAAACCACATTTGATTTCTAAGAATACTACCACATAAACATCATTTGTTTCATTAAGAGTATTACCACATAAACCACATTCAATTCATCAAGAACATAAACATTTGATTCATAAAGAATACTACCACATAGACCACAATATATAATGGAGCATGTAGCACAGCAAGGCATCTTGATTTAAAGGAATTAATAGCCAATCATTCAATATTTAAAATGGAGGTAGCAAAATTAACAGGTTAAACTGTAGCAACAACTGATACGTTTATTTGCTTTTACCGAAGGGATGGAAGCCACAAGCACGGTCGGGAGCAAAAACACCTGTTCATAGGTCACCACTCAGCACAAATCCACAACATAACATCCACAACTGATAAATAGACCATCGCTAAGCCCAAAACCCAATAATTCCCTCTCAGCTCGTCGTTTCCACGCTCAGCCCACTGCAGCAATGCTGCTTGTTTTTTTTGTATCTTTTAATCCACTAGGTCAATCAGAGCAAAAAATAATATTTCTAGAAACTACAGAAAGAAGACTACAACTTTCAAGAAGACACCCTATTTTTATTCTGCTGTTAAAGGGGTGTAAAACACCACGAAAAATAGAGGACAGACTCTGCATCAGTGTTCTGGCCAGCAAGATTCTATCGATCACCACCCATTGTACACTGGTCTAAAAATTATGAAATTTTCACAAAAGCTAGTCTGCATAATTGTCTACAACTTTTGTTATTGTGGGCAAATTCATAAAATTCGTCAGGCCCTATGAATCTACACCTGATCAGAAACTAGACTCTTAATTCTCCCCTGCTACACAGTAGAGTTCCAATCTCTGTTGCGCCCAAACACCATGGCCAAAACTTCTACAAAAATTACAGTAGCTAGAGTTCCGCATCCTCTACAACTTTCATGTTGACTGTTTCTGTAGAAAAAATCATCTTGATATCCTAAACTAGACGAACAAACGATCTGCCCATAAGAGCCTATGCGCAGATAATGATTAATCGCTAATAAGTTGATTTACCCCATAAGAACACCTCTAATCATGAGCCAAAAACTCTAAATTAATCTAAAACAGAGAGGATTGAGGTAAGAAATTATACCTAGATGATCCCACATGATCACCCCTTTTTCCTTCTTCCTTTTTCCCCTTCCTCTCCTTCCCTTCCTCCTCTATTCTTCTTCCTTCTTCTTTTTCTTCCTTTCTTTTCAGCCACGGGGAGAGAGAGAGAGAGCAGGGAGGGACGCATGGGGCAAGGGGGTGGCGGCCACCAATGGGTGGGAGAGGGGGGTGGCGGCTAGGGTTTAGGAAAAGGGGGAGGGGACGGCTGGGCCCACATGGGCCTGGTCTTGGCCTAAGGTGGGAGAATTCCCTCTCTCTAGGTAGCCCACAATTTTTTTATATTATTATATTATTTTTCCACTTTAGACAATTTTATAAACTTTTTTCACCCCTCGCGCGATTCATCAAAAAACAAGGAATTTCGCTAATCCGTTAAATATTTCTAGGAACACCAAAATGATGTTTAGGGCATCACATGTCTTAATTGCTACTTGAGGTAAAAAGATGAATATGGGCCAAAAGGAACTGCATAGGCTAAAGCCCAATATCTATATTGAGGAGCTACTCCAATATGAATACAAGACATGGGAGGAGAGCATTGGTGCTAGCCCAAGCTAAGACCCACTCATCATGATGCACTCTGAATTAGGGCCAAGCTAGGTCATGTTTGAGATGACAAGGGCCTAAGTAGAACTCTGAAGGGGATTCAACCTTGTTTTACGGTTATCTGAATCGGGGGACCCCACTTCCTAAGTTGAGTTCACTTTCACTAGACAAACAAGCCAAGGGGGAAAAGGGAAAAGGGAGAAGCAGGTGAGCCTAAGGATGAAAAGGAGGGGGTTGTGCTATATCATCCCAAACTGTGTGAGCCTACTCCATGCTTGATCCACATGGATTTTGTAAGCTTTAGTTTTGCAAGCTTTTACTTTCACATCAATCCAAACTTTGGTTTGATGATTATCTCAATGATAACTTATTTGTTCACTCTCATTGTTGGCTTTCGCATTGTTAGGTCACAAAAATCAATATACAACCAGCTACCTTATTTCTGTTGTGAAGGCCAATCTAGAGTAGACTTCCATCGACCTTCGACCATTAACACAAAAACACATTCAATTTTATTGTTTGCATTTTACTTTTGTGTTGAATTTTGGTATTTTATGATGTTGTATTTTTTATGTTCTCATAAACTACATTTTTATCATGTTGGATGTTTTATTTTTGTGTTTAGGTCATTACATTATATGTTTTGATGTGTTATGTGAATGTTTTATGCAATAGGCCTCCCCTTATAGCAATTTGAATTGGTTTCCACCAGCCAAGCCACCACCAAGCCAAGCCAAGGAATAAAAGGGGAAAGAGAAAAGAAAGTGCTACTGAGGAGGAAAAGGATGGGGATAGAGCCATATCAACACAACTACGTGCACCTCCTTCTACGTGTGAACCTAGTGGATTTTACTAGCTGTTGCTTTCTATATTAGTCCAAATAGTAGTTGGATAATTATCTCGACGATAGGTCTTGTGTTTAGAGTCATGATTGGCTTCATTATTGTTGCTGTTACCACCAGCTCTGCTATTGAATCTGATGCCTCCCCATCAATAGCTAGTCATTTCCACAAAAACTCATTCATTTTCATTGTGTGCATTTCCTATTTTTGTGCAATGCATTTTGGTATCTTTTTTATTACTGCATTTTTTTTATGTTTCATGGATTACATTTTTATAGTGTTTGTATGTTGCATTTTTCTGTTTTTTTGGGTCATTACATTAAATGTTTTCATGTGCAGCATTTTTGTTCTGTGGATTTTGCATTTTTGTGTTTTAGAGTGTTGCATTTTTGTAATGTGGGTTTTACATTTTTATTATATTAGGGTGTCACAGTTTTTCTAGGTTGTTGTGTTTTTTAAAACTTTGAGTTGAAATAGAAATATAAAATGTATATAGATGCATTCATCTTACTCACGCTAATAGTTATATTATTACATTATAATTTTGATTCAAATATCTTTCACAAATTTGATTAGGAAATGCACAGAGAAGTATTGTTTAGATGTTGAATTTACTATTAAATCCATATTCTATCAACAAGTTGGACGGTTAGATATTAATCACTCAGTTACACCAATGGATGCATACCTATAAATCTTTTGATTAAGTATTGTGTCTGAATGCATATCTAGTATAAGTATAGCAATCGTAAATCCATTTCATCGACATAGATGCACACCCTCGAATGGTGTCAAAATTTGAAGTGGACCTACTCGGGAAGTAGAATTGAAATTGTACCAGCAAATTAAGTTTATGAAAAACAGCAGTAAGGGCACACTGGGCCCTGGCTCATGGGATGGCCCCAGCCACACCACTGACCACTTTCTTGCTGCCACCTCTTTCTTCCCCTCCATCCTTGTGTGACACTTCCATGCACTCCCCTCTCCCAATCATTCTCCCTTGCTTTCCTCCCCCACACCAAATGCAAGCATAGCACCAAAGCTCCTGAAAGCATCAGATGCTCCAGTCTATCTAGTCCATATATAGCACCTTAGAGAGCAAAAAAGAGGAACCTGAAACAAAAGAGACAGCCAAATACCCTGGCCATGGAGAGTAAGCTCGACGCAGCGCCGACATCGCCGGAGGAGGAGAAGGTGGCGGCCGCTGCTGTGGCGGAGAGTCATGAGGACGTGGCGGAAGGGGGGGAGCAGGACGAGGAGACGACCACACCGGTGGTGCTGAAGAAAGGGCCGTGGACGACGGCGGAGGACGCCGTGCTGATGAAGCACGTGCGCCAGCATGGCGAGGGCAACTGGAACGCGGTGCAGCGCATGACCGGGCTGCTCCGCTGCGGCAAGAGCTGCCGGCTGCGCTGGACCAACCACCTCCGGCCCAACCTCAAGAAGGGCTCCTTCTCCCCCGACGAGGAGCTCCTCATCGCCCAGCTCCACGCCCAGCTCGGCAACAAGTGGGCGCGCATGGCCTCCCATGTAAGCAACAGAGAACAATTAATCCTCCTTGTATTCGGGTTGTTCTAGCTTTCATCTCGATTTATAGCAAGTTCTTGACGCGACGTGTGTTCTTGGTGCACGTCCGTAGCTGCCGGGGAGGACGGACAACGAGATCAAGAACTACTGGAACACGAGGACCAAGCGGCGGCGGCGCGCCGGCCTGCCGGTGTACCCACCGGAGGTGCAGCTCCAGCTTGCTCTCTCCAAGCGCTGCCGCTACGACGACTTCTCGCCGTTATCGTCCCCGCACCAATCGGGGAGCAATGTCCTGTCACTGGATGCCGTCGATGACGCCTCGGCCGGGTACACCAGCACACGCCCGCCGCCGCTGGACCTGGCTGGGCAGCTCGCCATGGCCAACCGGCCGGTGCAGTTCCTTGCCCCGACGCCCTTCTCCGCGCCGTCTTCCCCGTGGGCAAAGCCGTTCGCACAGAACGCGCAGTCATTTCAGTTCCCGCACTCGTCACCAGTACGGTCGCCGACGCCGACCGGACCGGTGCACCCGGTCACGCCGGAGCTGTCGTTGGGCTACGGCCTGCACGGCGTTTACCGGACCCAATTCCCCCCTCTCTCGCCGTCCCCGGTCGCCAGAGTGGAGTTCCCTTCAAGCCAATTGCGCCCGGCGATGCCGCTTTCCTCATTCGCCGCCGCCGCAGGAGAATTGCTGCAGGATCATCAAAACACCGCAAGCCTCGAGGCGATGCTGCAGGAGCTGCATGACGCCATCAAGATTGAGCCGCCGGCGCCGGCGAACTGAGGCGGCCGCTGCGGCGAGTAGCACGGCGCCAGTGGTGGGTAGTGCAAGTCGTGCGTGAATCATTTCTCACATTTCCCTTCCATTCCTTGGATGCATCCGGGGTTTCAATTTGTTGCTTTGTTGGAAAGGAGAACAAATGGTCATGATTATGATGTGAACAGATACATTAGCATGGAGATGAACCTTTTTGTTTGTGCTTCCAAAATCTCCATTTGTTTTTTTGCTAAATTCTACCCACTTCGGGAAAAACAAAAGAAGACTAATATCTTTACACGCACTGGTTATTCTAGAGTTAATAAATTACCTGGTAAAATGGGGGAATAAATATGGCTTAGTATAAGACGAATTTATATTTTTGTACTCTGTTCATTTTCGGAGTTGGGCAAAACCTGAAGCGTGGCCAGTACTGTTCGGAATCTTCTTTCGATTTTTTTTTTTTTGATATTTTTAAGGTTAGTACACTACTGCAGTTACTGGCTGCAGAGGATTTCTTTTGTCCTTGCAAGGCAGTGACTGCTTTTGATCTTGCTCCATGATTACTTTTCATTATCTTGACAAGTACTTTGACACCTTTATTTCCTTTTCCTCCTCTCTCGCTCGCTCTCTACATGTACTGCTTTACTATATACCTAATCTAATCCGCTGCCAATTCATGTCTCCTTTTTGCTCTTCCATGATTGCTCATTAGATCGCATAACAACACGTCACATTCCTGTCATATCATTCAGAGGTTAAGCAAAGCCAATATATGTAAAAATGATCATATCTAGGACTACTTTTGGAAGATTAACTTGACAATCTCGTGATCTTGTAACTAGCTAGCTAGTGTAGAATAGAATCAAAAGATAATTAATGTATGCAAGTTAGTGACTCATCTAATAACTAGCACGGAAGAATCAAATGTACGTGCGTGCAAATATGAACATAGACAATTTGGATCGTGGCTTGTTCTAGTCGATCACTTCAATTCCAGGTAACAAACTTCAATTCCAGGTAACAACAACAAATCGGAGGGCGAGCTTAAAGACGTCATGGACACACTGTTCGACCAGATGATACCGACGACGTTCCCCACGCCGGAGCCCGCGGTGCCGGCCGCTGCACCCAACCACTCCGGCTCGATCTCGCAGCACAGCAGCGACGACCAGGACCACTCCGACGTCGATCTAGGCATGGACCTAACGGTCATCGGCGGCGCCGGCTCGTCGGAGCAGGACTGGAGCCAGCTCGATGGCGCCTGCCAGTGGAACAGCATGTCAGGCATCTGCTGACCAGATGAATCGATCACTGCAGGATCGACGGTGCAGCTACCTCAGATCAGATTCAGGTCTCCAATCCATGCTGTGTTCAAGGCATTCTATGATTCTAAGAACCGATTAAGAAGAGTGTTTTGCGGACATGCCTTGATGCTTTTCAATGTACCTGGCTGTTAAGGTACATCGACCATGGACAAATCTTTCATGTTCCCGCGACTTCCTTTTGTTAATGATGACTCAATCTGAGCCGATCAAGATTTACATCAGGATCTAGTATCTAAATCTTTCTGTACTTAGCTTGTTTAGTTGTGTTGCGTCATGCATGCTTTAGATTATATAGATCGATTCCCGTAGTCTTTGACTAGGTTCCTTTCAAGTTGCGACTAAGGTTATAAAAATGGGTCCTACGAGCACCTCCGGTTAAAGTATAAACTAGTCTCAAATATTTTAGTTTACTCTGTATTACTCCGATTTACTTTGATTTATATCGATTTAGGCTGATTTTTATTTGAAATTAAAATTTTATTTGAAATTTTTGACCCGAAAACTATCAAATTTTTCAAAAATCGATGCAATCGGTCTTGCCGGACCCCGGTAAAAAAAAAATCAAAATAGGTTTTAATAACCTTGGTTGCGACTTGTCCGAAAAATAGGAACCTGCCAAGGGAATATGTGTACCAGGTTGCGATCCATGTGTTGCTAGAGAGGCTCAGAGTTGGCACCTGAAATCATTCAGCAACTGTGACTAGATGCTCCTGCTAGAGTATTGACATATCAAACATAGCTAGTTCGCAGCTCTGGGCCTGTTGGCCGGGAGCGCAAGATTAGCACAGCGCTTTTGTTGGAAATGGATTATGTCCGAAATATTTAGTTTTTCACTCGTAGCTCATAGTATTTGGAAGATGGGGGCTACCATGTTTCTCAAATAGGACTAAGAAAATGCAATCAGATTGCGAACTGCAGAATGGATCGTTGGATCAACTTTGGATGGTGGACATCCTGGTGAAATGTGCTAGTTCCTGTTCTCCAGTTTCCAAGGTAGTTCTTATTTTTTAAAATGCCAAATAGAAGCAGGACTTGATAGTCATAAATCCGTCGTGAAATTGATGTAGACCATGCATGCGTATGGTGGCTTGCAGTCTCCGGTCTGCCATGATGCAGCGTTGATCGAAGAACAAGGAGCAGTCGGTTTGCATGAGCGAGCAAATCTCCATGCGGAATACGTGTTGTCCATTCTTTGCTCCTTGCTTCCTGCCATAAGTTCCTCCTCCCTTTGGAGGCTTCTCTTGTTGTGACTCTTTACTCCTCTGTTCCGGACAGATTATTTTTTTTCCTTTTGATTTCTCTGTTGTCTCTACCGGGTAAAAGAAGCTTCCAATGGTTGTTCCACGCTTGCACCCAGACGTGAAATGGATCAAATGCAGAGGGCACCAGTTGATAGCTTTTGGCTACTGTTGATAGTTTTTGTCGTTATTTTTCGAGACAACGGCAGATGATGGAGACGTCGACGGTTTTAAGCTCGGAAAATCATGTACAGAAGCGGATTCAAAAAGCCCCTTAGAAAAGCCACTCTGTTTGTTTCGGGTTAGAAGCAAAAACCACAAAAACAATCCAAAAAGAACAGGGTCACAGATTTACCTTAAGGGATACATTGAATATGTGTAGTCTTTTCTTTTCAATGTGTTGTCTTTTCTATCAGTAATATACCTTAGAGACAGCCATAGAGATGATTATATTACATATATGGTTACGTAGAAATCTTTATTCATGTGTTGATATTATTCTAAATTATTTCTAATCTTATATCATTATGTAGGACAATTATGATTTATAGATCAATATAATAATTATTGATGATCATGTTTCATAGATCATGAATATAAGGATATCAAATCAATAATATCAACACAGGTTAGAAAATATGGTGTTAGATTGACCTATTATAAGACGCTGCGTGAATTGTTATATTTTTAAGTGTCATCAATTGGTCTCACTACTACAAAACATGCTATACTGGACGGGTAAATCACAAACGGTTCATACGGAACCGTCTGTGCTTAACTATCACAGATGGTTCATACTAGTATGATACTACCACCCGGCTGTAATACTGTCACAGACGGTTATTAACACGACCCGTTTGTGATGTCTCTATTATCACAGACGGGTCGTGTAACAAACATCACAAACGGTTCGTGTTAATAACCGTCTGTGAAAGTTCACAGACGGTTTGTTACACGACCTGTCTGTGATAATAGAGATATCACAGACGGTTCGTGTTAATAACCGTCTGTAGGTTCACAGACGGTTATTAACACGAACCGTCTGTGATGTCTCAATTATCACAGACGGGTCGTGTAACAAACCGTCTTTGATATTAATTGTCACAGACGGTTCGTATTCATAACCGTCTGTGGTAAATTGCACTATTAATACTTGGACAGTGTCGACACATATCTGTCTTCATTGCGCTGCATCGGTGGAGCAAGGCGGCCGGTTTTAGGGAGTTCGGGGGTGAAATTATATCACCGTCTTCTTAGTGATCTAATCAGAGGTTAGTACTCAATTACTTTTAATTATGCTTATATACATATTTTTGTAATGGAAGATCAGAGATGATAACTTATATGCTATGTAGTAGCGGTAATAATCATTTTTGGCAACCATTTGTTACTTGTGTAGCTAGCGTAGATGGATCGAAGCTAGATGTACATTGAGAACCGTGTGAGTGAAGAGTACATTATTAGCGTGTCTGTTTTTAGAAGAGCAGCCGAGCTGGATATGTTAAAGAAGGGGATAAAATATATGTACTGTCCATATATTGATTGTGATAATCTCAAGATATTTAGCAACTCAGTGAAGATGGAAGCTCACTTGATTCGAAGGGGTTTCAGAAAAGGGTACAAATGTTGGACCAGTCACGGTGAAGAGAAGTGTACACAAGAAGCTGGTAGTTATGACATAGTCGAGGGGGACAACGATATGGCAGTTGTGGACTGTGCTTTTGATCACGAGGCCGCGGATGGATCGCAGGATGACAATCTGGATCAGATGTTACGTGATGCAGAAGGGAACTACAATGAGAGAGAGTTTGGTAAATTCGAGGGTTTGATGGAGGACTCGGAGAAACCTTTATTCTCGAGATGCAAGCCGCAATACACGAGGTTGTCATCAGTTCTAGAACTACTGAAATTGAAGGTAAGCAATGGTTGGTCCGACAAGAGTTTCACGGTATTGTTAGGTCTCCTAGCGGACATGCTTCCAAAAGGAAATGTGTTGCCGAGAACCACCTACCAAGCCAAGAAGATTCTTTATCCATTAGGAATGGAAGTAGAAAGAATACATGCATGTCCAAATGATTGTATCCTGTACCGTAAAGAGTATGCTAGCTTAAATGTTTGTCCGGTGTGCAAAGCATCCCGATACAAGCGTAAAAATGACTCTGATGATGGAAAGGGCATCGAGGTGAAGCAAGGACCTCCTGCTAAAGTTTTGTGGTATCTTCCTGTAATCCCCCGTTTGAAGTGTTTATTTGCAAACCGCACGGATGCAAGATTGATGCGTTGGCACTTGGAGCAGCGTAAAAAAGACGGAATGATAAGACATATTGCTGATTCTGCCCGATGGAGAAACATCGATAGGATATTTGTAGATTTCGGTGTGGAACTGAGAAATATAAGATTTGGGTTGAGTATAGATGGAATGAATTCTTTTGGTAACATGAGCAGCCGACATAGCACATGGTCCGTAACTCTATGCATGTACAACCTTCCATCTTGGCTGTGTATGACGGTTGTTTGCAAAAACCGTTTGTAATGTAAGTTATCACTGACGGCTCCCGAGCCGTCTGTGATAACCACCTATTATCACTGACACATAAAAACAGACGGTTCGAAAACCGTTTGTGATAGGCCTGTCTGTAGCAGTGTCTTATACATAGTTTATGTAGGATCCTTAAACCTGGAATCGTCATAGTTTCCTACATATATAATAGTTTACTTATACATTGTTTAACACTAATATGTAACTAGGTGGTCATAAGGTAACTTTCGGTTTTACTATGAAACATACGGAGAAATGGGAACGATTAAGATAGAATTTGCTCTCCTATATAATAGGAGAGATATCTCTGAACCCCACGATGTGCTTTTACACCGATGTGCGCTGCGTTGAACCAGCTGTTTTAACTCTACTTTTGTTGTGCTACGCGTCTCATGGTAACGATCTATAATCTCTTACTTTAGGACTTTTTGATATACATGATAGACACTTTTAATCGGCACTAGTATAGCCTTTTTGTATCCCAATATTTTCTACATGTCATCTTAACGTTTATCATTTTTTACATTGTTAGATAATATCTTTGCATTTACAGCTTTTATCGAATCAAACGTCAGATCAGTCAGGTATAAACCTTCGTGCATTACAACAAGCCCGTTCGGAGAAACAGATGAACTATATGGTTGACAATGAACTGATGGAAAAGTCCTAAGAGATCTCCGCTGCGCGGATCTAGTGACTTCTACCATTCAGGATAGCGATACTAATCTTTTTGTTAAAAGGAAACTAAATATAATCTCTACAGTCATGTATGTCAAAATCCATGAAGCTCTGTAGAGTTTAGACGATCTTCCATTTCCCAATTTAGAATAAGGGAGTTTGTGGTGGGAATACGTATGGTAGTTTGATTTTTAGGTCTAATATTTAGCTTGCAAAAAATTCAAACATAAGTCACGATTAAGTTCTGACATGCATCCACCTTTCTACAAAGAAAAACTACCTTCCGATTCCCGCCCTCGACATAAAAATTGTAGGTATTGGACGCTCAAAACTCCCCACCCCCATCTCACCTAAATTAAGTCCACCAACCAAACAAGAGATTTTATAATTCCGCCCCTGACTTTCCATTCCCTTTCAATATTTATATCAAACCAAAAAGGATGGTATTTTTTCAAAATAAAAAAGGACAACACTTTAAAAACATCCACAATGTGGTCTTTTTTCACACTAAGAAGAGAGACGATGGCTTGAAAGCTGCCCCAAACATTGTAGGGGATGTGGCAACTGTTGGGAAACTTGAGCATGAGTCTGCAAGTCTGGCCCATTAGTGGGCACCCTCCACTTAGTCTATGAATAGAAATCCTACTCATTGTAATATACATATGAACAGAGAAAGAAATAAAGAAAGGAATACCCCTCCTATCTCTCCATATTCAATTTATCATTTGCAATATTTTGTGTTTGATCCATCGCTTTTGCATAGGAGGAATCGATCGGACTGGACTTGCCAATGATGGTTCCTCAACACGGTATCAGCACGAATTACTCTGGTGGATCAAAGATAATTATCAAAGCACTTATAGATTGAATTGTCTATCTAGGTCGCTTTTAAATCTACAAACTTCACTTTCTAGATAATTTTCTACAGTGCAAATCTGATCTAATCTACTGCGAGCACATTAAAAGTCATCGACACAATGTCGATCAGAAGACTACATGAAAAAAGAGCAGATATTGATTGTACTGTAGATAGATTGAAAAAAGAGGAGAAAAACCAACCACCACTGGCTAGGAGCCGTGCCACCGCTCGGTCACCACTGCCGCCACACGATGCGTCGCCGCTCGCTCACCGCATCGCCGCCCACCCGCTGCGCTGTGTCGTCGCTAGCCTCATCGGCACCGCCCTGCATGGGCGGCCACACCAGCGTCGCTCCCGCAGAGAATCGCCGTTGACCACGGTCTCCCGCCACGTAGTGCGCCCTCGGCTATCAGTCCCACTGCATCGCGCACCTCGTCCTCCCACCCGCCCACATCGCTCCCACATGAGCCACTGGTTGCATCTGCGGCGTCGCCGCTCTGTATCGCCTCCCGTGCGGCACGCTCCCGCATAGGCCGTCGCCACCTTAGCTGCCTGATCCCGTACCGTGTGCCCCCACACGGGTCGCCGCTGCCTTGGCCACTGGCCCTTTTCCCACATATGCACCGCCGTGAAACAAATAGGAGTAAGGGGAACCCTACCCCTCCCTTTTGAATCAGTCAAAAGAAATCTGGACCGTCCAATCAGCTGTAGATCGTCCGATAGGCCACAAGAAGTTCGGACCATTCCATACAGTCATGAGAAATTTGGACCATCCGATCGGCCACGGCAAGTTTAGACCAGTTCGAACGGTCAAGAGAAGTTCAGACCGTTTGATTGGTCAAAGGTAGTTCAGACCATCCGATTGGCCGAGAGACGCGGAGGGAGGGGGCATTCGGATTTTTGGAAATAATGCTGTTGTGGCTACAGACCAAACAGAGAGAGAGAGTGGTGGTGGAGAGTTAGGTAAACAAATGACCTCTTGGCCTTCCCAAGACTCGATATCATCATATATATATACGTACACTTGTAAGAGTGTTTTTACCACTGTGGCTTAGCACCGAAGCCTTCGTTAGTACATAGTTCTCAACAGGCTAGCTGGGTTTAGGTGGGGGCCACCCCTACAACAGGAGCCTCTCATGGTGAAGGGCTTCACAGGCCGAAGCCATGTTGCCGAGCCCTTTAGCCCCCTCCGTCCCTGCGGCCTGCGATATCGTGTGTTTGTGGGTAAAACGGAGTCGAAGCCGGGGGTTCGTAGCGAAGCCTCTGTCGGAGTCTTGCGCTGAACGGCTGCAGGCGGAGTCACATCTGCGAAGGGGAAGAGCTCGACAATTGTGCTGCGGAGGCAAGGGCCTCGTCAATGCGGGAGGATCAGGTGGGCGTTGGAAGTTGGGACGTCTCACGCACGCGAGCGACCGCGTCGGTTGGGCTTCCGTCGATGCGACCGCATCGGTTGGACTCCCGTCGAGGCGGCCGCGTCGGTTGGACTCCCGTCGATTGCACTTGCCGGAAACGGCTATATATATACAACCGCCGCAGTGCGATGAACCATTGCTGGGGGCGGCTCGTCTCAAGAATGTGCCTCTTCCTCTCACGAACATGCA
The DNA here is from genome assembly GCA_036346265.1 of Melocanna baccifera. Classification (NCBI taxonomy): domain Eukaryota; kingdom Viridiplantae; phylum Streptophyta; class Magnoliopsida; order Poales; family Poaceae; genus Melocanna; species Melocanna baccifera. The sequence continues at coordinate 27,716,321 of CM070693.1, forward strand.
ATAGGGCTGGCGTCGGTTGAGCGGCTCTGTGCATGTTTGTGGAAGGAAGAAGATATATTCTTGAGCTGGCGAGAAGATTTGCGGCTCTTCGCGTGAAGGGGGTGGACCACCGGGCCGTGTTCCGCGTCCTTGAGTGCGTGTCGAGTGGCTGGCCTTGCGGTGGTCGGTGTGGACACCCTCTTCCCGATGTACGGCCCCAATGCCCGCTGCAACGTCGCCGAGGGCGGAGTTGGGCCGCTCCGAGAGTGCGAAGACCTCGCCGAAGACGGGGCTGAGCTGCTTCACGAAGGCTAAGATCTTACCGTTGCAGGAGGGATATGCGGGGGTGGCAAGTTGAAACGGCGCGCGCACGCGCGATGATTGCGCCGGTTCGACTCCCGTCGGTTACGTTTCCCGATGGGAAAGCTGGTGTATATAAATGGCCGTGGTGAAGCACTGTGCTTCCCAGACTTGCGCGCCGTGCTTCCATGCTCGGTGGAAGTTGGGGCGGTCGTGCTTCGTCGGGCCACGGATGTGCGGTGGCAGCACGAGGGGTCGACTCCGACGTGTCCTGCGGCGGGCTCCTCCGGGTGCGCCCCCGGACGTGTGGGCGACGCGCCGACCTCCGGCGATTGCGCTTCCGGACGTGCGGGAGGTTTCGCGCGGGTGCGTGTCGGTGCCGGGGGCGGAGCCGAGACTGCACCGCGAAGGTAGAGATGCCGCCGGTTATACTGCCTAAACTGCCGAGCAGACACGTAGCGAGGCGCGATTGGCGCGCCGTGCCTTGCCAGGGCCCTTAGTGTGACCGCCGCTCGACTGGGCTCCGGGCGCACATGTGTGTGCTGGTACGGCCGCGATCGTGGGGATGTGGACGGTTCGCCTCCCGGCAGTTACGCTTATCAATGGCGTGGGGGGCAGAAGGGTATTAAGTACCCCTTGCATTAGGCCACTTGCCTTTTCATCGCCTTGTCCTCTATCTCCCAACCGCGCGTCCCCATCTCTTATCTCTTGACGTTCTTTCTTCCTTCGTCATCCCGGAGTTCCAGAAGAATGGCGGCACATCGCAGGGTGCGCACTTGGGCGGCTGCCGACGGTGCCGTCTTCCAGCGGGCATCGCCGCTTGAGGTGAGGTACACCCTCGAGGGGCGCTGCCCCGCGGCGGTGAGCGAGTGGTGGACGGCGCCGGAGAGAGGAGGGGGTGGCACTCCCACGTCCTGGGCTCAACGCTGGTGACGGAAGAGACGATCTGCGGCCTTCTTCGAGAGGGGAAGTTGTCGGACCGCCGGGATGTGCAGCTGCCCGCGGGCGACGAGATCGAACCGCACCCCGGCACTTCGGAGGTGATCGTGTTCGTCGCCTACCTGGAGGCTGGGTTGCGTATCCCGGCCACCAGGCTTGTCGGGGACGTCCTGCGGGCCTTTGGACTTGAGCTGGCGCAGGTGACGCCGAATGTGATTGCCCGCTTCTTTGTGTATAGTTGGGCTGCGCGCGACGAGGCGTCTTTGGCTGACCGCGCCATCGCCGCGTTTCTTCATGATGTCCGATGCAGTGCAGAGATCGGGAGACGGCGCTGCCCGCCGAACGCCGACCGCGACCGTGCCCGCAGAGTCGGGTCGGGCCGAGTGGGGGTCAGATTGGACACAGCGGTGGTTTTATCACTGTGTGGCGAGCGGTAGCGGCCTTGAGTGCTCGGGGCGATCGGTGGCAGTTAGCGCCATGCCCAGTAGGCCTCTAGATGCTGATGACGAGTGGGTAGCACGGAGACTTGTCGGAATCACCGCCTGCTTCAACATGCGCGACCTCGTTGAGGAGTACATCATGTTTGGTGTAGCGCCACTTGTTGCGGAGTGGCGCCTGGCTCCTGGGGGGCTTCAACATGACAACGTCCGTCCCTCCGTGTCTTCGCTGCCGGGGCCCGCCGGTCCGCGTAAGTCGCATTGAAGCTTGTTTTCGTGTGGTGCTCGCCGAGGCTGTTGTTTTTACAATGTGCCCCGGTGCCCTTCGCAGGTATTTTTCTAGAGGACGCAGAGCGTGCGGTGAGTGCGTTCCTTGGACCGTACACGGCCAGGGAGCACACACTGCGCGTTGCCGCGACCGCGGAGGCGGGTCTAGGGTGGTTGAACCGCGTGTGCGAGGCCTTGGGTATTAGGGTGCCAGCGCGCGTTGTTCCAGCCCCCAGCCCACCTCGATGGAATGCGGCGGGGGAGGGGGTTGTGGCGGAGGCGGGTTCCTGTTCAGTGGAGCATGCAGAGTTGGAGGGAAGTGTGAACGCCGCATCGCCACCAGCCAGTGTTGGGACGGAACCAGTACTCCCAGAGGATGTTGGGGCGGAGCCAGTGCCCGCGGAAGATGCTGGGGCGGAGCCAGTGCCTGCGGAGGATGCTGGGGAAAAGCCATTGCTTGCGGCCATGGGACCTCCGTCTGCGGTGGTTTCCAATGCGGAACCGTCTTCCTGCTCCCCGAAGGCGAAACGACCCCGCACACGGTCGCTGCTTCGGTCGGGTGGGGGTTTTGTTGTAGCGAGCCGGGTCGAGGCCCTATGGGACTCTGACTCCGAGACCGAGTGCGTCGGTGCCCTCGTGGCCCCGACCGAGTTTGCGGCTGCCAGCGGCGAGGGCTTGATGGAGCTAAGCTCCGACACCGAAGCTCCCCCAGCTGGCGAGGCGGGCGAGGACGCGAAGGTCCTCGCGGATTCGGGCGGGGCTGAAGGTGGATGTCCTTGACTGTGACCTGGTAGATATTCACAGAGCTGACCCTCATGTGCCTTGACAGCCACATCGTTTCTCGAGCACGGGGGGCCTACGGAGCCCGAAGGTGACTTGTTGGGAGGGGCGCCTAGCGCCAGTGAGGCTGTTGCTACGGAAGCCGCCTGATGTCTAGCGGACTTCGTTCCTTGAGCAGGGGTATTGGCGGCATGGCGGGGGGCGTCGATGATGCGGCCGCGAGCTTGGATCGCGACGCTTTGCAGATCGGCGGGCCAGATTTGCTTGAAGGGGTGCTCGAGGTTTCCCAACTGAGGGTAAGTGCCTAACCCCGAGCAGCCCGTGGCCTTCTTGGAGGTGTGCTGATTGCTTCCTTGTGTAGACTTTCGCCCTCAGCCGGGCACTACATGCGGCCCATACGCGGGAATGGGAGGCCTTGGAAGGCCGGCTGCGCGCTGCCGAAGGGGCCCTTCGTGCATCTGAGGAGGCACACTCCGCTAAGGACGACCGCGTGCAGCTGCTGGAAGCGGAACGCGCGGCGGCTATCTCATATGCCGCGAAGCGTGTGTCATTGACGCGGCAGGCGGCGGTGGTGGAGCGTGACGGGCTGCTCCAGCAGGTTGCCTCCCTGGAGGAAGAGAACGGCCGCCTCGCTGCAGCCCTGAGGGAGCGGGATGAGGCGTTGGGTGCCACTTCGGCAACGGCATGGGAGGCTATGCTGGCCCTGGAGGGTGCCCTTGAGAATCTTGTTGCCGAGGTGCCGCCCCGCTCCTTCGGACCCGAAGAGCTTCTCCGAACTCTCCGACGGATTGTGGAAGCGGCCGATCTCGCTCAGCCGGCTGCGACGTCCTTTGGCAACCACTGCTCCTACGTGATCGCACATGCCGTATGCGCGCGCGCTCGGCACCGGCTGCCGCCATTTTGATGAATTGGGCGACCCCCAGCTGGAGATGCCCGCTGGAGCCGGGGTAATGTCCGGCGCCGTGCGCGCCGTTAGGCCCGCCGTTCGGTTTTTTCACGAGCGGATCTGGGAGTATATTGGGGAGGCCGCAGTGAAGGTGGAGCTGCGGCGGAACATGTATGGCGAGGGGAATCTGGGTGAGTGGCTTGATGAAGTTGCGCGGCGCGACGATGGTGGGACCGATGGCCCAAAGCAGGTGTGACTCCGGGCTCTCGTACGCTTGGTGTGTGTTGTAACCTTACGTACGCCATGCCGGGAATGAATTGCAAACCGCTTTGTTTTGTTGATCGATCTTGCCACTTTGCTGCGAGCAGCTGCTTGATGGGGACCTACTGCTGGTTTCTGACGTTGTAACTCGGCGCCGCTTACGTCGCTGGGGGTGAGCCGAAGACTCCCTGGACTTCTGGGCGAATCGATCCTCGGCGGGCAAGACTTCGGCGCGAAGGGCCGTCCCAGCGAAGCCAGACGAGTAGTGCCGGCCCGGCGGGTTTTGTAAGAATATAGCAGCGTTGTAGTGGATGAATCGGGAAAAGCATCGTTCTGCTATTTATGGATGCGCCTACTTTGCTTCTTCTTCGTGGTGGAGTTTGCTGGTTGGGGCAGACGCCTAGGGTAGGGGTGGAGGTAAGGCGTGGCTGTTGTTACATGCGAACGCTTCGTCCCCTACCCTCCGAAGTGGTGGCAGCGGAGCTGGCGCCTTAGTCGGTCTAGACGCGCGAGCGCTCCGTCCCCTACCCTCCAAAGTGGTGGCAGCGGAGCTGGCGCCTTAGTGTAGTGGCGCGAGCGCTCCGTCCCCTACCTTCCGAAGTAGTGGCAGCGGAGCTGACGCCTTAGTTGGTGTAGACGCGCGAGCACTCCATCCCCTACCCTCCGAAGTGGTGGCAGCGAAACGGTGTAGACGCGCGAGCACTCCATCCCCTACCCTCCGAAGTGGTGGCAGCGAAGCTGGCGCCTTAGTTGGTGTAGACGCGCGAGCGCTCCGTCCCCTACCCTCCGAAGTGGTGGCAGCGGAGCTGGCGCCTTAGTTGATGTAGATGCGCGAGCGCTCCGTCCCCTACCTTCCGAAGTAGTGGCAGCGGAGCTGGTGCCTTAGTTGGTGTAGACGCGTGAGCGCTCCGTCCCCTACCCTCAGAAGTGGTGGCAGCGGAGCTGACGCCTTAGTTGGTGTGGTGGCACTTAGACGCTTGCACTGTGCAGGGCAGGGTACACCTGAGGAGGGATTGGGGCCTAGCCGCGTAGGTCCTGTCCCCGACTCCCTGGTGGCCAATGGAGGACCTGACGGGCGACGCTATTTCGCTATATTCTCGAGCGTCGATGGGACAGCTGAGGCAGGATCGCCTGAGATCCACACATGGTGCGGTACAGTTGCAATGGAGGTGTCTCTTGGCCATCGTACCTCGCTCCGGGCCCCGTAGGGTGGCGGGACGCGTGGAATGGGGTAGCCTTGCCGCACCACATGCTCCTGGGGCGTCGATGGGACTCTTCGGCGCACTGCCCGTGGTCTTGGCCCTGGGACTCTTTAAAAGGGGCGGGTGGCCAAATGGAGCGGCACTCGCCTTCCATACGCCGCACCCCATACTCATTTTGTTCCAACTTCGCTCAATAGCGTAGGGGACTCCAGAAGGCGACTGATGCCACCTAGGCGATCGCGGGGTCGGGTGTCCAGCCTCTGCTGGGGGATGCGTCGCCACGATGTGTTTTCCCTCTACCCGCGCGCCGAAGAGCCGCGGGTGGTGCGGGGTGATGGGCAATTCACTTGTACTTCATCCGGGCCGCTCCTAACTTCAGGAGTAGATTGTTATGGCGCGCGGCGAGGCCGTCTTGTCTCGCTGTCCCGCACAGCACTGTTCTCCCCGTCTCCTCCCTAGCTAGTGAGCGCAGGGTGAGGGAAGGAGGAGGGGGTGCCGGCTTGTGCCGCCGCGAGCCACGCCGCCGAGGGCGGCGCGGCCCCGGGCGCTCCGTCTTGAGGGCAGGTCCGCGGCGCTTTTCTCGGGAGCGTTTGGTTGCTCTGCCCTGCTGTGGAGGCGCGGGCCATCGAGCTTCTGTGCCGCCTGCTTGATCGGCATGCAGAAGCGCGTAGCACGGGCCCCACGTTGAGCTCTAGCGCCTCGCTCCTGTACTCACGGCCACCCGTCCGTACGGCTCGCATGGCTTGCCGAGGTCGCGTGGCGCCCCGGGGGTCCGTGCGCCGTTTTATGTGGACTCCGGCAAGTGCGTGGGAATATCGTCCACGTCTTATTTAGACTCCGGATAGTACATGCGGTGAGGACACCGGCGCGTGTGCGGGACATCCGCGTCTTGTTTAGACTCAGTAGAGTGCGCAGGGAAAACATCTGCATCTTTGTTTGTACTCCGGAGAATACGTGGGACTATCAACCACGACTTACTTAAATTCCGGAGGGTACGCCCTCGCGTGCGCGGAACTTCCGCGTCTTGTTTAGACTCAGTAGAGTGCGCAGGGAAAACATCCGTGTCTTTGTTTGTACTCCGGAGAATGCGTGGGACTATCAACCACGACTTATTTAAATTCCGGAGGGTATGCTCTCGCGTGCGCGGAACTTTCGCATCTTGTTTAGACTCAGTAGAGTGCGCAGGGAAAACATCCGCGTCTTTGTTTGTACTCCGGAGAATACGTGGGACTATCAACCACGACTTACTTAAATTCCGGAGGGTACGCCCTCGCGTGCGCTGAACTTCCGCGTCTTGTTTAGACTCAGTAGAGTGCGCAGGGAAAACATCCGCGTCTTTGTTTGTACTCCGGAGAATGCGTGGGACTATCAACCACGACTTATTTAAATTTCGGAGGGTATGCCCTCGCATGCGCGGAACTTCCGCGTCTTGTTTAGACTCAGTAGAGTGCGCAGGGAAAACATCCGCGTCTTATTTATACTCCGCAGAATGCGCGCGGGGGCGTCCCCCCGCTGCGTCTTATTTATACTCCGTAGAGTGCGTGCGGAGCCGGACCTCATCGCTACGTCTTATTTATACTCCGTAGAGTGCGTGCGGAGGCGGACCTCGACGCTACGTCTTATTTATACTCCGTAGAGTGCGTGCAGAGGCGGACCTCATCGCTACGTCTTATTTATACTCCGTAGAGTGCGTGCGGAGGCGGACCTCCGTGGAGTGCGTGTGCGGAGGTGAGTCTCCATGTGGTGCTCGTGCGGAGGTGGGTTTCCATGCCTGCGTGTGCGGAGGTGAGTCTCCATGTGGTGCTCGTGCGGAGGTGGGTCTCCGTGCGGTGTGTGGGAACTTCGACCACGTCTTTATACTCCGGGGAGTACGCGTGGTGACAACACCAGCGCGTGCGCGGAATCCCGTGTCTTGTTTATACTCAGTAGAGTGCGCAGGAAAAACATCCGCGTCTTATTTATACTCCGTAGAGTGCGTGCGGGGGCGAGCCTCTGCACATTTGTGGCGGTGGGGGGGGGGGACCACGAATAACCTCGCAAATGGTGAACTTTGTTAAATTCTCGTTTGCGCGGGTGAGCAAGTACAAACGGGATATGAACTAACCACCGGACTTGTTACCGTGGCGATGAGATACGAAGCCTCTTGTGCTTGGGCTGCCGTAGGGTGTGTACGGGCGCGTCTGGCCTAAGGATCGCGGTGGGTTCCCAAGCTTGGGCTTCGGGTTCCATGCTCCAGGTGCTGGGCCACGTGCTACTCGCCGAAAATGGTGATGACACCTCGCGGGCCCGGAAGCTTTACACATAGGAAGCCATGGTGCGGTACTGCCCCAAAGGAGTTAAGAGTTGGTCGCCCCAGGATGGAATTGTAGGGGTACTGGATGTCGACGACATCAAAGGTGACGTCCCTGGTCGCCATGTTGTCGTCCTGGCCGAAGGAGACCTATAAACATATTTGACCCAAAGCCAATAGGGGCTGGCCTCCGAAGCCCTGCAACGGGATTCGTGAGGGGCCTAGGCGACTCCGAGGGATCGCCATCTGGTCGAAGGCCTGTGCGAACAGGACGTTCGCGAGCTGCTCGTCGACCAGATGCGCCGGACATCGCACCCGCGATCGCGACACGGATGACTAGGGGATCTCGATGGGAACTCTACACCTTGGCGTCGGTGGCGTGAAGGTGATGTCGTCGCCGCGCCCACTCTGGCGCGGTTGGGCGGGTATGCCGCCACGTGGTGTAGCCTCCGCGACGTATGCTTGCTTATTTGTCACTCGAGGCAAACTCCAAGGAGGAACCGCCGGAGATGACGTTGATGACCCTGCGCGGGGCGCCCTCCATTATATGGATCCGCAGGGGACTTTGCTGGGGCTGCTGTGCCTAGGCTTGCGTCCGCCGGGGGCCCTCCTGAGGCTACGGTTCCTGGTCGCAGATCCTCAGGGGGCCGACCGGTGGTTGCTGAACATGCGCGACGACGGGTGATCGCGTTTCGAGATCCCTGTCCCTGGCGGCGCTTTGGCGAAGTGCTACGATGGTGGTGCAGGAGCGGGTATCGTGGTTGCCTTGGCCATGCACCTCGCACCACTGCGGGCGCTGTTGGTCGCCGTACTCCGCTCGGACCCAACCGTCGCGGCCCCATCCTCGGCCTCGCCCCCGACCTCGTCGGGCCCTAGCGCCGCGGTTGGCAGGGGCGTTGTCCTCGGAGCCGGCCTCAATGTTAAAGATGTGCCGGGTTCGCCGGGACGTCTGACGGCCGCGGTGGGCCTTGTCAGCCGGCGTGTCGTTATGCCGGGAGGTGTCCTTCGACATCTCTGCCGCGCTGCTCGCGAGGAGCTTGCTTGTGATGGGTCGGCGCTCTTCGCGACACTTCCCGCTGGGTTGACGTCAGCGTCGTTGTCCTGGAGTCGCTTCGCGTCTTCTTCCGCCCGAGCATATTCCTCCATCTTGTCGAAGAGTTTTGCCACTGTCTTGATCGGCTTGCGCGCGTTGTATGCGGCCAGTGGCCCTGGGCGAAGACCCTGCACCGCTGTGTTGATTATTGTTGTTCCGTTGACGTCTTTGACCTGGCAGTGGACCTTCGCGAAGCGTTTGAAATACTCGCGGAGCCTTTCCGACGGATGTTGCTTGATGGCGAAGAGTTGGTCCACGTCGACGCGCTCAATGTAGTTCCCCTGGAAGTTGTTATAGAGGCGGTCGCGTACCTGCTCCCATGCATATATGGAGTTCGGCTCTATGGTAAAGAACGATGAAAGCGCCACTCCTTGTAACGCGAGCGGGAGCCCCTTCGCCTTGGTGGTGTCGTACCCGCCTGCTGCCTCGATGGCGGTTTCGTACACGCGCACGAACTCTCGGGGGTCCGTGTCGCCTTTGTACGTTGTAACGGAGCTGGGAAATTTGAAATCCTCTGGCCACGGTACTTGTTGTAGGCCCGGCGATAACGGGGATTCCGGGTCCATGCGTCGTAGTGAAGCGCGGCTGGAAGTTGGGGCGTCGCAGCTGTCCGCCCTCTCGGGCACAGGCTCCGGCGCGACCACCGGTGAGGGCGGCGGAGCCCGAGCCTCTTGCATGCTCCTCACGGCCCCCCTGAGATCCGCCAATTCCCGCTGGAGCGTGCCAAGGGCCGCCAACAGGGCATTCTCCGTGGCGGCGTAGATGGGGTGGCGGGCGCACCTGGCAGTGCGGTCGATGTCATCACGACCGCTGCTTGCGCTCCTGGGTTGCCCCTCGCGTCCGCGCCGTGGAGCTCGGTGCCGACGGTAGGGCCACTTGGCACTTCCGCGCCGGGTGCGGAGGCGGTGGTCGCGCCTTTACGACCGTCGATGCTACCGCTCCCTAACGTCCGGCTAGTGTCGTCAAGGTGACTCGTCGCGCCAATGGCGGGTTGGGGTGCAACGGGTGGGTTGGGGCCGATTGTCACGTCAATGGTGGCGGGGTCGATGGCGTCGATGGTGGCGGGGTCGATGGCGTCGGAGGTGGCGGGGTCGATGACGTCGATGGTCGCGCGATGAGCGTCGTTATTTTCTTCCCCGACCGCCGATGCCGAAGCCCTGGTGCTGACGCGGGGCCTCGTCGCGGCCGCTTCTTTCTTCCTCGCCGCTGATGACGAAGCTTTTTTCGGTGCCATCCTCCCCCTTGCAGTCTTGATGCTTGCTTTCATCGTCCCCACGGACGGCGCCAACTGTTGTGGCTACAGACCAAACAGAGAGAGAGAGTGGTGGTGGAGAGTTAGGTAAACAAATGATCTCTTGGCCTTCCCAAGATTCGATATCATCATATATATATACGTACACTTGTAAGAGTGTCTTTACCACTGTGGCTTAGAACCGAAGCCTTCCTTAGTACATAGTTCTCAACAGGCTAGCTGTGTTTAGGTGGGGGCCACCCCTACAACAAATGCCTTAAAATCAAAAAAAATATTCAAAAATTTTTTCTTAGAATTGAAAATTAGCAGAGAAGCCCTCCAAAATTATAGAATTAACAGAAAATACATATTCTAGCATAAAAGGGCCTCTAAAATTCAAATTTTGAGTTTTTTTTGCATATGAAGCTTGTTTAGCACTATTGTTATTTTTTCTATGCTTTTCTATATTTACTTAATATTTTTGATTAATCATAATTATTCAAAATACTTTTAATCACTAAAATTAACAGTAAAATTATAGAAAATACGCAGAAAATTCTAATATATCATGAGAATATTTTGTATCATTATCTAATTTATTTCGTGCATATTTACTTGTAGTAAATTTATATATTTTCTTTATGCACATATAGACGATAGGCACCACAAATTGAGAGTTTGAGGAGCTGGCCTAGTATGGCTAAAAATAGTTGACTTGGGCTTTTGATGTCGAGACCTTACTTGGAGCTAAGAAGCTCCACGCTGTCATTGGGATTAGTGCACCGCAGGATGCCAAAATCACACCTGAGGAAAATGATCAGGCACTTCACTTCCTCTGGCACCACCTTTATCTCACTCTCAAGAATGAGTACATGGCATAGAAGAGCGTGCTAGCATTATGGACTGCACTCAAAAAGCGATTCAAGAAGCTAAAGTACACCATCCTTTCTTAAGCAGAGCTGGAATGGATTCGACTCAGATATACTAATTTCAAGACAGTTGAGGAGTACAACTCTGCTCTGCACAGAATTTATACCAATCTTCAGCTTTTTGGTAGGTAGATCGCAGATAAGCAGAAAATTGAGAAGACCCTCTCCACCTTCCACCCTAGTGCAGTGCACTCTGCGCACAACTATCGTCAAGACAACTACGAGAAGTATGCTGAATTAATCGATATCGTGCAGGTTACAAGGGGTCAAGATATATTTCTCCATATGAACTTTGTCGCACAGCCATCTAGAAGCTTTGCTGGTCGTGAGGCAAACGCTGGGAGCTACAAGGTGTGAAAGCCTATAATGAACAGAATGCATACAGATTTTAATTGTCATTCATTTTATGTGTGAAAGGAATAAGTTAGACTTGCAATAATGATACTCTAACAATTCATTCTCATGATACTTGGGGATATTGATTCATTCATTAATTCAGTCAATAACAGCATGATATGTTCTGATATTTAAAGTATTTTATTTTATGTGTTGATTGTCTTCTACAACATATTAATAAAGTACGTTATATTAAAACACGTCTGACACCCTATGGAGGAAGTGTACTTAGCTGACAGCGGCACAACAAATACCATCTCGAGAGAGATAAAATTATTTCAGTCAATTATTAAGAATGCTAGCAGCCTTACGACAATTGCCGGTAATGATGCCTGTATAATAGGCTCAGAAAGAGCTTATTATACTCCCGATGGGCACGACTTTGGTCATTAAAGAAGCCTTATTTTATCCAGAATCGACTAGAACTCTCCTAAGTTTTAAAGATATTCACGCTAACGGTTTTTATGTTGAGACTGGAGAAGAGTATGGTAAGGAATATCTACTCATTACAAAATGTGAAGTAAGTGGACAAGGATATTAGAAAGACTTTCTTCATTTGAATATAGGCTATACTACGCTAATATTACGGCACCTGCAGCTTATACTACCCTGAAAACTATATTTAGAAACTCTGAACTTTTCTATCTCTAGCATGATAGATTAGGCCACCTATATTTTAGGATGATAAAGAAATATAATTAACAATTCATAGGGACATAATATCAATGTAAAGAATTTACTAAATCAGGAAGAATTTGTGTGCCCCGCATGTGCCACCAGAAAATTAATTACTAGATCTTCTGCTCCGAAAGTGAAGGATGAAGTTTCTGCATTCTTAGAATGCATTTAAGGAGATATTTGAGATCAACCTCTGTCAGGACCATTTAAATATTTTATAGTGCTCATCGATGTTTCTTGAAATGGTCGTACGTATGTTTATTATGTACCAAAAAATCATGCTTTTGCAAAACTGAACAACGTCAAATAATTTACTTCAAAAGCATTTAATGATTGTTGCATGGCAATGAGAATTAAATTGAGCATTCTGTCCCGCATGTCCACACCCTGAATGGACTAGTAGAAGCATTAATTAAGAGGATTAAATTCATTACCCGACCACTTTTGTAGAATTAAAATTTACCAACTATATATTGGGGACATCCATTCCTATATGCAGTAAATCTCATCAACTTTAAACCATCGGAATACAACATCTATTTACCTATGCAACTAGTGTAAGAGTCACCACTGAAAATTTCTCATCTCCGAAGGTTTGGTTGCAAAGTTTATGTACATATACCCCCACCATAGCATACTGCAATGTGCCCTCTTCAAAAGTCTGGGATATATGTTGGTTATGAGACAACATCCATAATTAGATATTTGGACCCTATGACAGGATATTTATATACCACCCATTTCACTGATAATATATTTGATGATGATAGTTTCCCAACATTAGGGGGGAGGAAATCAACCCCTTGATGAAAAATATCGAAAAATTACGTGGCAAGCCATAGGAATCCATACACATGACCCACGCACTAGTGAATCAAATAGAGAAGTCCAGAAGATCATTGATTTGCAAGCATTAACAAATCAACTAACTAATCACTTTAGTGATTTAAAGAGTATGACCAAGTTGCATGTGCTTACACGCAATGCACCGGAGAAGGTTGAAATATCGAAAAAATTAGAAGGTATCCCTAATCCCATCCAAAGGTCTTATAATAAAAGGATGAGAACTCTAGCTCTTCGAATTCCATGTAACTGGGGACACCTGGTGAAAAAGGATAAGAAAGACTTCACACAGTTCATCACAGAAATTCCCTAGAACCAGCAGGAGAGCCAGTTAAGACTTGGCACTAGTATGACACCTTCAAAAAAGAGCATACCAGATCTGAACATTCCCATGGAAGGAGAAACCAGCATGGATGTGTGCGCACACATCGGCTGCAAGACTAAGAGAACTTGCCCCGCAACTAGGAGTAGTGAGCAAGCAGAAGAACTATAAGAATCATCCCATGATAAAATATCTATAAACTATATGCATACGGGAGAATCCATGAATAGGATAGCAGCCAATGTTGATTTCTATTTTACAAAGAAAATTGCTACAATCATCGATCTTGATCCAAAGCTTGTAGTGCTCGCTGAATGTAAAAAAAGATCAGATTGGGAGGATTGGATAAATGCAATAGAAACTAAATTATTATCTTTGAATAAAAGAGAGTTGTTCGAGGCCTGTAAGCCGCACACCTCCCCATGTGCACCCCGTAGGATATAAATGGGTATTTTGTTCGAAAGAGAAAGGAGAAAAATGAAGTTGCAAGATATAAAATAAGGCTTGTTACGTAAGGTTGCACTCAATGACCAGGAGTTAATTATGAAGAAACTTATTCTCCGATCATGGGTGGTATTACCTTTAGATATTTAATCTCGATGGCAGTAAATCTGAATTTAGAAATGAAAGTGATGGATGTGGTAACAGCACACCTTTATGGAAATATGGATTCGGACATTTATATGAAGGTACCTAAATGTATCCCTGTCCCAAATTAAGACAGAGCAAATAGAAATATGTACAGTGTAAAACTCAGAAAATCACTGTACAAGCTTAAGCAATCAGGCAGAATAAAGTATAATTGCTTAAGCCTCTTTTTATGCAAGAAAGGCTACATGAACAATGCGAATTGTCCTTGTGTATTTATACGACGATCCTAGAATAGATTCTGTATAATCTTAGTGTATGTAAATGATCTGAATATCATCAGAACCTTGGATGATATAAAATAAGTGAGCTCTTACCTAGAATCAGAGTTCAAAATAAAAGACCTGAGTAAAGCCAAATATTGCTATAGCCTACAGCTTGAGCATGTCTTAGAGGTTTGACTTTGAAAAAGTATACCCTTCAAAAGTACCAATGGTCAGAAGATCTTTGCAGTAAGACTAGGATCCGTACAGACATAGAGAAGAGTGGGAGGAAGTCCTGGGACCAGAATTTTCATACTTCAGTGCAATAAGAGCACTTATGTATTTAGCAATCTGCACTAGACCGGATATAACATTTACTGTAAATCTGTTAGTAAGGTATAGTTTAGAACCTACCAAAAGATATTGACAGAGAATAAAAGACATCTTCCGATACCTCTAAGAAAGCAAAAACCTTGGACTGTTCTATATAAAGAATTAAGATATGAAGATGGCTAGCTGTGTAGATGTCGGGTACTTTTCAGACCCATATACTTTTCAAACCCATATACCGCCAGATCAGAAATAGGTAATATATTTCTATACGGTGGAACTGTTATTTCATAGAAATCGTCTAAAAAAAGTCATGTATCGACTTCGACGAACCACTCAGAAATTATAGCATTGTATGAAGCCACACGAGATTATGCTTGCCTTCAACGAATGGTTCATCACATCCAGCAGTTATGTGGATTGAGCATTATGCGAGCTCCCACAATTATCTATGAAGATAATGTAGTTTATGTTACACAAGTGCAAACGGGTTACGTGAAGAGTCATCTCATTAAGCATATCAACTCCAAATTCTTCTATGCTCATGAATTGCAAAAGATGAAAAAAATAGGGTATTACATACTAAGTCATGTGAAAATCTTGCAGATTTGTTAACTAAGTCACTTCCAGCATCTAATTTTAAAAAATGTGTACATGGAATTGAAATAATGAGACTTAAAGCAGTGCAGAATTTAGGGGGATTCTTCTCGAGCTCACTACTAAAACTTGATCACAAAGATTGAGTACCAAAGGAATAAATCCTATAGATAAAATGAAATTGGGTGGGTTATACTCTTTTCCCCTTCAAGTTTTTCTGAAGTTTCTCGACCAAGGTTTTTAATGAGGCAATTCATACAACACAATATAAATGTATCATGTACTCTTTCTCTAAATTTTTTCCACTGGGTTATTATGGAGTTTTGATGAGGTATGAACGTATCATATGTGCCTAAGAGGAAGTGTTGGGAAATCTTGGTCTGGGCTTGCAAATGTGACCCATTGGTGGGCACTCTCCACTTATTCTATAAATAGGGGGTCCTACTCATTGTAACATACACGTAAATAGGGAAAGAAATAAAGAAAGGAATTCCCCTCCTGCCTCTTTGTGTTCAATTTATTGTTTGCAATATTCTGTGTTTGATCCATCTCTTTTGCATAGGAGAAATTTATCGGATTGGACTTGTTAGCGACGGTCCCTCAACAGCAACAACCTCGAAGCTAGAGGTTGCTCCCATGTACGGAGACTGCATCTAAGTTTGTTGGGCTTGCCTATCCAAGAGGGAGAGGTTAGGGAATATGGATGAGAGCGGAATTATTTTTTAAAGTTTGTTGAGCCTACCTATCAGAGAGAGAGGTTAGGGAATATGGATGACAGATGAATTATTTTTGCTTTGAACTTATCCATTTGTGGGCCCAACCTTAGAGGCAACTATTTTTGCTTTGAACTTGTCCATTTGTGGGCCAAACCTTAGAGGCAACTAAAGATACTAAACATTGAAAGGAATTATGCTAATCTTGAAGGCCACCAATGAACCCTAGCTTAGAGGCTGCATAGGCTCCAAACTAGATGCCCTAAGGAGATATAACTAAGCTGCAGGCTATAAGATAAAAATCTTGGATCTGCCTTGCACCCATGTCAAAATTAATGAAGCTTTGTAGAGTTTAAGACAAACTATTTTCTTTCAATTACAAGGTACATGCATATGCATACACACCACCACATATGCATACCACACATACACACCCTAAGAGTGCGTCCTCTAACACATCTCTAGGATTGGGAGGTTGGAGATAAATCTATCTTATGGAGTGCGAGCACATGCTCTCTTCTACTTTCTCACTAAGATACTTTCGTTTATGTAGAGGTGAGCATTTGAATTTGAACTCTGTTAAGTGAAGTCGTGCTCCACGACTACCAATTTAAGATAAACTATATTGGATAGGCATTTATGTGCTTCAAAAAATTCTCAACAAATTCGTAGATGTAGAGCACGTTAGAACATGTGCATTTGCAAAAAAAAATGAAGGGCAAAAAAATATCATTACACGTGCACTGTAAAAAAGACAAGGAAAACAGAAATAAATGCACACACTCTTTATTGATTTTTTTTAAATGTGGAATGCACATTGTGAAACTTAGGTGCATATGAGAAGGTAAGAAGTTAAAAGTAAGTCGCAGGTCATGAGATTGATGTTATGGGCCCACCCTGCACCCATTGCATGAGCTAGTTCTAACTTCCCTATCATAATGAGAAAAAAAGGGGGAAATTGCTCTGCTCCTTAGGTACTTCAATTCAAAAAATTATTTCCTTTTTTGACATTAACAAGCTAATGGTACCGCGTCATTTAGCTTTCTAATTAACTAAAGAAGACAAGGCGACATTAGAACGGAGTGAAAGTGATGTGGATCACTTAAATGGGCGATGCATCTCGAAATTTAGGCTCTGATTAGAACATGGAAATTTCATAGGAATTTTGAAGAAATTTTATAGGAATTAGGAAATATTCCCGCGTTCCAGATGGGCCTTTAGTTTTCATGCGATGTTTCAAATACTTTTTGTTTTTTTGCAAAAAGGTAAACCATCTAGATGATACATTCGCGCAAGTTGGAAGACCCGGCGCAATTTTCTCAAGGGAAAAAATTGGTGATATATGCCCCGAGGTGATAACATGCATCACGCGCGGCTGCGTACGCTCATCGGTGCAGACGCGCCGCCGCCGGCTGGGTGACATATGCCGCAGGCGGCACGGGCCATTCGGCGTGCCCTAGGCAGCTCTCTCTCTAGTGCTACTAGCAGTGGTAGTATTGCTGCGAGATACTATCGGTGGATTTAATGGCCGGAGGAGGAAGCCAAATTCCATTCGGATAATGATGAGCGGATTCCTGAAACTTCCTTGTTGCGATCGAGTTGCTCTACTTAATTCAGACGAGTCCAAGAAAAGTTTAGGTCTCTCCTACAACGTACTCACTGCTCCCTACTGGTTATATCTTAGAGCTGTTAGGATACAGATAAGCTACATTAGTACAAATTAAAAAAATTGATGAGGACATCCCCATTACATACACATCTTCCACTCCAAGCAAGCATGAGAATGTCCAAGAACCTGTGGGCCCAATGACGAGGGCAAGAACCAAGCTTTCAAACAAACAGGTGCTTTTGTTTCTTAAAGAGTTTCCTTTAATTGATAATAAACTTGGGATACTACCTCATGCTAGTATTTTATGTATTCTTAGGTATGACTCCTGTGAAGACTTGGAAGAGCTAAAGGGAGGAGCCTAAGGACTTAAACTACAAGTTTTGGATAAGATTATTCAGCCAAATTCGTACCTCCCACAAGCCCAATTGGATTCAAACTCGGATTCAACTCAGAATTCAATTCGGACTCGGTTTGGGACAACCTGACAAGCAGTCACTAAAAAGGTCATAACTTTCACAAACGGAGTCCGATTCAGGAGTTCTTGTACTCGTTGGAAAGATAATTTCAAGGGCTACGCAATGGATCTAGCCCCAGCATCAAATTCATCTCGGATCAAAAGTTATGACCGAAACAATGTGATGACTGTAAAATCTAGTTTCCTTTTTGAGAGAGTTCGTATCTAAAACCATATAGGGTTGAGTTGTACTAGGTTTGTAGACTCTATGGACGTCCCAAGGTCCTATATAAGCCATGTATTGGCAGCCTAAGGGCTCGGACCACCTTTGAGAATAATCAATCTATTAAACTTTGTTCAAGTTTATCATTGCTGCTGAAATTCCGTGAGGGAATTAGGAGTGTTCTTCAATCAAGATCGTTCAACCTTTCCACTTGGAATTGGGAGCACGATAGATCTTCGCTTGGTGGTCGGCGAAATCGACGCAAGTGTGTTTTGGCAGATTAAAGAGTGTTCGTCCCTTGCATTGGCATTGGAGGATAGCTACGATTCATCAAGACTCCCGCGAGTATCCATCCTACGTCGAGAAGATCGGGCGACCCCGTATCATCTGGTATCAGAGCACGGTTTACTCGGTAGGATCTTATCTCTTTACTTTTAGATTGATTTATTTCTGTCCTATAGTCCAATAAACCGAAAATTGCAACAACAAAAAATCCAAACCCTAGTTTCGCATCTGTTATTTTTGTGAGTTTTATTAAGTTTTGATCCATTAGAAATTTTGTTTACGTGCTGATCTTAGTGTCCTTTTGCGTTGCTTAATCATTGTTATTTTAAACTCTTGAAAATCCGCTAGTTGATCTTTCAATTAGCATCCAAAAAAAGTAGATTCAATTTACTTTTTGAAATCTTGTTCTAGCTGTCCACATAAGATCTTTGTGCATCTTGAAAGAATATCACATCCGAATATATCTGGGTTTCCTTTTTCTTGATTGATTTGGCCACAAGAATCTTAGTTGCACATATTCAGATCTTCACTTAAATCCTTTGAACCTTGAGACTAGTCTTTGATAATTGCTTTAGGGCTGTTCTAGAATTATCTACACATTGCTGAACAACTTTGGACTTACGAACAATTAAATCTAGTTCGGCCTTAAGTATAAAAAAAGAGAGAGCCAAAAAAAAAGAAGGTAGCCAATTGAAAAAAAAAAGAGCCACGGCTTGAGCAAAAAAAACAAAGAAAGAAAGAAAGAAAAAGAAAGCAAGAAAAGAAAGCATTGGCCGAATTTGGGTGAGTTAATCTTAGTCCATAAATTCAGATTGTGTATTTAATTTCTTTGGACAATCTTGTGCCCTCAAATTCATATTATTGCAATTGGCTAGCGTCTCTCCTAGTACTTGGTGCAAAACGAGCTAATATTCCCGATTGTTTCCTTTAGCTCATTCCTTTTGTTTGCATTGAGTCACATTGATCATTGTGTGTGCGTTCATATACTTCACTTATATCATTTGGATCAGCACATAGGCAATATTTTCTAGCTTGGATTATTACTTAATTTTACAATATCGTGGAATTCAGATTATGTAGGATAAATACTTCCTAACCAAACTCCACAAAATATCCTTTGTCGTGCAATTGTGAGTCACTTTTAAATCCGCTTGATCATCACTTGCTATTGTAGCCACCACCAAGTGTAAGTTTCTTTTTGACCTCAATTCACTTCGGAAAGGTAAGAACTTTACTTGGGAGAGGAAAGAGTGAGATTGAGTGAATTCCACATATCATACATATCTTGGTGTTGTTTCGTGTTTATTTGCGTAATCTAACCATGTCAGCTGGAGATAATAATATGGACGAGGAGCATGATTTGAATGTGCCGGTGACTCGACTCCACTTCCAAGCCTTGAGGGGAACTTTGCGCAATGAGATCGCGCCACTCTGACATCTTGGAAGGGCAATTCAAGGAGCAGATCAACAACTCTGTGCAAGATATGCGCATTGAGATGAACCAGCAAATGATTGTACTACGTACAAACATTGTTAATGATATTGTGCGCGCGCTTCGTCCACAACAAGAGGAGGGAAGCGTTCATTGTGGGAGCCATTCCTCCACGAGATGAGGAGCAACCGCTCCTCGAGGTGGCCAAGAGGCTCAACAAAGGCGAGATCGCGTGATGGCAAATACCATTCGCCCACCCCTACCGGGAGAGGTGAAGGGTGGCTTCCATGGTCCAGGAGGGCCATGGACATGGAGGCCGTGGTGGGAGAGCAATACACCGGCGGCGATGACTTTCGCACTACGACGATGGCTACCACCGTCGTAATCGTTCTGGCGATGAGCGACCAAATGAGGAGAAATTTGGTAAGCTTAAATTTACAATGCCATCATTCTCGGTACACATGAGCCGAAGAATACCTCACTTGGGAGCTCAAGGTGGACAAGGTGTTCCGTTTGCACAATCATTCTGAGGAGAAGAAAATTCACATGGCGGCACTTGAATTCGTTGATTATGCGTTGATTTGGTGAGAACAAGTGCAAAATCAAAGGAGAGAGAACAATGAACCACCCATTACTACATGGGAGGAGATGAAGTACCACATGAGAGCAAGGTTTGTTCCTAAACATTATAAATGTGATTTATTTGACAAATTGCAGCAGATGAAGCAAGGCACCTTCACGGTAGAGGAATACTATAAAGAGATGGAAATGGCCATGATTCGAGCTAATGTTTATGAGTAAGAAGAGCAAACAATGGCACGATTTCTTGCTGGTTTACACCCTCCTATCAAGCGCATCATTGAATTTCAGCCTTACAACAACATGGTGGAGTTGGTACATCAAGCAACCAAGGCTGAAAGACAAGTGCGACAAGACATGCGGGCAACAAGAACATCATCCTTCATGCCTCGAACAGCACCTACAGGAGGTAAATCCACATCTCATTCCAATTCATTTAAAACTAATCCCTCTAGTGGAAGTTTTGCTCCTAGTACACGTGCTGCCCCAAGTACAAAGAATGCCACTCCTTCCTTCTCAAAGAAAGGACCAAACCCTTCTTCATCATCTTCTATTGGTTCTACGGCCAAGAGTAGCTCCATCCAATGCTTCAAGTGTCTTGGTCGCGGACATATGCAAAAGGATTGTCCAAATAACAAGGTACTGTTAATAACTGAGAATGGAGACTATGATTCTACTAGTGATGAAGATGGAGAATGCCTAGCTGATTTCGAGGCAAATGAGGATGGCCATGGGGGAGAAAGAGGTGAGGACATGCTTGGGGATGGATATTGTGACCCCGAGTCCGGTCCTATCCTTGTGTGCACTCCTTCGGTATTGAGCGTTCAAGCCAAATCCAACCATGAACAGCGCTGCAATCTCTTCCAAACAAGAGCTCAGGTAAGCAAAGATGGTAAGTGTTGCAAGGTTATTATTGATGGAGGTAGTTGTCATAACCTAGCTAGTAAAGAACTTTACAACAAACTTGGATTGAAGTATAAGAAACATCCACATCCATATCAAATTCAATGGTTGAATAATGATGGTTCTATGAATATTGGATACACTGTTGATGTTACCTTTCAGATTGGAAATTACCAAGATACAGTAGAATGTGATGTGGTCTCTATGGATGTTTGTCATTTACTTTTGGGGAGGCCATGGCAATATGATAGGTCTGTGAATCATGATGGTAGAACAAATCAATATAAATTCATGTGGAATAGCAAAGAAATAATATTACGGCCTATGACCCCTTCTCAAATTGTCATTGAAAATGCTCAAAAGAAAGAAGTGCAAATAGGGGTGAGAGAGGAAGGAACAAAAGAATGAAATTCCACATAAAGCGAGCGAGAGAAAAATTGAAATTGAGTGGGAAAGCTAATATTGAGGAGAGAAAAAGTTAGTGATGATGGCAACAAAATCTGAGTTGAGGGAGATGAGAGAAGACCCCACTATGTTTCACTTTGTGTTGCTATATAAAGAAACTTTGATGACTACTAATGACTTAACCTCTCTTCCTAGTGTTGTCTCCCAAATTTTGCAGGCTTATGGCGACGTGTTTCCGGAGGATGTATCCGCTGGACTACCACCCATTCGAGGTATTGAGCATCAGATTGACTTGGTTCCAGGAGCCCCTCTTCCAAACCATCCGCCCTACCGCACCAACCCCGAGGAGACAAAGGAGATTCAGCGGCAAGTGCAAGCACTTTTGGACAAATGGTACGTACATGAGAGTCTTAGCCCTTGTGCCGTTCCTGTTATTCTTGTTCCTAAGAAAGATGGTACATGGCGAATGTGCGTAGACTGTAGAGCTATAAACAACATAACTGTTCGCTATCGTCATCCTATTCCTAGACTAGATGATATGCTTGATGAATTAAGTGGTTCTACTATTTTTTCTAAGATTGACTTGCGTAGTGGATACCATCAAATAAGAATGAAACAGGAGATGAATGGAAAACGCTTTAAAAGCGAAGTTTGGCTTGTATGAATGGTTAGTGATGCCTTTTGGGTTGTCCAATGCTCTTAGTACTTTCATGCGCCTAATGAACCATGTTTTAAGATATTTTATTGGAAAATTTGTGGTAGTTTATTTTGATGATATCTTGATATATAGCCGCTCTTTGGATGATCATGTTGAACACATCAAACAAGTGTTAGAGGTGCTTAGGCGAGAACAATTGTATGCTAATCTTGAGAAGTGTTCCTTTTGCACTAGTAAGGTTGTGTTCCTAGGCTATGTTGTTTCAGCTAATGGCATTGAAGTATATGAATCTAAAATTGAAACTATTCGAAATTGGCCTACACCTGTGAATGTTAGTTAAATTCGTAGCTTCCATGGACTTGCTAGCTTTTATCGACGATTTGTGAAAGACTTTAGCATCATTACTGCCCCATTAAATGAATTAACTAAAAAGGGAGTCACTTTTGAGTGGGGAGAAAAATAAGACAAAGCTTTTGCTTAGTTGAAGAAATATTTGACTGAAGCACCATTGCTTGTTTTACCTGATTTCACCAAAACCTTTGAGATTGAATGTGATGCTAGTGGAATAGGTATTGGTGGTGTTTTGATGCAAGAAAGAAAACCTGTTGCATATTTCAGTGAGAAACTTCATGGTACACAATTGAATTATCCAGTTTATGATAAAGAATTATATGCTCTTGTGCGTGTGCTAGAAATTTGGCAACATTATGTTTGGCCTAAGGAATTTATCATACATTCTGATCATGAAGCTTTGAAATATTTGAAGGGCCAAGCAAAATTAAATCGTAGACATGCTAAGTGGGTAGAATTCATTGAAACTTTTCCTTACATTGTCAAATACAAGAAAGGTAAAGAAAATGTGGTAGCTGATGCATTGTCTAGAAAACATGTGCTTTTCACTCAATTGGAAGTAAAAGTTCCAGGATTAGAAAGCTTGAAAGAGTTATATGCTTCTGATCATGACTTTTTAACACCGTATTATAATTGTAAAGATGGCAAAGGGTGGGATAAGTTTCATGTTCATGATGGTTTTCTCTTTCGCATGAACAAGCTATGCGTTCCAGAATCGTCCGTGCGTTTGCTACTATTGCAGGAGTCTCATGTAGGAGGACTTATGGGACATTTTGGAAGAGAGAAGACGTACATGATGTTAAGCGATCACTTCTATTGGCCGAAGATGAGGCGAGATGTCGAGAGGTATGTTCAACGATGCATCACGTGCCATAAGGCGAAGTCGAAACTCAATCCACATGGTTTGTATACTCCACTTCCAGTTCCTAGTGCTCCTTGGGAAGACATTAGCATGGATTTTGTGTTGGGATTGCCTAGAACTAAGAGGGGGAGGGATTCTGTTTTTGTTGTTGTGGATAGGTTTTCTAAAATAGCACATTTTATTCCCTGTCATAAGAGCGATGATGCGTCGCACGTAGCTGACCTATTTTTCAGGGAGATTGTGAGATTGCATGGTATGCCCAGGACTATTGTTTCAGATCGCGATGTCAAGTTTATGAGCTACTTTTGGAAGACTTTGTGGGCCAAGCTTGGGACAAAGTTGTTGTTTTCAACAACCTGCCACCCACAAACAGATGGACAAACGGAGGTGGTGAATCGTACACTCTCAATGCTGCTACGGACAATGATCAAAAAGAATTTGAAAGAGTGGGAAGATTGTCTACCACATGTTGAATTTGCATATAATAGGGCAGTGCATTCTACAACTCAACTATGCCCAGTTGAGGTGGTGTATGGTTTCAAACCAATCACGCCACTTGATTTAATGCCACTTCCCTTACAAGAACGTACTAATATGGAGGCTTCGAAGCGTGCTGATTTTGTGAAGAAGCTCCATGAAAAGACTAAAGAGGTCATTGAAAAGAAGGTACGTGCTTATGCTTCTAAGGCTAACAAATCTCGCAAGAAAATGTTTTTTGAACCAGATGACTTAGTGTGGGTCCACCTTTGCAAAGACCGCTTTTCGGAGAAGCGAAAATCCAAATTAATGCCCCGTGGTGATGGTCCTTTTAAAGTACTTGCAAAGATCAATGATAATGCATACAAGATAGAGCTTCCAGGAGATGACTATGGGGTGAGCACTACTTTTAATGTTTCTGATTTATCACCATTCTTTGGGCAAGAAGACATAGAGTCGAGGACAACTCCTTTTCAAGAGGGGGAGGATGATGAGGACATCCCCATTACATACACATCTTCCACTCCAAGCAAGTATGAGAATGTCCAAGAATCTGTGGGCCCAATGACGAGGGCAAGATCCAAGCTTTTAAACAAACAGGTGCTTTTATTTCTTAAAGAGTTTTCTTTAATTGATAATGAACTTGGGATACTACCTCATACTAGTATTTTATATATTCTTAGGTATGACTCCTGTGAAGACTTGGGAGAGCTAAAGGGAGGAGCCCAAGGACTTAAACTACAAGTTTTGGATAAGATTATTCAGCCAAATTCGTACCTCCCACAAGCCCAATTGGATTCAAACTCGGATTCAACTCAGAATTCAATTCGGACTCGGTCTGGGACAGCTTGACAAGCAGTCACTAAAAAGGTCATAACTTTCACAAACGGAGTCCGATTCAGGAGTTCTTGTACTCGTTGGAAAGATAATTTCAAGGGCTACGCAATGGATCTAGCCCCAGCATCAAATTCGTCTCAGATCAAAAGTTATGACCGAAACAATGTGACGGCTGTAAAATCTAGTTTCCTTTTTGAGAGAGTTCGTATCTAAAACCATATAGGGTTGAGTTGTACTAGGTTTGTGGACTCTATGGACGTCCCAAGGTCCTATATAAGCCATGTATTGGTAGCCTAAGGGCTCGGACCACATTTGAGAATAATCAATCTATTAAACTTTGTTCAAGTTTATCATTGCTGCTGAAATTCCGTGAGGGAATTAGGAGTGTTCTTCAATCAAGATCGTTCAACCTTTCCGCTGGGAATTGGAAGCACTATAGATCTTCGCTTGGTGGTCGGCGAAATCGACGCAAGTGTGTTTTGGCGGATTAAAGAGTGTTCGTCCTTTGCATTGGCATTGGAGGATAGCTACGATTTATCAAGACTCCCGCGAGTATCCATCCTACGTCGAGAAGATCGGGCGACCCCGTATCAAAAATTCTATCAAGTAAATCAAAAAGTCATGCAAGTAAGAGATCATAGATCATTACCACTAGACGTGCAGTGCAGCAGAAGTAGAGTTGAAACAGTCGATTCAACGAAGAGCACATCGGTATAAGCGAAAGTAGTCGATCGTCCTCCGGTCAACCGTCTCCTCCTTGCGATCGTCCCGATCAGTGTCACGGTCGTAGCAGCGCCTCTACCGAGGTCCATACGTCCAGGGAGAAAACACCGTACGTCGGTGTGTTAACATCAGCGCGCACGGCAGGGGTTATAAGAGGTGGTGGCTAGGGTTTTTGGGATGTCGCCCTCAGCCCCCGCACCTCTTATTATATAACCTCCAATTGGATCCTTATCCGATATGAGTAGAGATCGAATCTCACTCGAAAACTATCATCTAGACCCTTATCATTCTAGCCCATTAAGTATGTGACCCTGTAGGTTCATGTATATTTGGCAATAGACCGAAAACTCCTTTCCAGTCCAAAGGTTGGTAGCGGTCTCTAGTAGGATATAACGACCATCAAATATACATAAAAATCATATCGGACGAACCTATATAATGCTTATGTATCGATCCCTTTGCCTCACGATACTAGATCGAACTCAAGGCGAGAAGCGTGTCTTTCTATGATAGCTCGATTCTTCACTTAAACTGTGATGAATTACTCTGTTGTGATTAACTCTTCAACCACATTCGGCATGGCCGTGCACTTCCTTAATCCAACCATATCGAGGGGCCCTGAGATATCTCTCCTGTTATATAGGAGGGGCAAATTCTATCTTTATCACTCATATTCCTCCGCATGTTTCATAGTAAATCTGAAAGCTACCTTTATAACCACTCAGTCACGAAGTAGTGTTTGATAACCACTAAGTAAACTATTACACATGTAGAAAACAATGACGATCTTAGGTCTAAGGATCCTACATACACTATATATGAGACCAACTGATGACACTTAAGAATATAACAATTCCCGTAGTGTCTCATGATGGGTCAATCCAATATCATATTCTCTAAAATATATCCACATTATTGATTTGATATCCTATATCCATGATCTATGAAACATGATCATCAATCAATACATGTGCTGATCTGTAAATTATAATTATCCCACATAATGATATAAGATCATGGATAATTTAGAATAATATCAAAAACATAAATAAAGAGTTTCACGAATAAGTCACATACTTGTTGATCAATATGAAAGATATTTATTCAAAGGATAAAATAATATATTATTCAAAAGATCATAAACATAGAAGTGATACAATCATCTCTATGATTACCTCTAGAGCATATCACTAACAGAAGCACCCGAATTTTGCTAGATTTATGTACGAATTCATTTCTATCTATTGATTTGAAAAAGGAGATAGGGTAGAATTAGAACCATTGACTAGAATTCTCGTTTTCTGATTACAGTAGCGAAACTTCTCTTAAATAGATTTATGCCAAATCCGTATATAGGTAAACTCTAGGTCAACATTATTATCTGTGGATTCCCTTATCTACATGGTGAATCGTGGTATTGTTTACTGTAAAATTCCTGCTCAGCAGACATGTCCTATAAGGATTCCAAAGAACATAATATTTTGGAGAAGGAAAGTAGGAAACAGATAACTGCAGTCCAAGAGCACTGCAAGTTGTGATCTCTAGTTTGATATAAAAAATGACACTCTGAATCCATGGTTGTGGTACCTTCGGTATTTTTTGATTGGGGGATGAGCTTGTAAGGATGTAAAGGAGTGGGGCGGCCCGGCCCGTTACCTGGCCCCATGGCCTGTGGGGAAAAGTGAGGGTAACGGTCAGCCCGACCCTCTATCACGTGGTAACAAGGCCGGACCACAAGAAACTTCTGGATCGGCCCGTCAGTGCTGCAGTGGGGACCAGATGATGGGCTAACGAAGTATGTCCCATTATATGCATTAGATGGATTTGTGAGATGGGCTAAAGATGGCCCGTTACATGCATAAGGTAGAATCAGTCGCTCTCTGTTTGATAGATATGGCTATAGCTTATCGTTTTTTTATTAAAATTATTAAATTTTAGCTATTTATAATAGAGATTATGGAGAGAGATACTCATTTGCGATTTTAGATGGTATAAATATTAGGCTTTTAACGTGTACTGCAATTAACTTGTAGACCCTGTTTCGAAAAAAATACTCCGTTTGAAAATTAGGTATTGTACCAAAAACCAAAAATCGGTTTGAGAAGTCGAAAAGAATAGCTCCAGAATCTATTTCAATTCGAAAAACAAAAATAAACACTTGACTACAGGGTACAAAAACAACTATCAGACGTTCAGATAATCAGATGCCCTTAAACTAAATATTTGGCTACAGTGTACAAACACCAAGCCAACACGGGCAATCATCATCCCTCACAAATACCAAATAAGCATCACTGTGATCTAAACAATTTCTGAAGATCAAGCAAATTAGTTGAAGATTTGGATGGCTTGTTCTCGTCACTGCCGCTAGCGCAAACCTCACTCAGAAAATTTAGCAAAAGAGCTCCTGAAAAGAAAAAATAACTTGTGAGCAAAAGAACTCCTAACAAGAAAGTTCACTAGTACTTCAAGTCCGAGAAATCCGAAATTCAAAATTTTCAAAAAATTCATAATTGTTTCAAAAAATTTGGTCAAAATATTCAAAAATACATATTGAATTCAAGAAATGCAAATATATTAAAAAAATTTGAATTCAAGAAATGCACATACTGGACAAGGAAGATGAAGTTCAAGTAATCATCTACACTAGTACAAGAAGTAGGCATTTCCACTGTACTGTCAAATTTACTGTCATCACTAAAACGACAACACAGCCTCAAACAAAAAGGGAAAGTGAATTTAGCAAATAGTAGTGCAAGTCTCAGAGAGTACTTGTAACATCTTATCAGTTGTTGTACAGCAAAAATGTAAAACCCACTCAAGTCCCAAAAGTAGAAAATAAGGAGAGGTCATAACGTGAGAAACTGTGAACACTATATTGAAACTATTAGCTGTTGATAGGCAAAACATCAAGTAAAAAGTCAGCAATCTACATAAAGCCTAGAATAGTTTTGTCCTTAAGTTTGCTTAGTGCAGATTAGGCTTATCTGCAGCACATTTGATCCTTAAGTTTTCTTAGTGCAGATTAGGCTTCTTAAGCGCCCTCCACTTATGCTTACGCTAAGATGTATTGATTTTTACAGTGGTAAGAGAAACAAACAGACAAAAAAGTATTTTGAAACTGATAACTGGGAGTGAGGCGAAGTAAACAAAGAATCTTGGAAAGATTAATAATCTGAAGACTAGTTAACTTGTCAGGAGACTAAACTGGGCAGATAGATCTTAAGGCCGGGACAGTGGCGGACCGACCGGTGGGTTAGGGGGGCTGGCGCCCACCCTACCTCCCGCCGGAGAGTGGGTACCCCCCTAGCCCCCCTACCTCCGGTTGGGGCGCCACGCTGGTGGTAGGCCGTCGCCACTGCCACCGCCATGCCTACCACCGGCTGGGACTGGGACAGTGAGACTGAGACCGTGAAGGCAAAAGACCAACAACAAGGCAACGATAGCATTGTAATAAAGTGCCAATTTGGGCCCAAAACAGCATTGCAGCAAAGTGTAAAGGCCTAATCGACAAAGTCCACCAAAAAATACATACCCAGATCCAATTCAGCCATAGTACCACACCACAGCAACGACAAAGCAATTGAATCCTCGATTTCATCCCTTCTCAGCTACTCCTGCTCACTCTTGCAGTTGGCGGCGGCGGCACGGACGGGCGACGGGCGGCATTGGTGCCTTGGTGGTGAGTGGTGCTAGATTTGGAGGCATGCAGCGCCGTGCCATCATGCGAGTGGCCAGATATGAAGAGCTGCGGGCGCGAACCGCCAGATTTGGAGGTAGGATTGCTGTAGGAGGCATGGAGCGACGCACCGTCACACCGAGCCGCCGAGGCGTTGACAGGGCAGCGGCCGGCCGGAGAGGGAGGCTGCGAGGCGCCGAGGCGTGAGCAGGACTTCTGAGGCGCCGGGCCTAGTCGCCGGTCGGGAGGCGAGAGCCGAGAGGCCTAGTGGCTGTCGTCGATCGGGCAGAGTGGGCGAGCAGCCCTGGAGCCCGGAGGGACCTACCGGCTGGGGCCTGGGGCACTGGGCTGCTGCTGAGTGAGAGGACTAAGAGTCTGAGAGAGTGAGCTGCTGAGTGAGGCTTTTGAGGGAGAGGGCAGAAAGGCCAAGAGGCCAACTGGCCGAGAGCAGCGAGAGCTAACAGCCAAGAGATTGTTTATATTATTAAAACAGTGCACTGGATTGAAACATTAATAGGTATGATTAATTCTTTTTAATACCGTATGAATTATGAAACATTAAGTCATTAACATAGATTATGAAACATTAATACCGTATGAATTATGAAACATTAAGTCATTAACATAGATTCATTCTTTTTAATTTATGTAATTGTGATCAATTTGATATTTTAGTTTTATTTATTATCATTTATTGATTTATACAGTTGCAAGAAATGGAAAAACAAACATTGTATAAATATTTTTCATGCAATACAAGTAGTACTCCTCATACTAATGAGAGTCAAGTAAAGAAGGCTTGGATGGATTTTAGTCCCGATTAAATCATCGCTGATCCAGTGAATTGTATACCTATTAATGAGTATGATAATGAAATTAGAGATCAAGTGAGAAGGGCGTATTTGTTGAGAGGTCCAACCCAACCAAAAGGCCATAATTTTCCTCACAAAATACTGAATGATTGTTCAAGAGCATTTCAACAATCTTGGTACAATAAATATGATTGGTTAGAATATAGTGTGGAAAAGGATATGATCTTTTATTTCTATTGTTTTCTTTTCAAGAAACCTGGAAGGCCTGAAAAATTTGGTAGTGATGTATTTACAACAACAGGGTATTCTAATTGGAAGAAAGCTTTAGGCACATTTGATAAACATGTTGGTGGACCTAGTAGTTATCACAACATTGCAAGGGGGGACTGCGAGGATTTTAAAAATCAAAGGGCAAGTGTGACGCAAAGACTTTCTGATCATGGCCGAGAATCAGAAATTGCATATAAAATTTGTTTGACTGCTTCTTTAGATTGTGCAAGATTTCTTGTAATGCAAGGTGAAGCATTCCGAGGATACGATAAATCTTCAACTTCCATCAATAAGGGAAATTTTAGAGAATTGGTTGAGTGGTACAAAGATAAGAATGAGGAAGGGAAGAAAGCGTTCGATCAAGCTCCCTTAAATTGTAAGGTGATTTCTCCAAAAAAAAAAATCAAAAGGATCTTACGAAAGCTTATGCGCAAGAGATTATGAAGGTGATTACGGAAGAGAATGGAGATGGAAATTCTCCGTGCTAATTGATGAGTCACGAGAGATATCAATAAAGGAGCAAATGGCCATGATTTTGAGGTAATTTATTTTATATTTTTACATTATTCTATTTATTTGTGTAATCATGTGGTTGTGTTTTAACTTAGCATAATCTATGGTATACAGGTTTGTGAATGATCAAGGGAAGGTTCTTAAAAGATTTCTTGGTATTAAGCATGTAACAAATTGTACATCGACTGCATTGAAGGAAGCTTTATTTGCTTTACTTGGAAAGCACCAATTACCAATTTCTAGACTATGAGGGCAGGGTTGTGATGGAGCTTCAAATATGAGAGGAGAATTTAATGGCTTGCAAATGCAGATCCGAGATGAGAATCCATATACTTTCTATGTCCATTGCTTTGCCTATCAATTGTAGTTAGTGATTGTGACTGTTGCAAGTTGCAGTAGAGCTATTACTGATTTCTTCAACTATATTCCCTTGATAATGACCACTATGAGTGCATCTTGTAAGAGAATGGATGCATTGCTTACAAAGCATCAAGATGTCTTATTGGAGAATCTAGAAAATGATAAGGC
The DNA here is from genome assembly GCA_036346265.1 of Melocanna baccifera. Classification (NCBI taxonomy): domain Eukaryota; kingdom Viridiplantae; phylum Streptophyta; class Magnoliopsida; order Poales; family Poaceae; genus Melocanna; species Melocanna baccifera. The sequence goes on from CM070693.1 coordinate 27,747,245, forward strand.
TGTCACTGGCACAGGGTTGCATCAAGAAATGAGCCTAGCTAGACCTTCTGATACTAGATGGGGCTCTCATCTAAAAACCTTACTACGTATTTACCAAATGTGGTAGGTAGTATTAGAGGTATTAGAGATTGTGAGTAAAGATGCATGTCAACCATCAATCATGGTGGAGCATCAAGTTTGATACAAAAAATGGAAAGCTTTGAATTTGTTTTTATCTTGCATTTATTAATAGACTTGCTAAGCATTACAAGTGAGTTATCACTTGCTTTGCAAAGGGAGAATCAAGATATTGTTCAAGCCATGGATTTGCTTGTAGATGTGAAAGTGCGTTTGCAGGACATGAGAGATAATGAGTGGGAGCCATTATTGCAGCAAGTAAAAAACTTTTGTGAATCAAATGAAATTTATGTGCCAAATATGGAAGAACTCATTTCAGTTAAAGGTATGTCTGCACGTAGGAAGCATACGGTGACTTACCATCACTATTACTGTGTTGAGATTTTCATTACTGCTATTGATGCCATTACATCAGTGATGAACCATAGATTCAATGAAGTTTCTTTAGAGTTACTGGTATGCATGTTTTTTCTTGATCCAAGAGACTCTTTCTCCAAGTTTGATGTAGATAAGCTTGTTCGACTTGCTGAGATTTATGCTGATGACTTCGATATAGCTGACCATTTGTTGTTAAGAAATCATCTTCAAACATTTGTTCTCAATGTCAGGAGAAGTGTAGAATTTCATGGATGTGGTGATATTTCAAAGCTAGCTCGAAAGATGGTTGAAACAGGAAAAATAGAACATTCTCATTGGTCTGTCGCTTCATTGAGCTAACATTGATCCTTCCAGTGACAACAACATCAGTTGAAAGAGTCTTTTTAGCAATGAATATTATCAAGACAAATTTACGCAACAGAGTAGCGGATGAGTGGTTCAGTGACTTGATGATATGCTACACTGAGAGAGAGATTTTTAGAAACCTTGATGATGATAAAATTAGAAAACGCTTTCAAAGCATGAAATCTCGTAGAATACTATTGTCTCGTACTTGCACTACTACTATTCAATCCTACTTAATGGTATGTTTCATCATTTTTTCAATCTTTATAACTATTCACAAATGCAATTTCTGATTTTATCACTAAGTTTGCTAATTTTGTGTACAAATAACTGTTTACATATATTTATGGGCTTTGAGAGGCACATGATCTATTACTGATGTATAATCTTTGTTGTATTTTGTATTTTTACTATATCCCTATTATAATTATATGTGATTTTAGATTGCAAAATATAGTTCACTTTATATTTAGTGTGTTTATCTTTCGTACGCCATGTTCCACTAGCCCCTCCTAAAATTTGATTCTAGGTCCGCCACTGGGCCGGGATGAGCTCGAGGCCACGGCGGGGACGAGGACGAGGTCGGTGTGGAGTTTGTGCTAGGATTTGGCGAGGTTGGCCGGCAGAGGAGGAGGCGCCTAGCATGGTGGTGGGATTCAGAGTAAGAAAAGGCGGTGGGATTCAGAGTAAGAAAAGGCGGAGGGGGAGGTGGCGCTGGCGCCAGCAGCTATGGCAGAGGTGCGCCTATGCGTCGTGCGCTGTGCAGCCAGAGGACTGGAGGGAGACAAGGGTCCTGATCGACCCTAGGGTCCTGGCCCCTATTGGTGCCAACATTTCAGGGGCAGCCCATATGGGCTAATGGGCCGAACCTCCCCTTTGCACCCTTGTATGTATATATGGGAGGTGCAGGTGGCTAAGCTCATCGTGCATAGGTTGCTACAAGTTGTTCCTTTCGATGAGCGCATCTTGCATGTATCTATAGAGGGTTCATCCTGCTTCTGTTGGTTCAATCCATCAAACAAAGCACGACTATGAGAAATATAGTGTACTATCCGAGTGGAAAATTTTGTTCTTGCCACTCTTAGGCCTCGTTTGTAACGTACGAATTTAAAAGGAATTTCACAGTATCGGTTCTTTTCGGCTACGGTTGATGACTTTTGGGCCTAGCATGAGCACCTGTGCAAACAAACTAAATACTGATAAACTGATTCAAAAAAGTTATCTCGATAAGCCGCTTCGAAAAGACAATAGAGAAATCGTTTCATTTATTTATTCGGGAAAATCTATAAGCCATAAGCTGAAACGAAGTAGACGAGAAAATAATTCATTTCCCACAACAAACATAAAAGAATCTCGCATTCCAAACAACCCTTGGTGCCTGCCATCTTCGTTGCGTCATGGAAAGATCACACCTTTCATTTTTGCCACCAAAAGTTTATGGCCTTGTTCACAAATTTGGGACTATAGATATATTTTTAATTTCTAAAATTGGCCCCTGGACACCCATTTTTACAAAATAGGTCTATTCCCAAGTTCGGCAAGTGCGACAGGTGACACCTGTCACCCGCCTCACCACCAGAGCTCGGCAAGGTAGGGTGTGTGTGGCAAGTGTGGAGACCACGTGAAAGCATCTAGACCCCTAAAAATAATTTTGGTAATTAATGATAATATGTGAATATATGATTAATGTGTTTGCTGAGTATCACATAGGGTCAGTTCCTAATGATAAACGTGACAAATTGAAAATATATGCTAAAGGTCAACATGAGGATCAAGGTGGTTCAAAGACAAATATACAAGTAGTCTATGATCCCTTTTATTTTTACAGGTCTTGAGAGAAATGTTGAAAGACCAGATTATAGGTTAATTACCATACTGTTAAGAAAGATCATAGAAAGTGACTTAAAACCATGTTCTTGTGCCATTTGGACCAATTTAGGATCATGCATGCACTTAAAATTAAATTTGAAAGACAACTATGTTTTGTCAGAAAAATCGAAAGTACCATAGTATATATAATGGAACTACAAGAATCCGGAAGTACCGACGTGTACACAGTGGTACTACAGGAACTCAAAAGCACTGGTACTTCAAGTGGTACATTTTTTTCTAAAGAGCACCCACCTGAACACTTTGGCTCTGTGATATCGATAGTACCAGAAAATAAACGACGGAACTACCACAAAACGGTACGATCACACTCTAAAACAGAACCACCGGACCTCAGAAGTACCAAAAATTTGAGCGGTATGTTTTTTTCAAAGAGGACCATTTTTTGGTCTCAAAGCAATTAGAAGTACCGCACCATAAAACGGAACTACCAATCATCAGAACTACTGCGATTTCAACGGCGGTAATACCGCGCCGACTTTCAATCGGCTAGTTCTGACGCTCTGACATAACCGTTACTACTTGCTACAGTACAATGTGATAGTTCCGCAAATTGCACAGCGGTATTAATGATTTCCTTGATTTTTCAAGATTGTTTGATGCAATAGCTATATTTGGTTGATGGGAGTATAAATACTCCCTTACCAGCTCAAGAATGTAATAAGATATTTTATTGAACATCCTTGAGCATTGAGTAATCTTTTCACAACTCAATTTCTCATTGTGCATTCATTTCAGATAGTTGAGCCACATCAAGTGCATTTTATCTCTAGATTGATCATTTGTCACTTGATCACCATCAAGCGAAAACTGTGATCTATTACTCTTGGTGCTTACTGGCATCTAGACGGTTTGGTGAAAAATTACGAGGTGATCTCTTCAAGAAGATTGGGAAGAGACTCGACGTAAATTTGTGAGTGGTTTGATGTCCACCATCTCCAGAGCGGAGGAAAGACAACCAATAGTGGATTGAGAAGTTGAGACTTAATTTGTGAAGTCGGTCTAAATCACTTGGGCTTTCCTAAACATGGATTAGGGGAAATGATAAGTTTTCGAACACCACGGTAAAACATCATATGTCAATTAGTTATTTCTTTGTCTCTCTTTCCATACTTATATTTCTAGTATATTGTGATAATCATGATTGTTAAAATTGCTTGTGCTAGAAAAATTTATAGAGACTAGTTCTTGTGGTGCCTTACATTTACTAGAATCGTGTAGGTTTTATTTGCATTGAAATATTGCTTAGTTAAAAAATTGTGATAATCAAATTTTGAAGGCAAGAATTTTTATAACCTCCTATTCACCCCCCTTTAATCAGTTATCATTGATCTTATTAGTGGTATCAGAGTTTGGTCTTTTATTTATTAGACTTAACCATCTAGAGAGAAAAGAATGGCTAGTGAGGGAACTACTATAGAAAGACACTTTTTTTGATGGTTCAAATTATCTATATTGAAAAATTAGAATGCCTATTCTCTTAAGACCATGAGTCCAAGCATACAGAAAATTATAAATGAGGATTATATCATGCCTCTTGATCCACTACATCCCACGGAGCAAGAGGGGAGTAACGCTCATTTAGATGCTCAAACCATAAATGCTCTATTTGGCGAATTAAATGCGAATAAGTTCAACAGAGTGAGCAATTTAGAAATTGCTCACGATATTTGGACCACCCTCTTGAAAATACATGAGGGAACATCTACGGTTAAAGAAGCCAAATTGCATAGGCTTTGTATCAAATATGAGATATTTACAATGTTGCCTTATGAGAATATCAATGAAATGTATTTTCATCTCAACAATATTGTGAATGAGCTCAAAGGCCTTGGCACATCACTAATGGATTTAATATTGTAAGAAAGATGCTTAGCGCATTGCTAGAGAAATACAAAACATTGGTGACACTCTTCTCCAACTCTCCTGAGTTGGCATGAATGACGCCAACACAGCTCTTGGGAAACCTCATCAACAACGAGTTATACAAGAAGCATATGGAGGAACTCTTAGAGTAATCCTCCTCCAAAGTAAAAAGGTTCATCACTTTCAAGGCCAAGATGGCATCTAGTGATGAGTCCAAGATTGATGAAGAGGGCTCCGAGAAGGAGTTGGCTCTACTTGAGGAAAATAAAGAAATTCAAGAAGAGACATTCGTATCGAAGTGCTAGCCATGAGAAGAGCAAGAAAGGGTGATCTTACAATAATAAGTGCTATAGCAACATTCATTGCTATGAGTGCAATGAGAGGGGGCACAATGCCTCTTAATACCCCACAAAGAAGAATGATAAGGGCAAGTCATCTAAGAAGGACTTCAATGGCAAGAAGAAAATTTTCAAAAAGCTTCACAAAGAGGGCAAGAATAAAGCCCACATTGAAGAGTGAAACTCCGATGAGGAGTACACGGACTCCGATTTCAAAGAGAAGGAGTCCCCCTAAGAAGAAGGGACTAATTGGCATTGCTATCAAGGAAGCTCCATCTTCCTTCGCATCTCCAACATACCTTATGGCAAAAGGAGAAAAGGTAAAATCTTTAGATGATAATGTGCCTTATTATCATAAACTTATGGATATGCTAATTGAATTGAATGAATTTCTTGTAAAAGAAAAGTCAAAATTCAGGAACTTAAGGAGAGAGCATCTCTCTCTTAAAGATTCTTATGAGGATTTAAAGGAAACTCAAGACTTGCTTATCCATGAAAATTAAAGCAAATTTAGCATTAGTATTGGAATTACATGTGATGTTTATAATGCCATGCCTAATGTAGAAATATCTTGATCTAGTATTTCCACTTTATGTGATGATTTACTTGATATGCCATGTTAGTCTAAAATTGCCCACAAGAAACCAGCAAACAAGCCCACAAGATTTGTGAGGCAAAATGGTAAGTATTGCCAAAAGTGCCGAAAAATAGGACATGTGTAACAAAATTGTCCTGTGAGTAAAACTTCTTTAATTGGATTGTTTGATTCATGTTATATGCTTAAAAAATCCAAGAATAGTAGCATTATTGCTAAATTTACTGGCAATTCAATCTTAGGTGCTAAAAAGAATGCTATTTTGGTGCCCAAAACCTTACTTACCAACCTTCAAGTACCCAAACAAATTTGGATACCTAAAAGAACTTGATCTTTTTTGTAGGTGAACTACAAGACCAGTGGAAGGTATCGAGACCCGAATATGCAAATCCGGACTCTCTGTGTATACCGCACTAGTCTAGGATCACGCTAGTGCACACAGTGTAACATAGATGAAATATCGACCATATGCACGATAAAATAAAGGAAAAGACTCAAATATTAATAATTATTAGAGTATGACTTTATGGCCAAGCTTACGACTTACTGGCCTGAAGGGCTAAAGAACTAGTAGCAGAAAATAGCAATTAAGCGTAAAAGCCACTCGACATGCCCATAGGCAATCAACTGGGAAGCGAAGTCCTAATCCATGTAGTCGTCGAAGTATTCTCCTTCTAGTATCTCTTGCTGATATATCTCCTCTTCTTCAACTGAGCAACAATGGGCATAAAGCAGTGAGTATATTGGTACTCAACAAGTCATTTGTAACAAATATGCAATATAATATGTAAGGCTTACCAATAGATGACTGAAAGGTTAATTTGCGGAAAGTAACAATTTAAAGTAAATATAGTAAATAGATTTAAAGTGAACCTTAAAGAAAAAATTATAATAAGTAATTAACCAACGGAATTGAATAAACCACTTGTGAACTACTAATTCATAAGCTAAACCACTAGTAAACCAACTATTCATTTTTCAAAGATAACCAACCAAGTTTTAATGAAAACTCTACCCCTCGTGTGAAATCACCGAGCATTGTCCATAACCGGGGATATAGTTATTCGAATAGTTTTACATTCTGTAGAGGTTGCACAACTGTATCCACATGATGTGATTAGCCTCGCGCTAAAGAAATCACAACAAAGTCTTTATAAAGTTCAATCTCAACTCAGTCCTGTCCGTTAGGGTTTCGCATCACACCCTCTTTGCACCATATGGAAATCAGCAACCATGTTCATCACAATGGTGAAATTAAAATATCCCAAATTAATCAACTAGGTCTATCCCATACTAGACATGTGATTTGTACGGTAACACTCAGATCAATAGCGCATAAAGTTAAGTCCTTAACATTACTCAGGCAGACTTCCACATTCCTCGAAGTAAATCCATACTACCTCCTTTACTGCATGATAACTCGCCTAAGTGAAAATAAATTTTGTATAACCAACACCAATGACACACTAATGTCATGGCACATAAATTTTATAACTGTGACTCCAACCACGATTCAATATCTTATTAAGTCAAATTAATTAATTGATCACATATGATAATGAACCCATCAAGACTATAAGTATAGCTAAGCAAATTTTATCGTACAACCCTAAGGGGAAATACTGAAAATTCAAGAAATGTACTGTGTTGTGGACTCGGTGTACGAAACGGCTGGTTTATGGTGAACTCGGCTCATGAAACAACGCGCGGGTGACTGACTCCACAAATTAAGCCTTCCACCTCAAATCTACTAGTGGTAACTCTTTCTCGCTCTAGATAGGTGATCTCCAATCTGCACAACTTTGCCGAGTCTTCTCACAACCTTCTTTGAGAAGATCACTGCACACGACGCCTCCAACGCCGTCTAGGAGTGGCAAACTCCAAGAGTAATATATCAAACCCCTTGCTTGACTCTCACCATGTGCAATGAATGCACAAGCTCAAGTGGATACTCAATCCACCTCTATATGCAACACATGCAATCTAGAGCCTTCCTCCTTGCTCACAAAGTGCAACGCATGCACAATTGAGAGAACATCACACTAGCTCAAGAGAGTGAAATGGAGTACCAAAACTCTTACCCCAACTGGCCATAAAGGGGTATATATACCCACACCACAAAAACTAGCCGTTAGAAGCAAAACCCCCAAAAAAATCAGGATTTCTGATAGTTCTGTTGTTATAAAGCTAGAACTACCGCTCCCCTCGCAACGATTTGAAAACTAGACGTTATCAGCGAAATTAGTAGTTCCGCCGTTTATTTTTTGGTACTTCCGATCATCAAAAGTACCACGCCACATGTGGAACTACCGCGTCGCGTGGAGGAGAAGACCACCACATATGTGTCTCTCTGGAAAAAAAAAACATATCACAGGATTTTCTAGAACTTCCAATGTTTGATAGTACCACACAATACATGTCAGTAGTATCGCAAGCCGATTGGACCGCTCACATAGAGCCGATCGGACTGTTTCGATCGAACCACATCTGGTACTACCGCACAATACATGCCGGTACTTTCGATCTTCGGTAGTACCGCGTAACACATACCGGTACTTCCAATTATCTTGACAAGTGTATATACTTCAACAAATATTGCAAAATACATTTGCAAGTTATAGTATTAAGCATATAAGGATCAATAATTGTGTATATGCTTCAATCATTTGCAAAATATATTTGCAAGTATAAGCCTTATACCACAAGGAGTAGGAAACATGGACTTCAAACACTTACAAAACACAATCGCAATGTATAGTCCCATGTGAAGGATTCAACACATGAGCTTCAACTATTTGCAAAACATATTTGCAAATATAAGCATCATGCCATAGAGAGCTAGAGTAAGTGAGGTTGAGCTATCAACACATGATGAGACTCAAGTTACCAGACATGACCCCTATTAATAGTATGTCAACCTATACTAGCAATCAAGTTTTTCAACTAAACTCCAAGACGGGTAAAAGATTAAGAACACATGCTTAGCTCTAGATAGTCATACCTTTGCCTTGAGTATTTTCGTGAAGCTTGATGACACACATCACCACTTCAAGTCCGGATCCTTATCTTGATGTGCATCAACCCATAATGCATTCTTCACTTCGCCTCCATCAACACATAATGGGTCTTCACTTGACTTGACGATCAACACATGATCATCTTCTATTGGACATGCATCAACTCATGATACATCTTCTTCTTGAGCTCCATCAACATATAATGGATCTTGTCTCTACTCGATGATCAACCTATGATCATCTTGTCTTCTTGATGGCCTTCAACACATGAAACCATCTTCTACCATCTTGACTTGATGATCTTCAAAATATGAAGTCATCCTCCATCATTTTGACTTGATGATCTTCAACACATAAAGTCATCTCAAATTGTCCTTACGTGTGGAACCTAACCGAGGATACTTTGACGACTTGCGAATTAGGACTTTGCTTCCTAGTCGATTGCCTGTGGGCATGTCGAATGGCCACCTTGCTTAATTTTGTTTTTCGCTGCTAGTTCCTTAAGTTCTTCAGGCTATTAACTATAAGCTTGGCCATAAGGTCGTACTCTCGTAATTTTTAATATTTGAGTCTTTTCCTTTATTTTTCGTGCCTATGGTCGATATTTTATTTATATTTATACTGTGTGCACTAGCATGATACTGAACTAGTACGGTATACACAGAGAGTTCGGATTTGTATATTCGGGTCTCGATAGAAGTGGTATCAGACTATATCGACTGTAGGACGAAACCCTAGTTAGAGTGGTCGCCTTAGCCAAATTTCAAAATTTATTTTCTAAATCAACAAAATAAATATCTAGTGATTCTATATTCTTACCTTATTCTTAGGATTCTTAATCTTTGCTTTTAAAACTTAAATTGACTTGGAATTCTCGAGTATTTCAAAATCAGAGCAGAGGTTGACTTGGAATTCTTCAAACCTTGCTGTAATGTTTGGACCAAGGAAGCACCCACCTTGCCATTAGAAATTGACCAGTTTTGCCATTAGAAATCCCCTCAAATGAGTTTAGCTCTTGTCTATACTTTTCCCTCTCACCTTTTGAGCCTTGTGAAGTTAGTTCTCAACAGTTATGTTTCCTTGTAGGGTAGCAAAAAGATGGTTGATACCTAGAACTCAGCTGGTAATAGTCAGATGAACCAAGGCCTAGGACGCAACACCACAGATCCATCAGCTCAAGGACCGCAAGCAACCCCAATGGGATTGGATCCAGCTCTCAGTCAGTTCATGGCAGTCCAGACATAGTTGACGCACACCATGATGTAGAACATGAATGCCATGATGAATCGGGAAAATCAAGAAACAGTTATACCTCGGCTAGCTTGCCAACAATCCAAGTTTATAGAGTTCATGAGGACAAGACCGCCCACCTATTCCCGGTCTTCCGAGCCTTTGGAGGTGAAAGATTGGATTCGTTTAGTTTAGAAGAAACTGGACCTCCCTCAGTCATTAGTAAGACCAAATGGCATAACCAACCACTCATACAATCCAAATTTAGTCTTAAATACAGTTTTCCATTCATCACCTAGTTTCATTCTGATTTGGTGGTAACCACCCCGCAAGTCAACCTTAGAAAAAATAGTAGAGCCACTCAATTCATCAAGCACATCATCTAACCTAGGGATATGATGACGATATTGAATAGTAATATTGTTAATAGCTCTATAATCTATACACATCCTCCATGATCCATCTTTCTTTGGCACAAGTAATACAGGAACAGCACATGGACTTAAGCTCTCACGCACGTACTCTTTTTTAAGAAGCTCTTGCACTTGCCACTGAATTTATTTTGTTTCCTCAGGGTTGGTGCGATATGGAGGACGATTAGGCAAGGATGCCCCTGGGATCAAGTCAATTTGGTGCTCTATTCCTCGCATTGGTGGTAGCCCCACTGGGATCTCATCTAGAAAAACATCCGCGAAATCCTGCAACAATGAAACAATCGAAACGGGCAAAGTAGAGGGCAAAGCATTACTGGAAAAGATAACATTCTTACACACAAGTGCATAACACTCTTGGGATTGTGTTTCTAATTCTCGTATCTCACTCTTTGTGGCTAATAGAACCTGTCCCTTTAGTTGTATGTCTCTTTTCTTGTCACTTTCTTTTTTATTTTCTCTCAATTTGGGCTTGTGGCTCTTATTCTCCTTGTTGTGGGTGTCGCTCATTTCTCTTTCTTTTCTCTCACGCTCAGCCTTATCTAAATCATCATTGAGTATTTCTTCTGGTGTCATTGGAACTAATGAAACCTTTTTCCCCTTGTGCATAAACGAGTACTTGTTGGAACACCCATAATGAATTGTATCTTTGTCATATTGCCATGGCCTCCCAAGAAGTAATGCACACGCTTGCATTGGTACCACATCACAATCCACAAAGTCAGAATAGCTACCAACAGCAAAAGGCACTCTTACCATCCACAAAGTCAGAATAGCTACCAACAGCAAAAGGCACTCTTACCATAGCAGTTACCTTCAGTTTCCCACATGAGTTGAGCCACTGGATGTAGTATGGCTGCGGGTGAGCACGTGTAGTCAAGCCAAGTTTTTCAACCATCTCTGAACTTGCAATGTTCTTACAGCTTCCGCCATCAATTATCACCTTGCATGAGTGCTCTTTGATCACAAATTTTGATTGGAATAAATTGTGACATTGTCCTCTCTCTGCCTTTTCCATCTGTGAGCTAAGAACACGAAAAATGACAAGGTTTGCATGGTTATGGTTTGTATCATAGGTGATCTCCTCTGAATCGGACCCTGAAATGTTCTGTTGCTCCTCATGGTCAGATTCTTCTTCCTCTACGTCGCTTGCCGATGTGTACCCTCCATCTTCCCGAATAATAAGAGCTCGTTGATTTGGGCAATCACGCATGTAATGCCCCTTCCCCTTGCATTTGAAGCATCCTATCTCTCTAGTTCTTCCTGTAGAAGCTATGGATGATGAACTTGTGGTTGGGACAACAGCGGTCTTCTTTGAATCAGTAGACCTATGTGCTGAAGAATTAGGACGCCTTGCTGATTGCTCTTGGCTGGGTGATGTTGTGTTGTGTCCCGAATTGTTTATGGGCTTCTTGGTCTGTGTACTGGAAGGTTTCTATGGAATGGAGGAGCTGGAATAGTTGCGGTTCGTCCTGGTGTAGCTTTGTCTCTGATCATGCACCTGCTTTTCAGCCTTACAAGCAAAATGGAACAGCTCATTCAAAGAATTGTAATGATAAAAATCAAGTATATTCTGAATCTCCTTATTTAGCCCACCAAGAAACCTAGCCATCTTCGTGTTTTCTTGCTCCTCTATATTAGCACGGATCATACCAATTTGTAGTTCTTGATAGTATTCCTCGACAGACTTACTACCTTGATTCAATCTTTGTAACTTATTAATCACATCACGCTCAAAATAAGATGGAACAAATCTAGATCTTATTACCCTTTTCAACTCATCCCAAGTGCGAGGTGCAGCATCCCTTCTTTTAAATTGACTCCACCAAATGGAAGCATAATTTGTAAACTCACTAGTAGCAGCACATACTCTTCTATTTTCAGGAAAGTCATGACAACTGAACTTTTGTTCTACTAGTAGTTCCCAATCAAGATATGCTTCAGGATTATATTTACCATAATAGGAAGAAACAACAAATTTAATCTTACCCAAGCCATCATCTCTTCTCCCCTCATGACGATGAGGCGCATGTCCTCCATTACCACCCCTTCCTCAATGATTATGCCCAAGATGCTGCCGATCACGGTCAAAATCAAGGTCTTCTCCATTATCAGCCATATAGTTGCCATTCAACTCCTCATGGGCAGCATGCTGAAATGCGGCGTTCAAATTTGCCCGTGGTTGGAGAAGGGCAGCAGCAACATTGTGATTTCCTCCAACTCGATCTCGAGGGCCTCGGTGGTTGGTGCTGCCTTGGGGGAGTATGCTCAATGTACTCAAGTCGTACTTCAATTCCTCCAATACGATTCTCCATACCGTCCAGTCGAACAAGTACTTGATCGGAAAGCATCTGCTCAAAAGTGCCGGCAAATGCATCCATCAAAGCTTGAGACCAAGGTGATAGTGGCACTGCTTGGGATTTGTCCACACTATCACCTTCATCCACACCATGAAACAAGCCATCACGAGAACTTCTTGTCCCTGCCATGGTTAGAAGAAAACAAAAAGAACTAACAAACTAAATACTTATGTGAACTACTCTCAGTTCTCACAAATCTTACCAACAGAAGCTCTTACCCTTCTCGAAGATTGCTCATGTGCAGCTGGTTCGTGGTAACTTTCAAACAGAAGTCAGTAAAGCGATTGCAAGGTACCAGAACACGTGATCAATGGCAAATTTGTAGAGTTCTAGGCAGGGATAAAAATTTGTAGCAAAGGAGTAAGCAATCAATAATTTCAGAAATTGCACAAATTGAATAACAGTTCGTAACTAGCTTGTAGCCTAAGTTGTTGATCAAACAAAGATGATATAGGCTATGGTCAAGTGTATATGAGTGTACACAAACAATGTGATCAATATATGCAACTTTAGAACATGAAGGATCAAATATAGCTAGCTGAATTTCAGATCAACACCAAATTGGACAGCAAATCGGTAATTGGTCTACAATTTTTTTTGGCCCCCTTTTTTTTGTCTAACCTTAATCCTTTTTTTTTTACTTTTGCCTTTTTTTTGCACCAATACCAGATTGCAACTCAGCCGAGTATGAAAATCTCAAGTAGGGGTCGATCCTGAAAGGACAGCAGCAGCTACATAACTTGTAACACGTGCAGATTTCTCAATACTGATCCAATCACTACCACATTTTGCACAAAGGTGTGATTTCGAGTTAGGAAGCTAACAAAAGTGGTTTGGATGCATTTGGATATCTAGATCGAAAGATATGAATTTTTTGGTGTCGGCTGCGCAGAGAAAATTTCTGGCAGAAACAGGGCAGAGGCTGTTTTTAGGTGGTGACTTGTAACACGTGCAGATTTCTCAATACTGATCCAATCACTACCAAAGTTTGCACGAAGGTGGGATTTTGAGTTAGGAAGCTAACAAAAGTGGATTCGATGCATTTGGATATCTGGATCGAAAGATATGAATTTTTTTGTGTCGGCTGCGCAGAGAAAATTTCTGGCAGAAACAGGGCAGAGGCTGTTTTTAGGTGGTGTATGGTTGTTTCTTTTTGGGGGGGCTCAACAAAGATAATGATCAACAACTAGACTTGACTAGTACGGACGAAAATTCAATTAAATAAACTAAAACTAACAGATTGAAAGCAACAACGGGCTAGGAATTGAATATTTTGTAGAGCTAATTTTCTGGACTTTAAGTAAACAAAAATTAATCAAACAAAACTAGGGGATAGATGAATTCCTACAGGCAACGTAGGCTCTGATACCACCTGATATGCACATACCTCGATTTAAGATGCGTGCATGTGAGTTGGCCGATCTTCCGTCGTAGGAGAAATCCGATAACTTGAGTTGCGACGTTGACGAAGGGGAGGCTAACCACGATCCGATCGTGACCAACAACCTCGCAATCGCTACACCGCTTCTCGATTGGTTACCAACCGTGTCAAACACAATTGGCCTGTTCACGAAGAATGGCTCTAGCAAATCCAAGAGAAGACGCAAGAGCAACAGTGGAAGAGTTTCACTCAAAGATGAAATATTGATGAGACCCAATTGTTCTGCAATAGCTAGTAGCAAACATGCAAACAAGAATCAAGTCCCCCTTAGTAGAAACATCAGGTGTACTTATACTAGGAACAACCCTCCTAGTTAGGTGTGAAAGTTCTTGAAAAAAGACTTGAAGATAAGCCAGCCCAAAGGTCATCCAACAACCTGTTCGCGCGTCCTTTTGTCTTCTGTGCAGCCCTTACTAAAACAATCATAACTTTTTATTGGGAAGTCCAAATGACAAGCTGTTTGTTGGAGGTGATAGTAGACTTAATTATCTTTCCATCCATATGTATTATGCATGCTAAAACGTTACAGGTTGGCTTTCATAATGCTGAGAATTGATCTGTTCGTGCGTCCTTTTGTCTTCTGTGCAGCCCTTACTAAAACAGTCATAACTCTTTATTGAGAAGTCCAAATGATGAGCCGTTTTGTTGGAGGTGATAGTAGACTTAATTATCTTTCCATCCATATGTATTATGCATGATAAAACGTTACAGGTTGGCCTTCATAATGCTGAGAATTGAAGGTATTTATCAGCAATCAATGAACTGGGCCTTGGCCAAATCTTGATCAACAACTTCTCCGAAAATTCCTTCACATGTAGTAACAAGTAAACAATATTTATTAGGTAATATCATTTGTTTTGTAATTAAATAATTAATTTGCCCAAGAAAAAATTCACCTGTTGTCCAAGGCGACGTGCACGCGCACGTGTTATTGGACCTTGTATACTTGTCGACTCTTGAATTTTAGTAGACTCAACTACAAGTGTGTGTGCCACTGGCGGTGAATGTGTGTCAGTGATGTCCTCATCATGCTACCAAGGGGCTTTTATGGGGGAAGGGCTAGGGTTTGGGGGGTGCGGCCCCCTTTGGGTTGGCCGGCCCAAAGTGGCTCACCCATCCCTCCAGACAGCCCAAAATATCTCACTTAATTATTTAATTTATTTTTTTATTTTAGAATATCCCGCAAATTTATTTTTACCTCCAGCGATTTACCGAAAAACCGAGTGACTTCACGATTCCGCTAAATATTCCCAAGGACACCGTAACGACGTTCAGGTCATTACAAAGATAGACTTAACAGATTAATTTATGATATTTTAATTTTAATTTTGCCATTGAGTTAAACATTGTTGCTGATTCCATGATACGCAAGAGGGGGTAATTATCGACTAGGTGGTTAATCTACTCGACGGCGAAACCTTAGTGTGCGGAATTGGGTTGAGGTTGAACATTGTAAAGAATTTGTTGCGATGTCCTTTTGCGTGGGGATGATCACATCGTGTGGGTACAGTTGTGCAACCTCTGCAAGGTATAAAACTATTCAAATAGCTGTGTCCCCGGTTTTGGACAATGGTCAATGATTTCATACAAATGGTAGTTATTTCATAAAATTGAGTTGGATAACTTCAAAAAGTGGACAGATAGTTCACTAGCGGTTTATTAAGTGAATAGTTAGTTCACTTATTGTCTATTTAATTCCTTTGGTTATTTATTTACTACTGTTTTCCATAAAGTCTGCTTTCAATCTATTTAATGTATTTATTTTAAATTATTGCTTTATGAAAAATAACCTTTCAGCCATCCATTGGTAAGATTGCATATTATATTGCACTTTTGTTGTAAACGACTTGCTAAGTACTAATGTACTCACGGTTTTATGGCCACTGTTGATTAGTTGAAGAGGAGAAACCATATATAGAAAGTCCAAATTTGCATATTCGGATCTCGACAATACCTTAGAGGTGTTGATGAGAATCTTAAGCACTAGGACAATACACAACCTGTGATGATCGCAACGAGCTGAAGGAGGAGACATGTAGCTAGTATGACTACCACCGCATCAACATGCTACATCGACACTACTTCCACTACGAGTCTGTGTGTCTAGTGGTCATCCCGTGATTTATTACTAGCGAAGGTTCCTTGTTTATGTGGTAGAATTTTTGAAATTGTGCTTGCATAGTCTACTGATAGCGCTACACGGAAATGGAAAAAGAGATGTAACACAAACTTTTAGTGGAAAAAACAAAAGGCCCGATCTTTTGATGGCAAGATCAAAATGGTGCACGTTAAGAGTGCCAAGAATAAAATTTTCCCATACAAAAAAGAAGTACTATACAACACAATTATGATTTTTTTTGGGGGGGGGGGGGGGATCAGTTAGATTTCTCATCTTTAGATGTGCGCAATGATTCGTACGCCGCCACTTCCACCTTCTTCTCCAGTGATGCCTTCTTCCTCCTCCCCAGGCATAGAGGGAGGACAGGGAATGGTGTCCTGACGGTGGGTAGCGGTGGGGTGGGGTAGGTGGATGGTGGGCAGTGCCAAAGGGCGACGACAGTAGAAGTTACTAGGTTTTAGGTTGGACGGGAGCAGCAAGACGGGGAGTGGTAGGGGACGGTGCAGTGAGGCGGCAGGGGCGTCACCGGCCGTGGGTGGTGGAGGAGGGGGCAGGGGTGGCGGGGGGAGGCACGGAGCTGCACCGACAAGAAAGGAGGCCATGGGAGGGGTTCATCGCCGGCGATGAGAAGGGGGTGGTGCGAAGGGAGCGGCATGGGGTAGAAGGTGGCGGGGTTGGGGTGGGAGATGGTATTGGAAATATAAGCAATATTTTAATTCCAAATATTATTAGGAGACAAATACAATAAACTAGTAATGCAAAACACATAACTAACAACAGGCTACACATTGTACTTCAGAAAATACAATATTAAAGTCGATCGAACGCGTGAACGACTTACTATTGGGATTGATGAAGAATAGGAAGTAGCATAGGCTCAATGTAGTGTAGAACGTAGATAACGCAGTGAAGTGAGCAGTCACGCAGATGTGCACTGCCTAGATACCGCTCTCCATCTTCATAGTGCACGTCGAAAAGAAGAGTCGACGAGGCTTAGGTGACACAGCACAACAACACAAGTTCGTAGGAGAAAAAGAATGGAGACAGTGAGATTCTTGCTAATACTCTGGACATCTCCACGCATATATGTAGACAGACTGACAACTGACATGATTAAAAATAGTCATTTACCTATTGGTAACTGACATATTTAACCAACTATTTACTCATCGGTAACTGCCTATCATCAAACCCAATAAAACCTCAAATTCAAATGTTTGAATCTCATTCAAACACACACACACACACATAGAGTGATGCACATTTCAGCAAAAATAAAGGTGGACTTGGTCTACCAAATGGCGTGCCA
The DNA here is from genome assembly GCA_036346265.1 of Melocanna baccifera. Lineage (NCBI taxonomy): Eukaryota > Viridiplantae > Streptophyta > Magnoliopsida > Poales > Poaceae > Melocanna > Melocanna baccifera. The sequence goes on from CM070693.1 coordinate 27,764,681, forward strand.
CATCATGGCACGGTTCGCATCGCAAGTGACAAGTTACACAATTTTTATGTGAAAATACACGAATACGCGTGCGCATGCATGTGTGATTAGCCAAAGCCGTCCTCATGGCATCCTATCCATAATTCAAGGGGTGGCATAGACTCTACTTTATAAATTAGTCTCCCCCACCATGCCTTAGCAATATGGTACTAAACCATGAATAATTTGGAATTAAGAAAATAGGCCTCCTGGGTCTATTTCTAACAATCCCCCACCAATTCCAAAGGAAGAAATAAAAAGGTGTCAAAGATATTATGCTGCAGTATTGTTTCTACACCAGACTTTTAGTGTAAGTCCCGTATAGGTTGAACTTGCACCTAGAATGACAAGATTCATCTTCTCACAGGTGATGAATGGACTATGCCTTGAATTCATAGCTTTTTATGATCAGATTTTACTTGAAATCTAAACTGGTACTAGACTGCCAATGAACCACGCCTTAACGGGGCATTATATGGTTATGCTCCCTTATTTGCTCATGAGCTTTCTAGAGAATGCCATGTTCTCATGTACTGCAATCGCACAGTTAAACTCAAGTAGGTGTATTCTTTCTATGTATCCTGTATGCTAATACTTTTTCCTCATTTGGACAACAAAATATATTAAGACTTTATGCCAACCTTCCATATAGTCAAAAGTACTTTATTTATTAGCACACGGGTATAATGAAGATGTACTGTCCTGTTACAACATCAACTAGTTTTTTCTATTGCCTAAGTCATAGGATCTCCAATCAAGAAGATATGGGTTACCATTGTGATGTAACTCAGATGGGCCTTATTCCCATGTTCATAGAAGCAACAGAAATCGCTTTCTGTGCTAATCCCTTTGTAAAAGGGTCTGCTAAATTTTTCTTAGTGTTAATATAGTTCACAGCTATTACTACAGAGATTTTCAGTTTTCTAACAGATTTAAGCCTATGCTTCACATGTCTAGAGAACTTCATGTTATCCTCTGTAGAGAACTTCATGTTATCCTTTGTACTTGTGACTTTGGTTAACACAGTTTGATTATCATGGTACATCAGAATTGCTGGTATTGGTTTCTCAACCAATGACAAGTCCATCAGAAGCTCTCTCAGCCATTCAGCCTCAACAGTGGTTGTGTCTAGTGCTACAAGTTCTGCTTCCATGGTTAACCTCATCAATATAGTCTGCTTGCAAGACCTCCATGAAACTGCAGCACCAGCTAAAATAAACACATAACCACTCATAGTTTTAATCTCATTCGCATCAGAGATCCAATTGGAGTTACTATATCTTTCTAATACAGAAGGGTATCCAATATAATGAATTCCAAAAGATGTTATTCCCCTCAAGTAGCGCAACACTCTTTCAAGTACCTCCCAGTGATCATCTCCTAGGTTGGAAGTAAACCGACTTAATTTTCTCACAGCAAATGAAATGTTAGGTCTTGTGGCACCAGCTAAATACATGAGTGACCTAATAATTTGTGAATATCGCAATTGATCTTTTCCTAGCTCCTGGTTCTTTTGCATCTTAATGCTTGCATCATAAGGCGTTTGAGAAACTTTACAATTTTCAAAGCCGAACTGGCTCAATATTTTTTCAGCATAATAGGATTGATTCAAAGTGATCCCATCCTCGCTTTTGATCAATTTAATATTCAAAACGACATCTGCCTCTCCCAAGTCTTTCATATCAAAACATCGAGATAAGAAAGATTTGACCTCGTCAATTACAGCAATGTTTGTTCCAAGTATAAGTATGTCATCTATATACAGACATAAGATCACCATAACGGTAATATACACATTTATCAACTTCATTCACAATAAAGCCAACGGATGTCAAAGTTTTGTCAAACTTCTTGTGCCATTGTTTAGGTGCTTGTTTTAGGCAATACAAGGATTTCAATAATCTGCATACCTTATTTTCCTATCCAGAAATCACAAAACTATCCGGTTGATCCATATAGATTTCTTCCTCTAGCTCTCTATTAAGGAAAGTTGTCTTCATGTCTATTTGATGAACACGTAGACCATAGGAAGATACTAACGCAAGGAACACTCTGATGGTGGTTAATCTGGTGACAGGAGAATAGGTATCAAAGAAATTTTCTCCCTATTTCTGGGTGTAACCCTTGGCCACAAATCTTACCTTGTACTTCTCAATAGTACCATCAGGTCTCAATTTCTTTTTAAAACCCATTTATATCCTACAGGTTTGCACCCAATAGGACGATCAGTGATTTCCCAAGTTCCATTAGCCATGATAGAGTCCATCTCACTATGGATTGCCTCTTTTAAATACTCAGTATCAGAAGATGCATAAGCCTCCGAAAGGGTTTTTGGCACATCATCCACAAAGTATACAATAAAGTCATCAACAAAGGTTTTATCAACTATTTGTCTCTTGCTTTTGCGAGGAGCTCCTACGACTAGATTGTTATCCTCCTCAGGAATATCACAAATTGGTTCAGAAATAAAGGGAAGTTCAGAAGTTTGATTATTCTTATTTTTGACATTATCGGTTTGAATATTCTCAATTTATGAAGTATCATCTACTGTTCTCATAGAAAAGATATTCTCAAAAAATAAAACATCTGTAGATTTCATTATTATGTTAGCAATAATCTCAAGAGTTTCTGATTTAACTACTAAAAATCTATAGACTGTACTATTTTGAGCATATCCTAAAAAAAATACAATCGACTATTTTTTGTCTAAGTTTTCTCTTTTTCTGCAATGGTATATTGGCTTTTGCCCAACACCCCCAAGTTTGCATAAAATTGACATTAGGTTTTCTCTCCTTCATCCCTCATATGGAGTAATCTCACTCTTTTTAGTGATTACTCTATTTAGAACAAAAGTTACTGCTAATATAGCTTCCTCTCACCATGCCTTAGGCATACGAGGACTCTCTAACATTGCATTAACCAAGTCTGTTTGTATCCACTTTTCTCTCTCAGCTACCCCATTTGATTGGAGTGAATATGGTGGTATTAATTCATAGATTATTCCATGCTCAGAACAGAATTGGTAGAAACGTACTCTCCTCCATGACCGGACCTCAATCTTTTTATTTTCTTTTCTAGTTGGTTCTCAACCTCGACCTTATAAGTCTTAAAGTAGTTTAAAGCTTCATCTTTAGTTTTTACCAAATACACATAGCAGTAGCGTATTGCATCATCAATAAAAGTTAGAAAATATCTTTTGCCTCCTTTTTGTCAACAATCCATTCATTTCACACAAATTTGAATGAACAAGATCTAACGGTGCCAAGTTCTTTTCATCCTCTAATCCTTTAAAGGGTTTTCGACGTTGCTTTAGTTGCACACATGATTGACATTTTGATCTTTTGATATTTTCACATTTTGGAATTAAATCTAATCTGGACATTCTAGCAATACTATCAAAACCAATATGACAGAAATGAGAATGCCAAATATTTGCCTCATATTTATTTAAACCTATTGCAACATTTATATTATAACAACTCTAAAGTACTTAGGTGGAACAAGCCTCTGTTCTCACAACTTTTACTAACAAATTTTTCGAACTTAGACACTATAATTTTATTTGACTAAAAAACTAGCTTATAACCATCCCTACATAGGAGAGAACCACTAATAAGGTTCTTGTTTATTGTAGGAGCATGTTGCACGTTTTTCAAGTGTACAATCTTCTCTAAAGTAAGTTTTAGATTTATCATGCCGACATCAAGAACAGAAGGATACGAGCTGTTTTCTATTAGGACGGAGGAAGCCCCTGCTGCCTGGTAAGAAGAAAACAAGAAAATATCAAAACATACATGAATATTAGTACCAGTATCAACCCACCAATCACTGGATTGATATCCTAAAAAAAACAGAAGAATTACCATACCCTCCTGAAGTCGAGGCATCGTTTATGATCACGTTGACAGCCTTATTCTTGGCTATTCACTATCTCTGATTTTGCAGAAGCAACAGTTATTCGCCATATGACTGTCTTTTCTGCATACAAAGCAGGTGATGTCCCTCAAATCCTTTTTCTCAGTTTTCTTCTTTTTAAAACTAGTTGTTTTGTTCGGTTTGTTAGATTTGTACTGCTTTGTCATAGTCTTTTTCTCTATGAAATTTGCATTATTTTAGCTAAAGGTGCTTGGTGTATCATTTGCTTCTGCTTTTTCTTCCATATCAAGGGCAGTAATGATATCCTCAACAGAAATTTCTTCCCTCTTGTGTTTCAAGTTAGTAACAAAATCCCGCCAAGGAGCAGGGAGTTTAGCAACAATGTGATGGACCCGAATTTTATCCATCCAAATCCCTGTGATTTAACTGCACTATTTCCTGGATTAGTAGATAGTGCTCATAGATACATAACTGGTTCATTTCATACACGGTACATTCTTATTACAATACCAGAATTAAGGTAGTTCATTACATAAGGCCGTCAGGCCAAGTAGTAACATTACATTCAAAGGCAGCGGAAAAACAGAGAGTAAAGGAAGGCGCATTTTCCTACAGGCAGCGACTAGGGATAGCCCAAGAGAATTCAACATTTGGGTCGGCTTGACTACATGTGGAATTCCCTTGTTATCTGGAATGGTCGACTGACTGAAAGAGAAGAAAGTACTACTAACTAATCCTAATTGTTGTCGTTATCTCCCTCGTCTTGTCCTTGTTCTTCATAGTACTCGTAATGTCCTTGTTGCTCTCCTTCTGGGAAAAGGGGGTGAGAGCGAGAGTGAGCACTTCCAACCATGCTCCGCAAGTTAACACACAAAATGCAATAGTATAGAATGCATGGATCTTCAATGGATGGCTTGGGTTTCTGTTAGTTGCGAAAAGCGGTGTTTTCAAATATTCTCATGTAACAAATCTTATGACTTAGCAGATTTTGGTAAACATGAGTAGCATTCAAATATGCAATAATTATACTGAAGACGGTTCCATCTACCGATTACATGGCTCCATCCACCAATGCTAGTTTTTGATTACTGGATTACATCCACCCTATTAGCCATCGCTGGAGTACATCCCTCCAGGTAAAATCAAAAGTGAAGTACTTTCCTCCACTTAGTTTTATTCCCACCCACTTAAAAGATTTTTTTTGAAAATAGAACTAACTCGAGGAAGTTCCCATATCCGCCCTTAACCGTGGGCACGGCTATTCGAATAGTTTATACTCTGCAGAGACTGTACATCTTTACCCATAAGAGATAATCCAATTGTTTTATTCCACATGTTCCCTTAGACATGCGGATCAAAAGGATCATCACATAACTTTTACAATGCATCTAGTAAAGGGTCACACTCGCTAAGGTTTTGTCTGTGGGATAGCTATGATGCTTCGCCTAGACCCCCTCTTGCGCCACACGGCGGCTTAAACCAGCGACACGACCCGTGTCCATGACGGCTTAAACCAGCATCACAACCTGTGAGTCACTCCGAAGTGCTTACCTTTACTGGCAATGCAAATTATTCGGTCATGCTGTAACATCCCAAATTTTGCTTTTATTTGGAAAGAATAATTTTAAATAAATTAATTCAAATTATTTGGAATTTTCAGAGTTAAAGGTTTCTGTTTAAAAATAAAAGTTTGTAGTAACATGTGTTGGAAATATTTTTCTTAAGTCTAAAACCTATCCAGGAATTTCTGTGAATTTTTCTGGAATTTTTAAATTTTATTTGGTATTTTTCTGAGTATTTTAAAGCCTCCTAAGGTTTTCTGAAAATCTTTAAAAGAATTTAATCTCTAATAACTCCTTGGGCGACACGTGTCACCCATCCGGACCATCCGTCCCCGCCCGCGCTAATCCCGACCATTGATCTTCACTTACCCCTTTCGCCGCCTTTCCCTCCCCGATGGCTGACACGTGTCATGCATCGGAGTCGTCCCCACCGCCGGATCTGATCTACGCCGCCCATCTTCACTTACCTCTTCGTTTTGATCCGACGGCCGAGACCTTTCCCTCCGCCACCCGTCGTTCATCCGTCGCTCGCCTCCTCTCCTCTCTCTCTCGCTGACAGGTGGGCCCCACATGTCAGGCCCGTTGTCCCCGCCGTTTCTTCCTCGGTGCGCCATCACCATTACTGCGCCGCCCGAGCTCCGCGTTCTTCGCCTCCCGACCGTTACTCTTCGCCATTAATGGTCCCGGAGCATCCGCTCGTCGTGCGCGTTAACTAGCAGACGTTTCCCCTCGAGTCGTCACCCGTTTCCGCCGGTTGGAGACGAAAACCATCGCCGCTTCCTCCTGCGAGCTCGCGTGTGCGTTACATCTCCGCAGCGTACAAAAATGTCATCCCGGGGAGCCTTCTCGCCCTTTGCGTCTTCACTCTCCTCTTCGCGTGCGTAGCCGCCGTGTTTTCGAGTCATCGGAGTACGTTTTTGTCACCGCCGGTGAGCTCCTACGCCGTCCCCGTCGCTCGCTCCGCCCCTCGGTCCCCGCGCTAGCACCCCGCGTCTATGCCCGCTCCCTCGGTCGCGCCGCCCGCGTCCGCGCGTCGTGCTGGACCACGCGTCGATCATCGTCGCCTTCCCGCCTCCGCCTCCTCGCATCCCCGCCGTCCGTCCACGATCGGAGCCGCGAGGCACCAGTTGGCGCCACGCGTCCCTCCCTCTGCCGTCGGATCCCACCGACACCCCCGCACGCCCGCATCCGCGCGACGCGCCCGCCACGCGTCGCCGATCATCACCACCCCCGCGCCTGCGCCACTCCATCGCCGCCGCCCATCTGGATCTGGGCCGACGCCCCAGATATTGCCACGTGCACGCCCCGCGACCGTCCGATCTCGCCACTGCCGCCCGCGCCCGAGCCACCCACGTCAGCCCTAGCCACGTGGCAGCACCAGCGCGTGCCACGTCAGCCCTAGTCCACGTCAGCAGCCACGTGGCATGCCATGTCAGCTGCCACGTTAGCCAAAATCCACCCCCAGGTGCCACGTGGCAGCCACGTCAGCAGTTGACACGTGGCGGCACTAGCGCACGCCACATCAGCCCTAGCTTGCCGCGTCAGCGCTGCCGCCCGCGTGTACTGTTCTGTGGACTCGGTCCACCGTGGACCGGCCCCACCTGTCAGCCTCTATAATTTTATTTAAATTCCATGCTGACATCATTATTCCGATTTTCCTTTAGAAAAATAATTCTTGCTGACGTCATAATTCATTTTCAGAATAAAATTAATTCCAGAAATTATCCTTTTTCCTTTTTCTTTATTTTGAAACTTCCAAAAGCCATATCTTTCTCATTTTAACTCCAAATTGACCCATTCAAATTTCTATATTCATCTAAAATTCCAAACTTTCATTTGGTATATTTATTTTTAATTTTTGAGTTTTATTTTATTTTATTTATTTTGGTTCTTCTCATTTCTCGTGTAGAGTCCGAATTCTCGGAAGATTTTCAAGAGCAACCTCGGGAGGATTCCAACCTAATTCAAGAAGGCAAGTCTCCTTGACCATTTTGATCCCAATTTTTGCAAATGATTTCATGAATATTTTAAATTATTTGCATGGCTATGTTGTATAAAGTGATAATTTAATTGTAGAAAATGTAGATAAATACCCAAATTTGTTATACCCTCATTTGGAAATTTCTTACCATGTACCTTGTCAACATAGGATATTCTTGGACTCGTAAATGAGTTAGTATTATTTGTTGTTGAATTTAGAGTATTAGCAAATGCCTAGTTTAGCTAATAAATGTAAAAATACTCAAATGAGAAAAATAGTTAATGGATGTTTTTGATTTAATGATTTGTTTGGAAAGTGGTAATAAATGTTACCACTGTAATTTCAATTTAAAAAGGAAATTCAAAATGAAAATTAGACCAGGGTGGATGGAATGATTGGTTGGTGCGGTTTAGCACGAAAAATGGGATTGTGAATGATCCACCTTAGTCGTTTAAGGACCGACGCTTGTGTTTGTCCAAACTAAGCAAACTCGTATGACCACAAGTTAAAATGGGTACAACCTAGCTAACTAACTTACGATAGTTTAGTTTTGGTACCACCAGTGGTTAGTGAGTGCCAGGGATTTACTGGTTTACTCACAGTGAGGGACAGGGATTTACTGTACTCACATGGCGCAAGAGGGGGCTTCTGACTGTGGTGGATTTAACCCTTCAGCGGTGAAACCTCAGCGGGTGGTATCTAGCTAGACTAGAGTGAGGTAAAGGCTTTGTGATATTTTATCTGGGTCTCATGCCAAAGGAAGCATGTTGACTATTAGGATAATTTATCTCTTGTGGGTAAAGTTGTACACACTCTGCAGAGTAATAAACTATTCGAATAGCCGTGCCCACGGTTAAGGGCGAGCAAAGAATGCATTCACATGGTAGAGTTTTGATTTTGAATTTAAAATAAAAATGTTTTGTAAAACTCGGGAGTGGAAGGAACTCTCGTGATTTTTGGTCTGGTGGATGTAACCAGTTCAGGTGGACTTAATCTTCATTCTAAGTCTTGGCGGAAATGGCCTATGTTAGTAGTGTAGGTGGATGAAACCTTCACTAAATTATTTATCTAATTTCAATTATTGAAAATAAAATGTTTAACAAATTGCTTTTAAAATAAGTATGTAAATTTGAAATAAAATTCTGATTTCTGCAAACGAACCATATAACCTTCCTTTGAGAAACCCTGCATCTATTGCATTTTTCCCAAGACTTGCGGAGTACTTTATGTACTCACATACTACATTTCAAAATAACTCTCAGAGGAGGTCGAAGCTCAAGAAGGAGATTACGACTACTGTTTCGCTTGCGGCTGTGATGGATTCTTCCCGGAGGACTAGGTCGCTCTTCCCCAGTCAATTGCCTGTGGCGTATTGATGGGACTTCGCCGGTTTATCTTTTGCTTCCGCTGTGTTCTGTTTGTGTGAGGTATTTAAACCTCATTGGTAAATAAGACTTCGAGGTCTGTACTCTTGAGTATTGTAATAAAGCGTGGTTGGTTATGTATCAAATCTGTTTAACTGTGTGCACTAGCTTTGATCTGGGACTAGTGCGGTAATACACGGAAGATCCTGGAGTTGCTGCTCCGGGTCTTACACATGCCTACACTTTGCCAGCTTGTAGTTTGTACTGTTGTACATGGAGAGGTCAACACAGAATTAAGTCCTTAATTTATCCAGACGGTGCATACCACAACCACAAGTTCTCTTGTTACATCCACACCATCCTCTCTTACCATCCGCCCAGATGGAGAATCATATTTTTAGGGTTTTGAGAAGCATAAGATAAGCTTGTACCCAAAACTATCAACCATGTACATCCCATGATTGCCCAAAACTAAATCTTGTATTTTTGAGAAGAGATGATCAGGACAGTCTAGCTAGGGCGACAATGGTAAAGGGGTAACATTTCAACAAGGGAGGTGTAGCTAAATATTGCTTTAGTAACACATTGGGTTTTTAACTAATGAAAGAACAGTAAATTAGTGTACATGAAATAACGCATGCAAGTTGAATATTTTTAAACAACATAAGCGATGAAGATTAGGGATTCAATATGATCAAAGTATTAACTCGCCTGGGTCTGAGGTATGGAAGTCCTGGGGATCCGGTAAGGCGTCAAAGTGCTGCTCGGGGGTGTCCTCGTAATCTATCCGAGCGAAAGTACCGGAAAGCAACAATAGGCAAGAAGGCAATAAATACCAAATAAAAATTTAAATGAACTCCAAATTGAATAAAACTTGAACTAACAGAAAGGACTTGAATTTAGAAAAATTTAGAAACAAGTTTCACTCAAATCGGAGTTACGGTGAGAAAATATGAGCTTTCCAAAGTTTATTTTCAAGAAAAATCTCAAAAATAAAAAGAGGAGAGAGAGTTCTCTCTCTGACATGTGGGTCCCACCAGCTTTATTAAATTTTATTTAAAATTCTAGAAATTAAATACTAAGAGTATGACACGTGGGGCCCACAGATTTATTAAATTTCAAAAAATCCCAAAATTGCCAGAGGCTGGAGTGGTTGCCCGTACGGTGGGGTCCACCTGTCAGTGACACAGTTCTTAAATCAGGTTTTTATTAGGCTAATTAATTGAGGTGGGGCCCAGGTGTCATTGAAAGGGTAACGGTTAAACTGTTATGGGCCCACTTGTCAGTGACACATTAGGCATTAAATTAAAGTGGTCATTAGCAATTAATGGGGGATTTGCTCCCCTTAATGATGTCCGAATTGGGGGAGGGGGGCTTCGGCCAGGCAGCGGCGTGGCTTGCCGGCAGCGAGGGAGGGCCCGACCACATGTGAGCATTCCCAAAATGGACTCACAGGGCTCGAGTGCACCATCGGCTAAAGCGACGTGGCCTCGATCGGCTGGGGCCATCATCAACGGCAAGCTCGGCGGTGGCAGAACTAGGGTAAGAGGGATGACGGTGAGAGAAGTGATGAAAGCGCAATTAAAGGGAAGGGGAGCATCCAGGGGGTAACAGGAGCTCGAGGTGGTTCGGTCGGAGCTGGCGACGGTGACGGCGGTAGCGAAAAGGGGTGCTCGGTGCCGGAGAAGACAGGCCGAAGAAACTCCAATTCGGCGTCGGGCTCATGTTCAGTGAGTTAGGACGGAGCTTTGGCCGAACAGAATTGAGCTAAGAAGGTCGAGGTCGGCGGCGGTGAAGGTTTTCTGGGTTTGAGGAAGATAGTTGGGCCAACGAGCTGCGAGAGGAGATAGCTCAATTAATTGATACAGGAGCATCAGTGAGGTCCAAGAAATGGATGGAAGGGGTCAGGGGAGCTTGCGGGAGTCCGAGGATGGCTAACGCTAGAGACTACCAAGGGAACTTCGGGCGGCGGTGCAAAATAGATTTATAGCTAGGGAGACACGAGTGGGGAGCGTTGGCGGCATTAAGGCGGGTGGCGACGAGGCGGCATGCTCAATGGACTCTACGGGCACTAGGCGAGAGGGAGGGCGGCGATGATGCGTGGGCGACGTCAAGGATTCTTCAATGTTCCACAGTGAGGCACAGTGAAACTGTTGGTGCTGAGGCGACCTGAACTTGCACGGCAGAACAGCGGCGTTGCCACGAGGATGGGGCTATGGCGGAGGGGGGAGAGGGAGTGATTGCAGGCAAGGCTCGAGGCGCGATGGTGATGCGGATGCAACGACGACCATCGGGAAGCCAAGCAGCGACGACGACAGGGGTACGAGCGGAGGTGCCCGGCGGTGAGGCTAGAGGGGAGGAGGCATCTAGCTCAGCGGGGGAGGGCATACGAAGTCGCGGTGGTGATGCCACGGAAGGGGGGGTCTCGTGCTGGGGTAGGGAAGGAGGAGGTTAGGAGGGTGACGAGGCGGCGTCATCAGCGTGCGTGTGCGAACGGAGGAAACCAGGGGTGCTGGCGGGTGGCTGTTTCGGCCGAGAGGAGGAAGAAGAGAGGGGGAGAGAGAGGGGGATGCGGGCCTGGTTGGGCCGTCTGGGGGGATTTCTCTTTTTATTTTCTTTCTTTTCCAACCCTTTTCTTTTTCCTAATGGATTTTGCCAAGTGTAGAAAAGAGTTTTCTAGGAAAGCACAAAAATCCAAAAACTCCCAAATGCATATCTAAAATTATCAAAAGTTTCTCATTTTCAAAACTTTAATTTGCCACCACAAGAAATTTAAAACGAAACAAAATCGGGATGTTACACAATGCTCGCAGCCACAAACTTAGGAGATAATATACAGTCTAGGTATGCAATCTCACCGATTAGTAGCTAGAGGTCATGAGCTTATCCAACTATAGACTTATCCACATCCATGCTAAAGTCAAAAAATTGCTCATACATGTAGAGCCAACGACCTACCCCTGTTTCTGTATATTTGTGCTCTAGTGCATCCCACAACTCTATGGCAGACCTATAGTAGTGTTGTTTGCATTATCGAATTGTATGAACAGCTCAATCGTAAATGGATACTACGGGTAGATAACCCACCACAACCCCAAAGACATGAGCCAAAACTTGGCTCTAGAATATATCTACGAAAGTTCTAATCAGAAAACCTCTCAGGTTTCATCGCATCAAAATCACTAACCATTTCTGTATTGCAACAAAGTTCACAATAAGATTTCTAGGATGTTAAAAATAAAGGCAATATTTTAATTTCAAACATTACTAGGAGACAAACAAAATAAACTAGTGATGCAAAACACATAACTAACAGCAGACTGCTTATTGTACTTAGAAAATACACAAAAAATATAGTATTAGAGTCAATTGAACGCGTGAACGACTTACTGTTGGGCTTGATGAAGAATAGGAAGCAGCGTAAGCTCGATGTAGTGTAGAACGTAGATGACGCAGTGAAGTGAGCTGTCGTGTAGATGTGCACTGCCTAGAAACTTTATTGCTGCCCCCGTGCAGGTTTTCAGGGGAGCAATGGCTCAGAGATACCGCTCCCCTTCTTCACAGTGCACACAGAGAAGAAGAGTCGACGAGGCTCAGGCAACACAGCACATCAGCATAAGTTTACAGGAGGAAGAGAGTGGAAACAGTGAGATTCTTGGGTATACTTTGGACGTCTCCAGGCATATATGCAGACAAACTGATAACTGATATGATTAAAAACAGTCATTTATCCATCGAAAACTGACATATTTAACCAGCAATTTATCCACTGGTAACTGCCTATTATCAAACCCAATAAAGTCTCAAATTCAAACATTTAAATCTCATTCAAACAAAGAGTGAGAGAGAGAGTGATACATGTTTTTAGCAAAAATAAAGGTGGAGTTGGTCTGCCAAGTGGCACGTCACGTCATGGCACAGTCACAAGTCACACGATTTTCACGTAAAATTACGCGAATAAGCGTGCACGTGCACGTGTGTGTGTACTATTAGCCAAAACTCTCCTCATACCATGGGGTTATATAGTAAGGAAGAAAAGGATAAGGGCCTTTGGATCTCAATCTATGGGTCACAAAATTTGATTGTTTCTCTCATCAAATATAGTTGAATGTTGTATGGAGAGACTTAGAGAATTGGGTGGGTTACTTAGCTTGTTTGAAAGGATACACTATGCAAGGTCAAAGGGCATTGTGAAAGGAATTTTTGGAGGGTATAGTTGCAATAATTTCGGTGGCATTTTCAAGCACATACGGTAAGTAAGAAATAGATTGTCAACTAGGAAAGACTGGTAAGTACTAAAGCTTATGAGAATCTTTACGAAAGCTAATCCTGACCTCCATTGCTACTATCCAGTTCAAATGATCAGAACATGCCTCTCTAAAGGCCTCGAATGTCTTATGTTCTACCAGAGAGAATAAAAGTCAAGCGTTGATGTTTAATCAGATAGTGGAAGACGTAAAAAAACAACTGCTATTTACAGACAACTTCTCTTATCCATCCCATCGTATGCAAGATGGCTGTGATATGTAGAAGACTTGACGAATGGAGGCGGAGCAGATAATTTGGGTACAAGCCATTTCCAGAACTACTTCGGATCAGAGGATAAACCACTGTTTCCAGGGAAAAATGGAGTCATCAGATGTTTTAAGGACGTAATGTAATTACTCCAACAAGTGTTTGCTCTAATCTAGTTGAAACCGATACGTATCGGTATATGTCTTATATTCGTATACGGAACCCTCACGTAGCTCGGTGATCATGTCCGACTCTGGTGCATGCATGTCTCCTATAAGTACATGCAAGGTGCAGCACCTAAATCATCAATCAAGGCATCGCCTCTTGTATCAAATAAACAGAGCAGTGCCAAATATATCTTCTTGTGTGTGTTTGTGCTTCTCGGGAACATCCCACTTGCCGTGATCAGCAGGGAGATTGCGCGATCTAGCCGAGATCCTTTGATCGGCTCCAACACGTAGTATCAGAGCGTCACCACCTCGACCTCCTAAGAAGCCGCGCTTCAACACCGGCAAGAAGCCAACCGACGGGAGCAGCGACACCAAGTCGAACGACGTCGGGCTGTAGTGAATGGCGAAGGAGGCAAGTGCGTCGGTGGTGTACCCGATGTTGACGAGGACAAACTACAACGAGTGGGCCCTGTTGATGCAAATCAACATGGAGGCGATGGGACTCTGGGAGGCGATCAAGCCCGGCAAGGTGGAGCGGCGCGGGGACCGTCTCTCGCTGGCCGCACTGATCCGGGGCATACTATCCGACATGTACTCTATCTTGGGCTCCAAGAAGAGCGTCAAGGAGGCATGGGAGGCGGTGAAGACGATGCGCCTTGGAGTAGAGCGTGTCAAGGAGGTCAATGCACAGAAGCTACTCAAGAATTTCGAGAACATTGCGTTCAAGGATGGTGAGGCTGTTGACGATTTCGTAATGCGAATTTCAAGCCTCACCAGTAATCTTCGAGTGCTCGGTGAATCCATCGACAACACACGTGTCGTCAAGAAAATTCTTCGCGTGGTCCCTTCGCAGTACAACCAGGTTGCGGTCTCGATCGAGATGTTCTACGACATCAAGACACTCTCAATCGAAGAACTCGCTGGGAGGCTGCGCACGACAGAAGACCGTTTCGAGACCAGCGTCGAGCGGATCATGGACAGAACCAGGCGGCTCATGCTCACCGAGGAGGACTGGCTGGCGAAACATAGGCACCGACTGATGCCAGAATCCTCATCGAGCAAGGAAGGAAGCAATGCGATTCCCACTGGAGGAGCAAAGGTGGAGCACGACCGGAGGGCCGCGACACCACCATCAGATTGACCTCAGAGGGCACTCCTCACCGAAAGGGTAAATGCCGCAACTGTGGCATCTACGGACACTAGGCCTAGGAGTGCAAGAGGCCCAAGAAGGCGCGCCGTGACTAGGCACACTTGGCCAAGGCCGACATCGAGCAACCGGCGCTACTGATGGCTTTGGTGAGTGTCACGGCCCGGGCAGCATCGCAAGTCGTCTACCTCAACGAGCAGCAAGTGATCCCGACCGATTGCGATGACGACACGTGGTACCTGGACTTCGGAGCCAGCAACCACATGACGGGCAGGCGATCGGTGCTGGCACATCTTGACGAGACCATGAGCGGCGCCGTTTGCTTTGGTGATGGATCGCACGTGGATATCTGCGGGCTTGGGTCGGTGATCATGGAAGGGCATCATCATGAGCACAAGGTACTAACTGAGGTGTATTTTATACCTAAGTTGAGAAGTAACATTGTGAGCCTAGGGCAACTGGAGGAGGCGGAATGCAAGATCATGTTAGAGAATGGCAGGCTTTGTGTGTTCGACCATGAACACACTTTGCTTATCAGTGCTCCGCGCATGGGCAATAGGTTATACACAGTGAAGCTGACGGTGGCTCCACCGGTGTGCCTGTTGTCGAAGGCCGACGACGAAGCGTGGCGGTGGCATGCCCGTTACGGGCATCTCAACTTCGAGCGCTCGCGAACTTCGGCACAAAGAGCATGGTGGGCGGCATTCGGTGATAAACCGAGTTGGCGGTGTTCTGCGGCAGCGACCCTCAGCAAGCAACATCACGCTCCTTTCCTACGGGCGACATTGTTCCATGCGCAGCATGGACTGGAGTTGTTCCATGCGGATCTCTACGGTCAGATTACGCCACCGACGCCTAGAGGCAAGCTCTTCTTCTTACTCGTCATCGATGACTTCAGTCGTTTCATGTGGGTGGAGCTGCTGAGTACCAAAGATCAGGCACTCCACTACATCAAGAAGATCAAGGCTGGCGCAGAGATTGAACATGGTGAACAATTGAAGGGACTAAGGACGGATCGTAGAGGCGAGTTCAACTCCAACGCCTTCGTCGTGTTCTGCAATGAGTCCGGTGTCAAGCACTACACCACCATGCCATATACTCCACAGCAAAACGGTGTGGTGGAGCATCGAAACCAGACGGTGGTGGAGATGGCTCGGTGCATGCTCAAGAGCAAGGGCATTCTGGCGCGTTTCTAGGGCGAGGCTATGGCAACTGCCGTCTATGTATTGAACCGCGCGCCAACGAAGAGCCTTGACGGCGTCACCCCATATGAAGCGTGGTTCGGCAAGAAGCCCCGTGTTCATCACCTACACACCTTTGGGTGTGTGGTCCATGTGAAGAACATAGGTCCCAGCATGAGCAAGCTGACAGACAGGTCCAAGAAGATGGTATTTCTCGGTTATGAGCCGGGACAAAAGGATATCGAGTCTTTGATCCAGTGGCGAAGAAACTGCACATTAGCCGTGACGTGATGTTTGAGGAGGATCGGTCGTGAGATTGGAGCAGCACCGGTGATGAGCAAGATGTGGTGGAGACGTTCTGTGTCAAGATCCCGGCCACTGTTGGTGGTCCGAGAACAGGCGACACTGAAGATCTTCAGGAGATGGAGGCAGGAGAAGTTCAGACCCCAGGCACATCACATTCAACTGGGTTGCCGAATCCAGAATCGCCAGCTACACCTGCACCAAGTCCCACAACGACAATACCACTGACATCATTAGGCATTGAGTGGGTGACCCCGCCAACTGATGGAGCTGCATATTCAGATAATGTGCCTCTCAGGTACCGAACGATGTCGAATATTTACAGCACTACTGACGAAATCCATGATTTCGAATACAGCGGCTTGTGTTTGCTAGGCGCGGATGAACCAAGCAGCGTCGAGCAGGCGCTAGCGGAACCGTGCTGGCGGAAGGAAATGGAGGCCGAACTGGAGTCGATTCGCGAGAACAAGACTTAGACACCGTCGAAGCTTCCGAGTGGCCATCGTGCCATTGGGCTAAAGTGGGTGTTCAAAGTGAAGAGAGATCCAGCCGGCAACATCGTGAAGCACAAAGCTCGACTGGTCACTAAAGGGTATGCTCAGCGCCAGGGGGTGGACTTCGACGAGGTGTTCGCGCCGGTGGCACGGATGGAGACTGTGCGGTTGCTACTAGCGCTCGCCGTGCACGGTGGCTGGGAGGTACATCATATGGATGTTAAAACGAATTTCTTGAATGGTGATCTCCTCGAACAGGTCTATGTCCATCAGCCGCCGGGTTTCATCGACAACAAATAAGCTGGCAAGGTGGTGAAGTTGAAGAAGGCACTCTATGGACTACGTCAGGCCCCGCGTGCGTGGAACGCGCGACTGGACCAAGAGCTGGCTAAACTCGGCTTCAAGCGGAGCACGCTCGAGCACGCCGTATACAAGAAGGGAGACGATGACCCTCTCCTGCTGGTGGGTGTGTACGTCGACGACTTGATCATCTGTGGGCCGAACAACGACGACATCGCTGTCTTCAAGCAACAGATGATGAAGCGTTTCGAGATGAGCGATCTTGGTCTCTTCAGTTATTACTTGGGGATCGAGGTGAAGCAGAAGAACGAAGAGATCACACTGTGCTAAGGTGCATACACGGCAAAGATCCTCGAGCAGGCGGGACTGGCAGGATGCAACACCTGCGACACGCCCATGGAGAACCGAGTACGGCTCAGCAAGCGAGACGGTGCCAAAGCCGTAGACGCAACCAAGTTTAGGAGCATCATCGGGAGTCTCCGCTACCTCGTCAACACCAGACCGGACATTGCCTACGCAATAGGAATGGTGAGCCGGTTCATGGAAGCACCATTGGAGCAGCACTGGGTGGCGATGAAACACATTCTCCGTTACCTGGCTGGCACGATCGGCTACGGCTGCCGGTACATGAAGGGGCAAGGTCTGCATCAAGACTTGGTGGGCTACAGCGATAGTGATCATGCCGGGGACATTGACGAGCGCAAGAGTACAACGGGTGTGGTTTTATTCCTCGGGCCGAACCTCATCACCTGGGCTTCCCAGAAGCAGAAGGTGGTGGCTCTCTCGTCCTGTGAAGCGGAATACATTGCAGCTGCTACAGCCACGTGCCAAGGAGTATGGCTGAGCAGGCTGATCGAGGAGCTTACCGGCACTAGTGTTCAGAAGTTCAAACTACTGGTTGACAACAAGTCGGCAATTGAGCTCAACAAGAATCCAGTCCATCAAGATCGCAGTAAACACATTGACACTTGGTATCACTTCATACACGAGTGCAATGAAGAAGGGAGACTCGGCATTGACCACATCGGTATTGAAGGGCAGCTGGCAGACATTCTGACCAAGGCACTTGGCCGGATGAAGTTCGTGGAGCTCCGTCAACATCTGAGCGTTGTTCAAGTTCAACAATATTAAGGGGTGAATATTTGCTCTAATCTAGTTGAAACCGATACGTATCGGTATATGTCTTGTATTCGTATACGGAACCCTCACGTAGCTCAGTGATCATGTCCGACTCTGGTGCATGCATGTCTCCTATAAGTACATGCAAGGTGCAGCACCTAAATCATCAATCAAGGCATCGCCTCTTGTATCAAATAAACAGAGCAGTGCTTGCAGTATAGAGATCGAAAGAACAAGCAGCGCCAAATCAGTTCTTCTCGTGTGTTTTGTGTTTTCGTCGTGTTCATCTAGCTAGCTGCTTTCGGCTGGAGTCCGCTGCGCGTGATTCAAGCCGAGTACCAAGATCGGCTCCAACAACAAGTGCATAGCTATCTTCTACTTAAGTGCATCAGAAAAGACTGAAAAGGATAGCTTATGTTGTTGGTATGCTGAACCGTTTGATGGATTTGTATCTTCGACTTCGTTGCCAAAAGGTTTCTTGTCCTAGCGAAGTATGGTTGGGCCTCTATACGCTCCATAATTGCCCCTAGTTATGTTAGAAAGAAGTAAAGAGCAGGGTGACATGAAAATCAGGGAAATTTCAATTTGCTAGACAAAGAAGCACGATATGCTCCCGGAATCTTGCATGAATGTGACAAGCAACAAAAGTACATGAGCTGCCTTTAACAATTTTATTCGGTATCAACTTAAGTATACGTCTTGTCAAGTTTCTTTTCTTTTTGTTGGCCAGTCCATATGAGAAGTGGGCCGTATCATTCAAACATTTCAAGATGTCATCATGGTAGCCAGGCCATCAGGAAGTTAAATATGTCTAAAAAATGAAAGGACAAGCCAGGGCCTTTCCTGACTAAACAATATGGCTCAATTAGTTAAGCATAATAGTGACCAAATTGTCTGAATAGATATTGTGCTAGTAGCATACCACTACTTGTGTTAGTGCGTCTGACTACAGATTTACTCAAAAAAGAATGATGTATTCGGAGTCCATTAAAAAGAACCACTGAAATGAAATTCCAATTACATGTAACTGCAATAATACAAGAAGACGTTTAGGGCATTTGTGCTCTTCTTTATTATTCTTCTTGCTTCAGCTATCTCTTATTAGAAGTGTGCTTCAATCATACAAACGACATACATAATGGAAACCAATTCAGATCCAAGCAATGGAAAAAATGAAAATGCTTTCATTACAGAAGGAAAGTGTCCAATTGGCCATCTGTTCTGTAAGCTTCTTTTCTGAATATTCCAAGAAATGCAGAGATACAAATGCATCATCAAAGAGTAAATAAATTGGAGATATTGGATGTAGGTAGTGTATCATTCGAAATGACTTCACATGGGCTCTCATTCTCTCTAACAAACATTATTTGATAGTATTGTCTTTCGTTCTCATTATAGTTTTCTGTAGCCATTGTTAAATATACAATTGTTTCAGACATTATGCTGTCTTGTGCATATATTCTCTAATAGAAAGGTGCATAGCCAAGCTGAAATTCTAACAACCAGGTTCATAGACTTTCGAAGTCAGTAAAATGGCTCTCAAGACAGAAGACCGTTATGCTGTCTTGTGCATATATTCTCTAACAGAGAGGTGCATAGCCGAACTGAAATTCTAATAACTAGGTTCAGACTTTCAATGTCAGTAAAATCGCTCTCAAGACGGAAGACCATGATCACTACATCTATAGCACTCGCACAATAAGTTTAATGGATTTGATTTAATATGACTGTAAATGGCAATCCATTCAAGCTAAGTCCAAAGCATCACGCCAAGCAACTATTTGTGCTTTGAAAAAAGTAATTTACATATGAACAATTCAACATTCCCTTCAACCTAAAAATACAATCAAGTGTAACTTCATAAGCTTCATTCGGATAACAACAATACAAGGACCTATGGTCAGTATAACAAGCTAGAGATTCTAGAGATATCTCATCGAAGGGCAAAAAGAATTACAACTACTAACCTTTCCAAAGCAAATCAAAGTCTGGTACTGGCAATTTCACTATAACTGCGATCCAGTTTTCACCCCAAGTATCACAAAATCTCCTTGATGAAGTCGAGATTGAGTGTGTCGCGCACAATAAGGAACATGCCAACCATCAGCACCACCAATATCCCTGACGACATGATCCTCTGCTCAATTTCACGGGGGATCTTCCGCCCACCACGGGCCGCCTCAAGAAGGATCAATGCCAACGTTCCACCATCTAATGCCGGCAATGGCAACAAATTTATCGCCGCAAGGTTGAGGTTAATCACTGCCGCAAACTGGAACAAGCCCTCGGCGCTTGACCTGGCCACCTCCGCGCCGACAGCAATAATTGCAACAGGGCCCGACACCTTCTCCGCCGACTGCGAGAAGTTGAGCAACGTCTGCCTGAGCCCATCGAGCACCGTCCCGCTCAACGCTGTGAACTCGCGCACAGCGAGGACGGTCGCCTCGGCCAGGTTATTCGGGTGGACGCGCGTGACCCGGAAGTTCGGCGAGAGCTGCACGCCGATGCGCCCGGTCCCTTCGGCGCTGGTGTCCGGCACGACGGTGAGATCAACGGACTGCCTGTCCCCGGGCCCGGGCCCGGTTCTTGACACGGTGACGGGGACCTTCTTATTGGGGCTGGCCTTGATGAGGTCGACGAGGACGGGCACGGACGGCTCCGGAGCGGCGCCGGGAACGGCGAGGATGACATCGCCGGGGAGTAGCCCGGCGCGGGCGGCGGCGGAGCCAGGGATGACCTCGGGGACGAGGACACCGGGAAGCTGCGCCTGGATTGGGACGCCGACGGTGAGCGCCTGGGCGTAGACGATGAGGAAAGCGAAGGCGAGGTTGGCGGCAACGCCGGCGGAGACAACGAGGAGGCGGTCGGGGACGGGGCGGTTGCGGAGGAGGTCGGGGTCGTCGGGAGCGAATCCCGAGTCGGGGTCGTCGTCGGGGAAGCCGACGTAGCCGCCAAGCGGGATGGCGCGAAGGGCGTACTCGACGGGGCCGAGGCGGAAGCGGGTGAGGGCCGGACCGAAGCCGACGGAGAACTGGGAGACGTGGATGCCACGGGAGGCCGCGGCGAGGAAGTGGCCCGACTCGTGCACGAGCACGATGGCGGCGAGGACGGACGCGGCAGAGGCGACGGACTCGACGCTAGCGAGGAGGTCGGATGGGGCGGCGGCGAGGGGCTTGGCGAGGTGGCGGTGGCGGCGGAGGAGGGGGAGGTGGGAGTGGGAGTGGAATGGAGGAGGCTGGGGGGCGGGGGAGAGGAGGGTGGTAATCATTGTGGGAGGGAAGGAGGAGTGGATAATCTGGCATTCTTGGGAGTTTGAGGTCTGGCCGGTTTGTTGGCTGAGACTCACAGTGTGTGAAGTGAACGGCTGTGTGGACGATAGATCAGCGAAGCGGGTGACGCAGCCAGCCTACGAACGAGTTTTCTTTTCTATTTTCCGAGGAATATTGTTACCATCTCATGTTGTCCACAAGTGATTACAAATGTTGTCATGTATGCCCATTTTAAGGTCTTGTTTGGCAGTTTATAAATCCCAATTTATCCCTAAAAATAGATTGGATTTTTAGTTTAAAATCCTAGCCATTCCAAAGGATTTATAGCCAAACGAGGCTTAAATGGTAAATTTGCAAAATGTAAGTAGATAAATATATTGATTAAATATACCATCTCATGTTACCCCGCATGAGCATAGCTCAAGGGAACAGGGCCCGGTGTTTGGTTTTGTTCAGTATAAAATGACTGCATGTTTTCTGCAAAAATATAATGACATGTAAGCAAGTTTGCTTGTTATGGAAAAGCTTTCAAGCCTTCACGAATTCTACGGGTGCCTAGGTGCACGTTAAGGGGTGCTCGCTTTAGTGATGATTTTTGATTTTTGGTTGAAATTTTACTGTAATTGGTTTTTTTTACTGTAGCTGATTTGGTTTTTTGGGCATAATTAATTTTAAAAAATATAAAAATAAAAAAATATATTAATCCATTAGGGACAATACAAAGGAACACAGGAAAAAAAGAAAATACAAAAAGCCTAAAATATCTAAAAAAATTCAGAAAAAGACGAAATACTGAATAGTGAAAAAAGAAGCTAGAAGTAGTTTAAAAGTCAAACGAAGCAGCTGTGGGGTTGAACTACATCGAACGAAGCATGACATGTGCCATGCATTCCTACAATTGATTAGTGAGCTACTCTGTGGTGTGCTGCTACATGCACAAGCAGATCTACCCCTGAGTGTAAATACAAGCAAAGCATGCTTCTGTTGTGATATTTTTATGTGCGGAAAAGCTATTGCGCTCCTAGGCGTGCTATTGTCTTACTGTGGGTCAGTTTGTAGTCGTCCGATACTTCTGTGCGGTAGTGGGTTGGTGGGGATAGTCACTAACTACGAAATATTTCAACCTTTTCAATATGGGCACAACGTTGAAAGTCCAGATATCAAATGACAGGCGGGACTACATAATATTGGACCCACTTTTATATTGAGATATATATATATATCATTTGCTAGATCATATGCAAAATGGGTAGTACAGACGGTACATCTGTGGCCCACCAATTCAATTGCTATACTTATTCTCATCCTCTTTTTCACCACCGTAACAGATGCATGAGACAATCATAGTTTCACACAACTACATATATAGATGAAATTATTTGATGAGAACATCACACTTTTGGACATAAATAAGACTTCTCAACCTGAAACAATACAGGAGTATGTGCACGACAACTAAATTATCAGGTAAACTCTTTCTTAGAAATACATAACTGTTTAATGGAGAAAAGACCGCTACTTGATATATGTAATGTTCTTTTACTCAGGAACTTAGGAGCTGATCAAGTGCAAGGAGTACAAAATGAAGAGAAGCATATGCAAGCAAGGTACAAAAGTCACCACATCACTTTGGTGCTAGCTCAAGGAACAACTCCAATGGGACATATTCTAGAATCTAATTCGGCCTACGAAGATACCACCAATTTTAAGAATGCATAGAATTTGCATACGAACTCCATTTCAAGTGTGCGAGTACAGCATAGAAAGAAGAACTTGTCCACTTTCTAATGAATTTAGGCACACCTTCAAATTCCTTCTGTGCGCACCACAATTACTAAAACAATCTGACGCGCTGACAGGACCGACTTTAAATGCTCATAGAATTTGCATCAAGAGTCTGTTTAGAATGTGTGAGTATAGCATGAAAAGCTTATCTTGCTCTCTTTCCAACGGATCTGGCTCCATCCCAAAATTCCTTCTGTGCACATCGTAATCATCAAAACAATTTTTCGTTTTTAGAAATAGAGATAGAATCAGATATGATTTGATTACTTTCTGTTGTAGGGATGGCTCAGCACCCCTGTAACTGGGCTTTAGAATGAGCCCAGCGTGTAATAGGCCCAGTAGTATAGATAAATATACCAATGTATCCCCAGCTTATGTCAGCCTGTGTAATTAAGTGACGCTGTTGTATATATATGGCCTGGCCCAAAAGGCCCATTTGAATATGTAAAAGTCAATTATGTCCTAGGGCAACACATGTAACCAGGAGTAAATTTGTAGAGGGGATAGAACAAGCTATATAAAAGACTCCTTGGGATGATCCCAAAGGGAGGACGGCTCCAAATGGTTGAAAAAAGAAGTATCATCCCTTTTAGCTTATCCTCCCTCCTAGCCTTAGCTCTCTTCTATCTTGCCTCCTCCCATGGAGAAAGGTACCATGTACGTCTATTGTGTCAAAGCAACAACAGATTGCTACAAGAGATTGGCGCCGTCCGTGGGGAGCACGCAAGAAGCCACACAAATATGTTAGAGAGCGTCAATTCCAAAGGGATCAGCTCGGTGAAAGAGATAACGAGGGAGTAGTAGGAATAGTTCTTGAATTTCCTGATGTGTTTTTGTTCTCTTATACTTGATCTGGCTTCTGGTCCCGATGCCAAGGAGTAGCAACGCGTGCGCATGCATGCATGCCTAGTGCGTGTGCATGCATGTATGCCTCGGTACCACGCATGTGTAGACTCTGCAGTGACGGCCCTCGTGCCTCCGCTGGTAGCATGTCTCGTGCTCGGCGTTGGCGAGGTCTGGACTTCGCGTCGACTCCGCCAAACTTCATGTCATCTTCATCGAGATCTGCACCAAGTTCGATGTCCACGGTTGGGCTACGCGTCGACTCCGTTGAGCTCCGTGTCAACTCCTACATCCATGGCCGGACTTCGCGTTGACTCTACACCAAACTCCGTCGTAACATGGGTCCTGTTGAGGAGGATCAGCCTCGCCTGGTCAAAGTCCATGATGCAGGCCTCGCGCGCCTCGTCGAGGAGGATGTTGCTCGACTTGATGTCTCGGTACACGATCTGGGGCTTGTAGTGCTCGTGGATGTGGAGCATGCCGCGGATCGCGCCGCGCGCGATGTTGAGCCGGGTACGCCAGTCCAGCTGCGCCGCACCGGAGGCTGCGTCCGGCGGCCGCTCGTGTAGTCAGTCGTGGAGGCTACCATTCGCCATGTACGAGTAGAGCAGCAGTCGTAGCCTCCCACGGATGCATAAGCCATGGAGCGGGACAAGGTTCTCGTGGCACGTGGTGGACAAGACCTCCACCTCCGCCCGGAACTCCCGCTCCACCAGGCACTTGTCTCCATTGAGCTTCTCAACGGTGAGCTTCGTGCCATCCTCCATCTCGGCGAGGAACATATTAGTTGGTAATCTTGTTTCCTTTTTTTTCCGTATCTGAGTCATGTTAGTATCCGAGTAGTGCAAATGTATAAGGGTCGTATACGAATATGAGGGAGTCCGTGTCCGTATCCTGTAGGGTATGTAAGCAATATATAAACCAGCAGAGAGCAAGGAGGAAAATAACAAGAGCAAATAGCGATAGCAAAAGTTAGAAAAGGAAGGCGAGGCAGTGAGCGGGCGGTGCGTGACTGGCGAGGAAGCAGCGGGCGGGCAGCGCGTGAAGTTTTGACGGAGCGGTCAGACTTGTGTAAGAGAAAAGGAGCAGAACGCGGCATGCATGTGTGATTAGGAAAAGAGGAGAGAAGAAAAGAAGGTTAGTGTAAGAGGAGAGAAGAAAAG
Source organism: Melocanna baccifera (assembly GCA_036346265.1). Classification (NCBI taxonomy): domain Eukaryota; kingdom Viridiplantae; phylum Streptophyta; class Magnoliopsida; order Poales; family Poaceae; genus Melocanna; species Melocanna baccifera. The sequence continues at coordinate 27,789,771 of CM070693.1, forward strand.
AAGATTAAGAGGCAAGACGTCGAGACTTTTGCATGCATTGGTTTTTGTGCTTGGTCGTGACTTTCGAGAGAAGAAGAGGAAGGTGCATTTATTGATAAAGAAAAGGTTTGTCCGAGGCGTTTTTGGGATTAGCGGCTGTTCGGAAGTTGTTGGTCTTTGGTTTTTTCTTCGCCATCGTCTCGAAGGAAAAAGTAGAAGGCAACCTTGTGTTTTCAAAAGCAAGAAATTAAGGAAGGTTCCAACATTTGGTATCAGAGCGTGTTGATCTTGGTGGTGCCTGAAGAATATGGGCGAGAAGGTGAAGGCCCAGAGTGGGCTATTCTCCCTCCAGTATCCTCTCCTAACGACCGACAATTACCCGGTGTGGGCAATGAAGATGAAGGCGAACATGCGTGCCCAGGGAGTTTGGGGTGCAATCAATCTGAAGGGGAAGGATAAGGAGCTGGAAGACAAGGTGGACCAGGCAGCTTTAGCTATCATCTACCAAGCGGTGCCAGACTCGATGATGCTTCAGCTTGTCGGGAAGGAGACGGCACGAGAGGCATGGGAGACACTTCAGAAGATGCACGAGGGAGTTGACCGTGTGAAGGAGGTGCGGCTACAGAATTTACGGAGCGAGTTCGAGAATCTCCAGATGGGAGAGACCCAGTCAGTGGACGAGTTCGCTGGTAAGTTGACTTCACTATACAATCAGATGGTTTCTCTTGGCGACAAGATGGAGGAATCTGTGGCAGTAAAGAAGTACTTGCGCGTGCTACCAGAAAAGTACGTGCCTGTCGTCACTACACTTATGTACGCCCCTGACTTGGAGAAAAAGAAGATCGAGGAGATCACCGGATCTCTCAAGGCGCACGAGGAGTTACTGAAGGGGTTTCAGTCTCGTACTGAACAGAGGTTCCAGTATGATAATCAGCAGGTGTTGTTGACAAAAGAAGATACAAGAAACGGTGGCTCATCAAGCAAGCACGAGCGAGGTGGCCAGAGTGGTCGAGGCGGCAGAGGTGGCCGTGGAGATAGCGCTTGGCAAGGCGGTGGTGACAAATTCCGTGATAAGTCACATATCAAGTGTTTTGAATGTGGTGAATACGGGCATTACGCATCACTGCACAACGTAAAGTGCTTCAACTGCAATGAATATGGGCATTATGCTTCGAATTGCCAAAGCAAAAGGAAGAACGGGGAGGCAAACCTCGCCCAAGTGGAAGAAGATTACGGACCAGTACTACTTCTCTCATCATATGATGAAAAGGATCGCCATGGTGATCTTGAATGAAGAGAACGTAGTTCCAAAACTACGCACGAAGGAAGGTAACCACGATTACTCAAATCAGTGGTATTTGGATAATGGAGCAAGCAATCACATGACGGGAGATCGCTCCATGTTTCATGAGCTCGACGAGAAGGTTTGGGGCAAGGTCAAGTTTGGCGATGGCTCTATGGTAGAGATAAGAGGCAAAGGGACGATGATATTGCAATGCAAGAATGGAGATAAGAAGTTGTTGACAGAAATTTACTATATACCAAGTCTGTGCAACAACATACTTAGTCTCGGACAGATGACAGAGAAAGGGTGCAGAGTGGTGCTGCAGGATAAGTTCTTGTGTGTCTATACCAAGAACAACGATCTGTTGATGAAGGTGGAAAGATCTCTAAACCGGTTGTACAAAATTTCCTTGAAAACTTGAAAGCCAACTTGTTTGGAAAGCGGCTCGGGTGGTCAGCATGGTGGATCCTACGCTCAGGGGGTGCGCATGGAGAGCGACTTAGGCGCACAAGGTGGCGGACCCAAGACTGGAGCAGGTACATGCGAAATTGAAGGCGCGCATGTATCTACGGATGATCGACTTCGTGTGGATAGTGGGCCCACAGGTGGAAAAAGCGTACAAGTTCTAAGAGAAAGACTTGGAGTACAAGTTGGTGCAATTTTTTGTGGTTTTGCAGTTAGAACACGGTCAGCGTTGGTGACAGAACACACGAGCACGAGAACAAGAGGTGGTGTAGCCTCAGCTAAGATGTGCATGAAAAACGAACAGTCTTGGTCCAAGAGAGAGGAGCAGGAGGCTCTGGTAAACGGCAAAGCCAAGGCGGCTGTGGGAGCAGGTGCTCCAGTCCAGGCAGGCGTGCAAGGAAAGATGGACTCAATTCAGATACGGGAGCGAGAGAAGATCGAAGTGATCATAATGAAGAAACAAGATTAAGGGGGTGAATATTAGTTGGTAATCTTGTTTCCTTTTTTCCAGATTCGAGTCATGTTAGTATCCGAGTAGTGCAAATGTATAAGGGTCGATACGAATATGAGGGAGTCCGTGTCCGTATCCTGTAGGGTATGTAAGCAATATATAAGCAGAGAGCAAGGAGGAAAATAACAAGAGCAAATAGCGATAGCAAAAGTTAGAAAAGGAAGGCGAGGCCGGTGGCGGGCGGTGCGTCTGAGGCGAGGAAGCCGTAGGCGGGCAGCGCGTGAAGTTTTGACGGAGCGGTATCTTGTGCAAGAGAAAAAGGAGCAGCAACACGGCATGCATGTGTGATTAGGAAAAGAGGAGAGAAGAAAAGAATGTTAGTGTAAGAGGAGAGAAGAAAAGAAGATTAAGAGGCAAGGCGCCGAGACTTTTGCATGCATTGGTTTTTGTGCTTGGTCGTGACTTCCGAGAGAAGAAGAGGAAGGTCTGTTTATTGATAAAGAAAAGGTTTGTCTTTGGCGTTTTTTTGGGATTAAGCGGACTGTTCGGAAGTTGTTCGGTGCTGGTTTTTTCTTCGCTTGCTGTCTCAGAAGGAAAAAGTAGAAGGCAGCACTGTGTTTTCAAAAGCAAGAAATTAAGGAAGGTTCCAACAGAACACCAGGCCGTAGCCCCCCGACCCGATGATGCTCACCGGGCTGAAGTTGTTGGTCGCCTTCAGGATGTCCACGAAGGTGGTGCTCTTCGCTGCGCCGCTATCGGTCCCCGACATGGACAGGATTGTGTCCTAGGAGTCAACGCTTTACAATCCGACATGGATTTGAACAGGGATGCCTCCGCGCCTTTCTAGCCTTCACTGACCGATCCATTCGACAGGACTCTTCTGATTGCGATCACGACGCATCCGAGCAAGACAACGAGGGCAACCACCCCAAAGCAAGCTCCAAGAATGATGACTATGAGGAGCCTCTTGCCGACGAGCTTAGATGAAGGCTCGCTTGCCGCATGGCTTTTGCCGCAAGGTTTGCCATGAAGCTCCACGAAGGGAACGCGTTGAACTGCCTGCCCATCGGGATTGGCCCCTCAAGGTCGTTGTACACGACACTGAAGACTGCCAAGAAGTGGAGCTCATTGAGCGCCGACGGGATCGTTCCGTCGAGCGATTCGGTGTAGGTCAAGAATCGCACCTTGAGAGGCCGAGCTCGGCGGGATGCCGCCGGAGAGGTCGTTGTGGTGAAGTCAAATACTTGGGCGTCTTCACCGCCCAACCTCCCGCGGATCGTGCGCAAAGTCGTTGTCACCGAGGTTGAGCGTTGCGGAGACGCCAGACATCTCGTAGTACCCGCAGCCCTGCTGGCTCGCAGTCTCCGCTATCAGTACAGGTGCAGGCACGTATCAATGCATACATGGACAAGGTCTGCTCTAACCTCGACGAAGGCTCCACCTTCGTGACGGAGTCCTCGACCTTCGCTTTGTTGTAGTCCAAGCCGGTTGCCCAACCTTCGTAGTAGCTCCGCTTCCGCTCCAGACATGAGAAGTTACACTGGGAAGGACATGAGGGCCACCGTTAGATGTAGCTAGCAGAAGGTTCAACCAACCAAACACTACTAGAAAACGGATCATCCCTCACGGTTCAAAACTGTCAGGAAAATACCCAAAACCGTCAGGTTAAATTTCCCTGACGGGTTCCCGTCAGGCAAAACCCCTCAGGGCTGGCTGGAAAGGAAAATTAAATTTGGCTGACGGTTACTTGTCAGGGAAATTTAACTTGATGGTACTAACCGACTGTCAGAAAAATTGATTTAACCTGACGGTACTAACCGACAGTCAGGAAAATTGATTTCATTGACTGTTTGTGTTACCGTGAAGAAAATATAGGCTGACAGTTTGAACCATCAGCAAAATTGGCAGAAACTACTAATAAATTATAACAGATTTGTTCAGCTATGAAATTGATATCAATGTCGCCACTGTAGTTGACAATTCACAGAAGGCAGAAGCACGTATGCGTCTTATTCTGCTCACAAAATAAGTGTTCAAAATGCACATTATACAAGAGGAAGAAGAGAAATTACTGCAGAAGTGTATTCTGTACATAGATTTCAAACTAGTTGTGCAAGGTTGACGCCACACACAACCCAATCACATAAATTATGATATGGTACAGGTAACTGCCCCCAAATCACTCCCTACATCTTTCACCTAATCATCAATCTATAAAGCCATCAACTTGAAACATCAACTCAAACCCAATAGATTGATTTACAATGCTGATTACTTGAAACATCAACTCAAACATTAACGCCCCGAAGTATAGTGCTCCATTTACAATGCTGATTACTTGGCAATCAGACCAATAGATTGACCTGCCAGAAAATAAAATAAACAAAGTTATTTAACAATTAGCAATAAAATTGTTTCAAGGTTTTAAGAAAGAATGCATCAAAAGTGACTGTTCTATTTAAGTAGAATACTCTCCAACTTCTTATGTGAGTCTGTACTCTTCTAGAACAGATACTAGGCGCCCCTGTCAAAAGCATATGTGAGTCGATAATAAAAAAAACAAAAAAAAATGTCTACACTATTGCTGATCAGATTGTATACATACCCCATCATAGGGGAAGGTCTTATTTCTTGCATTTTCCCAAGCAAAGGTACGGTTTATCAGGTTGTCCACCATAGCTAAGAAAGATATGGGTCATGCATTGAACTAACTGAAAATTATGTACAATTCTCCAGACTCGAATTAAAACCTACCAGGAATTTTGGTGACACCGCACACGCTGTGGTGCTTTCCTTAACAGCTTCACGTTTCCAGTTATACAATCATGTACTTTATAGTTCATACATATACATGCATAATATTTGATGCATTCTAATTTAAAAAGAAATATGCCTGAAATACCTGGTTATATTCTTCAAGCCAAGCCTCTTCATCACAAGCAGCAATTTAAAAAGAAATGTGACATAGTTAAAATGATTAAGGTAAACGGTGAACATTGTAGTAAAGAATAGAACAAAGACAAGCTGATAAAACCTTCTCAATTGTTTCCTAAGAAAGAACACCAAGCGCCAATTACCCAGTGGAGGAGAGTGGCGGCCCGGCACGGAGGCAGGCGGAGCGAGGCCGGATCCGGTGCGGGCCGCACGGATCTGGCGATGGGGAGGCCAGATCCGATGTGGGCGCCCACAGGAGCGGCAGGATCCGGTCGGAGGCCTGGGGTGGCGGCGGCGTCCGAAGGCGGCGCGAGCGCGGCGGCCGGGAGGTGGTGGCGGCGCAAGCCGCAACGACTGGATCTAGCCGGATCCAGCACGAGCCGAGGCGGATCTGGAGAGGGGCGAGCAGATCCAACGGCCGAGGCGGGCGAAGGGATGGGGCCGGCGGATCGGAGGAGGTGGGCGAGGGGATGGGGTGGAGGAGGCGGGCGAGGGGATGGGGTCGGCGGATCGGAGGAGGCGGGAGAGGGGATGGGGCCGGCGGATCGGAGGAGGCGAGCGAGTGGATAGGGCGGAGGAGGCGGGCGAGCGGATGGGGCGGAGGAGGCGGGCGAGGGGATGGGGGCGGCGGATCGGAGCAGGCGGGCGAGGGGCGATGGGGCGGAGGAGACGGGCGCGGGGATGGGGGCGCGCAGGCGGCTGCGAAAATATCGGGCGGGCTGGACAGCGAGGGGATGGGGAAATCTTAGCTAGGGTTCGGGGATGGGGAAAACATCCTCAATTATCCTCACGGTTCACTTAATACCGTCGCAAAAATGGTGTATTTTCTTGATGGTTTAAGGAGTCCGACAGGAAAATATATTTTTGTGACGGTGATACGTGGGTCCGTCACAAAAACTTTATATCCCTCACGTTCTATGCGTGCCCGTCAGGAAAATTACAACCCGTGAGGAATGATCCGTTTTCTGGTAGTGAAAGCATGTTCCAGTGGGGAAAGCATGTGTACATGTATGCTTGTGGGCATGTACGCATGCTTGATAGGGCATGTGCCTATATCCATGTACGCAGGCCTGGGAGTGTACGTATACGTCCATGCATGCAAGCGTGGATGGTGCCGTCGACCTCTCGTGTCAAGCCTTCACGACCGGCGTGACGAACTCCGCCAGACTCCACGTCCTCTCCGACGACCTTCGCTCTGGCCTCGCCACAATCGGCTATGTTGCGACATAGACCTCTGCCATGACTTCGTCGCCTCCGTCGAGCTCTATCGCGGCCTTGCGCAAATCACTTGCTCGGGTAACTGGCACTGTAGAGCGCCTCTACATTTACCATTGCAGCGTCGACCTTCGCGTCGAGGGGCTCCGCCTGGTTCCAGGCCAGCCTACGCTCACCAGGCTTCCCAGCATCCCACGCTCCACGTACGCGGAGTCTGCCCCGAGCCTCCGCGCACCGGCCAAAGCGTCGACCCTCCGCGTCTTCGAGCAGCGCCGGCCGCGAAGCTTCTGCGCGTCGAGCTTTGTCACTTGAGCGCCCCGCTTCTTAGCCTCCGTACCTCGGCCGAAACGTCGACTCTCTGCGTCTTCGAGCAGCACCGGCAGCAGAGGCCTCCGCGCTAGGCCGTTCCGCTGACCGCCTGCGTGGAGCGTGCCCCGTCAAGTTGGACAACGTGGGTGAGGCCGAAGCCTCCCAGTGTGTTCTGTTGCACGTAGAAGAAAACACCAAGTGCATGACGCGTGCGCACCACATGCGTGTGCTCGTCGCATGCATGCACTCACGCTATCTTTACCGTACCGCATGCATGGCTCATGCATGGTGTGTGTATAAGCTTTTAACTCGGGCGTCTTTGGAGGTATCCCCGGGATAGACGCGACAGCTTAGATGAGGCCAGTAATGTCCACGATCCGACAACAAGGGGCGTGTCAGCCTAGCATTTGTGCTGGTGCGATGCCGGGCTTCGCTCAAGTTTTGAGATGTCAGACTCCACGACGATGGCCTCCGCTTGGCGAAGGCTTCGCTGTGATTCCCCCCGTGCATCGACCACAGGCTCCACGTCGACGGCCTACGCTATCACGCCCACTTCGCCATGGATAAGTTGGCCGTTGCACCGCCTCCATCGGCAGCGCTCGCGCCATTGCGATGACTTCGCCATGGCCACTCCGGCCTCTACATCACCTCTGTCGACAGTGCCCGGCCAGCTTGTCAAGCTGCACCGTGCCATTGTGTTGACTTCGCCATGGCCACGTTGGCATCCGCGCACCGGCCATAGGCTCTGTGTCAACGGCCTGCGCCATCGCATCGACTCGGCCGCAGCCATGCCGGTCTCTGTGCCGCTTTCGTTGGCAGCGCCCTTGCTTGCCAAGCTCTGCTGTGGCCTCCACATCGACTTCACCTTGGCCACGTCGACTCCGTGCACCAACCATAGGCTCTGTATCGGCTGTCCGTGCCACCGTGTCGACTCCGCCATGGCCACATCATCCTCGGCCTCCGTCTCCACTATGTTGGCTTCACCACAGGGCATCGGTTGAAGATTCCATGCCCCGGCCTCGCCCTTCGCACCACCGGCCCCACCTCAGTGCATGTGTCGAGGATGCCACACCATGGAGACCTCTACCTCCGTAGGCCCTGCCTCATTGCATGCATCGAGGACATCATGCCACGGAGACCTCTTCTTGCATAGACCCCGCTCCAGTCAACGTGAGAATGATGCCAGTGCCCACCCAACTCTTGTTGATGAGGACATCACTTCGATTGATATGAACACTTCTCTTGCTACTACCTTGAATCATGTCTAAGGCTGGATGTATTACTTAAGAACTCTATGATGCTGCCTAATGGAGATAATTTGCTTGTGCTTAGAAATCTAGGACGAGATAGCAAGGAGTTGATGATATGCATCGAGGAAGGATAAGGCAATAACAATGGCCAAAGGAGATAAAGAATTTATGGCCTTTCAACTCAAACAGTTTCGGCCACTCCATTACTTGGTATTACGTCACCTTTTGGTGCAAGGGCCTTGTACCACCACTTAGACTATTTGGAATGGCACTGTACATAGGCCAGTACTGTTTACGTGAATAGTACCGTGGCCGTACTGTTCACGTGAATAGTACTCATGAATAGTACCACACCCTTTTCATTGGATAAGTGCGGCTTCTTCCTTTCCTATTTAAGGAGGTTGCACCCTTTTAGTTTTTCTCGGGTTTTTTAAGAGATTATTCTGCTTAGCAGTTTCACCGTACGTCCGGTTGAGGAACCCCAACTTGTAAACGTAATCTTTATTCGTAAAATAATTTCAGATTGCATCTTTTACTCTCCTGCTTGTGTTCTCGATTCGCTTGCAGGAGATAGCCTTCTTGGCGAGGTCAACCGCGTTCGGCACGGTTGATAACCATCGGAGCAGTGGTGTAGTGATTGCGAGGGGTTCGATCTATTTTGGTCGGATCCTTTGGATCATCAACATCGAGTTCTCCACAATCGACTTATCAGTACCTTTCGAAAGATTGGGCCTTCATCACATCAGTTGGTATCAGAGCAATGGTTGCCTGTTAGGTAATCACAATTTCCCTTTTAGATTAATTTTTGTTCATCATCCTAAAACCTTAGAAAATTAGTCCACAAAAACAATTGTTCTTAGTGTTCTTCCGCTGTCCTATCACCCCTTATGCCATTGCAATTTTTCTTTTCAGTATTGCTCGTTGAATTGTTGGTTACATTGTCGAGTCAAGTTGCTGATTGCTAGTTTTAGTCAGAGTTCAGTTCATCATTGTCATATTTTACACCTTTGAAAATCCGCTAGTTGATCTTTCAATTAGCATCCAAAAAAATAGATTCAATCTACTATTTGAACTCTTATTCTTGATGTCCACGAAAGATCTTTTGCACATCTTGGATATATATCATATTCGAACACATATAGGTTTCCTTTTCTTTGTTTAATTTGACCGCAAGAAACCCTAGCTCCCATGAAGTTGTGCGCCGCAAAGAATCCAAGATGGACACGTTCGGCCCGTCCGAAGTTTCCCGCTGAACGTTCAGACCGTCCGATCTAGATCGGCCGATCAAAACCATCTTGAGTCCGTTTGGACCAACCGAAGTCCCCCGCCGCACATCTGGACCGACTGATCCTGATCGGACCGTCCGAGCATTCGCCCACCACCGCGCCGTCCGATTTCGATCAGACTGTCCGAAGTCATGCGGGATGTCCGGACTGTCCGAGCGCCCGCCCACCGCCGAGTCGTCGGATTTCGATCAGGCCATCCGAGCACTCGCCCACTGCTGCGCCATTCGATTCTAATCAGACTGTCTGAAGCCGCGTGGGATGTTTGGACCATCCGAGCGCTCGCCTACAGCTGAGCCGTCTGATTTCGATCGAACCACCCGAGCGCTCGCTCACCGCCGCGCCGTCCGATTTTGATCGGATCGTCCAAAGCCATGAGGGACGTTTGGACCGCCCGAGCGCTCACCCACCGCCGCGCTATCCGATTTCGATCGGACCATCCGAAGCCGCGCGATACGTTCGGACCGTCCGAAGCGCTCGCCCACGCCACACCGTTTGATTCCGATCGAACCGTCTGAAGCGGGTAGTGACGTTCGGACCATCTGAAAGTTTGTCGGTTTAAACTTTCGCGCGTCTGTTGAAAGCTTCACTTAAATCTTTTGACCCTTGAGACTAGTCTTTGATAATTGCATTTGGGCTGCTCCAAAATTATTTATTTCGACTGAATATTTATTTGAGACATACATCACCCTTTCGGCTGACAAAAAAAGGATAGATTGTGACTCATATATCTCATTAGACTCAGAATAAGAATTTGAATCTTTTGAGTCACTAGCAGGGTATAAAAAAAAGGGCCGAACTTGGGTGAGTGTTTTATGATATAAATTCAGTTGGAGTATTTAATTTTTTTGAGTAATCTGATGCCCTTAAATTCATATTTTTGCAATTGGCTAGCGTCTCTCTGTGTACTTGGTGCAAAACGAGCTAATATTTTTTAATTGTTTCCTTTAGCTCAATCCTTTGTTTGCATTGAGTCACATTGATCGTTGCGTGTGCGTACATACACTTCCTTGCATAGGGTTTGATTGGCTAGTTGTGATTAGGCTAGGATCAGCAACTTTTGACGAGTATTTTGAACAATCTTTCAACTTGCATTTACTGAACTGATTATTGCTGATCCTTTTGCTATCATATTGTGCCTTCCAAGCTCTACATACCCTTGATCAAAATAGGTCCCCTCTTGCAATTGTACCCACGCTCGACACGGTATCACGAAACAACCACCAGGTGTACCACCTACTGTTTGCGTTGGTAAGAACATTTATAAGCGTGTGGTAAGATGCTTGAGAGCGTATGATTCCACCTTCCATCACCTAGTAGTTGATAGGGATAATTCCTTTGTGTTGTCTTTTATTTTCTACTAACCATGGCAGGTGAATTATCCCATGCGCAAGAGTGTGTTGCAAAAGGAGAGCTCATAACGCTCTTGGATGAACAACGCACTATAATTAAAGAGGACATCGATAGGAAGCTTCAAGCTACGACAGATACATTGTAGCGCTTCATCAATGAGAGTATTGCAGCACTCACTACACACCTTGAAAGAATGGTGAATCGGCCACCAAACAACAGGCGCGAGTACGAACATGATGCAGCCCAAGATCTTGAGGTGGGAGATGATAGTGAGAGCCGAAATTGTGACGCGCACGTTTACGACACCGCCTGCAACGCAATCTTCATGGTATGGGAGGTAATGATTTTCAGCACCACAATGCTCGTGTTAATGATGACCCATTTGCTAAAGTTAAATTTACCATGTTAGTGATATACCCTAGAGGCAACATGGAGATGTTGTATATATCACATACTATGTTTATGATACATTACTTTGTTCCTTGAAATAGACATTATGATTATTGATCAATGAGTATGTGACTTATTCATGAGACTCTTAATGCTAAAATGTTGCTATTTCTAAATGATCCCTGATCATATATCATATGAGGAACAAATATGATTCAAAGACAAAGATCAGCATATGTATTGATTGATGATTATGTCTCATGGATCATGGTATGGTGATACCAAATCAATAATATGGACATGTGTTAGTAAACATATGTTGGATAGACCTGCCATAAGACACTGCAGAGATTCCATGTGTTATCAATTGGTCTCAAGTAGTGTTTATGTAGAATCCTTAGACTTAAGATCATCATGGTTCCTAACATGAGTAGTAGCTTATTTTGGGACTACTAAACACTACTCCGTAACTGGGTAGTCATAAAAGTAGTCTTCGGGTTTGCCATGAAACATGTAGTGGGATGTGAATGATCAAGATAGAATTTGCCCCTCCTTATGGGAGAGATATCTCTGGGCCCCTCGATGTAATGGATTATGAAAGTGCATGACCATGCCAAGGTGATTGAGGAGTCAATCACAAGTTTATAATCCATCACGGAATCGAGAGAGTGATTGAGCTATTAAGAGGATGACACAGGTTTCGCCTTGAGCTCAATCTATATCGTGAGGCAAAGGGATTCGTACATAAGAGAACATTACAGGTTCAGCCGATATGATCTTTACGTATACTTTGGGGTTAATATGTCTTACTAGAGGCCGCTATTAACAGGGTGACCGGAAAGGCGTTTCCGGGTCACGACCAAGTATACGTGAACCTACAGGGTCGCACGCTTAACGGGTTGGAACACTAATTCGAATATGATTCGGATATAGGCTCAATTCGGATAGACATCTGAATAGACTCCTATTGGGCCTCGGTCCGCAAGGCCCAAGTGAGGTGGTCTATATATGGAGACGAGGGGCTGAGGGTCACGTACCAGTTAAACCCTAGCGTAACCCTAGCCGCCACCTCCCGAGCCAAACCCTAGCCGCTCACGAGTGCTAGTACACTCGCGATCGGCATTCCAACCTCGGACGTGTGGATACCGGTGGAGGCGCTGCTCGTTGCGGTGTTGATCGGCGTCAACAACCTATAGATTGGATCCGCTCGTGGTATGGTTGATTTCGTGGAGGAGACGATCTGTTCGGGACGATCGGCTAATTCCACTACTGCCTCGACGCGCGTGGTTGGATCGGCTTCTCCAACTCTTCTTCTGCTGCACTGCACGTCTAGTGGTAACGATCCATGATTCTTCCTTAAGCATGATGTCCTTGTGTGCGCGGTAGAAAAATTTTGTTTTCTGCTTTCGTAGCCTACGCGCATTCCTTTAGTGGTATCAGAGCCATCTTGCTTAGTTTGTAATCTGGATCAGGTGGTTCATGTGATGAATCGGTGGTGGCACGGGTTGATGAGATCAATCGGTCATAAGGGTTGAAATAGGTATGAGTTGATAGCATCATATGACCAATAAGATTAGTTCGTGCTCCTTCTTTGATGTACGTGCGACTTGCCCCTACCGGCTGGAATCACCATTGGGGCTAAGCTGCGACTGTCGATGAGATCGAGCCAACAGATCGAGGTCTTGTGTTGTGGTCTCTTCAAGTATACCGATCGCGATGATCAATATGATTGATCTAATGAAAATTGAGACATTTTGAATGGCTCGGATTTGGGTTGATTTGATCGGCTCGATAAGGTTTTCATAGTGATTTCATAGATGCGATCTATGTAATTCTGTGAGGTTTTAAGGGACCGCCGTGTGTACCCCCCTTGTATAGCGTCTTGGGTTCACATCGTTAGGTAGAATGCGATTCTACGTCTAACTTGTTTTTGCAGAGAATGGTGTGAATAGTATGGCCCTATAGCTTATTGGAATGTATGAGATGTGTGTGATGCATGTAACATTCGTTCATGGCCTGCGTGTCATGATTATTTCAGCTATTGTTAGCTGTATATATTGTATTTAACGACCTGCGTGTCGACCTTAATGCTTGAATCTATCTTTGTAATCTTCAATTTCTAGCTATTATAGATGGTAGCCTAGTTTTGAGGTTACAAGCTTTCAAGCATGGTGGCCTAAAGGGGTGATGTGGAGGATGGAGATCGTCTACACCTACATGGAGATAGATATCACCATTTTTGGGCCATACTATTTCACAGTTAAATGTGTTTATCTATGATGTTATCTATCTTATTCTTATGCAATGATATATGTGATATGTTGCTTTGGTAGGATAGAATCCCTATTAAAATTAGGTGTTAATGCCCTTCCATATGTTGCACCAAAAGATAATGATCACCGTATGGTAGGTCTACCAAAGTAGAGTGCCGTCGGTTATCATCATTATTTGGGGTAGATGTCGGACATCTACATGCGGAAGCATTTGGTTTACTTAACAAGGTTATCAAAATAGTTTTGGACCTTGGGACATAGGTCTGGGCCGGGGCATATTGATGTCACCCAAAGTAGAGTCACATAGCGATGTGATTAGCAAGGTGTTGCTTACCCATGTCACTAGTTTTCTAGCCGTGATGCCAAAGCTCACTAGGAATTAGTGAAATGAGGATCTTGACCCACTATGTACCATAGTGGGAGTCTTTTGTTAATAGTTTAATAAAAGATGAACATAAACATAGTGCTAAATTTTACATATTCTTGTGTTGTAGATTATGTCAGCTAATGCCGCATCCAGTACTTTTAATTTGCGATCTGTTCTTGAGAAAGAAAAACTCAATGGAACAAACTTTTTGGATTGGTATCGCAACTTGAGAATTGTTCTCAAGCAAGAGCGCAACGAGTATATCCTTGAGTCTCCTTACCCCGAAGACTTACCTGATAATGCTACTGTGGCTGCACGGAGAACTTATGAGAAGCAAACAAATGATTACCTTGATGTGGGTTGTCTCATGCTTGCCACAATGTCCTCTGAGCTTCAAAAGCAATATGAGAACATAGATGCCTACAATATCATTGTGGGGTTACGTGGTATGTTTGAGAACCAAGCAAGGGTCGAGAGGTTCAACACTTCAAAGTCTTTGTTTGCGTGCAGGCTTGCAGAAGGGAATCCCGTTAGCCCTCATGTGATTAAGATGATTGGCTACATTGAGAGTCTAGAAAAGCTTGGTTTTCCCCTTAGCCAAGAGTTTGCTACTGATGTGATTCTCCAGTCGCTTCCCCCCGAGCTTTGAGCCATTCATAATGAACTATCACATGAACAACCTGGACAAGACCCTGACTGAGTTGCATGGGATGCTAAAATCTACCGAGGAAAGCATTAAGAAAAGCAGCAATCATGTGATGATGATGCAGAAAGGCAAGGGCAAGCCCTATGTCAACAAGAGCGCGGTCAAAAGAAAGTTAGCTCTCGATGTGATCGCGAGTAGTTCTAAGGCCAAGCGAGACAAGAAGGGCGTTGCTCACAAGAAGGGCGTTGCTCATCCTGATGCAGATTGTTTCTATTGTAAGCAATCAGGACATTGGAAAAGGAACTGCCCAAAATACTTGGAGGATCTTGAGAAGAAGAAGGGAAGTACGACTTCCACTCCAGGTATAAATGTTATAGAGATCAATCTTGCTACTTCATCCACTAATTCTTGGGTATTTGATACCGGATCGGTTGCTCACATTTTCAAATCGTTGCAGGGGATAATAAGAAGTAGAAGTTTGAGGAAGAGCGAAGTGGATCTTCGCGTTGGCAATGGAGCAAAAGTTGCTACGGTAGCTGTTGGCACCATGCCATTGTCTTTACCTTCAGGATTAGTTTTGGAATTGAATAATTGTTATTGTGTTCTATCTCTTTCAAAGAATATTATTTCTGCTTCATGTTTGCAAGCAGAAGGTTATGACTTTAAATTTGTGGACAATGGTTGTTCTCTTTATTTCAAACATATGTTCTATTGTCATACTCCATTGGTGAATGGGTTATACGTTCTTACTCTTGAAGGGTCACCTGTCTATAACATTAATAAAAAGAGGCAACGTTCGAATGATTTGAATCCCACGTTTATTTGGCACTGTCGCTTAGGTCACATAAATGAGAAACGCATGCAGAAGCTCCATAGAGATGGTATTCTGCACTTATTTGATTTTGAATCATTAGAGACATGCGAATCTTGTTTACTTGGCAAGATGACAAAGGCACCTTTCACCGGTCAAGGTGAACGGGCAAGTGACTTATTGGCACTCGTACATACTGATGTATGTGGACCAATGAGCTTAACAGCCAGAGGTGGTTTTCAGTACTTCATAACTTTTACTGATGACTTTAGTAGATATGGGTATATCTACCTGATGAAGCATAAGTCTGAATCCTTTGAAAAGTTCAAAGAATTCCAAAATGAAGTACAAAATCATTTAGGCAAGACAATCAAGTTTCTACGATCTGATCGTGGAGGCGAGTATTTGAGCCATGAGTTTGGCAATCATCTAAAGGATTGTGGAATTGTTCCACAATTGACTCCGCCAGGAACACCTCAATGGAATGGGGTATCTGAACGGAGAAATCGCACATTATTAGATATGGTGCGCTCCATGATGAGCCAAAGTGATCTTCCGTTGTCTTTTTAGGGGTACGCTCTTGAAACAGCCGCGTTCACACTAAACAGGGTTTCATCAAAATCAGTAGAAAAGACACCATATGAGATGTGGACAGGACAACATCCTAGCTTATCTTTTCTCAAGATTTGGGGATGTGAGGCTTATGTAAAACGTTTACAATCTGATAAGCTCACTCCTAAATCTGATAAATGCTTCTTTATCGGGTATCCTAAGGAAACAAAAGGATATTACTTCTATAATCAAGAAGAAGGCAAAGTGTTTGTCGCCCGGCATAGTGTCTTCTTAGAGAAAGAGTTTCTCTCAAGAAGGGATAGTGGGAGCACAGTGCAACTTGAGAAAATTCGAGAAACACCTGAAAATGTTTCAGCTCCTACAGAACCACAACAGGATGAACAAACTGTTGAAGAACCTGTTGTGGACACACCGACACCACGTAGGTCAGAGAGGTCACATCGTGCACCTGAGAGGTACATGTTCTTGACTACTCAACAACGGGACATATTATTGTTAGACAACGATGAGCCTAAGACCTATGAAGAAGCGATGGTGGGACCAGACTCTGAGAAATGGCTTGAAGCCATGAGATCCGAAATTGAATCCATGCACAGTAATCAAGTTTGGAACTTGGTTGATCCACCTGATGGTGTTAAAACCATTGAGTGCAAATGGGTTTTCAAGAAAAAGATAGACGTAGATGGAAATGTTCACATCTATAAAGCGCGATTAGTAGTCAAATGTTTCAAACAAATTCAAGGTGTTGATTATGATGAAACTTTTTCGCCCGTCGCTATGCTAAAGTCTATTCGGATCATTCTAGCGATTGCTGCATATTTCGACTATGAAATATGGCAAATGGATGTCAAAACAGCTTTTCTTAATGGAAATCTGAGTGAGGATGTGTACATGACACAGCCCACGGGTTTTGTCGATCCGCAATCAGTTGGAAAGATATGCAAGCTCCAAAGATCCATTTATGGATTAAAGCAGGCATCTCGGAGTTGGAACATTCGTTTTGAAGAAATAATCAAAGGTTTTGGTTTCATCAAGAACGAAGAAGAGCCTTGTGTTTACAAAAAGGCTAGTGAGAGCGCACTCATATTTCTGGTCTTATATGTGGATGACATATTACTGATCGGAAATGACATTCCTATGCTCGAATCTGTTAAGTTTTCATTAAAAAATAGTTTCTCTATGAAAGACTTAGGAGAGGCAGCATATATTCTGGGCATCAAGATCTATAGAGATAGATCAAAAAGGCTAATTGGATTAAGCCAAGATACGTACATTGACAAGGTGTTGAAAAGGTTCAACATGCAGGATTCCAAGAAAGGCTTTCTACCTATGTCACATGGTATCAATCTTAGCAAGAATCAGTGTCCTAGTACACCTGATGAGCGAGATAAAATGAATGCGATTCCATATGCTTCGGTTATTGGGTCCATTATGTATGCCATGTTTTGTACACGTCCAGATGTCTCGTATGCTTTAAGTGCTACGAGTAGATACCAGTCAGATCCAGATGAAAGTCACTGGATTGCCGTAAAGAACATCTTGAAGTACTTAAGGAGAACTAAAGATGTGTTCCTCGTTTATGGGGGTGAGGAAGAGCTCGTTGTAAATGGTTACACCGATGCTAGCTTCCAAACTGACAAAGATGATTTTAGATCGCAATCTGGATTTGTGTTCTACCTAAATGGCGGTGCGGTGAGCTGGAAGAGTTTCAAGCAGGAGACGGTTGCTGATTCTACAACAGAAGCCGAGTACATAGCAGCTTCTGAAGTTGGCAAATAGGCTGTTTGGATCAAGAAATTTGTTTCTGAGCTTGGTGTGATGGCTAGTGCCTCCAGCCCAATGGATCTCTACTGTGACAACAGTGGGGCCATTGCACAAGCCAAGGAGCCTAGATCACACCAGAAGTCCAAGCACATTTTACAGTGATTTCATCTCATCCGCGAGATAGTGGAGAGAGGCGATGTGAAGATATGCAAAGCACAAACGGATTTGAACATTGCAGATCCGTTGACAAAGCCGCTTTCCCAGTTAAAGTATGAGGCTCACACTAGGGCAATGGGTATTAGATACCTACATGATTGACTCTAGTGCAAGTGGGAGACTGTTAGTGATATGCCCTAGAGGCAACATGGAGATGTTGTATATATCACATACTATGTTTATGATACATTACTTTGTTCCTTGATATAGACATTATGATTATTGATCAACGAGTATGTGACTTATTCATGAGACTCTTAATGCTAAAATGTTGCTATTTCTAAATGATCCCTGATCATATATCATATGAGGAAC
This sequence comes from Melocanna baccifera, assembly GCA_036346265.1. Classification (NCBI taxonomy): domain Eukaryota; kingdom Viridiplantae; phylum Streptophyta; class Magnoliopsida; order Poales; family Poaceae; genus Melocanna; species Melocanna baccifera. Next base: position 27,807,650 of record CM070693.1, read on the forward strand.
AAATATGATTCAAAGACAAAGATCAGCATATGTATTGATTGATGATTATATCTCATGGATCATGGTATGGTGATACCAAATCAATGATATGGACATGTGTTAGTGAACATATGTTGGATAGACCTGCCATGAGACGCTGCAGAGATTCCATGTGTCATCAATTGGTCTCAAGTAGTGTTTATGTAGAATCCTTAGACTTGAGATCATCATGGTTCCCAACATGAGTAGTAGCTTATTTTGGGACTACTAAACACTACTCCGTAACTGGGTAGTCATAAAAGTAGTCTTCGGGTTTGCCATGAAACATGTAGTGGCATATGAATGATCAAGATAGAATTTGTCCCTCCTTATGGGAGAGATATCTCTGGGCCCCTCGATGTAATGGATTATGAAAGTGCATGGCCATGCCAAAGTGATTGAGGAGTCAATCACAAGTTTATAATCCATCACGGAATCAAGAGAGTGATTGAGCTATTAAGAGGATGACACAGGTCTCGCCTTGAGCTCAATCTATATTGTGAGGTAAAGAGATTCGTACATGAGAGAACATTACAGGTTCAGCCGATATGATCTTTACGTATACTTTAGGGTTAATATGTCTTACTAGAGGCCGCTATTAACAGGGTGACCGAAAAGGCGTTTCCGGGTCACGACCAAGTATACGTGAACCTACAGGGTCGCACGCTTAACGGGTTGGAACACTAATTCGAATATGATTCGGATATGGGCTCAATTCGGATAGAGATCCGAATAGACTCCTATTGGGCCTTGGTCCGCAAGGCCCAAGTGAGGTGGTCTATATATGGAGACGAGGGGCTGAGGGTCACGTACCAGTTAAACCCTAGCGTAACCGTAGCCGCCACCTCCCGAGCCAAACCCTAGCCGCTCACGAGTGCTAGTACACTCGCGATCGGCATTCCAACCTCGGACGTGTGGATACCGGTGAAGGCGCTGCTCGTTGCGGTGTTGATCAGCGTCAACAACCTATAGATTGGATCCGCTCATGGTGTGGTTGATTTCATGGAGGAGACGATCTGTTCGGGACGATCGGCTAATTCCACTACTACCTCGACGCGCGTGGCTAGATCAGCTTCTCCAACTCTTCTTCCGCTGCACTGCGCATCTAGTGGTAACGATCCATGATTCTTCCTTAAGCATGATGTCCTTGTGTGCGCGGTAGAAAAATTTTGTTTTCTGCTTTCGTAGCCTACGCGCATTCCTTTATACCAAACCATCTTTTGCGGGTGTTTATGATGCTGAAATTTATCTAGATTGGGAGATGACAGTTGAATAAAAATTTAATAGCCATCTAGTTCCTGAAGTGCATAGAGTCAGACAAGCTACTAGTGAATTTAAAGATTTTGCTATCATTTAGTAGAGTCAAGTAGTTAATTCTAGTTTAGCACCTGATACATGGGATAGATTGAAGGTAGCTATACGTACTAGATTTGTTCCTCCTGCTTTTAAACGTGATATGCGTAAGAAATTACAGCGCTTAGACCAAGGTAATAAATCTATCGAGGAATATTATCAAGAACTACAATAGGCATGCTGCGTTGTAATATTGTAGAGGATGAGGAGGATAAGATGGCTCATTTTTATGGGGGCTTAAGGCGTGAAATTCAGAACATAATTGATTACAAAAAGTATAACGATATCAATAGGTTGTTCTGGCTTGCTTGTTTGGCAGAAAAAGAATTGTAGGGCAAGCAACAAAGAACTAGGAGCAACTTTGGAAGTACGTCTATATCGAGATCGACGCCGGGGCAATCCAAGACAGCTCCACCTCTTGCTTTCCGGTTTGCTGCCCCCTCCGTGAGTAAGGTGCGTTCAGCGGCACCGCCACCACCGTCACGCGCACTCGAGACAAGCAAATCTATTAGTGTGCAGGCACCAGCGCAGAGCTCTTTATTGGTTGCTTCCATGGGGTGTACAATGGGGATTATTTGCCACCATTGTAAAGGGATGGGACACATCACGAAAGATTGCCCAAGTCAGCGAGCGTACATTGCGACAGAAGATGGTAAATACGTAAGTGCTAGTGATGTTGAGGATGAATATGCTCTGTGCAACTAACCTTGTAGGTAATGATGATAATCCAGAGGAATATAGCGAAGGAGAGGAAATTTTAGGTACCATTGGTACAGAAAATTATAGGACTATAATTGTGCAGCGAGTGTTGAACACTCAAAGGGAGCAAGCGGAGAAGCCGTGTTTCAGATGTTCCTTATCGTCAAGGAATGCCGTGTTCGTGTCATAATTGATGGCGGGAGTTATAATAACTTGGTGAGTTTAGATTTGGTCAAGAAGTTTTGCTTGACCACACGTGCACATCCTCATCCATACCATATTCAGTGGTTCAACAACAGTGATAAGGTGAAGGTAACACAATCTGCGAGAGTGCTTTTTCTATTGGTTCCTATCATGATGTAGCTGATTTCGATGTAGCGCCTATGCAAGCTTGCTCACTTTTATTAGGTCGCCTTTGGGAATTTGGTACCGACGCAATTCATCATGGTAGAAGCAATAAGTACTCTATTATGCACAAAGAAAAGAAAATAATTTTGCTACCATTGACACCTGCTGAAATTATGCAATGTGAAAAAGAGATAGCTGCAAATAAGAGGAAAAAACATGAACATGAACATGAATATGAAAATCAACAAGTAGTGAAGAACATTTTCCCACCCAAGAAAGAGAAATTGGCACATAGTTCTAGGACTAAGAGAATTAAATTAAAGGGTTGTGTCATGCTTGCAACCAAATCTGATCTTGTTGAAATTGTCGACAATGATATGCCATGCTATGCTTTGATATGCAAAGACGCTTTATTTTCACTTGATGATGTATATAGTTCTTTGCTGTCTACTGTCATTAACCTTTTGTTGGAGTGAGAATGTGTTTCCAGCTGAACTACCCTCGGGATTGCCACCTATTAGAGGGATTGAACACCAAATTGACTTAATTCTGGGAGCGACTTTACCAAACAGTGCGGCGTATAGAACCAATCCGGAGGAGACTAAAGAAATTCAACAACAAGTGCAAGATCTTTTGGACCGAGAGTTTGTACGAGAAAGCCTGAGTCCTTATGTTGTCTCTGTTCTTTTGGTTCCTAAGAAAGATGGTAGTTGGCATATATGTGTTGATTGTAGGGCCATTAATAATATCATAATATGGTATCGTTATCCTATTCCTAGGTTGGACGACATGCTAGATGAGTTGAGTGATTCTATTATTTTCACAAAGATTGACTTGCGTAGCGAGTACCACCAGATTACAATGAAATTAGGAGATGAATGGAGAACAACGTTTAAAACAAAATTCGGGCTATATGAGTGGTTGATGATGCCTTTTGGTCTAACTAATGCATCTAGCACTTTCATGCGTTTGATGAGCAAAGTTTTACTTTCATGCGTTTCATTGGAAAATTTGTGGTAGTTTATTTTGATGATATTCTGATATATAGCAAGTCGTATGACGAACACTTGAATCACTTATGTGCTGTTTTTAATGCTTTGTGAGATGCATGTTTGTTTGGTAACCTTGAGAAGTGCACATTTTGCACCGATCAAGTATCGTTTCTTGGCTATGTTCTTACTCCACAGGGTATTGAAGTTGATCAGGTCAAGATCGTCGCTATCCAGAGTCGGCCGCCTCCTAAAACGGTCATACAAGTGCGGAGTTTTCTCGGGCTCGCTGGCTGCTATCGGTGTTTTGTTTGAGATTTTAGCACCATCGCTGCACCACTGAATGAGCTTACAAAGAAGAGTGTTCGTTTTACTTGGGGGACGACACAACAACATGCTTTCGACGCTCTCAAAGATAAGTTGACACATACCCCTTTGCTTCAAGTCCCTGATTTTTGCAAGACTTTTGAATTAGAATGTGATGCTAGTGGTATAGGTCTTGGTGGTGCGTTAATTCATGAAGGAAAACCTGTTACTTACTTTAGTGAGAAATTAAGTGGGCTGAACTATTCTACCTATGATAAAGAATTATATGCTCTAGTTCGAACTTTGGAAACATGGCAACATTATTTACGGCCCAAAGAGTTCGTAATACATTCTGATCATGAGTCTTTGAAGCATATTCGAAGTCAAACTAATCTGAACCGTAGACAGACTAAGTGGGTTGAGTTTATTGAGTTCTTTCCTTATGTCATTAAACATAAAAAGGGCAAAGAAAATATAATAGCTAATGCATTGTCTAGGAGATATACCATGCTTTCACAACTTGACTTCAAAATCTTTAGATTAGAGACAATAAAGGACTAATATGTGCATGATGCTGATTTTAAAGATGTGTTGCTCAATTGTAAGGAGGGAAAGGGTTGGAATAAATTTATGGTGCATGATGGGTTCTTGTACCGTGCTAACAAGCTATGCATTCCAGCTAGCTCCGTTCATCTTTTGTTGTTACAAGAGGCGCATGGAGGAGGACTAATAGGTCACTTCGGTGTGAAGAAGACCGAGGATATTCTGTCCCACCACTTTTATTGGCCCAAGATGAGGCGTGATGTCGAATGCTTCATTACCCGCTGCACCATGTGCCAAAAAGCTAAGTCATGACTTAATCCTCATGGTTTATACATGCATCTTCTTGTGCCAAGCACACCTTGAAAAGATATTTCTATAGACTTTATTTTAGGTCTGCCTAGAATAAATAAGGGGAGGGATAGTATTTTTGTTGTCGTGGATAGATTTTCTAAAATAGCTCATTTTATACCATGTCATAAAAGTGATGATGCTACAAATCTTGCTGATTTATTCTTTAAGGAAAATTTTCACTTGCATGGTATTCCGAATACGATAGTTTTCGACCGTGATGCTAAATTTCTTAGTCATTTTTGGAGAACTTTGTGGGCTAAATTAGGGACTAAGCTGTTATTTTTCACTACTTGTCATCCCTAAACCGATGGACAAACAGAGGTAGTCAATAGAACCTTATCTACTATGCTTAGGGATGTGCTTACAAAGAACTTAAAAATATGAGAAGAATGTTTGCCTCATATGGAATTTGCTTATAATCGCTCGCTGCATTCTACTACGAAGGCATGTCCTTTTAAGATTGTTTATGGCTTTATCCCTCGTGCACCTATCGACTTGTTGTCTCTTCCCGCTTCGGAAAAGATAAATCTTGATGCTCAACAACGTGCTGATTTGATACTTAAGATGTATGAGACAACTAAAGAGAACATTGAGCTTATGAATACTAAATATAAAGTTGCCAGTAGTCAGGGACGCAAGCATGTTACTTTTGAGCCTGGTGATCTTGTGTGATTACACTTACGTAAAGAGCGATTCCGTGAATTGAGAAAGTCTAAACTCATGCCTCGTGCAGATGGTCCTTTTAAAGTGCTTGAACGTATTAATGATAATGCATAAAGTTAGATTTACCTGCAGATTTTGGGGTTAGCCTCACCTTTAACATTGCAGATCTACGACCATTCTTCGGCGTGGAGGATGAGCTTGAGTCGAGGATGACTCCAATTCAAGAAGGGGAGAATGATGAGGATATCACTTCGACTGATATGAATACTCCTCTTGCTACTACCTTGAATGATGTCCAAGGTCCAATTACTCGAGTACGTGCTTGTCAACTAAATTATCAGGTAAATTTGTTTCTAGGGCTGGATGTATTACTTAAGAACTCTACGATGCTGCCTAATGAAGATAATTTGCTTGTACTTAGGAATTTGGGATGAGATAGCAAGGAGTTGATGATATGCATCGAGGAAGGAGAAGGCAATAACAATGGCCAAAGGAGATGAAGAATTTGTAGCCTTTCAACTCAAGGAGCTTCGACCACTCCTTTACTTGGTGCTGCGTCACCTTTTGGGCCAAGAGCCTTGTATCATGACTTAGACTATTTGGGATGGCACTGTTCATGGGCCAGTACTGTTCACGTGGACAGTATCGTGGCCGTATTGTTCATGTGAACAGTACCTATAAATAGTACCACACCCTTTTCATTAGATAAGTATGGCTTCCCCATTCCCTATTCAAGGACGTCGCACCCCTTGTAACATCCCAAAAATTTTATTTCCATTACTAAAGTGTTTTCTGGAATTTATTTGATTTTCCTGGTTTTTTATTCCAAGCCCTAGATTGAGAAAACTAAAATTCTCATTTTACAAAAGTAAAAATTAATGCATTTCATTTTCCTTAAGTCAAATCTATAATTTCTTAATTTTCAGGAATTTATGAAGATTTAAAACTCTCCTTTCAAAGGTAAATTGTGTTTTTGCAAAATATAAATATCAAAATAGGTTGAGAATATTTTTATTAAGTCTAATTTAGTTCCAGATGATTCCTTGAATTTTTCTGGAATTTTTAAAATCTAATTGGTATTTTTCCGAGCTATCTAAAGCTGTTTATCATTTCTGGAAAATCAAAAAGAAAATTAAATCCCAAAAACCCTCTCAGGCTGCTAGCTGTCGCCCATCGGGCCGAACCCTACCACCGGATCTAACCTCAGCCGTCCGATCTCTTTTAAACTCCTCCCCCGCCTTCCTTTCGTCCCTGGCCGACAAGTGTCGCGCATCGACCGGTCACCTCCTCGCCCGATTCAATCTCAGCCGTCCGCAGTCACTTACCTCTTCACCCACTCCTTTCTTCCCTCCGATTGATGCGTGGCCTAATCCGCTCCGTCCCCCGTTGCCATTTTAAATCTCAGCCGTCCCGTGTCACTTAAAGCGCTCGATCGGCTTGGATTCAACCGCTGCTGTCGGATCGGCTCCAGACCGTCCCCTTGCACTTACCCCTTCGCACAACCCCCGACGGCCCCGATCGTCCCTCCTTGCCACCCGTCGCAAATCCCGTCGCTGCCCTCTTCCCTTTCCATTTCCTTCTCTCACTGACCCGCGGGCCCCACCTGTTAGATCCGTCTCCCCCGCGGTTTCCTTTCTTCCCCGCACGATCGCCGCCCCGCTGCCGCCATTGATGTCGAAACTGAAGCTTTAATTGCTTCGGTTTCCTTCCCGAATTCCCTCCCCGCACTAACGCATATTCCAATTCCCACTCCTCCGCACCTGTGGCAAGCATAATTAACCTTAATTATCGCCCCTACGATGTCGCATTGAACCCCTGCACCCGTTGCTCTTCGGCGAGATCATGCGCGGCCGTTACCTCCCCTCCCCGCCTACAAAAAGCACACCCCGAGGACCCTCTACCCACACCGCCTCTTCCTCACCTCTCAATCTGTGGGAACCTTGAGTTGAAACTCCTGGACCCCCTGTGTATTACAGTACTAGTCCCAGATCAACGCTAGTACACACAGTTAAACAGAGACTGATACATTGCCAACCACGCTTTATTACAATAATAACTGAAGTTCATAATTCTGGCCCAAGGCCTTACAACTTGGGTTCACAGAACCAAACCAAAGAAAAATACAGCAGAAGCAAAAACATTTAAATAAACGGCCCGTCAATATGCCACAGGCACTTGACTGGGGAAACGAAGCCTAGTCCTCGGCAAAACCTTCATCACCGGCTTCCTCGAAGTAGCGGTAATCCTCCTCTTGAGCTTCATAGTCTTCTGCTATTTAATTTGTAGAGCAACCGGTGAGTACAAAAATGTACTCCGCAAGTCTTGGGAAAAATGCATTAGATGTAGGGTTTCTTAAAGGAAGGTTATATGGTTCTTTTTGCAGAAATCAGCATTTTATTTCAAATTTACATACTTATCTTAAAAGCAACTTGTTAAACAACTTATTTTCAATAATTGAAATTAGATAAGCAATTTAGTGAAGGTTTTATTCACCTGCACTAATAACATAGGTTATATCCGCCAAGATTTAAAATGAAGGTTAAATCCACCTGAACTGCTTACAACCACCAGACCAAGATCACGAGAGTTTCATCTACTCCCGAGTTTTCCAAAATATTTTATTTTTTTAAAATTCAAAACTAAAACTCTACCATGTGAATGCATTCCTTGCCTGCCCTTGACCGTGGGCACGGCTATTCGAATAGTTTTATTACTCTGCAGAGTTCGTACAACTTTTCCCACAAGAGATAAATTATCTTAACAGTCAACATGCTTCCTTTGGCACAAGACCCAGATAAAATATCACAAAGCTTTTCACCTACTCTAGTATAGTTCTATATCACCCGCTGAGGTTTCACCGCTGAAGAGTTAAATCCACCACATTCAGAAGCCCCCTCTTGCGCCTTGTGAGTGCAGTAAATCCCTGCCCCTCACTTTAAGCAACTAGTAAATCCCTGGTACCCATTTTCCAATGGTGACACAGAAACTAAACTATTATAGGTTAATTAGCTAGGTTGTACCCATTTCAACTTGTGGTTGTACTGTTTTGCTTGGTTTGGACAAACACAAGAGTCGGTCCTTAGACGACTAGGGTGGATCATTCACAATCCTAATTGTCGTGCTAAAACAGCACCAGCCAATCATTCCATCCACCCTGGTCTAGCTTTCATTTTAAATTTCCTTTTTAAATTAAAATTATAGTGGTAACATCCATTACCACTAGTTTAAACAAATTTTTAAATACAATACATTCATCAACAACTTTTTCCATATAAGCATTTTAATACTGATCAGCTAGACTAAGCATACTATAATAATCTAAATTCAACAGATAATACTAACTCATTTATGAGTCAAAGAATATCCTATGTTGACAAGTGTACATGTAAGCAATTTCCAAAGGAGGATATAACAAGCTTGGCATTTATCTAAATTTTCAAAAATTAAATTATCACTTTATACAACATAGCCATGCAATTCATTTAAAATATTCATGAAATATTTTGCAAAATTTGGGATCAAAATGGTCAAGGAGACTTGCCTTCTTGCAGTAAGCGAGGATCTTCCTAGAGTTGCTCTTGAAAATTCTCAAACAGATCGGATTCTACACGAGAAACGAGAAGAACTAAATAAATAAAATAAAATAAAAACTCAAAAATTAATAATAAATATACCAAATGAAAGTTTGGAATTTTAGATGAATTTAGAAATTTGAATGGGTCAATTTGGAGTTAAAATGAGGAAGATATGGCTTTTGGAAGTTTAAAATCAAAGAAAAAGAAAAAGGACTGATTTCTGGAATTAAATTTCTATTGAAAAAGAATTATGACGTCAGCAAGAATTATTTTCCTAAAGAAAAATCGGAATAATGACGTCAGCACGGGATTTAAATAAAACCACAGAGGCTGATACGTGGGATCGGTCCACGGTGGACCGAGTCCACGAGCGATTGCAAGCGGGTCGATGGCTTGGGTGGCGTGGCGCGCGCGATCTTTGCCACGTGTCGGTGATGTAGCTGGCGGCGTGGCGGTGACGCGTGGCTGCCACGTGGCACTGGAGCGATTTGGTGACATGGCGGTGGCGTGTTGTCTTGGCCGGCGGGGGGCTAACGCGGCGGATTGCTCGGCTGCAGATCGGACGGCTGAGGTTATGCCGCATGGCAAAATCCGAGCCGTCACTTCAGATCTGGATGAACGGCCATGATTGAATGGCGGGGCGCGGGCGAACGTCCGATCTTGGACGCGTGGCGGGGCTCGCCGCGTGAAGCGTCGCGCGGACGCGAGTGCGCGCGCGGGGACGCGGATGCGGGCGGCGGGACCGAGACGGGGCGGGGATTGGACGGTGGAGATGGGGACGCGCAGGCACATCCGAGCCGTCGAAGAATGAATGGTTCAGATGGCGCGGCGCGAGGCGGGTTGGTCGATCACCGACGCGCGTGGCACGCACGACGCGGCGCGCGGCGCGGGCGCGAGGCGAGGGCGTGTCGGCGGGATCCGACGGCGGATGCTGGGACGCGGAGGCGGGAAGGTAACGATGGGCGACGCGTGGCCCGGGCTCACATCTCCGATCTTGGGCGAGCGGCGTGAATCTTTGGGACGCGGAGGCGGAAGGCAGCGATAGGCGGCGCGTGGCGGGCTCGCCCGGCGAGGCGTCGCGCGGACGCGAGCGGCAGCGGCGCGCGCGCTTGGCGGCGCGACCGAGGGAGCAGCGACGGAGGCGCGGTGCTGGCGCGGGGACCGAGGGGCGGAGCGGGCGACGGAGACGCCAGAGGTTCAACGACGGCTTACCGGCGGCGACAAAAACGCACGGCGGCGACGAGCACGGCTGGAACTGGAGAGGAGGGGTGCGCGAAGGGGGTGGAAGGGCTCCCCGGCGACGTTTTTATACACCGCGGAGAAAAAACGGACGCACGAGCTCGCCGGGGTTAATGGCGGCGGTTACCGGTACTTCAAACGCAGGCATATGTATGCGCACAATGAACAAATGCTCCGGGGCCATTAATGGCGGAACGAAACGGCCGGGGAAAGCGGAAACGGAAGCTCGGGGGCGGTGCGTTAATGGCGGCATCGCGCGGAGGAAGAAACGGGCGGGGACGACGGCCTGACAGGTGGTAAAGGAATACGCGTAGGCTACGGAAGCAGAAAATAAAACTTTTCTACCGCGCACCCAAGAACATCATGCTAAGGAAGGATCATGGATCGTTACCACTTAGGCGCAGCGTGTGAAGAAGAATTGAAACCGATCCAATCACGCGCGTCGAGGTAGTAGTGGAACTAGCCGATCGTCCCGAACAGATCGTCTCCTCCACGCACGCCGATCAAGATCGCAACGAGCAGCGCCTCCACCGTATCCACACGTCCGGGGTGGGCGCCGATCGCGAGTGTACTAGCACTCGTGGCGACTAGGGTTTGGCTCGGGAGGTGGCGGCTAGGGTTTTGCTAGATGTTACAGGATGAATCCCTCGGCCCCTCACCTCCATATATATAGACCTCCTCACATGGGCCTTGCGGACCAAGGCCCATTAGGAGTCTATTGAGATCTTTATCCGAATTGAGCCCATATCCAAATCATATTCGAATCGGTGTTCTAACCCGTTAAGCGTGCGACCACAGCAGGTTCACGTATACTTGGTCGTGACCCGAAACGCCTTCCGGTCACCTGTTAATAGCGGCCTCTAGTAAGACATATTAACCCCAAAGTATATGTAAAGATCATATCATTTGAACTGTAATGTTCTCTCATGTACGAATCCCTTTGCCTCACGATATAGATTGAGCTCAAGGTGAGACTGTGTCATCCTCTTAATAGCTCAATCACTCTCTCGATTCCGTGATGGATTATAAACTTGTGATTGACTCCTCAATCACCTTGGCATGGCCATGCACTTTCATAATCCATTACATCGAGGGCCGAGATATCTCTCCCATAAGGAGGGCAAATTCTATCTTGATCATTCACATCCCACTACATGTTTCATGGCAAATCCGAAGACTACTTTTATGACTACCCGATTCACGGAGTAGTGTTTAGTAGTTCCAAAATAAGCTACTACTCATGTTGGGAACCATGATGATCTCAAGTCTAAGGATTCTACATAAACACTACTCGAGACCAACCGATGACACATGGAATCTCTGCGTTGTCTCATGGTAGGTCTATCAACATATGTTCACTAACACATGTCCATATTATTGATTTGGTATCACCATACCATGATCCATGAGACATGATCATCAATCAATACATATCTTGATCTTTGTCTTTGAATCATATTTGTTCCTCATATGATATCGATCGAGGATCATTTAGAAATAGCAACATTTTAGTATTTAAGAGTCTCATGAATAAGTCACATACTCATTGATCAATAATGATGATGTCTATTCCAAGGAACAAAGTAATGTATCATAAACATAGTATGTGATATATACAACATCTTCATGTTGCCTCTAGGGCATATCACTATGATCTCCCACTTGCACTAGAGTCAACCATGTAGGTATCTCATACCCATTGCCTAGTGTGAGCCTCATGCTTTGGTGGGAAGCGGCTTTGTCAGCGGATCTGCAATGTTCAAATCCGTTTGTACTTTGCATATCTTCACATCGCCTCTCTCCACTATCTCGCGGATGAGATGAAATCGCCGTAAAATGTGCTTGGACTTACAGTGCGATCTAGGCTCCTTGGCTTGTGCAATGGCCCCACTATTGTCACTGATGAGGTCCATTGGGTGGAGGCACTAGCCATCACACCAAGCTCGAAATAAATTTCTTGATTCAAACAGCCTCTTTGGCGGCTTGAAGCTGCTATGTACTCGGCTTCGTTGTAGAATCAAGCAACCGTCTCTTTGCTTGGAACTCTTCCGACTTACCGCACCGCCATTCAGGCAGAACACAAATCCAGATTGCGATCTAAAATCGTCTTTGTCAGTTTGGAAGCTAGCATCGGTGTAACCATTTACAACGAGCTCTTCCTCACCTCCATAGACAAGGAACACATCTTTAGTTCTTCTCAAGTACTTCAAGATGTTCTTTACGGCAATCCAGTGACTTTCAACTGGATCTGACTCGTATCTACTCGTAGCACTTAAATCATACGAAACATCTGGACGTGTACAAAACATGGCATACATAATGGACCCAATAGACAAAGCATATGGAATCGCATTCATTTTATCCCGCTCATCAGGTGTACTAGGACACTGATTCTTGCTAAGATTTATACCATGTGACATAGGTAGAAAACCTTTCTTGGAATCATGCATGTTGAACCTTTTCAACACCTTGTCAATGTACGTATCTTGGCTTAATCCAATTAGCCTTTTTGATCTATCTCTATAGATCTTGATGCCCAGAATATATGCTGCCTCTCCTAAGTCTTTCATAGAGAAACTATTTTTTAATGAAGACTTAATGATTCGAGCAAAGGAATGTCATTTCCGATCGGTAATATGTCATCCACATATAAGACCGAGAAATACGAGTGCGCTCCCACTAGCCTTTTGTAAACACAAGGCTCTTCTTCGTTCTTGATGAAACCAAACCCTTTGATTACTTCATCAAAGCGAATGTTCCAACTCGAGATGCCTACTTTAATCCATAAATGGATCTTTGGAGCTTGCATATCTTTCCAAGCGATTGCGGATCGACAAAACCCGTGGGCTGTGTCATGTACACATCCTCACTCGATTTCCATTAACGAAAGCTGTTTTGACATCCATTTGCCATATTTCATAGTCGAAATATGCAGCAATCGCTAGAATGATCGAATAGACTTTAGCATTGCGGCGGCGAAAATGTTTCATCATAATCAATACCTTGAATTTGTTTGAAACCTTTGGCCTGTCGCGCTTTATAGATGTGAACATTTCCATCTATGTCTATCTTTTCTTGAAAACCCATTTGCATTCAATGGTTTTAACACCATCAGTGGATCAACCAAGTTCCAAACTTAATTCTTGTGCATGGATTCAATTTGGATCTCATGGCTTCAAGCCATTTCTCAGTCTGGTCCCACCATCGCTTCTTCATAGGTCTTAGGCTCATCGTTGTCTAACAACAATATGTCTGTTGTTGAGTAGTCAAGAACATGTACCTCTCGGTGCACGCGTGACCTTTCGACCTACGTGGTGCTGGTGTGTCCACAATGAGTTCTTCAACGGTTTGTTCATCTGTTGTGGTTCTCAGTAGGAGCTGAAACGTTATCAGTGTTTCTTGAATTTCTTCAAGTTGCCTTTGTGCTCCCACTATCCCTTCTTGAGAGAAACTCTTTCTCTAAGAAGACACCATGCCAGGCGACAAACACTTTGCCTTCTCCTTGATTATAAAAGTAATATCCTTTTGTTTCCTTAGGATACCCGATAAAGAAGCATTTATCAGATTTAGGAGTGAGCTTATCAGATTGTAAACGTTTTACATAAGCCTCACATCCCCAAATCTTAAGAAAAGACAAGCTAGGGCGTTGTCTGTCCACATCTCATATGGTGTCTTTTCTACTGATTTTGATGGAACCTGTTTAGTGTGAGCAGCGGTGTTTCAGAGCGTACCCCAAAAGACAAAGGAAGATCACTTTGGCTCATCATGGAGCGCACCATATCTAATAAGGTGCGATTTCTCGTTCGAATACCCCATTCCATTGAGGTGTTCGTGAGTCAATTGTGGAACAATTCCACAATCCTTTAGATGATTGCCAAACTCATGGCTCAAATACTTGCCTCCACGATCGGATCGTAGAAACTTGATTGTCTTGCCTAAATGATTTTGCACTTCATTTTGGAATTCCTTGAACTTTTCAAAGGATTCGGACTTATGCTTCATCGGTAGATATACCCATATCTACTAAAGTCATCGATAAAAGTTATGAAATCTGAAAACCACCTCTGTTGTTAAGCTCATTGGTCCACATACATCGGTATGTACGAGTGCCAATAAGTCATTTGCCCGTTCACCTTGACCGGTGAAAGGTGGCTTTGTCATCTTGCCAAGTAAACAAGATTCGCATGTCTCTAATGATTCAAAATCAAATGAGTGCGAATACCATCTCTATGGAGCTTACGCATGCGTTTCTCATTTATGTGACCTAGCGGCGAGTGCCAAATAAGCGTGAGATTCAAATCATTGGACGTTGCCTCTTTGCATTAATGTTATAGACCGGTGACCCTTCAAGAGTAAGAACGTATAACCCATTCACCAATGGAGTATGACAATAGAACATATCTTTGAAATAAAGAGAACAACCATTGTCCATAGATTTAAAGTCATAACCTACGCTTGCAAACATGAAGCGAAATAATGTTCTTTGAAAGAGATGGAACACAATAACAATTATTCAATTCCAAAACTAATCACGAAGGTAAAGACAATGGCATGGTACCAACAGCTACGCGGCAACTTTTGCTCCATTGCCACGCGAAGATCCACCGCTCCTCCTCAAACTTCTACTTCTTATTAGCCCCGCAGCGATTTGCAAATGTGAGCAACCGATCCGGTATCAAATACCCAAGAATCAGTTGATGAAGTAGCAAGATTGATCTCTATAACATTTATACAGGTGGAAGTCGTACTTCCCTTCTTCTTCTCAAGATCCTCCAAGTACTTTGGGCGTTCCTTTTCCAATGTCACGATTGCTTACAGTGGTAACAATGCATCAGGATGAGCATCGCCCTTCTTGTCTTTCTTGGCCTTAGAATTGCTCGCGATCGCATCAGGAGCTTTCTTTCTTTTGACCGCGATTCTCTTGACATAGGGCTTGCCCTTGCCTTTCTGCATCATCATCACATGAT
The DNA here is from genome assembly GCA_036346265.1 of Melocanna baccifera. Classification (NCBI taxonomy): domain Eukaryota; kingdom Viridiplantae; phylum Streptophyta; class Magnoliopsida; order Poales; family Poaceae; genus Melocanna; species Melocanna baccifera. The sequence continues at coordinate 27,822,701 of CM070693.1, forward strand.
TGCTGCTTTTCTTAATGCTTTCCTCGGCAGATTTTAGCATCCCATGCAACTCGGCGAGGTCTTGTCCAGTTGTTCATGTGAAAGTTCATTATGAATAGCTCAAAGCTCTGGGAAGCGGCGGAGAATCACATCGATAGCCAACTCTTGGCTAAGGGAAAACCAAGCTTTCCGGACTCTCAATGTAGCCAATCATCTTAATCACATGAGGGCTGATGGGATTCCCTTCTGCAAGCCTGCACGCAAATAAGGACTTTGAAGTATTGAACCTCTCAGCCCTTGCTTGGTTCTCAAACATACCACGTAGCCCCACAATGATATTGTAGGCATCGTGTTCTCGTATTATACAAGCTCGAGAGGACATTGTGGCAAGCATGAGACAGCTCACATCAAGGCAATCATTCGTTTGCTTCTCATAAGCTCTCCGTGCAGCCACAGTAGCATTATCAAGCAAGTCTTCGGGGTAAGGAGACTCAAGGACATACTCCTTGCGCTCTTGCTTGAGAACAATTCTCAAGTTGCGATACCAATCCAAAAGTTTGTTCCATTGAGTTTTCTTTCTCAAGAACAGATCGCAAATTAAAAGTCTTGGATGCGGCGTTAGCTGACATGATCTACAACACAAGAATATGCAAAGTTTAGCACTATGTTTATGTTCATCTTTTATTAAACTATTTAGCAAAAGACTCCCACTATGAGTTTTGCAACAAAAACTCTCTCTAAGTTACATAGTGGGTAAAGATCCTCATTTCACTAATTCCTAGTGAGCTTTGGCATCACGGCTAGAAAACTAGTAACATGGGTAAACAACACCTTGCTAATCACATCCCTATGTGACTCTACTTTGGGTGACATCAGTATGCCTCGGCCCCAATCTATGCCCCAAGGTCCAAAACTATTTTGATAACCTTGTTAAGTAAACCAAATACTTCCGCATGTAGATGTCCGACATCTACCCCAAATGATGATGATAACCGATGGCACTCTACTTTGGTAGACCTACCATGCGGTGATCATTATCTTTTGGTGCAACATATGGAAGGGCATTAACACCTAATTTTAAGAGGGATTCTATCCTACCAAAGCAACATATCACATATATCATTGCATAAGAATAAGATAGATAACATCATAGATAAACACATTTAACTGTGAAGTAGTATGGCCCAAAAATGGTGATATCCATCTCCAAGTAGGTGTAGACGATCTCCATCCTCCACATCACTCCTTTAGGCCACCATGCTTAAAAGCTTGTAACCTCAAAACTAGGATACTACCTATAATAGCTAGAAATTGAAGATTACAAAGATAGATTCAAGCATTAAGGTCGACACGTAGGTCGTTAAATACAATATATACAGCTAACAATAGCTGAAATAATCATAACACGCAGGCTATGAACGAATGTTACATGCATCACATACATCTCATACATTCAAATAAGTTATAGGGCCATACTATTCACACCATTCCCTGCAAAAACAAGTTAGACATAGAATCGCATTCTACCTAACGATGTGAACCCACGACGCTATACAAGGGGGGATACACACGGCGGTCAAATCTCTCAATGAAATCGCATCTATAAAATCGCTATGAAAATCTTATCGAGCCGATCAAATCAACCCAAATTCGAGCCATTCAAAATGTCTCAATTTTCATTAGATCAATCATATTGATTATCGCGATCGGTATACTTGAGAGACCACAACACAAGACCTCGATCTGTTGGCTCGATCTGCGATTGTGCTTGTGATTAGCCCGATGGTGATTCCGGCCGGTAGGGGCAAGTCGCGCGTACATCAAAGAAAGAACACGAACTAATCTTTTGGACTTATGATGCTATCAACTCATACCTATTTCAACCCCTTATGACCGATTGATCTCATCAACCGTGCTACGACTTAGGCGTAATAGATCCAATCTACTACTATCGCATATCAACATATGCGCTGATCGGATTGCAAACTAAGCAAGATGGCTCGATACCACTAAAGGAATACGCGTGAGGCTACGGAAGCGAGAAAACAAAACTTTTCTACCGCGCACCCAAGAACATCATGCTAAGGAAGGATCATGGATCGTTACCACTTAGATGCGCGGCGCAATGAAGAAGAATTGAAACCGATCAATCACGCGCGTCGAGGTAGTAGTGGAACTAGCCGATCGTCCGAACAGATCGTCTCCTCCACGCACGCCGATCAAGATCGCAACAGCAGCGCCTCCACCGGTATCCACACGTCCCGGTGGGCGCCGATCGCGAGTGTACTAGCACTCGTGAGCGAGCTAGGGTTTGGCTCGGGAGGTGGCGGCTAGGGTTTTGCTAGATGTTACCAGGACGAATCCCTCGGCCCCTCGCCTCCATATATATAGACCTCCTCACGTGGGCCTTGCGGACCAAGGCCCATTAGGAGTCTATTCGGATCTTTATCCGAATTGAGCCCATATCCAAATCATATTCGAATCGGTGTTCCAACCCGTTAAGCGTGCGACCACAGCAGGTTCACGTATACTTGGTCGTGACCGGAAAGCGCCTTTCCGGTCACCTGTTAATAGCGGCCTCTAGTAAGACATATTAACCCCAAAGTATATGTAAAGATCATATCAGTGAACTGTAATGTTCTCTCATATACGAATCCCTTTGCCTCACGATATAGATTGAGCTCAAGGCGAGACTGTGTCATCCTCTTAATAGCTCAATCACTCTCTCGATTCCGTGATGGATTATAAACTTGTGATTGACTCCTCAATCACCTTGGCATGGCCATGCACTTTCATAATCCATTACATCGAGGGCCAGAGATATCTCTCCCATAAGGAGGGCAAATTCTATCTTGATCATTCACATCCCACTACATATTTCATGGCAAATCCGAAGACTACTTTTATGACTACCCGATTCACGGAGTAGTGTTTAGTAGTCCCAAAATAAGCTACTACTCATGTTGGGAACCATGATGATCTCAAGTCTAAGGATTCTACATAAACACTACTCGAGACCAGCGATGACACATGGAATCTCTGCGGTGTCTCATGGCGAGTCTATCAACATATGTTCACTAACACATGTCCATATTATTGATTTGGTATCACCATACCATGATCCATGAGACATGATCATCAATCAATACATATGCTGATCTTTGTCTTTGAATCATATTTGTTCCTCATATGATATACGATCAGGGATCATTTAGAAATAGCAACATTTTAGTATTTAAGAGTCTCATGAATAAGTCACATACTCATTGATCAATAATGATGATGTCTATTCCAAGGAACAAAGTAATGTATCATAAACATAGTATGTGATATATACAACATCTCCATGTTGCCTCTAGGGCATATCACTAACAGGTGGGGCCCACCTGTCGGCGAGATAGAGAGAGAGAGAAGGAGAGATGGCTCGGATTCACGACAAGTGGCAAGGGGCTGAATCGGGACCATTCGCGCGAGAGTGAAAGGGTAAGTGGCTCCGAACGGCCGAGATTAGCGCGGACGGGGTGGATGGCCCGGATGGGTGACACGTGTCGCCTGAGGAAGATTTAGAAATTAAATCTTTTAAAGATTTTCAGAAAAAGTTAGGAGGCTTTAAAATACTCAGAAAAATACCAAATAAATTTTACAAATTCTAGAAAAATTCACAGAAATTCCTAGAGAGATTTTAGACTTAAGAAAAATATTTCCAACCCATATTGGTATAAATTTTTAATTTTAAACTGAAACTTTAACTCTTGAAAATCCAAATAATTTGAATTAATAAACTTTAAAATTATTCTTTCCAAATAAAAGCAAAATTTGGGATGTTACAAACCTACCCCCTTAGAAAGAATCTCGACCCCGAGATTCGGAAGGACTGGGAAAAAGACTAGGGAACTCCGCTCTGAGATCTTCTTCATGCTCCCAAGTTGCTTCCGACTCTGGACAATTGCTCCACTGCACTTTACAAAATTTGATGGTCTTGTTTCTTGTGCAACGTTCTGCTTCTTCCAAGATCTTGATTGGAAATTCTGAATATGTCAGATCCTCTTTTAGATCCACTTCTTCTAAAGGCATTAACTCTTCTGGCACTCGTAAACACTTTTTCAACTACGACACATGAAACACATCATGCACATCTGACAATTGGGTAGGAAGTTTTAACTGATAGGCAACTTCTCCTTTTCTGGTTAAAACTGGAAATGGTCCAATATACCTCGGAGCAAGTTTACCACTAACTTTGAAACGACGCATCCCTTTTAGAGGTGACACTTTCAAATACACATTATCTCCTGGTGCGAACTCTAACATTCTGCGACGATTATCCGCATAACTATTTTGCCTGGTCTATGCTGTTTTAAACCTGTCTCGAATTAAACGAACTTGCTTTTCTGCTAGCTTCAATATATCAGGTCCAAATACTTGACTTTCTCCTATCTCCGACCAATACAAAGGTGTCCTGCACTTTCTGCCCTATAAAGCTTCAAATGGAGACATCTGCAGACTTGATTGATAGCTATTATTATAGGAGAATTCTACGTAAGGCAAACTTTGGTCCCAATTGGATTTATTAGCTAATGCACATGCTCTCAGCATATCTTCCAATATTTGATTTACCCTTTCTGTCTGACCATCGGTTTGAGGATGATAGGCAGTACTGAAATTTAAATTGGTTCCCAAAACTTCATGAAGCTTCCGCCAAAATCTTGAGGTAAATTGAGATCCTCTATCCGATACGATCTTCTTTGGAACTCCATGTAAACTAACAATTCTTGACATATAAAGCTCTGCCAATCTATCTCCTGAATAAGTAGTCTTAACTGGTATGAAATGGGCAACTTTTGTTAAGCGGTCCACTATAACCCAAATTGAATCATAACCTGACAACTGGGTGAGAGGCCTGGCAATCTTGGAAAATCTCTCAATAAAATGACAATAGTAACCTGCTAATCCCAGAAAACTTCGGATTTCTGTTACTGTCTTGGGTTGAGTCCAATTAAGCACCTCCTTAACTTTTCCTAGATCTACAGATACACCTCCCGCAGCTGAAATCACATGTCCCAAGAACTCAACTTCCTTCAACCAGAACACACACTTGCTGAACTTGGCATACAATTGATGTTCTCTTAATCTTTGTAAAACTATCCTCAGATGTCCTTCGTGTTCTTTCTCAGTTTTGGAATAGATAAGAATGTCATCTATGAAGACAACAACAAACTTATCTAAATAGTCCATGAATACTTTATTCATCAAATTCATAAAGTATGCCGGTGCATTTGTCAGACCGAATGACATCACCGTATACTCGTATAATCCATACCGAGTAGAGAAGGTTGTTTTAGGTATATCTTCGGGTCTAATTTTTAATTGGTGGTATCCTGATCGGAGATCAATTTTTGAGAAAACACTTGATCCTTTCAACTGATCAAACAGATCATCAATACGAGGCAAGGGATACTTATTCTTGATTGTTACCTCATTCAGAGCTCTATAATCCACACACATACGCTGGCTACCATCCTTCTTATTTACTAGAAGTACTGGCGCTCCCCAAGGTGAAGAACTCGATCTAATGAAACCTTTCTCCTGCAATTCTTGAATCTGCCTCTTGACTTCTGCTAAATCATTGGCTGACATCCGATAGGGTCTCTTAGATATTGGGGCTGTACCAGGTACCAGATTTATAACAAATTCAATCTCTCGATCTGGTGGCATTCGTAGCAAATCCTCAGGGAACACATCAGGGTATTCACTTACTACAGATACATCCTCCAAATTTCTTCCTTTTAAACTGGTCAACAAACTTCCCTTACTTGAGGGTGTATTGGATTCATATCTAATCTGAATTCCATCAGAATTGGTGAGAATAATGGCACGATTGGCACAATCTATCTACCCTTTATACTTGGTCAACCAATCCATCCCAAGTATTATATCTATACCTTCGGAGTCTATTATAATAAGGTTCGCTAGGAACTTTACTCCGTTTATATCTATGGTTGCTCTAGGGTAAACCAAATTAGTCCTCAATTCTTTTCCAGGTGATTGGACTAACATAAGGTTCTTTAGCAAACAAACATTCCAATTATTTCTTTCCACAAAAGCTTTTGTTACGAAAGAATGTGAAGCTCCGGAATCAAATAATGTAATTACGGGAACTGAATTAACAAGAAACTTACCCAGAACCACGTCTGGTGTATCCTGTGCTGCTTCTGCTATAACATGATTGATACGCCCCTTATTGAACATCTGCGGAGTCTTGGGAGTCTGAGGGCTTCCACGTCCTTGATTAGTGTTTGAAGCTCTTGCCGGTGTAGAATCAAGATTGAAACGAACTGGAGTCATTGTTTGACGCTTCTGGGGACAATTATTGGCATAATGCCCCATATTCTTGCAGTTAAAACACTGTACTCCTGCAGCTGCAGTCTTATTCTGATGAGGTTGCACCGTATTCCCAACTCGAGAAGCTTGAGAAATAGGGCGAGGTGCAAAAATCGATGTCCTCGGCTGACTGGACAATGAAGAACGGCTGAACTGCTGTGGAGCGGGGCGATAACGAGAACTGCTTGCATTCTGCTGAGCTTGAAACTTCCTCTTCCTAGATTCATAAAGCTGACGCTGAGCATCCTCTTGAACAAGTGCTTTATTCACCAGGTGCTGAAAGGTAGGATAGTCATTGGATACTAACTGCACCTTAAGATTAGGGTCCAAACCTCCCATAAACCTCCAAATCTTTGCATCATCATTTGCTACGTCCTCTGGTGCATACCTTGATAGTTTAATGAACTTACTCAAATAGGCGGAAACGCTAAGGTTTCCCTGTTGCAGTTAGTGCAATTCCTTCCCTTTCATTTCCATGATGCTCATAGGTATGTGAGTGGCTCAAAAAGCTCGTACAAAGTCTGCCCAAACAATATTTTGAGCATTTTGGTGTGCAGCGCAGTGATTTTCCCACCAATTGGCATCAACTCCCTTGAGTTGATGTGCAGCAAACAAGACTTTTTCATTCTCATTACATTGAGCTAAATTTAACTTCCTTTCCACTTCTTTAATCCAATCATCTGCTTCCAACGGATCAGCAGATCCTACGAAAATTGGAGGTCGAGTCCTCATGAATTCACCGAGCTTGGACTGAGGTGGTTGAACAGGTGCTTGCTTAGCTTGATTAACTTGATTCTAAGCTAAGGCTTGAAGAAGCTGCAGTTGCATGGCCATCATCTGCTCCAAGTTCGGTGCTTGAGCTGGCGGAGGCGGAATTGGGGCATTGTTGTCATTGGGCCCTTGACTATTGCTGACATTGCTCCTTGTATTCACCATCTGAAGCTCCATCAAGAGAACACAAGGTAAGAGAGAAAATCATAGGTAAGGAACAGGGGCAACTAACAACATCCCAAACCAACACACAAGAACAAAACAACAGCTAAGAAAACACAACTTTGAAATTCAAATTAGTTTTAAGAATGGCTGTACCACAAGTGCCCAAGGCTCGGTACAGTCCATTTATTACATCACAATATTATAAGCGTTCTAATATCGAAAAACAACTAAGAAGGGATACTGCTGGCTAGCATCTACTCATCCTCCACGATGATGCGCTCCATGGGATCCTCCTCTGGGTCCTCCTCTGACTCAGCGGAGTGGCTCTGTCCACACGTAGCGCAGTTGTTCGGCGAATGGGACCGAGATCGACTCTGGTTGAATGCAGGCGATCTGGAACAAGAGCGATGGCGTCCTCTGCTGGAACCTCTAATGTCGATGCTGGGTGGTGGACCGGGGCGTCGCACACTCTTCCGCGTGATGAGCACAGTGCGGGTCTGGGAATCGATCATTGCAACAGCAGGGGCTGGCAGAGGGGGTGCAGTCGCTGAAGCTCGAAGACGCTCCACTTCGGCCTCGGCAGCAATCCTTGCCTGGTCTGCGTCAGTGTGGGCGGTCTCACTCTGTAGAAGTTGCACACGAAGAGCATCGGAGTGCTCGTAGCTCGAAGTGAGAAGCATCCGTAGAGTCCTATCTCTGTAGAAGTTACACAATCCAAGCTTTGGAGCCCGCAACGCTTCCCTGTGCTCGTTTCCCTCTCTGCGGCTTCGTTGCTCCAGCGAGCAATTCTTGCCGCCCCGAGCCTTCCCGTGCCACACTGTCGCCATTCCGAGCTTCAATGGAGCCATGCGCACATCCTCCGTCCCTTCCCCGAGCCTCATCGACGCCGGAGCTGTTCCGCCGCTGAGGACCCTCCTCCGACTGTCGCCCCTTTCCGCCGATCATTCACTCCGCCCATCCTCGAGCTTCGCGGAAGGTACCTATGCTCTCCCCTCTCTCCCCTCATCATTTTCCGCACCTCGGCCGGCGCCGCCGCCCCCTGGTTCGCCGGCGACCATTGGTCCTTGAGCGTCGCCGCTGCCGGCCATGCCACGTCAGCAGGCAGGGCTGACGTGGTAGCCGATGTGGACGCCACGTCCGCGCCAGGCCTGCCACGCCAGCACCACCTCGCTCCCCCACGCGCCCGTGTGCCACCTCAGCCTCGCCCGGCCCATGGACCAGATCCACCGTAGACCGGCCCCACCTGTCAGCCTCTGTTTAATTATTTAATTCCTAGGGCTGGCGTCATGCTGACACAATAAAACCGATTTTCCGTTTAAAAATAAATCAGCCGAAATTTAATTCCTGGGATGACGTCATAATCTGTTATATCCTTTAGAGAAATAATTCTTGCTGATGTCATAAATGCTTTTAGGTTTAAAAATAATTCCAGAAATTGGGTATTTTCTTTTTAATAAATCAGCCCGTTCAAATTTCTAATTTTTTCTAAAATCATGAACTATCCATTTCTGACATCCTTTTGAATTTTTGAATTTTGTTGTTTTTTTTGTTTTTGAATTTCTTTTGAATTGGCTCTTTACGTTAGATTTTGATGACTCCGGAGAGTTTGACTTCGACGAATTCCAGCAGGACTTCGAGCAAGGCAAGTTACACCTTTGACCATATTGAACATAATATTTTAAATTATTTATATTATTTTACTGTATATGCATGCATATCTTTGTTCAAATGTAATTCAAATTTGATTTAAATCTTAGATATACCCATGATCCTTTGTATATGGCCAATTTGAATCTCGAATTCATATACCTTGTCACCCTAGCTGAAAACTAGTTAGTACCATAGTATTGACTAGAAATTTTATAGAAATGCTTAGCCTGGCTTAGTATAATTTTAGGTGGAATCAACTATTTCACATGAAATGACAGTTCCTCTGAAACCTTGACTTCGGTGAGTCAAGGATGGTTTATGAAAATTATTTAAAAATAAAAATGGAAACTTATGATTTGGACTTAGGCTATTGGTTAGGTGGTGGGGTGCCGGCATGCCTCGTGTTTGGCGACACCTGGTTGATTGTCGTGCATGTGGGTATGTGGATTGAGCCTGAGTCAATTAAGGATCGTTTCTGTGATTCATTTTACGAAGTCATTTCGTACTACCACAAGTCCGGTATGGGACGGGCCTGGCTAAATAAATTGTGAAATTTCAAATATAGTTTCGCTATAGGCTAAAGGTGAGCGTGGCGTAGGCCGCGAGAAGTCTCACATGGCACCAGAAGGGGCTCCAACTCGTGGATTCGAGTTGTGGTGAAACCTTAGTGGCCGCGTAATTATTTTGGCTATGGATCTTTGGAACAGCCTTGTCGTGAAATCCTTGCCGCACACCTAAGGCAGTGTGTTAATCGCGTGGTTCAAGCGGAAGGACACGTCTTGTGGGTAAAGTTGTACACCTCTGCAGAGTGATAATCTATCCTGGATAGCCGTGTCCACGGTCATGGACATGCTGAGTAGAGTCTTCACAGATTAGACTTGCTTTATAAAACTTGTCTTTTAGCAAACAACAGTGACTTTTGACAATGGTCTTTGTGGGATGCCCGTGGTTAGGTTAGTGTTGGTCGGAGCCTACACTAACGATATTACTTTGTTAAATGAGGTTATTATTGATGTATTAAAATTCAGCTTGTCATACTTATGTTATTTTATTTGAATGCAAGTACTGCTTTTCCGCAAATTACCTTAATTAAGCCTTCCTTTGAAATCCTTTATGCATGCATTCACTCTGTTATATTTCGGTGTAACTTGTGGAGTACTTTAAAGTGCTCACCTTGCTTAAATCCGTTGCCAGACTGTGACGGCGACCTCGACGGTGAGGACTACTTCAGCGAATAGGACGCGTCTTACAGTCATTCGCCTGTGGGAGGTTGGATGGGCTGAACTACTACCTATATATTTTCGCTGCATTTATTTCGCTGTTGGCCTTGTGCCCCTATTTTGTAAGACTTGGCCTTAAGGCCCGTATCTTTGCTTAATGAAATTTGTGGTGATTTTGCATGATATACATCACTGTTACCTTGTGTGCACTAGCTTTTCCTAGGATAGTGCGATTTACATAGAGGGACTTGGGGTGTTGTTGCGGGTCCCGACAGAGATGGTATTAGAGCAAAAATGACCCTAAGACGTGACCTAGATAGAGACCAACCTTAAGGATATATTTTAAGAAAATATTTTTAAATCATTCCCCCACTTTGCTCAGTCTCACATGAAAACCGTTTACTAATTCCTTTCCCCATTCCAAAATTGTAGATGGAACAACCCAACCGTGTGACCAATGTAGCCCTTGCCGGAGACCTCGCAGACTGCCTCTACAACCTGATGAGAGAATTGGGTTTCCGACCCCGTCCCCTTTACCAAGGTTACCTGGAGCTGTTTGGAGATCGCACACGCTGGAGGGTCGAAGTGAGGATCTTCGCCAATTTTGCAGACCACGCCGCCATCCACACCTTCGACGCCCCCTACCCAAGAGAGACCTTCCTCGCCGGTGTGTAGGATGCAGCCCGCGAAGCCATCCGCTAGCTGAGGAACCGCTACGCACTAGATCTGCAGCGTACCAACTACCGCTACTACCCCATCGAGTCCCGTCAACCGCGGCGAGTTCACGACCACGCAGTCACGAGCAACCTCGTCTCGTCCAGCAGGTGGAGTTCACCAAGGCCATGGACTCTGTGTACCAGGCCGCTCTGGACGAACTGCATACTACGGCACAGAGACTCCATGCCACGGAGGAAGAACTGGCCAATTATCGCGCCAACGATGAGGACTCCGCTACCTTAGAGCCACCCCCGAAGAGATTTAAGCATTGCGCCAGTGTTTAGGGAACCATGAGTCTTAGTCTCAGAACGCTATCCGTGAGCTGTAGTCCTTTGTTAACAGCTGCGAGACTATTATAATAAAATAAATGAAAAATTTTATTTGCTCTTATTCGCAGTTTCTTCGTTGCTTTTTGTGTGTTCTTGTTTGTGGGATTGTTACAAGAAAACCTCTCCTCTAGTTCTCTCTCTTTCCTCTAAATCGGGAGCTTCGGTAGATGGTGAACACAAGGAGAAACTTCGACGACAATGCCAACCTTGGAGCTCAGGGAAGCCAACCTGCTCCCATTCCTCCGCCTCCGTCAGCAGCAAGACCAGATTGGGCTCAACTGATGGCTAATCAGAATCAGTTGATCCAGCTGCTAGCTCAGACCATCAACAACCCCGTACCTCAAGCTCATCATCAGCCTGCCCAAGCTCCTCCCAACAGGCTTTCTGAGTTCATAAGAATCAAGCCTCCGACTTTTGCCGGCAGCGCCGAACCCATGGACGCCAACGACTGGTTAAGATCGATCGGCAAGAAGTTGGACATCCTAAAGTGAACTGATCGGGAGCGAGTCCTGTTCACTTCCCATCAGTTGAACGGACCCGCATCCAAATGGTGGGACACTTTCACCGCCTCACATGCCAACCCTCAGGCTGTGACGTGGGATGAGGTTGTGCGGAGCTTCCACAAGGCTCACATTCCCACCGGTACCATGACACTAAAGAAGAAGGAGTTCCGAGCCCTTCGTCAAGGAAGCCGTACAGTCAATGAGTACGTGCAGAAGTTTAATCAGCTGGCACGTTATGCGCCGGAAGATGTGGCCTTCGATGAAGCCAAACAAGAAAATTTCATGGAAGGCCTAAATGATAACATCTCAGTACAGCTGATATCGGGTCACTACGCTGACTTCCACCAGCTAGTCAGCAAGGCCATCCGCCAGGAAGGCAAGCATGTGGAGATGGAGAATCGAAAAAGAAGGATGGCAGATTAGAGAAGTAACTCTGGAGGTTCTCAGAAGGTTCGCAGCACTCCCCCGTAGACGAACAAGTTCAGACCTCAAGGCAGTAGCTTCAAGACGCAGTTGGGCAAGTTAAAGCCATAAGCCAGTCGCCCGCCATTCCAAGCCAGCCGCCAGCAGTTCCAGACCACCCGCACTCCAACTGCTGGTGGCCAAGTCCAGAAAAGCAGTCCCTCGTCGGACGGAGTGACCTGTTTCTACTGCAAAGAAACAGGGCACTATGCCAAGGCGTGCCCCAAGAAGATCCAAGCGGCAGCAACTCCAGGAGCCTCCGGAAGTCAGAACCAGGGGCAGTAGAAGCCGTAGAACTTCATCAAGGGGAAAGTGAACCACGTGACTGCAGAAGAAGCCTAGGCCGCACCGGACGTCATGCTGGGTATGTTCCTTGTTAACTCAGTACCAGCATCAGTTCTTTCGATTCTGGAGCTTCGCATTCTTTTGTGTCAAAAGCATTTGTGGATAAGTATGGGTTGGGCATGGTAACCCTTAGTAACCCTATGATAGTTCACTCCCCTGGAGCAGAAATGAGAGCAGGAACCTTGTGCCCAAAAGTGAAATTGCTCATAGATGAAACCCGATTCCTAGCTGACCTTTTGGTTTTGGAATCTCAAGGGTTAGATGTCATTTTTGGGATGAACTGGTTAGCTAAAAATCAAGGCCAGATCTATTGTGCTACCAGATCCATCACCCTCACCAATACCAAGTAATGGAAGTGATCTTCTCTCCTTAAATTCCGGAAGCAGAAGATTGTGCCCTTTATCACCTCCAAGCCTTGGAAGAAGTGCCAGTAGTGCGGGAATACCTACATGTATTTCCTGAAGAGTTACCAGGAATGCCGCCAGATAGGAAAATCGAGTTTGTGATTGACCTAGTCCCAGGCACTACCCCAATTTCCAAGAGACCATATCGGATGCCGGCTAACGAGTTAGCAGAGTTGAAGAAGCAGCTTAAGGAATTGGAAGACAAGGGATACATCTGACCTAGTTCGTCGCCTTGGAGAGCACCCGTCTTGTTTGTCAAGAAAAAGGATGAAAGTTTGAGGCTATGTGTGGATTACAGAGCACTCAGTGATGTCAGAATCAAGAATAAGTACCCTCTGCCTAGGATCGACGACCTATTTGATCAATTAAAAGGTGCCGGTATCTTCTCCAAGATTGACCTGCGGTCAGGATATCACCAGTTGAAAATCCGCGAAGAGGACATTCTCAAGACTGCATTTTCCACCTTATATGGACATTATGAGTTCACTGCCATGTCGTTTGGACTAACCAATGCATCATCCTATTTCAAATGAACAGTGTATTCATGAAGTACTTGGACAAGTTTGTGGTGATCTTCATCGATGATATTCTCATCTACTCCATGAATGAAGAAGAGCATGAGCAGCATCTCAGGATCACTTTGGAAAAGCTTCGAGAATATCAGCTCTATGCCAAATTCAATAAGTGTGAATTTTGGCTTAAAAAGGTTGCCTTCCTCGGACACATCGTGACAGCCGAAGGGATTGCTGTGGATCATTCCAAGATAGAAGCAGTGATAGAATGGAAGTAACCAAAGTCTGTGACAGAAGTCAGGAGCTTCCATGGACTTGCGGGTTATTACCATCGGTTCATAGCAGGATTCTCCGAATTGGCCAAGCCAATAACACAGTTGTTAAAGAAGGAAAAGAAGTTTGAATGGACGAAAGCTTGTGAGCAGAGTTTTCAGACCCTCAAGAAAAGGCTAGTCTTAGCACTCGTGCTTGTTTTGCCAGATGTGCATAAGGACTTTGAGGTTTTTTATGATGCCTCTCGCCTTGGCTTAGGCTATGTTCTGATGTAAGAAGGCAAAGTGGTAGCCTATGCATCGTGCCAACTAAAGCCTCTTGAGTGCAATTATCCTACTCATAACTTGGAATTAGCAGTCGTATTGCATGCCTTGAAAATCTGGCGCCACTACCTTATCAGTAATAATTGTGAAGTATACACGGACCATAAGAGCTTGAAGTATATCTTCACCCAAGCAGAACTCAACCTAAGGCAGTGAAGATGGTTAGAGCTGATAAAAGACTATGATATTGGTATACATTACCATCCCAGAAAAGCAAATATTGTTGCCGATGCCTTGAGCAGGAAATCCTATGCAAACGTAGTGTTATCAGAAGAAGACCAGACTCGACTTCAGGAGGGAGTCGCCCATCTAAGTCAAAACCCGATGAGTCCGAGCATTCTCGCCACCCTGGAAATACAACCTGCCTTGCCTGATCAGATCAAAGAGGCTCAGAAGGTGGATGAGGATATCCAGGAGATCAAAAAGAATATGAGAGGAGGCAAAGCACCAGGATTCAGTGAAGATGAGCATGGCACTGTTTGGTTCGAGAACCGTATCTGTGTGCCAAATAACCAAGAAATCAAGACCCTGATTCTCAAAGAAGCTCACGATGTCCCATACTTCATTCACCCAGGTCGTACCAAGATGTACCAGGACCTGAGAGAAAAATACTGGTGGGTCAGTATGAAGAGAGAAATAGCAGAGTATATTGAAGCCTGTGATACCTGTCAACGAGTTAAAGCAGAGCATCAGAGACCAGCTGGACTTCTGCAACCCTTACCAATACCTGATTGGAAGTGGGAAGAAATCGGTATGGATTTCATAACCGGACTTCTGAGGACTCAATCAGGTTATGATTCGATTTGGGTAATCATCGACCGATTGACTAAAGTGGCTCACTTCATACCATCAAAACCACTTACTCCGGAAGTAAATTAGCTGAGCTGTACATGTCCCGGATTGTGTGCCTGCATGGCGTTCCCAAGAAGATAGTTTCAAATCGAGGCAGCCAGTTCACTTCTCGATTCTAGCAAAAACTGCATGAAGAGTTAGGGAGTAAGCTCAGTTTCAGTACAGCTTACCATCCCCAGACGGATGGACAAACCGAAAGAGTAAACCAGATACTCGAGGATATGCTAAGAGCTTGTACTCTGGATTTTGGAAATAGTTGAGACCGTTCATTGCCCTATGCAGAGTTCTCGTACAATAATAGCTACCAGTCTAGTCTGCAGATGGCACCTTTCGAAGCCTTGTACGGCCGAAAGTGCAGGACACCATTGCTTTGGGAACAGCCAGGGGAACCTCAAGAAGCTGGACCAAATCTACTTCAAGACGCCGAAGATAAAGTTAAAAAGATCAAAGTGCATATCAAGATTTTGGTCTTAAAAAGATCAAAGCGTAATTATAATAGAATACTTACACATTAGCCGATTAGGCCGAAAACACAAAGCAGCAGCGGAAACGAAGCACACAGGTGGGACCCATAGAGCATGCCCACAGGCAGCCAACTAGGGGTTCGCGACCTAGTTCTTGGTCTTTCCATCCTCATCTTCACCACGACTTGGCACATTGCTGAAGTGCAGCGATTCGACTCCTAAATCTAGATTTTGTTATGCGATAGTGAGCACACTAACCACCGCGCTTAGTGAGCCAATACACAAAGTGCAATTATGTAGCATGAATGGTTTGACAAAAGATAGGCTCGGGTTACTTTATTTGCTAGAAATTGCGTTTCAAAAGACTTAGATTTAAATATAAGAGATTTCTAAACTAAGCCTTTGGACCAAAATTTATAATACCTTTAATAAAAGATTTATAGAATAAGTACAGATCTCATCCAAAATGGCTTACAAAGTAATTATGTAGATTTGAAATAAAATGCTGATTTTTGCAAATAAACCATATAGCCTTCTTTTGTGAAGCCTTACATCTATGCATTTTTCCCAAGACTTGCGGAGTACATTTTTGTACTCACCTGTTGCTCTATAAAATATAAAACGAGAGAATGAAGAAGATCAAGTGGAGAGTATAACCTGCGCGAATGTGGATGCGGTGGATTCTTCTCGGATGCCTAGGATTCGTTTCCCAGTCAATTGCCCGTGGCGATTGATGGGTCGATCGCTTATCTTCATTTGCTTCATTGTGTTTATTTTTGCTTGAGGTTACGTGAACCTTAGTAAGGCAATGACCTTTGTAAAACTTGATTATTATTGTAATAAATCGTGGATGACATTGTACCGTTTTTACGGATATCTGTGTGTACTAGCTTTGATGCGGGACTAGTCTTGAAATGCCTGAGGGGTGCAGGAGTTTCTACCCGGGTCTCACGTAGTGGTATCGAGCCATCTTGGTATAGGACGAGCCCTAGGTTTTGGGAAGCTTTAAGGATTTATATTTAATAAAAATTTATGTACAAAAATATAAGTTTCTTTTGTTTCTACTCTTTTCTTACTTAGTATCTTGTTCTTGTCCTACTCTCATTATTTAAAAATCTTTCTTGATCTCTCCTTATTCTCAAACTTATAGATGGCGGGTTCTTCGTCGTCTTGACCCCATGGGATCACCATTCTCATGGCGAGAGTGAGGAGCTTTGCGACTCTTCTCGACGATTAATGCGACATCGAAATATAATCAACGGCCCATTTTGAGAGGCGGAACACTAGAGTGATGACTATGGATTCATGGATCATGGAGGTATTCATCTATGCTCGGATGGGCAGCTTGACCCGTCTCTGCAGGATTGAGCACCCTCGGACCCATCATGCGGGCGCTATCGGGATGCGGCCAAGATGGCGATAGCGAGTTGTGCGGGAGGCACAAGGAGGAATTCTGACGATCGCCCTTACGCTTCTTTCCGACTACGAGAGCGGGACAGACCCACCCGAGGCCTTCGGATCGTGGTGGGCGACCCACGCTGTCTCATCAGTGCAGTTCACCCAAGCATCGTCGCGACTTACGCGAGCTCGGCGGGAGATAGGACTTCTCGGATGCTTCGGCGTCGAGCTACGACCACTCAGACACTCTCGAGCACGGCTGCCAGAGTGAGGCCGCCACGCCGACGCTTCTCTGGCGAGGACAGTGCCGAGGCGAGGTGGGCGTCTTGAGCTACCACCACTACACCGACTCCACCGGCTCTGTTGCTGCTCGGTCGACCCTCGGGACCTCGCACTAGGCTCACGGCAAGGAAGAGTGTGCGGCGCCCGATCCGCTACCCGACCTCGACATCAGCGGATCACCGAGGGCGCCGGCGCCTGCGTTCGAGATCACCTACTTTCAGCCGAGCCGATCACGGTCGCGTTCGCGAACAACTGCCGTGGTTGTGGGCGAGTCACTCGTCGGACTCGAGAGGAGGATCGAGGAGGAGCGAGAGGAGCGTATCATCGTTGAGGACAATTAGATGTTAGATAGACTACCCCTTCTTGATTATTTATCGATACTAGAACGCTTTTATAATGTTATGATGTAATAAAATGGATTGTACCAAGCCTTGTGCATTTGTGGTACAGCCATTTTCAAAAGTTAATTTGAATTTCAAAAGTCGAGTTTTCTCAATCTGTTGTGTTAATCTTGTGTGTTGTTTTGGGATGATAAATTGCCCGTCTCTCATCTATGCTTTTCCTCTTTTCTGTACTTTTCTTGATGGAGCTTGAGATGGTGAACACGAAGCAACATCAACAACAACCATACCAACAACAATGAAGCCCCAATTCCACCTCCATGACCCAAGCTCCCAACATGGAACAAATGATGGCCATGCAACTTCAACTTCTTGAGGCTTTGGCCCAAAATCAAGTCAATCAAGCTCAACAAGTACCTATTCAACCATCGTGATCTAAGCTCGGGAATTCATGAGGACCCGACCTCCGACCTTCGCAGATCTGCCGATCCGTTGGAGGCGGATGATTGGATCAAGGAAGTGGAAAGGAAGCTGAATCTAGCTCAATGTGCTGAACATGAGAAGGTTATGTACGCTGCTCATCAACTCCAAGGAGTTCTTTGCCAATTGGTGGGACAATTCTTTGTTGCACACCGGGATGCCCAGAACATTGGTTGGGCGAATTTTTGGAAGCCTTCCGTAATGCTCATATTCCTATGAGTATTATGGAAATGAAGAGGAAGGAGTTCCATCATCTGCGAGGAAACACGAGCGTTTCCGCTTATTTAAGCAAATTCATTCAGCTATCTAGATATGCCCCGGAAGATGTGGCGATCGATGCCGCAAAGATTTGGAGGTTCATGGGAGGATAGACCCCAACCTCAAGGTTCAATTAGTCTCCAATGACTACCCTACTTTTCAGCATCTAGTGAATAAAGCTTTATTGCAGAAGATGCTCAACGCCAACTCTTCGACTCCGGAAGAGGAAGTTCCAGCTCAGCGATCATGCGGCGGTTCACGATTTACGCCACCACAAGACAACCGACCTCCAAGTACATAGTCATATAAGGACACCGATTTACGCACCTCGTCCTTTACCTCAAGCTCCTAGGCTGGAAATGCAGCCCAAGCTGCGACAAAAAAGAAATGTAGCTGCAGGAGTGCAATGCTACAATTGCAAGAATATGGGACACTATGCGACAAGAATCGCCCACGAAATGTCAAGCGGTAACTCGGTCCGTTTCAATCTTGACCCTACACAAAGCAAGAGCTCCAACCAATGGTCAGGGCGTGGAAGCCCTCAAACTCCCAAGACTCCACAAAACATTAATCGAGGGCGTATCAACCATGTCATCGCAGAGGCGTGAAAGATGCACGGGCGTAGTTCTAGGTAAGTTCCTAGTGAACTCGCATAAAGCAATCATATTATTTGATTACGGAGCTACACATTCTTTCGTAACAAAGGCTTTTGTTGAAAAGAATAATTGGAAAATTTGTTTGCTAAAGGACCTTATGATAGTCAATCTCTGGAAAAGAATTGAGAACTAATTTGGTTAGCCCTAGTGCAACCATAATTATAAGCGGAGTAAAGTTCCTAGCGAACCTTATTATAATAGACTCGATGGCCTAGATATAATACTTGGTATGGATTGGTTGACCAAGTATAAAGGGCGATCGATTGTGCCAATCGTGCTATTATTCTTACCAATTCGATGGAATTCAGATAAGGCATGAGTCCGTTATGCATTCCGGGAAGGACGATATGTTAACCAGTCTAAAAGGAAAAAGCTTAGAAGATGTGACAATAGTCGCGAATACCCGATGTATTCCTCGAAGATTTGCGGGATTACCACGATCGAGAAGTTGAATTTGTTATAAATCGGTGCACGTGCGGCTCAATATCAAAGAGACCCTATCGGATGTCGGTAGATGATTTAGCGAAGTCAAGAGGCGATCCAAGAATTGTATGAGAAAGGATTCATCGGACCAAGTTCTTCGCCTTGGGAGCCCGGTGCTTCTAGTAAAGAAGAAGGATGGTAGTCAGCGGATGTGCGTTGATTATCGAGCTTTAAATGAAGTCACTATAAAGAATAAGTATCCCTTACCTCGGATCGATGATTTGTTTGACCAACTCATAGGATCAAGTGTCTTTTCCAAGATTGATCTTGGTCGAGGATATCATCGATTGAAGATTAGACCTGAAGATATACCAAAGACAGCTTTCGCCACAAGATATGGATTATATGAGTATACGGTGATGTCTTTTGGTCTGACAAATGCACCGGCATACTTCATGAACTTGATGAATAAAGTCTTTATGGATTATTTAGATAAGTTTGTTGTTGTTTTCATAGATGACATTCTTATCTATTCGAAGAATAATAAAGAACATGAAGGTCATCTAAGGATAGTGTTGCAAAGACTCGTGAACACCGCTTATATGCCAAATTTAGCAAATGTGCATTTTGGTTAAAAGAAATTGAGTTTTTGGGACATGTGATCTCAGCAGAAGGAGTATCTGTAGATCCTGGAAAAGTTAAGGATGTATTAAATTGGACTCCACCCAAGACAGTAACAGAGATCCGAAGTTTTCTGGGATTAGCCGGTTACTATCGTCGATTTATTGAAGGCTTTTCCAAGATTGCCAGACCTTTAACCCAGCTGTTAAAGAAGGAGAAGAAATTTGAATGGAGTAAATCCTGTGAGGATAGTTTTCAAGAGTTAAAGAAAAGGTTAACTTCAGCACCGGTTCTGCGGTTACCCGATATTCGAAAAGATTTTGAGATATTTTGTGATGCTTCAAAACAAGGTCTTGGTTGTGTACTAATGCAAGAAGGAAGGGTGGTAGCTTATGCATCAAGGCAGTTAAGACCGCATGAAGAAAATTATCCCACTCATGATTTAGAACTATTCTTTGTTGTGCATGCTCTAAAGTTATGGAGGCATTACTTAATCGATGTCGGTGTGAGATATATACATATCATAAAAGTTTAAAGTATATATTCACCCAGCCTGACCTTAATATGAGACAAAGAAGGTGGCTCGAATTGATAAAGGATTATGATGTGGGAATACACTATCATCCCGGAAAAGCTAATGTAGTAGCCGATGCTTTGAGTCGAAAGAGTCATATAAATAATCTGTCAATTCGGATAAGCGATTAACCCTCCATGAGGAATTCCAACGATTAAATTTGGAAATAGTTAACGAAGGTATTCATGCATTGAAGGTTCACTCTACCTTGGAAGATCGGATCAAGGCAGCCCAACGAGAGGATAAATATGTTAAAGAAATTAAAGAGAATATGAAGAAAGGTAAAGAGCCCGGATTTTCAGAAGATGAAGAAGGGACTCTTTGGTTTGGAAAGAGAATACTAGTACCCAGAAAAAGGAAATAAAAGATTTAATCTTAAAAGAAGCTCATGAATCAGGATATTCAATTCATCCTGGAAGTACAAAAATGTATCAGGATTTAAAGGAAAGTTACTGGTGGAACAGTATGAAAAGGGAAATTGCAGAATATGTAGCCTTGTGTGACATATGTCAAAGAGTTAAAGCGGAGCATCAAAGACTCTTTGGTCTTTTGCAACCTCTGCATATACCTGAATGGAAATGGGAGGAAATTGGAATGGATTTCATAACGGGACTACCAAGAACCAAGTTAGGTTATGACTCAATTTGGGTTATAGTTGACCGTTTAACAAAAGTTGCTCATTTCATACCGATGAAGACTACATATTCGGAGATAGATTGGCGAGCTTTATATGTCAAAAATTGTGTGTTTGCATGGAGTTCCAAAGAGGATCGTGTCAGATAGAGGAACACAATTTACCTCAAGATTTTGGCAGAAGCTTCATGAAGTTTTGGGCACCAATTTAAATTTCAAGATCTTGCTTATCATCCTCAAGCAGATGGTCGATGAGCAGGTAAATCGATATTGGAAGATATCTTTGAGAGCATGTGCTTTAGCCAATAAAGCCAGCTGGGATAAAAGTTTGCCCTATGCGGAATTCTCATATAATAATAGTTATCAATCTAGTCTAAAGATGTCTCCGTTTGAAGCCTTGTATGGCAGAAAATGTAGAACACCGTTATATTGGTCAGAGACCGGAGAGAGTCAAGTATTCGGACCGGATGTCTTGAAGTTAGCAGAAGATCAAGTTAAGCTTAATCCGAGAACGATTGAAAAAAGCATGAGACCGGACAAAGAGTTATGCTGATAATCGTCGAAGAATGTTGGAATTTACGCCAGGCGATCATGTGTATCTGAAAGTGTCACCTATGAAAGGGATGCGTCGATTCAAAGTCAGTGGTAAGCTTGCCCCAAGGTATATTGGACCATTTCTAGTTATAGCAAGAAGAGGTGAAGTCGCTTATCAGCTAGAACTTCCTCCTCAGTTGTCAGGTGTACATGATGTATTTCATGTATCACAGTTGAAAAAGTGTTTGAGAGTACCAGAGGAGTTGATACCTTTTGAGGATGTTGATTTAAAAGAGGACTTGACATATTCAGAATTTCCTGTCAAGATTTTAGAAGAGGCAGAGCGCTGCACAAGAAACAAGACTATCAAATTCTGTAAAGTGCAATGGAGCAACCGTCCAGAATCAGAAGCAACCTGGGAACGAGAAGAGGATCTTCGAGCAGAGTTTCCTAATCTATTTCTCAGTTCTTCCGAATCTCGGGGTCGAGATTCCTTCTAAGTGGGGTAGGTTTGTAACATCCCAATTTTTGCTTTTATTTTGAAGAAATAATTTTAAATTAATAATTTCCAATTATCTGGAATTTTCAGAATTTAAAGTTTCTGTTGAAAAGAAAATTTAATATCAAAATAAGTTGGAAATATTTTTAATATGTTTAAAACATTATCAGTGAATTATCTGAATTTTTCTGTAATTTTTAAAATTTATTTGGTATTTTTCTGAGCATTTTAAAGCCTCCTAGTATTTTCTGAAAAACCAAAAAGAAAAATTAAATTCAAAATTCCTTTCGGGCTGCCACGTGCCTTCCTCTGGGCCGTCCGATCCCCGGCCGCTTCGATCGCCGCCGTCCACTCCCTCACCCGCCATTCCCTTCCCGTTGACCGACACTTGGCAGCCATCGGACCATCCCACGTCCTCGCCCCTCTAATCCCGACCGCCCACCCACACTTACCGCTTCGCCCCGCCTACCTCTTCTCTCTGGGCGACGCGTGGCAAGATCGGGGCCTTATTGTTGCCGCGTGCAAAGATCGCAGCCGCCACCGCTACTTGATGCACCGAACGCCCGGATATATCCTCGGTTGTCGATTGAATCCGCCGCGCGTAACCACTTACCGGTTGCCGAGATCCAACGGCCCGCACTTTCTCTCTTCGCCACTTGTCGCACATCCGTCCGTCGCTCGCTTCTTTCTCTCTCTCCCTCTCTCGCTGACAGACGGGGCCCGCTGTCAGGCCCGTCTTCCTCCCCCATCTCCTCCCTCCCGAAACCTCTCCGCCGCCATTAAGGCTTCAAAAACCGAAACTTTAACACTTCGGTTTTTCCCATCATCTTCGTCCGAGCGTTTGCGCATTTAACTTCCCCACTTCCACCGCACCCGAGCCGGCCGTTACCCCTCTCCTCCACCTCGCCTTTAAGCCAATTGATGCTCGGGGCTGTTTCAAGTCCGGCGAGGAATTGCGCGTCCGTTACCCCCTCCGCCGCCTATAAAATCCTTCCCGAGCTTCCCCTTCCCACTTTTCACCTTTTCCCTCACTCAATTCGGCTCGATCGCGCCCGTAGCACCGTCGCCCCGTGCAACTTTTCCCCTCGCCAACGAAAGTACTCCGGCGAGCAATTGCCGCTGCCTCAAGCCACCCCGTGCCGCGCCACCGCCACTCCGAGCACCAGTGAGGCGAGGCGCATCTCGAACACCTCTTCCCCGAGCTTCTCAGTCACTGGAGCGCCCCGCCGCCGATCAACCTCCTCAGGCCGCCGCCCCTTGCCGTCGCACACCCTCTCCGGTCATCCTCAGGCGCCGTGCGAGGTACCAGCAGATTCTCCTTCCCTCCCTCTCGCTTTTGCGCACGCCGGTTGGCGCCGCCGCCCGCCGGAGCGCCGGCGACCTTCGGGTCCCGGGCCCCTTTCCTCCGGCGACCGTGCCACGTAGGCGACTGCGCGCGTGTGGCAGCCGCGTGGCGCCAGGTGGCCGCCCGATCGGCGCCACGACCGCCACGCAGCGCCCCATTGCCACCTCGTTCATGCCCGCCACGCTTGCACGTTGAGGTGGCGTGGCACCGACGTGGGCACCACGTGGATGCCACGCCTGTTCGCCCGGCCTCCCGCAGATAACCCTCAAGAGGGTTACCTACCCATTAGGGGTAGGCGGTGCCTCCCGCTCACTTGGCTAGCGCGCTCTCTTTCCCCCTCCTCGCGCGCGTTCGAGCCGCGCCCGCGCGAGGTTGAGTTTCTCCGTTTTATCATGGCGACACGGGTCCCACCCGTCGGCGACCACCCTCTGCGCTATTCACCGACAAGTGGGTCCCGAGTCGATGGGTCCCATACGTCGAGACTCATTTTAAATGAAATCGCTGACCATGGACCCCACATGTCGAGATTTCCGAATTTCTGGATTTATTTAAATCGAGATTTTCAAATAGCCATATCTTTCTCATTTTAACTCCAAATTGATCCATTCAAATTTCTAAATTCATCTAAAATTTCAATCTTTCAATTCGTATGTTTACTTTCAATTTTTGAATTTTTATTTTTTTATTTATTTGGTTTTCTCGATTTACGATAGAGACCGAATTGTCAGAGGATTTGCAAGAGCAAGTTGTGGAAGATTTCAACCTGCACACGTGAAGGCAAGTCTCCTTTGAACATTTTGCTCCTATGTTTTGCAAGTTTCCTTTGATCAACTTGCTCCAATGATTTATAAAATGATTAGGTAGTTATTTTAAAATTATTGCATGCTTATGTTATAACAAGTGATAATTTGATTTAGAAAATTTAGTTAAATACCCAATTTGCTATACCTTCCATTGAAAATTGTTTATCTTGTACCATTGTCAACTTAGGATATCCTTTGACTCAATAATGAGTTAGTGTTACAATTGTTGAACGTTTAAATACTAGCAAATGCTTAGCGTAGCAAATAAATATAATAATGCTTAAATGAGAGTCATGTTTACTAAATGCTTTGATGAATGATTTGTTTGAACATTGGTAATGGATATTACCATTGTTAAATGTTTTGTTTGAAAAGTGGTAATGGATGTTACCACTGTTAATTTGAAAATAAAAATGAAATTCAAAGGGAAAAGTTGACAAGGGTGGATGGAAGGTTTGGTGAGTGCGATTAGCACGAATTGTTGGGTTTGTGAATGAGCCACCCTGGTCGATTAAGGACCGACGCTTGTGTTTGTCCAAACTGAGCAAAACAGTACAACCACAAGTCTATATGGGTACGACCTAGCTAACTAACCTATAAAAGTTTAGCTTAGATATCACCAGTGGTGTATTGGGTGCCAGGGTATACTGGTTACTCATAGTGAGGAGCAGGTTTCTTGTACTCACATGGCGCAGAGAGGGCTCCAACTTGTGGATTCAAGTTGTGGTGAAACCTTAGCGGGTGGTATTTAAACTATACTGGAGTAGGTGAAAAGCTTTGTGATAATTTATCTGAGTCTTATGCCAAAGGAAGCATGTTGACTGCAAAGATGACTTATCTCTTGTGGGTAAAGTTGTACACCCTCTGCAGAGTAAAACTATTCGAATAGCCGTGCCCACGGTCAAGGGCGAGCAAGGAATGCATTCACATGGTAGAAGTTTTGGTTTTGATTTCAAAACAAAATGAATTGGAGAAAAACTCGGGAGTAGTATAACTTTCGTGATGTTGGATCGGGGTGTAACCGAGGTTTTGAAAATTTGGCTGTGATGGTCTGAGGCATTAGTGTTGGTAGTTTAACCTTCACTAAAGTACTTATACAATTTCGATTATTAAAAACAAGTGGTTTACAAAATGGCTTACAAAGTAATTATGTAGATTTGAAATAAAATGCTGATTTTTGCAAATAAACCATATAGCCTTCTTTTGTGAAGCCTTACATCTATGCATTTTTCCCAAGACTTGCGGAGTACATTTTTGTACTCACCTGTTGCTCTATAAATATAAAAGCAGAGAATGAAGAAGATCAAGCTGGAGAGTATAGCTTCTGCGCCGAATGTGGATGCGGTGGATTCTTCTCGGATGCCTAGGATTCGTTTCCCCAGTCAATTGCCTGTGGCAGATTGATGGGTCGACTGTTTATCTTCATTTGCTTCCGCTGTGTTTATTTTTGCTTGAGGTTCTGTGAACCTTAGTAAGGCAATGACCTTTGTAAAACTTCAGTTATTATTGTAATAAATCGTGGATGACATTGTACCATTTTTCTGGATATCTGTGTGTACTAGCTTTGATCTGGGACTAGTACTGAAATGCACAGGGGGGTCTGGGAGTTTCTACCCCGGGTCTCACATGCTTGAATCTTCTTAGGGCACGCCTTGGCAAAGTGCCCTGGTTCCTTGCAGTAGTAGCAGGTCAATCCGCCGACGGCGGATCGCTCTTACGTGTCCGCCACCGTTCTTTGGGTGCGTTGCTTGGGAAGCTGCTTGGCGGTTGGCTCGAAACGGCGGGCGGCTGGTTGAGGACTTGAACCTGCTGGACTGGTTCTTGAAGTTGCTGCCCTGGGGTCTGAACTTGTTTAAGTGAGGAGGGGTACTGCGATTCTTGAAAGAACTTCCAGAGTTGTTCCTCTGGTCCGCCATCCTTTTCTTCCGGGTCTCCATTTCCATGTGTTTGCCCTCCTGGCGGATGGCCTTACTGACTACTAGTGGAAGTCAGTATAGTCACCCGATATCAGTTGTACTGATATGTTGTCATTCAGGCCCTCCATGAACCTTTCTTGCTTGGCTTCATCGGAAGCCACATCCTCTGGCGCATAGCGGGCCGGTTGGTTAAACACGCACGTACTCATTGACGGTACGGCTTCCTTGGCGTAGAGATCTGAACTCCTTCTTCTTCAATGCCATGGTGCCGGTGGGGATATGAGCTTTGCGAAAGCTTTGCTCGAACTCGATCCACATCACCGTCTGCGGGTTGGCGTGCGAAGCGGTGAAAGTGTCCCACCATTGAGATGCGGGCCCATTCAGCTGATGGGAGGCGAACAGGACTCGCTCCCGATCAGTGCACTGCAGAATGTCCAGCTTCTTGCCAATCGATCTGAGCCAGTCGTCGGCGTCCATCGGTTCAAGATCGCCGCGCGGTGGGTGGCTTGATCCTCAGGAACTCAGAGAGACGATTGGGAGGCACTTGGGCAGGTTGATGATGAGCCTGAGGGTTGTTGATCGTCTGGGCTAAAAGCTGGATCAACTGGGTTTGATTGGCCATCAACTATGCCCAATCTGGTCCTGCCGCTGGCGGGGGTGGTGGAATCGGAGCTGACTGGCTTCCTTGTGCTCCGGGGTTGGCGTTGTCCATGTTGGAGTTTCTTCTTATGTTCACCATCTAATGAGACTTTCAGATTTAGAGAGAGAACTAAAGGAAAGGTTCTAGTAACAATCCCACCAAAACAACACACAAGAGCAAGGAAAACACGAATAAGAGTCAAACAAAACTTCTTATTTTTATTATAGTAGTCTCGTGGCTGTTTACAAAGGTCTACAGCTCACGGATAGCGTTCCAAGACTCGGGGTGGTCTACACACTAGCGCTGCGCTCGAGTCTCCTCGGAAAAGGCCCGGAATCAGTGGAACCGGCATCTTCCGCACGGAGCTCGGCAAGTTCCTCTTCGCGTGCGCGGAGCTTCTGCTGTGCGGTGTGCAGCTCATCCAGGGTGGTCTGGTACATGTGATCCATGGACTTGGTGTACTCCACCAGTCGTATGAGGCGGTGGTTGCTCTCATACTCTGTAGATGAGAAGTCGCTGGCAGCCCACAGGGGAGTCTTCATGGGGAAGTAGCGGAAGTCGGTGCGCAGCAAGTCTCGAGCGTAGATGTTCCGCAGCTGGCGAATGGCCTCTCGGGCTGCATCCTGAACTCCATCGAAGAAGGTGGCTCGAGGTAGGGGTGCGTCGAACACGTAAATGGCTCCGTGTGCTCCGAAATCCTTGAAGATCTTCACTTCCACCCTCCAGCGTTCTTCGTCTCCATACATGCCAACATATCCCTGGTAGAGGGGATATGGGCGGAAGTTGAGCTCTTGCATGAGGTTGTACAGATCTTCGGCGAAGAGTCCGGCAAGGGTCCCATGGGAGACGCGGGTGGGTTGCTCCATCTAAAATTTGGAAGGGGAGAGGAGTTAGTAATCGGTTTTGGTAAAGAGACTTGAGAAAAGGGAGGGATAATTTAAAAGGGGCATTTCTTATTAAAATATATCCTTAAAGTTGGTCTCTAGCTAAGGTCACGTCTTAGAGTCATTTGTTGCTCTGATATCATTTCTGTCGGGACCCGGAACAACAACTCCGAGCCCCTCTGTGTAAATCGCACTATCCCGGGAAAAGCTAGTGCACAGGTTTAATAAAGAATGTATATCATGCAAAAATAACCACGAGATATTATTAATCGAAAATACGGCCTTAAGGCCAAGTCTTACAATAAGGCACCAGGCCAACAAAGTAAACAAAACAGCGGAAAGAAAGTAAAGGTGGCAGCACAGCCCATCCAAACCTCCCACAGCGAATGATCAGAAGACGATCCTACTCACCAAGTAGTCCTCACCGTCGAGTCGCCTCAAGTCCGGTAACAGATTTAGCAAGGTGAGTACTGTATACTCCCAAGGTAAGCAAGTAAATGCTTACGCAAGTTACACCAGGAAATATAACAGAGTTGATGCATGCATAAGGAATTTCAAAGGAAGCTTAATAGGGTAATGTGCGGAAAGCAATACTTGAATTTAAACATAATAACGTAAATACGAAAAGCTGAAGTTAAATACAGTATATGAAACATTGTTTTTAACAAGTAATACCGTTAGTGTAGGCTCCAACCCACACTAACCTATCCACGGGAATCCACCCGGACCATTACCAAATCCAACGTTTGTTTGCCAAAACCAAGTTTTATGAAAATTCAAGTCTAATCTGTGAAGACTCTACTCAGCATGTCCATGACCGTGGACACGGCTATCTAGATAGTTTTGTTACTCTGCAGAGGTGTACAGCTTTACCCACAAGACATTCCCTCTCACTTGAGCCACGCGATCAACACACTGCCTTAGGTGTGCGGCGGAGAGTTCATGACAAGGCTGTTCCGATGATTCATAGCCAACATAATCATGCCGCCACTAAGGTTTCACCACAACTCGAATCCACGAGTTGGAGCCCCTCCGTGCCATGTGAGACTTCCCACACCCTACGCGCGCTCACATTCAAACCTATAGCGAGACTATAGTTGGAACTTCACAAATTACTTAGCCAGTCCGTCCCATACCGGACTTGTGGTAGTCTGAAGTGACTTCGTAAAATAATTCACAGAAACGGTCCTTAAGTTGATTTAGGCTCAACCACATACCCCCGTGCACGATAATCAACCAGGTGTCACCAAACACGAGGCATACCGGCACCCACCACCTAACCATTAGCCTAAGTCCAAAACATGTTTTCTATTTTCATTTTTAAATAATTTCCGTAAAACCACCCTTGACTCACCGAAGTCAAGATATCGATTTTCAAAGTCCGTCATTTCATGTGAAAGATCGATCCCACCTAAAATTATACTAAGCCAGGCTAAGCATTGCTATAAAAATTTCTAGCCAATACTATAGTACTAACTAGTTTTCAACTAGGGTGACAAGGTATATGAATTCAAGATTCAAATTGGCCATAACAAAGGATCATGGGTATATCTAAAATTCAAATCCAATTTGAATTACATTTGAATAAAGATACGCATGCATATACAGTAAAACAATATAAATAATTTAAAATATTAGGTTCAACATGGTCAAAGGTGTAACTTGCCTTGATCGTAGTCCTGCTGTGATTCGTCGAATTCAAACTCTCCGGAATCGTCAATATCTAACGAAAAATCAAATCAAAGCAATTTCAAAACAAAAATTCACATGAAATCCAAATAACTTCCAAAAATTATAAAATAAATTGGGAGACAGAATTTTGAATTTTTGGATGTGGGTCAACAATTTTTAAAAAGGAATTGAGGCTTTTAAAAGAAGTTGGAAGTTTTGATTTAAATTTAAACCTTGGAATTACAAAATATATTCAAATCAAATTTAAATAAATTTCAAAATTTCAAAATTATTCCAGAAATGGATAGATCATGATTTTAGAAAAATTTAGAAATTTGAATGGGTCAATTTGGAGTTAAAATGCAAAAGTTATAGCCTTCCAAAGTTTGAATTCAAAATAAAAGAAAAAGGGTATTTTCTGGATTTATTTTTATACCGAAAAGGATTTATGACGTCAGCACGAATTATTTTTCTAAAGGAAATTATAGATTATGACGTCAGCCCTAGGATTAATATATTCGGGCAGAGGCTGACAGGTGGGGCCCGGGTGTCATGAACCGAGTCCATGGACCCGAGGGAAGGGTGAGGTGGCAAGCGGGCGCGCGGGGTGGCGCTGACGTGGCGCCACGGGGCTGCCGCGTAGTCACCACGTGGCTGCCACGTCACGGCTTTATGCCGACGTGGCGGCACGCGCGCGAGGTGGCGAGGGGGCGTGCGGGTGGCGCTGGCGTGGCGCCGATTTGGCCACCACCTGGCTGCCACGCCGCTGCCAACTCGGCCCGACGGCTGACGTGGCCTGGCCGGCGGCGGCGGCGCTCGGGGCCCGATGGTCGCCGGAGCTCCGGTGAGCGGCGGCACCGGCCGAGGGTACCAAAATGACGAGGAGAACGCGGGGAGTGCATCGGTACCTTGCGCGGAGGCCGGGGATGACCGGAGAGGGAAATCGGCGGAGAGGGGCGGCGGTCGGAGAAGGCTTCACGGCGGCGGAGTAGCTCCGGTGGTGCACGTGCCCGGGGAGGTGGTCGCCGGTGTTCGCCTGGGCACCAGCAAGGTCGGGGAGGCTTCGGCGAGGGGCGAGGGGGCTTGAGTCGGCCGGAATCGCTCGCCGGAGTAGCTGGAGCCGGCGGAGGGAAATCGGCGCAGGGGGACCCTCGGGGCTGGATTATGCGCTCTGGAGGCTCGGGGGGTGGCGGTGTGGGTAGAGGGACCTCGGGGCACCTCTTTTATAGGCTGGGGAGGAGGGTAACGGCCGCGCGAAGTCCGCCGGAGTGCAACGGGCGGGGAGGTTTATCGCGACGGTGGTAACGGCTGCAATTACGCGTGATTATGCCCGCAATGGACGCGGTGGAGGTGCAATGGCTATTTGCTGTCGGCGTGGGGCATCAATTCGGAAGGAAACCGAAGCTTTAAAAGCTTCGGTTTGCGGCAGCAATGGCGGCAGCGGGCAGAGATCGCGCGAGGAAGAAGGAAAGGGGGCGGGGGAGACGGAACTGACGAGTGGGGCCCGCACGTCAGCGAGAGAGAAAGAAAGGAAGGAGCGAGGGGGACGGTCGGATGCTTGACGGGTGGCACGGGGGAGAGATCGGGACCGCTGGCGCGTTGTGAAGGGGTAAGTGAAGGGGGACGGCTGAGATTCGATCCGACAACGAAGATCAGATCGGGGCCGGTCGGTGCTTAAGTGGGAAGGCGCGGCCACGATGAGGTACGGCAATAGGGGACGGCTCGGATAAAACCACGTGGCGGCACGCGCGGAGAGGGGAGCGGTGAAGCGGTAAGTTGGTGCGGGCGGCGAGGATTAAATCCGGCGCGGGAGTGGACGGTCCGATGCGCGACACGCGTCGCACGCGGAGGGAGGGAAGGCGGGGAGAGGGTTTAAGTTAGATCGGACGGTGAGGGGAATCCGCGGGCGGAGGATGCCGATGCTTGACACCGTGGCGGGAGGGTTTTTGGGATTTTCTTTCTTTTTGATTTTCCAGAAATGCTACTAAGCTTTAGAAAACTCAGAAAAATACCAAATAAATTTTGAAAAATCCAGAAAAATTCAGAGAACTATCTGGAGCTATTCTAGACTTAATAAAAATATTTTCCACTCATTTTAACAAGTATAATTTGCAAAGGTACAATTTGATTTTGAAGGGAAGGTTTTAATTCCTTCTAAAATCTAGAAAAATTAATATAATCTCATATTTGACTTAAGGAAGCTGAAATACATTTGTTTTAACATTCAGTAATGCAATAAATTCATTTCTGCCTTTTATAAATTAAAGTTTATAATTTTTCTCAAATCGGGACTTTAACATAACTCCAGAAAATCCAATAAACCCCAGATTAAATTTTCAATAAAGGAACAAAATTTTGGGATGTTACATGCACTCGCTAAGGTTTCATCTTACCCAGACCCCCTCTTGCGCCACACGGTGGCTTCCATTCAGCGATATGACCCGTGTCCACGACGGCTTCCATCCAGCGACACAACTCGTGGGTCACTCTGAAGTGCTTCCTTTACTGGTGATGCAAATTAGTTAGTCATGCTTACACTTTGCCAGCTTGTGGTTTGTACTATTTTATAATGAGAAGTCATGACCCGATTCGGTCCTTGGTTATCTGGGCAGTTCTACTACAAAACCACACACTCGTGCACACCGATGCACCATACCCCCGAACCAACCGCCCAGATGAATAAGCAATATTTTTGGGATTTTTGAGGCATAAACTAATGATCATTAAAATTACACCACCATTCCCAATTACACGTTTCCCAAAATTTTGCTCCCTGAGTTTACATATGATATTGGGGTATTCTTGACTTCCCCAACAGCTAAGCATTTCTAAGCCACTTGACATAAACATAATGCCCATTTTTGGAAACAGCTACATCTATAATTATTACTAGGGTTAAAAAGGTTCATTGAAACAATATGCCGAAAAGTTATAATAGTGACATCCATCAAATGGGACAGTTAACTAAACTTGTAAACAAACATAGGATAGCACATAAAATAATATCATGCACTTGATAATTTAAATTTAAATAACTTGCAAAAATGGGTATTCAAATATGATCAAAGTATTGACTCGCCTAGCGCAGTTTACCGCGGTCTTGAGCTTAGCTCTTTGTGAACGGGCCTCTAGCGTAATGGTTAGAGCGCTCTAGTAGCACCCCTCAGGTCCTGGGTTCGACTCCCAGTGGGAGCGAATTTTCAGGCTGAGGGAAAAAACCCCCTCGCTTGCTACCACACCAAAGCACAGGTCTAAGGCCCGGCCTAGGTCGTTGGTCGTTCTCACGCGGGCGACGGTGCCGCTGTGTAAGGGTGGAGCAGGGGTTCGGGGGTTTTCTCGATCTACGTGAGAAGATCATCTTCTTCTTAAGCACAATGCCCAGGGGTCGTCTTACCCCCCGCGGGTTGAGTTTTTTTTTAGCTTAGCTCTCTCGTTTGTTGATCTCAAGCTTCAGATCTTTATCGTCTTCTAGATTGTGGTCCTGTTGGATCCACTGATTCTCCCGAATTCAAGTCTCTAATTACATGCTAAACAATGGAATCCAATAAACTTGAATAACTCAAAAGACCCAAGTAAATCCAAATTAACTCAAATTAAGCTTTATGAGTTAAAGAAGTGACTTTTGATAGAATTGATTGGACGCGGAGAATTGACGGAGTCAAGGGAGTTGGAGCAGAGCGATGAATGGCGAAACGGGAAAAAGGAAGGTTTATGGCAGGAGGGTATTCGCCGGAGTAATCCGCTTCGGGTTTAATGATGGCTAGGCGTACCGACTGTAGAATACCATGGCTCAACCTACTCTATTTAATAATCTTCTTTTTATAATTTTATATTTATCAAGGAAGTTCCATAAGTTAGGGTAGAGGTGTATGAATTCAGCTGAGCATTACTTTATCGGGGTTAGCATTTACAAATTAAGGCATGCGTTACATATATAAGGTACTCGATTATTTTGATTTACCAAATTAGTCTTATTGTTTATATTTCTAATAACTGAAGACGTATTATTTTATGTGGTTCTAATACTAGCTCGTTTAGTGGTACACAATCGGCAAAAGCCATTTCATTGACTGACGCTCAGAGGAATTTAAATAGCTACAATATATGATTCTTTTTGACTTAAAGGTGTCCTATTAATTATTGGTCATTGATAATTCATGTGGTGAAATCTTGTTGCACCATTTATCTCTAATTTACGTTGAACATCCAGATTAAAAGAAACGAATTATTATGCGAGCATTTAATTTTTCAGCTTGCCGAGGCCTTATCTAAGAACTTCGGAAATGATCTTTGTATAGGTTTTAGTCGCAAGCTTACAAGAACCTGTGTGTTTATATAAGCACATATCTTTCCCTCAATTATTCCTAACATTTGCTTTGCTACTCTTTGGTTGGCAATCTTTCAAAATTACTTTTATGATTCTATAATTAGTATTACTAACTGTATTTTTGCATACATGAGATCTAGTTGCTATTTGGGGAAATAGTTTATGCATGATCTGGTTTTAGTTAACTTTTATATAAGGATTAAAAATCTTTATTTTCATAACATTTGTGCCAACCTTGCTCATTATAATTCTAAAAGCAATTTCTTATTCTTGTAAGGTCATTAATTTGTTAATCATAATTAACATGTAGTTTTTGCCAATACTAAATCTTATTTGATTCTTATTCGTTTCTCCCTATTATTTATCATTTATACCTATAATGCCATTGCAAATTACCTTATTCTATACTTTTTATTTAAGTTTATACAATTTACTTGTATTAGCTACCATTTAAAAGGGGCTTTATATTTTAATTATATATGATTTACACAACACATGATTGAGGCCTACCTTTTTAAGTTTGGATCCTAAGTAATTATATGCAAGATGATACCTATTTGTGAATCTATATTACCTAATATTCAAATAACTTAATCCTTGTAAAATAATCAATTTGTTAGTCTTGATTAACATATGACTTTAGCCAATATTAAATCATATTTGGTTTTTGATCCATTTTCTTCCTTCTATTTATTACATATATATCTATACCTACAACTAGGTTATACGTCACTTTGAAATTTATGCCTTATGCAACATTAAATGTTATGGATGCATTCTTAGGCTCAAAATTTACATAGCATTTCTTATGTTAGTACCAAATCCTCTTCTAATATTTCTATCTATTAGATCCTCATTTGCTTTTAACCATTCGTACTATTACTCATCATACCATCATGTATGTATATATATATGCATCCACAATTAAACTTTATGCTATTACATTTCCAATTCAACTGATACTGATCTGCATTTGTCCCTTAAGTAAACAGAAAAAGGGGGCGCCTCCTTTTCCGACCGACA